>CP053150.1:8186494-9386494 GCA_014607495.2 Carposina sasakii | reverse complement strand
AATACTCGTACCTAGATGTAAAAAGGTACTTATGTACTACATATAATCTCATATTAATTACGCGTAAAAGTAACTAGACCCTTTAGATATTTTCATTACATTTTTAAAATATTTTCTTGATTTCAAAACCTCAGCATTTTTCTCAGTCCTCTATTAAAATTGACATGTTACAAATGTCCTTCTCCACAGCAATAAACTATTGTTATGCAAAATTTCATGGTGATCTGTATCTTCACAGAGACACGATTGGGTAACAAAACTGTCGAAATATAACCAAATACTTACATGTTAGAGGACTTTAAAGACTACAAATTATATCTTATGAATATTATTATGTGGGTTAATAATTCAGCAACTGTTTGAAGCTAAAACTACCTATAGATACGAATCTTGAAATCAGCAACTAAATAATTTGCATGAAGTACTTATTTTTAATAGATGAACTACAATAATCAAAAAAGAGCAAGTAGTGGTTATTGTTAGTCGTGTCTATTTAATACGGGTATGATTTAAGCTGTCACCAATTGAAGTCGTTTTCTGTTTCCTTAATAATAGAGTTTGCCCCAAAATAATAGATTTGTCACCAAAATCTAGTCATTAAACAATATAAAATCAGTTCCACGAAAAATCACCTAAAATCATGGAGATCTAAGGTCTAGTACCAAATTAATATTTTTGAATGTATTTTAATAGGCTTGTCCTAATAAGTATTGAAGCAAATTAATTACAAGTGATCACCAATAAATCATATTTTTGTCGCTAGAAATCGTTTTGGACTTAAACATGTAACCTAACACCTACAACATTTAATACAAGCTCATGTCAGGGCATTCTCATCTGAATCATGAACTTAGATAATAGGTAGAGATCTATCTTTACAACAATCCTCCGCCGGCGAATCCTCATATAAATAGCCCAACATTTTTAAGACATTTGTCACCGCCAAAAAAGGTTCTTCACAACGGTACCATTAGCTGAAAACAGTGCACTTCCTTGTCCTTGCATACTTTTTATGCACTAAATCTTTCAAACTGCACTATTATCGTTTGAAAACAAGAAAATAATTTATGCGGTAAGTGCAGTAAAGGAGGGTTCAGACAGTGCGTGTCGCGCCGGCGCCGTCTGGCCGGCCGCGTGACTCACTGGGCACTACGCTCTCCCCACTGCACTGGTACCGTTTTACTCCATAATTGAAGACATTACCTCGTTTTAACAGTTCCCTGTATTAAAATTAGATTTAATTTGGGGAGGCTTTTACTGACTTCGTTATACTTGGGCACTTACGATAACTATGTGAAAGTTTTGTTATACTGCTGTAAGGGTTGATTTTATTAGATGACTTTTTCTACATCATCGTCTTAACACTTAGGTACTTACTGTAGCACAAAATATCACCACGTCATCTATTGACGCTCTACCACTCATCTTAGCTTTTAAGTTAGATAAAATTACATAGTTACTAATTGTTAGTATTCTTTTGATTTCAATTTTTACAATTTGTATTCATAGTATCTTAAACTTAAGTAAAGTAACTAAATTAAAGCTGGCCTTAATGAATTTATATTTATAAAAAACAAATCTATCTCATTTTATAAGTTTAGGTACATTAGGACTATAGAATTGGCGCCCAACGTGGGACTTATTTAGAATGTCTCACACACACACACACAATCCTATTACGAGTACTTATAAATGTTGTTCAGTAATGAAATAAATATACTACAATAACGAATCGACCGCATGGAACTCGATTCTACTCCCATTAATATCTCGGACCGTTAAACTTGCTTCTTCGTGAAAACGTCAAAAAGCAGCAAAGTAATCATGTTTAAATACACATATCAATAAAGACACAATTCATTATAGGTAACATAACTGTTACTTTTTACTATTGAACATTAGGACAATAGAATTATAACCTATAGAAGTATAGTCCGAAGGCCGATTTTAGGAATTTTTATGGGTGCAAATTTGAACCAATCGCGGCTCTGTCATTCAGTGCTCAGCGGTCAGTGGCTACGTGTGTATGTCAACCTAAAGGACTTACCATGACGAAATGTGCACTGAGATCCTGCCAAAACTATGCTCAAAAACATAAGAAAATAAATAACATCACATTTCACCGGTAAATATTTGATGTTTTTACGTAATTTCATTGATAAAACAATAAATACACAATCAAATTTTCATATTTTTTTTATCTGTCATTGAAAACAAAATGTTGCCATAAGTGTGAAATTTTACCCATTTTTAAACATGCAGATTGTAGGTAAAAGTGGAGGTAACTACCTATCGCAACTATGAATACTCCGGTTATACTTACCTACAGTCTTTTTGTTATAAGAAATATAATCAAATTATGACATTTTATGATAACTTAATTAAAAAAGGAGAATGAGTGTATTCCGTCCAAATGGAGTCGGCTAATGAAACTTTATTAATTATAATATAACACATGCATATTATGTTATTCTCAGGGTTCTGACTTCTGTTCCGGAACCCTGAACCGTGCCTATATTTATATATTTAAATTTTTACTATTTAAAGAAGAAAAATAAGATAGGAATAAAAACAGATTCTTTCATTACTCTGGAATTTTAGATTTCCTGCTAACTCAATAACTGCTGACAATTGGATTAAAATTGTAAGACTCAATCGGAGAGAAGATACATGGAAACCAAAACCACAGTCACGTATATGTTCTGCTCATTTTGATGAAAATTTTAAAGTAAATAAATCTACATACCCATCTTTATTTTATTATTAACCCTGGGGCGACATCATAATCATAATGAAAATATATTTTTGCTTTAAGGCGAATTAAATCGATTTACTAGCACCGCCATACATTTTTAATTCAATTTCATTTAGCTTCCATAGATAAATATACCTCTTTATATTTCAATATATATTTTAATAATATTTATGTGATAATTATTATCTGAACTTCAAACAGTGGCGGAACTAGTAGTTGGATCTTTTTCTTTGATTGATTGTGGAATTACCTGCAAGCTCTCTCACCGAATTATTTAAAACTATACATATTGTTACTATAATATTATGTTTAATTGAAATTAGATCTTTAAAATGGGCATCGTCCTTTCCTTTATTGAATGAAATAAAACCACGGAGAATGGCCTCAAACAGAATATTGTATTTTTTTGTCACACTTTTGGACCAATGATGTGGAAAAGTCCGATCATCTCCTTTTAATATATTTAAATTTCACGATAATTCTACAAGAGTGTGCAAATCAGTATACTTCTCAGCATCAATAATAATTTTATCGACTATTTCCCCACATCTAGGGAAAAAACATTTTTAAGGCAACATTAATTTTATGTCATGCTTACGTCAAGTCGATATTTTATGCCTATTTTTTCGCCTTGCGTTTGGTTGGAACACACTTTCTATAGGTTATAATTCTATTATTAGGACTATTCAAATGTATGAACAGTTTAAGGCCGTGCAATTCAGCGACTGCGCATGCGTGAATTTGATGGATAGTACGAAAGGCCACATACAAAAATCCACATTACCACATTACCATCAGTAGAAGAATGGGAGTTTGTATTGATAGGCTTATGAGCGAGTATAATATTATATTCTCAAAATATTTAATTCTAGATTTTCAAATCATTTTATTATGGACAGTCGTCGAGAAAATAGATATGTAAATTTTTCATGCGTATTTTCGAACATAATATAGGCAAGATTTTTCAGTAAGGAAAATTAACTAATATTTTCCTACAGGTCCCCCAAATCAGGACCGCCTTTGCCCGGCAGTGGGACACCATGTAGGTAGGCTTTTTAAAAAAAAGTGATATCTTTTGAATCGCGTGTGATTTTAAAATGCATTGAGCATGTTATTTAAGCAGATTTTAATTTCAGTATAGATTTCAAACGATACAATAAACTTTCAATAAATGAATCCATATATTTTTTTCCATAATATTTTTATTTTTTTATATAGCCATAGTGGTGTCCCACAGCTGTCCCTACATTAACATTTTCTAATGTTATATTTCTTATGGTCATGCCACGAATTTGTCGTAGATCAACGCACTGTAAATTAATAAACAATTTGATTATTAATGAAATTGTATTAGGCGTTACAATTCGGAAGTTGAAACATTCACTATGGGTACGCCCACCACGGGGCCCTACACCCACCACTGACCCTCGGATCTGATAAATCATAACTGCGAAAACAGGCACTTGCACTAACTACAATCGCCAATTGGTGGGCACACCCATAGTGAAATTTGATTATTATAAATAAAAAATAAACATGTAAGATAATTTTATACTTATATTATAGGTTATAATACCAAGTCTGTGTTTTTTAAAATACTGATATGAACATTATAAGCCTTACCACAACAACACTTGTGCAAAATGAACTGTCAAACTAGTCTCTCGAACTATGGTTTTTACCCTTTTTACTTTAGTGAAACAAGTGATATACAAGTAAATACAAGTTCTCGTTTTGTTTAATATAAAAACACTGTTCGCTTACACTTATTCTTAGTTCACTAAGTAGGTATACTTTACTTTCATCTAGACATGGGTCGTACTTGACGATTTGCGTACCAGGGCTTCAAAGTACGTCCACCAATTCGTACCAGGGCTAAAAACCAGGTTTCCAGATACTTTAAAGTATTTTTTAACTACGTAGGAAAATAATCCTTATCGTGACTGTAATAAGGAACATTATAGCGAATGGACAACGAAATACTTTAAATACTTCATTCTCTTGTGTACCATACTTGTTGTAGGAAGTTTTAATTACAGTATGTACCTATGTATGAATGTACCAAAAAAGAGTTTCACAGTACCTATACAGCACGTCCACGAGACTTCCTACTCCTGCACACTTTTGGAGGTCCATACCGGGTACAGCTCCTGCGTCGTCAGCAGAAGCGGGCACAGCACATCTATTAGACTGCCCATTTTTGCACACTTTTGGATGTCCAAACTGGGTACAACTCCTGCGATGTCAGCAGAAGCGAGCACAGCATGTCCATTAGACTGCCCACTTTTGCACACTTTTGGAGGTCTAAATCGGGTACAGCTCCGGCGCCGTCAGCAGCAGCGGGCACAGAATTTCCATTAGACTGCCTACTTTTGCACACTTTTGAAACTCCAGCGCCGCAGCTTCGGCGCTGTCAGCAGGAGCTTGCTCACGTATAGTCGAGCTTCATACTATTTCGAGTCCGCTGTAGAAAGTATGTACTGTAAACAAACAACTTGTACCAAGTTGTTAATAAGGTTTTTATATAAATATTATCGTAGTTTTCTTAGACATAAAGAACATAATCGTGCTACAAAATAAATTCGTTTATTAAATAAATACCTTCGAGTATTCCACGGGTTGCCGGGCGCCGATGCCTAGGTACTAAAGTATTTCAGAGAATATAGTCCTTATTTCAATAAGGCTGCGTGTTATAATGCCGCTTGCAAAAAAAAACTTTTTTACTTTGAAAGTATTTACTTTCAGTTAGCGTAAGGTTTAATTTATTTCTACGATACTTGCAAAGTAAATACTTTCAAAGTCTTCCAGGTATTTCGGCCCGTACCTGGTTGGAGGTGTTGCAGGGCGCCGCCGATGCCTAATAAAGTATTTCATAGAAAAATTGTCCTTATTTCAATAAGGCTGCGTGATATAATCCCGCTGGAAAAACAAAAACTTTTTTACTTTGAAAGTATTTTCTTTCACATAGCGCGATTATACACCTTAATAGATATAGCCTAAGGTTTAATTTTGGATTCAAACTATCACTATGATACTTGCAAGGCAAATACCTTCAAAGTCTTGCACGTAATTCGGCCCGTACCTGGTTTACGTACTTCCAAGTAAAAACCTGGTTTTAAAACCAGGTCGAGTAAATACGCACCATCCCTACTTTCATCAATCATCTAAGTAGATACTGATTGTGATACTGTGTTCAATTTCTACTCTGTGGCCTCAAATATCTTTTTCGTCACTCAACTTTAAAATTAATATTATAAAAATAAATTTTACCTATTTCTGTATGATAAACGTGACCACAAATGAATTAATTACCTTCATATCACTTATATTTATTCATTATGGTTTATTTATTATATTTTGCTTTGTATTTATCAAAAATTTTGATGTTTTTTTCATCAAAAATTTGACACAGGTCCGTCACCTAAAGCGCCATGCGCAGTACTAAAGTTACCAAACGAGCATGGAAAGTCGGAAATTTTTCTAGAATTTAGTTTTTTTGATAATTTACTAATTTTATGAATGAAGTGAAACAGCAGGTTCCCTGTAGTAATTAAAAAGGGATATTTCTATATAAAAATTGTTTGGGAAGTCAGACATTTTATTATCAAACTATTTGTTTTAGATTTTACATTGAGCTTTTTTTGAGATAATATTTTTTCGAGCAAAGTACACACTATCGTGTAACGAATTAGCACATTCCTTAGACAATATCTTTAAGTTTGTTGAGTATAATTTTCAAGATCGATAGTTAGTTGTAAATACCAAAACAATTTGTTCTAGAGAAAGGTGTTTTTCGCTTGTCCACTAGTACCTCGCCTTAATTACTTTTCTTCAGGTGGTAACAAAAACAACTTTTGTTTCCTTGTAATAAAATTTTCTGTGTAAACTTGCTGGTGCATTGCACTTTTATGAACTTCCTAAAGGTAAATATAGTATCGATAAACTTAACTATTTTGTACTTAAAACTGTATAATTTTTTTAAAACGAAAAACCGACTTACTCCCAAAACTCGAACTTACTAAAGTAAAATTTTACTAAAGGGCAAATATATATTGCGTTAAGCCGTGTACGAAGTTTAGGAGGCATAATATTGTCAATTTATATGCCAGCAAATGATTAAATAGGCCACATGACAAAAGAGAAAAAGGACTAGGCTTCGAAACTTTACGTCTGATAATATGATGATGATGATAATGATGACTTCCGACCGATTTCGGCGACCACTTCTACTCCTAGATATTACTAAGTTGGCGTTCATGCTGGATCGGAGGCACTTGAGGTGGAATCGATCCAGAGTGCGTATGTGGCGACGGTACATGCACCACGCCTCGGAGGAATATAAGAGATTTGGCAGCACAACAGCCACGTACACTCTTATTTAAGCAACATTCACTCCTTCTTCCTGCCCTGTTCCCAATAATTTGAGGTCGGTGCAATATGTAGGTACTCTTCTTTCATTTATCCCTATTATCCGTCATCTCGTTATTCTCATGTCTGCCTCTTCCTCTATAACCATCTTACTTCGGACACGGCTTAACGCAACATACAATTTCACGACTTAATACAATCCTATATCTTCATCTTCATAAGCCTATTGCAGTCCATACTGGACGTAGGCCTCCCCTGCCATAGGGGGATTTTGTTACTAAAAAGTTCCACTATCTGTTTTTCGGCAGCTCCACCATCAGACCCTCGTTTCCTTTATATTATGTGTAGCTGACCAAAATTCTCTATAAATATCTAAAAACGGACTACTCGTGCCCTTTATATTTGAGGATATCCCTAGATTCCTTAGAGATTCCATCATCAGATATTATGTTTTATATGTAGGTGATCAAAACGCTCAGTAAAAGTATAAAAACAGACTACATGTGCCTACAATATTTGAGGATTGCCCTCGATTTCTCCAAGATCCCATCATCAGATCCTGATGTGGTGAATATGGGACCAACCTGGAAGTATACCATGACCAACTATAAAAAAAAAATTGAAATCGGTTCATAAACGACGGAGTTCTGAGGTAACACACATAAAAAATAAAAATAAAAATAAAAATAAAAATAAAAAAAAACATACAGACGAATTGATAACCTCTCTTTTTGAAGTCGGTTGAAAAGCTAGAAATTCTTCGCAAAAGCTAAAAAAATGTAAGTCTCTACAATACCGCTTTAATTTTTGCCAGTATCGACAGTCAACACATTTTCAATAATAAATTCGCCATGATACACCGCTACCTTAGGTTTGAATTCGGCCATTCTGTTATTAACCGACTTCAAAAAGAGAGGTTATCAATTCGTCTGTATGTTTTTTTTTATTTTTTTATTTTTTATGTGTGTTACCTCAGAACTCCGTCATTTATGAACCGATTTCAATTTTTTTTTTATAGTTGGTCATGGTATACTTCCAGGTTGGTCCCATATTCACCATATCAGGATCTGATGATGGGATCTTAGAGAAATCGAGGGCAATCCTCGAATATTGTAGGCACATGTAGTCTGTTTTTATACTTTTACTGAGCGTTTTGATCACCTACATATAAAACATAACATCTGATGATGGAATCTCTAAGGAATCTAGGGATATCCTCAAATATAAAAGGCACGAGTAGTCCGTTTTTAGATGTTTATAGAGAATTTTGGTCAGCTACACATAATATAAAGGAAACGAGGGTCTGATGATGGAGCCGCCGAAAAACAGATAGTGGAACTTTTTAGTAACAAAATCCCCCTATGGCAGGGGGGGCCTACGTCCAGTAATGGACTGCAATAGGCTTATGAAGATGAAGATAATTGTGTTAAGTCATGAAATTATATGTTGCGTTAAGCCGTGTCCGAAGTAAGATGGTTATAGAGGAAGAGGTAGACATGAGAATAACGAGATGACGGATAATAGGGATGAATGAAAAAAGAGTACCTACATATTGCACCGACCCCAAATGATTGGGAACAGGGCAGGAAGAAGGAGTGTAATTATATGTTGCTTAAATAAGTGTGTACATGGCTTTGTGCTGCCAAATCTCTTATATTCCTCCGAGGTGTGGTGCATGTACCGTCGCCACATACGCACTCTGGATCGATTACCTCAAGTGCCTCCGATCCATCATGAGAATCAGATGGTCCAACCGAGTGCGTAATACCGAAGTATTGCGAAGAGCCAATGTAAGTGCCATTGAGGCCTACTTAATGCGTCGGCAGCTTCGGTGGTGCGGTCATGTGTCTCGTATGGCGGAGGAGAGATTGGCTAAGAGCATCTTCTTTTCTCAACTAGCACAACGACCAGAGTGGCGCAGGACGGTAATAAAGCAAGTACACGAGTTCGATCAAGCTGACCTTGACGCTAAACGTGGTGAACTAAAGACTCGTCCTCCTGCTGCCATTATCTATATACAATAATGGCGCACTAACCTGTCCTCTGTGTGCGCGGGCGTTCAGGGCGAAGATTGGCTATGTAAATGTAAGCCATCTCCGAGCGCATGAACGACAACTTTAATATCTAGGAGTAGAAGTGGTCGCCATGACCGAAATTGGTCGGAGGTCATCATTATCATCATAATCATATTGAGACGTAAAGTTTCGAAGCCTAGTCCTTTTTCTCTTTTGTCATGTGGCCTATTTTATATAAAAATTATATAAATCTGACAATATTATGCCTCCTAAACTTTGTACACGGCTTAACGCAATATATATTTGCCCTTTAGTTAAATTTTACTTTGGTAAGCTCGAGTTTTGGGAGGAAGTCGGTTTTTCGTTTTAAAAAAATTATTCCTTCATACATTTAAATAGGTAGTTAGATAGGTTTTTTTTTTGTAACAACTATCTAATCACTAAACCGTCACCAACTCTTATAACCGTCAACTCTCAAAGGGTTTCTACTCGTTAGTCTAGCCAAGTAAATGAACTGTCGTACGTAAGCTCTTATTTATTTGCTTACCTAATAAGCTATCACACTTCATAGGTATATTTATGTAATTAAACTAACAAAGAAACATCTAGTCAAGGAAAATGGACAAATAATTTGAATTCGATATCATCCAGCTACATGAATGGAAAACATTTTCAAGCGAAGTATCGCTGTAAAATTTTATTTTCCTTTTACGAAGTTCGAGCCATCATATGTTAGCTTGTACTCGCACATACTAGGGATAGACTTAACCACTGCGGTTTACGACATCGGCTGGTTAAATATGTTGGATGTCATAAATTTCTGTAATTTTGAGGCGAATAAAGGCCGAAAGTACTAAAGTCTTATCGTTATTTTTAACGTTCAGTTATATTAGAGGTGAAAGGACTTAGAACAGTTCGAACACATTTATGACGGACGTCGGTACCTCCTCCTACATACATAGGCCATGCCACAGAGTACTTTATTAAATATAAGGTCTATTTAAAATTAGCGATTATCTTTTGACACGAAACTAGGTAGGTAAAAAGAAACAACTTTCACTATGGGACCAACTCCGAAATATTGAAAAAAAAAATCAGCTGTTCCATACATTTCAGTGCAGTAATTATTCGATATTGTATGGAACAACTTTTTTATACAACTTTTTACCTTCTTCAAAAAGAAAACCCTCGGATTAATTGCCCAAGTTTATATAAGTGTATGTATGATATTTTTGGTCGGTATTTAGGAATCCAGTGATATGAATTCTAGTGTCATGGGCTGGTTTGCGTGACACTGCCTGGCCTCTGAACACGCAAGCTTACTTAAGGCGCAGAAGCTTTAGTATAACATTATATAAATTACTAGTTTACTCTCAGAATGATCTAGAATAAAAAGTATTATAATTTTACTATGCTAAACGTGGCTGCAGGATCTCCTTTATGATACTGTAGTTCTGGCTACAACATTTCGGGCACACAGCTATGTGTATATGTATGTACACATATATATATTTCAATGCTGTGGAAAACTATAGAAATAGCCCTCTTTTTATTAGAATCATTCGTATACATACGTAGGGTACCTACATAACATGTAAAATCACGCTATTTTCTTGGAGGGCTAGTAAATGGAGGATCAACTTCCATTTGCCAAGGTCCTGGCACACCTCTTTCACTTATTTCTTAATATTTTTCATACACGCTTTACGATGTAAGCTTCACTCTTATGTATGACAAATACAATACGTTGAAAGATTAGTCGCCTTAACATCACGTTTACAGCTATGACAGCGTGAAAATGTTGATAATAGATATTGCTTGATTTCCCTTGGATAACCTTACAATGAGGGATGAATACAATGACATGATAAAATGTAAATCACAATTTCATAACATTTATATCTACTTTATATTTATATTTTTAAATATATTTTTTATAAAATCTTGTAAATATAATATTTAAATTAAATTTTCTCGTTGTATTACCAACAACTTAGTAATATTTCATTACATAAGTGTGAGAGACAGCTACCCTAGCTTTGAATTTGGTTTCTAAGAACTAGGGCAACTAACCGCTAAAACAACCGCATCTTACTTATTTAAACTCAAATTACTTTACTAATGGAATCCGCGGTTGTTACCTAATATCTAGTGCCTTTACAACACAGCAAACGGAGGTATTAAGATTTGACTGGAATACGCAATGGATATTTAATGCCAGGTTAATGATTTTTCTATTTCTAGAACACCTAAAATCTGAAGCATAAAACATAGGTACTCATATTACATATTACTCGTATCTACTTAGGTATACTATATGTACAAGATGTGATAGTCAGAACTGCAGGCTCTGAAGAAGACCCACGTTGTTATTTATTGAGCTAAAAGAACATAAAACTAAATACAACGCCCCACAAAACTTTAGCATGTTATACTTAATTTGGTTTTAAGATGACTAGGACCACATGAATAAATTTATTAATAACGCGTCTAATTAAGTTTTAGAGCAGAGACTAAACTGACATTAAAATTATCTTCCACTTGTTATACTAAATAATGAGCAAGAAACTCTGTTCGAAGCAAAAGTACATAAACTACCTACCTATTTGCACAACGGATTAAGGCATGTTGTGAAACAGTATGTTTATCGTACGATTTTCTACCACCCTTAAAATAAAACATAAACATGGCTCACATGTAGGAGACATTTCCTTGGAGATCGCGAGCAATTTTCTGCTACAGATAACTCCTGGAAACGGGTAACCTATATTTGTTTTAAGAAAACAATGTTATGTTCTACATTACATGCATTTAGTTAACTTTCAGCGAATAAAATATTTCGTTGTATGAAATAACAGTGTTACAAAAATAAACGAAACTACGAACCCAGACCGCTAGATCGTTTGAAATACATAAAGTGGAAACGAACACTGACCATCTGGCCCTATAAAAAAGCAATCGAATCTTTCAAACTTTTTGAATGTAGGTACTTAAGTTTTCAAGACATCATTGAGCCGAGGCAGAAATGTTTCGCAGGATTTTGCGTTTACATCGAATTCAAACAAATAAGGGAAAATAAGGTAATCGCATTGATATCGATGGGAAATTATCTGCAAATGTGCACGTAACATTGATTGATGCTGGCTGCTGACGTTATAAGGTAAAAGCTTTTCGTACTCGCTCCTGTTGTTTTTTTTAAGACACAACGTGATATCGATCCGTACGGTCCGGATTTTTTACTTGACAAACATGGTACACAAATACCACTCGATCACAATTACGAAAACCAGGTAAACCGAGGTATGGACCTGTATCATATACATATACTCACCTTAATACGAGTAGACTGCTGAGCTGATATGATCTTGCTGTTTTGGGTACGCGAATACAGCCGTAGGTACTTATGTATGTATTTTAAGTGCAAGTCAAAAAAAAATCTTCTGACGCACATGTACTAAAAAATCATTCGGTCTTACTATTCTCCACATACATTTTAAAATATGTACGAAAAGTACAGTGCGTATTTTTGGCTCCAGTTTAAAATGCAAATCGAGCAACATCGAAGATATTTCAGTTTTTGTTATAAAAATAGAATACATCTACGTCAGCTTCATTTTGGTCCGATTTTCTGCGAACACTGGAATGTTAAATCAAGTTTCAGGATACGAAACAAATAAAAATGTCCGCTGAAATAGAACCGGGGAATGGAACTCCTAAACGTGTTAGTGCGTCGTAAAGCACCGTGTAATGTAACTACTGGCGTTAAACATTCTACCTGCCTACATAGCCGTAGATGGAATATGTGATCATTTCTACAAAAAATACTACGGACTGCAGCGAAGGGATGAATGTCACATTTTATAGTGAGCTTTGGGCATGAATGAGGGTAAGGCCTATCGAATGTTGGATGGACTCTGATGATGAGAGTGAATATATAGGTATATGCGTGTAGGTACTGGGCGTGAGTTAGTTTCTTAGAATTAGTTTAATTACACATGTTAACCTGTATTTGTTAACAATTTCTCTTTACTTGCTTGGCTTGCTAGAAGAGATCTCTTGTAGAGATAAGCTTGCCATTGTACATGCATCTCTTCTTTTATCTTGTATGCTATATTCTTTTGTATATGTAGGTACTATAAGGAATAAGAATAGTACCTACATATTGCGGAGACTCTGTCATGTTCCCAAATGAATGGCATGACAGGAAGACAATTAATGTTAAGCATATAGGTAGATATCTGTAGATATTTTGAAGCAGCTGCGCCTCGAATCTCGTACTATTGGATATAACTTCCCTTCCATTGATTCCACGAATCGAAAATAAAGTCTCAACAAAGAAATCCTATTTTATGAAACGTTCAAATTATTCCAATTTTATTTGTATTTGTTTAGAATAATGGCGTTGACGGTTTCTTACTTGAACCCCTTCATGCAGTCAAGTGTCGTGATCCTCACCCGGCGCCAAAAGGCCCTAAAGGCCCTAACGACTCCATCGCCGCTGGGGAAGGTCCCTACTCCTGTTAAATTACTTTCCAATACCGATTGCCCATTAAATTCGCAAATTTAAGCGGTTCTTGGTGCTAAGTAAACTTGATGGATGGATCTCAAGTAATAAATAAGTAATACGGTAAAGTCAAACCTTGTGTGACACTTTTTAGTATAAATGATGATGAATTATACTATACAGAGTGTTTTACATGCGGGGGTAATAGTAAATTAAAATACTTATAAAATACGGAATATAATATAATAAGAGCACAATAAGAGCAGATAATTTAACCATTCTTACACTAACCACAACATACGAGTACTACTCCTATAACATAATACAAGTGGGAAAAAATGGCGTTTTCAAACATTTTCCCAGCAAATTATCATTGTAGAAAATGCGGAGATTCTCGTTTAGCGTAAAGATTTTAAAATGCATAAGATTTTTCTTGCTTAAAGTTTTTACTTAAAACTACTTGACTAGAAGTGTGGGGAGACATTGGATATTTGCATATCGATATAAAATAACGGCAAAACTTCACTGTTCTACATTCGATGCGCTTTTCTAATAAATAAAATTAATTAAGAAAATGTTCACTGTCAAATGTTTTACGTGAAGCAATTAATAAATAAGGTAAAATAAAATCTACTTTATCTTCCCAGCAGTGCATGATTTTTAATTATGTAGCTAATTGTTAATTACAATACTAATACGATCACTAAGCGATACTTATAGTTTATGAAGTTTCCACTAATAGCAAATTAGACGCAATATTATCTATATAGGTATATACCTAATAGGGATACCGGAGAAATATGTTTTATAGAATCACGAGTTAGCCACTCAACAACAATTTTACAAAGAAATTTTAAAAAATCCACTGTTACACTATAATATCTGCACTATCTCTATGGCACTGCTATACTAATATCCACACTATCTCTAGAAAGCTAATTTGTGGTCAAAGAAAAAATTTGGTACCTTTTTATACTTATATCCCCTGCGGTGATTAAGACTTTGAATACGGCACAACCTCGGTTTGGGATCATGGGAGCAGACAACCCGCAGGGCTACAGGCCCAGATTAGTCGAATTAAGGTACCTACGTCTACTCTACCGCCGTTGGAGGGTATTTCCCACGGGCGGAATATATCTATCACACATTTCATGATTACATCTGATCGTGTGGCAATATTACGGTGTTCAGGTATTTGTATTAGCTTCCTAATAGTTAATATGTTTCGGAGGTTGGACTTGATCTAAACAAAAAATGTGCAATTTAGCCATAGATATAATTTTAGAATTCAATTTAATTAAGTCTATTATATAAATTCTTTCGATTATGTCTAGGAATTTATCCGTGTTTTCTCACCAAAAACGACCTAAGTACCTACATAACCTAGGTACTAAAAATTTTATACTAAGACGTCAAGCAAACATGTCCCGTTTTCGGTGATGGTAAAAGCCAATGATAAAATATAAATAAATGTAAGTACATATAAATTCTAATACAATACGCGCAGATACAACGTGCATGGCCTCCTTAAGACAATAAGCATTTTTTACGGCTCCAATAACAAACAGGAGTCAATGAACCGAGCTTTCATCTAAATCCCATTTGAATATGATCGTGACATGGTTTTATACTCGTGCATCATACAGAAATGAAGCTAAAACATGCCGGCCAAGTGCGAGTTGAACTTGTAAAAATGTATAAGTACTCGTAGAAAATAGGGTGTGTGATAGTTAAAGCTTTTATATTTCGTTTAGCAACAATCATTATACCTATACTGTCTCAAATATTCAATAATTGATCCGACGATTATTTTCGGTGTAACCAAATATATAATTTGGTTTATAGAACTGCCCATACCCTTTACCAGCCGCTACTTTTCTTATTGTATAACGCCACCATAAAAAAATGGCAAGGTCAGATTTTTTATCTGGGAATATCACCTGCACTTGGCCATTACAATTTCGGGTCTGACCATAAAATACGAGCGTCCGGACGACGGTTGAAGGACAGATCGAAACAGGGTCCTATCCCTGAGGGCAGAACCTACTAAAATCTCGTGTAATGTGCGTCACATCAGCGCCGCTGACGAGTTACGAGCGAAACGCTCTGAGTCGAGTAATGTATGGCTCTTATGGTCCCATCTCAGAATTGAGATTAACTCCAAAAGCCGCAAAGGTAGTTAAGCCAAAAACACAAATAAGACTAACGTAACTGGGCCACATCAATCCCGTTTTTAATTAGAGTGCTAGTCTAAAGTAGCGCTAGGATTTAAAACTAAAGAAGTTGACAAATTTATATCAAGGAACAAGGGTATATATCTATTTCGGTTTATAGTACTGATAGCATCTTTTGTGGTGTCGGAAGATACTCATAATTCTAAGGACTCCATTTACGATTACAACGGAACTAGGATAAACCCATCTAAAACGGACAACATATCTTTGATTATTGCGGTCCGAGCTGGCTGCGGTTAGAAAACCTTCTTATGATGAGAGAAAGGAAAGCAACGAACTTGTGTCTGTTCGTGCATGTAGAGCAATTATGTTATGGTAGGTACCTGAAGCTAAAATATCACTTAAAATTAATTACAAAATTGAGGTCTCTGTGCAAGTGGGGCTTACATGTTGATATTTACAACCCTGATGGCCTGATGGTTTGATATAAGTATGTGCAAAATAAATTACCTAACAAATCTAAAGTACCAATCTGCAACAAATATTTCGCGATTCTAACCAAAACCGAGGCCATAAATCCGTTTGGTTAATCGCTTAACATCGTTATCTCGTTGAATCTGATAAGTTTAGAACCTCGGATAACGAGTAAATAAAAGCAGTATTCATTAGGGTACGTAATTAATATGGCGGCTAGAACCGTTTATTAAAATTAAAGTTGGCTTGAACTAGCAAGATTAATGGAGGCTTGAATACGAAGTTATGTTGGAGCTGGCTGGCGTCATTCCAACGACAGAGGCTTTACATTGTTTAGTTTATCTGTATATCGCTCCTGAAATTCCACTGATACGAGTAGTCTGTCTGTCTGATTTGTGATATAGGTACTAAGTAATCCTAAAACATATTAACCTATTGCCTAAACTTTCTAAAAGCTTTGTTGTATTTTGGCCTTTTTATACTAAGTATGTTAAGTATGCTAATATACTTGTAATTGTACGTATTGCGTAAGTTTAAGTGAAATCAATAAGTATACCTAATATTCACATAAATTACTCTAAAAGAGTAATTTACTAAATTGATATAGATACTTAGTACATTATGTCGGAAATTAATTTCTTTTATAAACAGAGGAAAAACACAAAAACCTTTAAGCATAAACCCAATTTACGAAATTGAATACAGCGTGCGTCTTCCTCGCTTTCAGTACCAACCACTAGGATTTTATTTCATCTTCCAAATCAAATTATTTCTCGTATCCCTGCTATCTGTATGCTATATGTTTCTGTTATCAATATGCGGAATTAGCCAACCTATAATCGGAAATTTTTAGGGTCCCGTGCCTATATATTTTTCGTTTAGGTACCATTTACTTCTAACTCCAGTTATAGGGATTTTCGGTCGGCTACCTACCACTACTATAACCTGCGTAATAACTATGAAAAAAATATTCTGTTGTCTATCATATGTTTATAATAAAAGCTTTAGGTACAAATGTCTAACATTTATATTTCATATTTTCAGGTAAATCAATGAAACAGCCTGAAGCAACATGGAAAACCTTAACGCCATAAAAAGTGAGTATCTCTCTCTAAGTACTATACAAGTAGGACAGAATGGACCCATTCAATAACCAATTTCTCACTATCAGTTTCTAATTTTAGATAGGGGTAACGAATTGTTCTACAATTGAAATAATTAAGGAGTCTGCATAGCGACGTTAGTAATAAATCCTTTTATATATCAAAGTACATGCCTCTCTTACGAGAAGATTATAATAAGTAAAGAACTAAACCCTACTTTTCATCATATTATATTGGTGTACTGTAAAAAACCCATCTGAATCGTGTGAACCAGAGTCACAACAATAGAAATTATGACAAATGAGTCGTACCTTTTCTCCCGAGTCCAAGAAAGAAACAAAGGCGCTAAAACGTGTCGCGCCGGCAAACAGCAGACGTGCAATTCACAATACACTTGTTGTAGAGACAAGTTGGTTAGAGTCGCGAGCTCCAAGTTATATTGTTCCCGGCGGAGTGGAGCAAATAGGAAACAAGCAATAAAAATAGTTCCAGCATCCGTCGGCTGGGGACGAATTCCGGCCAAAATTACGTGAGCAAATTAGACATTCCAGAGCATGTTGGTGGAATAATTGAACCCCTGCTGCCTCATTTAGAGGAAGGAATGCGTCTGGATGCGTCCCGGGTGCATTGCAGCTCATTTCTCAAAGACCTAAACGCTTGACGCCCTAATTGCTCGTTATACTAATACGGGTGTACTAGGTGTCGCGAAACTCGCGATATAAACTTATCAGTCCGAATTTACAAACATACATCTATATAAAACTATTTTATGCCCTATGACATAGCAAGTACCCACATATCAGATAGTTGGGTCAATTTTATATTGGAGGGTAGGAACATATATTGGTGGCGCCATCGGCCGTGCGGGCTGAGCAAGGCAGAACAAACAGAACTGGCTGCGAGTGTACTTCGTTGCGACGACGTGCACCCTTGGTAATTTAATTATTAACTATTATTCTATATGTGTTCTATTATTCCCAATATTAATGTATTTGTATAGTGTAGCATTCTGTAGATGTAAGAATGGCGATTTATTCCGTTCGTGAAAGATCAAGTAACCAAGATACTAAAATCAATCATAATCACTTGCATAAGATATTTACAATAATGCCGCCGGTGGGAACATCCCACCACTTGGAGGAATTGTGGAACCAGTGCCACATTCTATTGAACCAATAATATCGAAATCAGTAAATCAATCATAACTAGTGACTATATCAAAGTAAGGTGCTATTAGCTGTCGTGGACAGGGTTGGCTAGAAGGGGAGATTGGAGGCCAAATACCAGGGGTGTTTACCCTGACTAAAACCAGTCGATATCAATACCAGCGGCTTGACTAGTTGACAAATTTTCACTGTTACTAGCGATTGCCTTTGCATCAGTAGCAGTAACGTTGCCAATTGGCAGTTATACTATACAGGATGATTTTTGGTCGTCAACGTTCCCGAAAACTATGGAATCTCCTCATCATCACGATCATTTTTCTCCATAGAAGCATACCTCGGAAGTGTCTGGTTTCCAAAATATCAGGGTCCAAAGATGAGTAAACAGACTGCGTTTTTCTGCATAAATGCACAATGACGCGTGTAGCAAGATTTTTTCACGAGAAATTAATAATATTTGTCTGTAAAAAAACTAGCATAAACTCTGGACACTATAAATTTCGCCCGATCAAGTAATAAAAAAAAATAAAAAAATTTACATCATTTCCCAGTATTTTTTTTTTGCATAAACTTACTTTATTTGATGTAAAGAGTACGTACCCTTCGTTAAGGGTGGCAACGAAAAAACATTCTGTATATACGCTCATACATGTACCTACATATTGAGTATAAAAGGTAATACGCTCATATTGTACCTACCCATCTTTGGTGCAAACATTAGTTGATCTGTACTGTTCTTTTAGGTACTGTTGTGCACATCTATCTACATATATCTATATACATACTATCTTGATAGCTACGTTTATATAATTACTTACCTTATATTATCGCTATTATGATTTCACTTTGACGACAAGGGGGGTGTAAATCAATGAGAATTTTCTTGTTGGTATTTCACTAACGAACATAGGTACATGATTAAATAGGCCACATGACAAAAGGACACTGAGAGAAATGACTAGGCTTCGAAATTTTACATCTTACAATATAAGCAACATATAATTACACTCCTTCTTCCTGCCCTGTTCCCAATCATTTGGGGTCGGTACAATATGTGGGTACTCTTCTTTCATTCACCCCTATTATCCGTCATCTCGTTATTCTCATGTCTAGCTCTTCCGCTATAACCATCTTACTTCGGACACGGCTTAACGCAACATACAGGATGATTTTTGGTCGTCAACGTTCCCGAAAACTACGGAATCTCCTCATCATCACGATCATTTTTCTCCATGGAAGCATACCTGGGAAGTGTCTGGTTTCCAAAATATTAGGGTCCAAAGTTGAGTAAATAGACTGCGTTTTTCTGCATAAATGCACATAGACGCGCGTAGCAGGATTTTTTCACGAAAAATAATTAATATCTGTCTATAAAAAAACTAACATAAACACTAGACACTATAAATTTCGCACGATCAAGGAATTTAAAAAAAAAAATTCAAAAAAAAAATTTTTTTTTCCCAGCATTTTTTTTGGCATAAATTTACTTTATTTCATGTATAGAATACGTACCCTTCGTTAAAGGTGGCCACAAAAAAACACCCTGTATAATTACACGACTTAACATAACTATCTTCATCTTCGTAAGCCTATTGCAGTCCACTACTGGACGTAGGCCTCCCCCTGCCATAAGGGGAATTTTGTTACTAAAAAGTTCCACTATCTGTTTTTCGGCGGTCCATCATCAGACCCTCGTTCCCTTTATATTATGTGCAGCTGACCAAAATTCTCTACCAAAATCTAAAAACGGACTACTCGTGCCTATTATATTTGAGGATATCCCTAGATTCCTTAGAGATTCCATCATCAGATGTATTTTTATATTTAGGTGACCAAAACGCTCAGTAAAAATGTAAAAACAGACTACATGTGCCTACAATATTTGAGGATTGCCCTCGATTTCTCCAAAATCCCATCATCAGATCCTGATGTGATGAATATGGGACCAACCTGGAAGCATACCATAACCAACTATAAAAAAAAAAATCGGTTCATAAATAACGGAGTTCTGAGGTAACACACATAAAAAATAAAAAACATACAGACGAATTGATAACCTCTCTTTTTGAAGACGGTTAAAAAACCCCACAATGGAGGACCTATTCCCAAAATTTGAGTTTTTTTAGTAAGGTGTGAAAACATGAATATAAAATAATCATGTAATCGGACAACAAGACCAAGGTTTCATTTCTTTTATTAAACTGATTATCATTATCACCAAGGCTCGAGGAATAATAAATATCACCAACTTATCACAAGAACTTGATTATTTCAAGTTTTGCATTTATGGTTTTACATCGAGATCCGAAAAACATTTGCATAGTAATTAATAACAACAAAAACTGGAAATAAATTGGAGTGCAGATAAAGTTTTGTGTGCAACATAATATTAACAGGTTTGTAAGAAAACAGGTACAACAATCTAGATAAGCAAAAAACGTGATAACCTAATACGATTTTATAAATAGCATGCATTCACATAACATGATACTCGTAATAATCCGAAATAGGCAGTCGGCAGTTCGCCCGTGTTAACTTCGAATGGAAGGAATCGTGTATCCAGTGAAGTGTGGCCGTTTTTCAGTCCACCTCGCTCGGGCTGCCCGTCACGCATGAAATCAGCCGCCATGAAAACTGCCTGATACGGCTGCTCGCGTCCAATCCCTCGGATCCCTCCCAGGGATAGGATTCTTCCCGACGCACATCAATAACAATCTGCACAGATCCTTCGCAGTCCGCACAGGCCACGCCGACAATTTGTCCCGGATTTTATGCTGTCGGATATCTTCAACGCATTTCTTTAAGCTCGGTTTCGATGCGGTGGAATACAGATATAGCGGCTTATTTAGTTTGCGGGTGGGATTCACATATAAATAGCTGTTTACTATATTTCTTTACATTTAATTATGGTTTATGTCCCTGTGAAAATGAAAAGTACTATTTCAAACAGTTTCGGGCGAGGAAATGGAACCTTGGACCTTAAAAATTCAATTTCTACGTAATTTACCATGTATGAGTAAGCAAAACGTCGACAAATAAATATTGATATTAATGGTATGTCTCATAGATTTATCGTTACACGGTAAGTAGATCTACATGTTTCAAATACGTGATCCTCTTCACAATAGGAAGTGTTCAGTTTACTCCAATCAAAGTGAACAACGGCTCCAGACAAATTGCGCGGAAGCCCGCCAGGCTCACGCCTTCGGGTCACGACTTCACTCCAAATCTAACATTGATTATAAAAAGCCTACTCACTCTCGGACCGGTCCATCGAAAAAAAAACAAACCCACTCGCCATTAAAAATAATTTATGCGATGTTATTATTCCACTCGCATTTACCTAATAACATTGAGGAAATATAGGTATAAAAAATGTCTGTGCAAAAAACTCTACATTAAGTATAATCTATAATTACCATATCGTTACGTAAATTGTTTGGGAGTTTCATCAAATTACACACGCAGATATTCATAAACTTGACGTAAACTATGTGAAATACAATACAAGTACTCTATCTCTAGTCTAATTTAGCGACCTACAAAGATAGAAAATAAAAAAGTACAGATGAATAAACGCAAAGAATCATCTTCTAGAATTAAGATTTACAATAATTTTGGCGTGAAAATAATTAGTTGCTTCTTTCGATACGCAACACGAGCCGTAATAAGCAACTTTTGTAACTATTATTGAAATATCTATTGGAACGAAACCACAGCGGTAAATAACTCGAATCTCCCGTTATATCACGAAAAGAGATCAGAGATTGAAGTTTTTATATCAACACATGTTCATGTTGTTACAGATTCTTATATCGTATGTGATTTGCTTGTAATGCGGTACATTTAGGTATACTCGTATGTTAGTGGTTTCTGAAAATTTCGCAGCTAGTCCTCGTGAGATCTATGGTAAAATTGTGCTGCGCTTGCAATGTACCTCCTTACATATGCGTATTATCGAATTCAAAGATATACCTACTATACTATATATAAATATAGATAGTATAATTATGATAGAAATACGAGTATAGTGATGCGGTTAAAAGAAGTGACGTATTTAGCCAATAGAAGCAATTGAATTATGTTTCCAATCCTATTTACAGAAACACGTGGACGGACGTACTATTATACTGCATGCACTTACATGCATATACCAGTATACGACGCTGCATAAGATTTCTATCCAAGACACTCTAGCTAGTTAATTGCTGGTCAGTGCTATAAATCTGACCATCTTGCAACAATACTGTCTCTATATTATTTATAGGGTTTTCGGCCCTAATTAACCCTCTAACTAAATATACTATGCTAGCAAACCCATTGAATCTTACATTAATTTACCCTGAAGGTTTGTCGATAATTTATAGAAATTAATGGCTCTTGGAACCATTAATAGCGAGCAGGAAGATGATCTATTCTGAGGACCGAATGGACCAGGTCTACTCAATATAATACGACATGATTAATTGCACAAAGTGAAGGACAAAATAGCAAGAGAAAAATGGGTAAGGTTAAGTATTAGTTACTACACAGAATAAATAAGTAAATCAAAATACTAAGTAGCTACAAGAACCAAGCACTTAAAAATGTTGAGTTACAACGCTATCAAGTTCGCTTGGAAAGTTGTGTAGTTTCTTCTATATTAATTTCCTTTGATAGCGTTTTCCGTCCGATGCTTTAGTACCTGTAGATATATTTGAAATTTTCTCATTAAAGCCTTCATCAGCACCGTGAATATCTCTTCTATCGATGATTGGGTTTATCTACCTACATCTTCATTTAGAGGATCGCCTGCCTTTACCTATAGATGTAAGTCTTTATATTACTTCCATTGAGTTCAAAGCATTGTTGGAGTCCTCTAATTGCCGTATCGTTGACATTTAAGTCGCATCTCGCACGGCTAATGTAATTAGTTCATTACTTTGTCCCGGGTCGGTCGGGTCACCCGGGTCGCTACTCGAGCCCTCTGTTTCGCGGATTTATGCGTGCCTCGCTTTTTTGTGGCACTGACGCCGGCCAAATTGTGTTTTTTTACGCAGCAACGAAGTTAAAATAAATCGCTGAAATGTGAGCGTTAATGGCGCCGAATGAACGTGGATTTACTTCCATGCGGAAATAAGGATTATGGCTTTGATCCGACATTGCGCCAGAATGAATTTATTGTTTTGTCTGATATAATAGTGTAACAAAATCTATTATTCCATCAAATGTTTCTAGATATTATTATTATTGAAGTAATTTTCTATGGCCTGAAGAAGGCCAAATATCTGAAGTAGATGGGTTTTTTTATGGACCTGGCGGAGGCATAATGTGAGAACCTTGGCGATCAGAATCACCGAACCTTGAAACTTTGTTACAAAACGAAAGATATAACAAAAACTCATCACAAAAACAAACAGCTCTACCTATTTGAATTTAGACATAAATCTTTATTTGTATTATTATAAAAGTTATCGCTTTATTACCTACCTATTTTAAATACATATCCAACAAAATTCTCGGTGTTTTGTTACCCAATCTTACACGAACGTTCCGTTATTGAAATAAATAAAATCGAGAAACCGGCATAGAATCGGATTTAAAAGCGATTCGTGAGATTGTCGGGCCGGATTGTCCCGTTAATGAGTGCCGTCGTATAATGTAAATGGACGCACCTGTCGTGGGACGAACAGACCAACTAGCCGCCTACCCGTCATCTAATCTTTGCATCACAGACTATCGTTGATTGTGTCAATGATGTAAGTAGGTGTTGTCGCGCACAATAAGTGACATCTCATACCTACATCATATTTTCTTAAATTAGTTTGACCTACACAACTGCTCATCAACACAATCCACATATTGTTTTTGTTTTTAAGCACTCATACAGGATATAAAATTTACGCATCCCGATAGTTTTAATGAAAAATTATAGGCGGTTACTTTATATTTATTGTCACATGATCATTAAATATATTTCTTACTTAATAGATTACATCATATACGCATAACTTAATGAAAATACCTACACCAACAGTTTGTTCACCAGCTGGAGGCAATCAATATAGTTTTGTTGGTTTGTTTCGGTGAACATGTCACGAGGAATCGCCCGGGGGTAGACTGCCACTCACGCGGAGTGTTCATCGAGAGTAGACTAGATCCGGGCTCATCGTTGACAGCCAATTAGCCCCGTGGCCCTCTCTATTGCACATCACCCAACCTATCTATACCCATAGAACCATTTATCTTTATTCGACAGGATCGGCCCGCAATGACGCACTCAATCCTTAAGAGCTGGCAGCGATTCATTGATAGACAACACCTCGGTGCCGAGTTAGGACGTGTCCGTGACACACTCACAATAAGGGAGAAATTATGCCTATTAAAATAAATGATCCTCCGCGTTGTGGGAACCCATATATTTTTCATTGTCAAAACTTATTTTTTATTTGGATCAATGGCAATTATATGCCAACTTGGTGAGTTCGTTTCGGGAAGGGTGTCTGGGATTAGTTAGTAACTATGGTTGCCAGCCAACTGAAAAACACGACGTAGCTAAAACTGATTGTGCCCCATAGAATGTAGATGCAAACTTTGACTCATTTAAAACATGTAAATAATTGTTAGTAGAAAAATAATTGTTGGCCGCGTGGTGCCAGTAGAGTAGAATTATTCGTGGGTATCGTACGAGGGCGATTAAGGGTTCCCGGGAGGTGGGCAGCAGCGCCTCCCGTGTTGACAACATAATCCAAAATACAAACTGCGGTTACTAACCCGCCTGCCCAGGCGTGGTGACTATGGGCAAATACCCCCCCATGGCAGTCTTATGTCGTCCCCTGGGGGAGGCCTACGTCCAACAGTGGACTGCAATAGGCTGGTGATGATGTAGAAATAATGTTATGTAATTTAACAAAAGCCTTAAGTTTTTTTGAAAAAAGGAGTAGGTATAAAGACGACCACGTTCCTACTCGGCAAACTTTCGTACATCCATAGACCCATTCAAGCGTGACTCAAAAGAAAAACGGAAAACAAACAAACAAAAGGGAACGTTTCACTTTTAATATAGGGAGTGATACCATTCAGAAGAGAAATTGGTATGAAAATGATGTCGACTTTTACGTGACGTAATCTGGCTTTGTATAAAAGGTAATTAAGGTTGTTAAAAAGCAAATTGCATTAAGGGTTAGAAAGTATTCTACTGAATTTATAATGAAGACTTTGTAGGTAGCATGCGCTCTGCTTTTAGCTAAACTTCATCTCAGCGCAGTATATGTATTTTAGTATTACTTAAGAGGATAGGTAGTTATAACATATTAATACCAAAGCTACTAATACTGTATTAACAATCCCAAATGACATAACATTGGCCTAGTTTTGGGCTAAGTAAGAAAAAATGTTATAACCTTTATCAAATCTAAGTAGTAAAAGTTTATCTGGATGGTACAATACAATACCGTTTAGCAAGTAGATAATATGTTTGTATCGAGAAAAAATAACGATGGTGAGTGATTGCTGCTTCCGAGAACAAATAGATCTGTTAGCGCCGTCTGTAGTGAGTCAGTTTCACCTAGTCAGTGACTCACCTCACGTACTACAAATACATCGATTCTCGATTGTTTCTCGATAATTTTTACTTGTGGTGCCATTTTGGGTATAGCAACAAACTGTTCCCTATCCTGATAATAGGTGTACATCCTACATGTATTATGCACAGTACAGACGCAGAGATGACGAGTTCGAGACAATTAGAAAACGCATCATAAGATAGTAAGTAGGTAGAGTTTTTGTAGAATACATATAAAAATACGCAATTCATAATAAAGAAACATTATCTTTGACAGACAAGGCGGTCAAAATACAATTTACATAAGTTTTTTTTACAAGTTAACTTAGATTGTAGAATTGGCAGGATTTAAATGTAATCCTATATATTTCCTAACAAAGATTAGATTAATGAATGATGTACGCCAGGGGTTCCCAAACTTTCTTTTCTCATTCCTTTCAATAGTTAACTGACTCTGGTGGACCCCTACAGGCTTACACCACATACGAATTAATTGCGAACCCCCACTTTTTCACGTCAACGTTGAAACCCCCATCGAGTCTCCTGTGGACTCCTGGGGACCCCCAGGTCCACCCTGGACCACTTTTGGAATCACTGATTTAAGCAATCTAATAGAACTGCTACAATTATAACATTCTGAAAGCCGTAACCTACAAAGCATTACCAAACTATTTAGTATTCATGAAAAATCGCCTTAAAAATGAACGACTAAATTTAAAGTTCACGAATTAGCAGGATCTGACCTCGCATTTGACATTTTCGCAATATTGTAGCTAAACCCAGCATTATGCAAAGCGTGTGATGCAAGCGGAGCGTCTTCAACTCACGTGCCGCGGGCTGGAGACGATATTTACTGCTTTTGCAGACAAACCGTAAAGATTCTTTCAACGATTTGTGAAGCTTAGTTGTTCCTAATCATGCTTTGAGAGTTTATGGTAATCCCCGAAGAACTCCGAGAGTGAATCTGAGTGAAAACTTAGTAACAGATGCCTGGTTTCTGTGTCTAGTTGTCTATCTTGATAGTCTCATGACTGTCACACTATAACCCTTACTACCCCATCAAGTTTCTCTTCCCAATCACGTTAGGGTTTGCCCTTCACCTTCATTTTTTTTTTCTAGTATTGTAGTTAGTTAAGTAGGTACTCATTTTAGTAACTCAAACACGAGATCATTGTATGGTAACACTCCAAGTACAAAGGGAGGAGCAAGTACGATAGATTGTAGATCTCCAAAGACGACTGCAGGTAAAATATTATCGTCGTATGTATCCCCCTTCCCTACGTGAATTAACTGTAACGGGCAGATAGGTCAACATCATCTATTATATTTCTGAAAAAGGAATGTAGAGCAGGCTGAAAGCTTTTCAAAGGAATAATTATGACATACTTGTGTAAATTATTAAAAAATATTATGTATGACATACTTTTGCAAATGATTTGTCTATTTATTTTGTAGGTACCTACCTACCTACAGTACTTTCATGCCCCGTGTCAGATAACAACTAGGACCTACCTATATTATACGTCTACCATAAGAGTTACTCGTACGTAGTAGCATTAGCTAATGCCTCAAGCATCTTACCTACATACCTCTCTTCTATACTCTGGAAAATCCTGCAATCAGAGTAGGGTAGGGTAATCATAATAAATCTCTATCTAATGACCACATAATAGAAAAGGAATACGTATCTATAAATGGCATCTTGCGCATTTACCTCTATCTGGTTTTAAGATTGATCTATCAAAGTCGCCTTCAGATGGCTATTACCTTAAATATAATAGATCACTTATGTTCTTACATCCTATCTTCTATCGATAAGATAAATATGCATACTCAGCACACAAATGTATCGAATAGAACATAAATTATAGGTCATGCATGACTCTCTCCACTTACGGATGCGTGAGTCACGTTATCTCGTAATGTTCACGTTTACCCTATGTTACGTTTATTTATAGCAGATCGATCGTTTGATTATCAAAGATACAATAACAAATTAATAGATATATGTTTTCATTTGTCATATTTTATTATTTTCTAGGTCCCTAACTTGACCGTAGTAGACACTTCTTAAAAAGATTAAGTACTCTCTATGATATACCTAGATCACGGTTTCACGATTTCAGATCACTCTCACGTTCACGTAGACATTAGAAAACTGACGCACCAAACTTTTTACCACAAGCCACAATGAGTCGACCATGAACAGAGGCAAAATGCTGCAATGCTAATGTCTCGTGTTGCAGCAGTTGCATGTCGGTTGCATACAGCATTGAGTATAGGAAATACTCAATACTTATACCTATATCGTTTGCATATTGGTAAAATATGTTAAGTGCACAAGATCAACAATACATTTACCATATTTTACCAGTAAGCAGACGAATATAGTATTTGGATGGAGTACATAGTCAAAACTGCAGGATACCTAGAGAAGATCCCACGGTCTCGTTTAGCATAGCAGCAATGCCGGGAATAGATGTAAATTATCAGTTAATATCTAAGGTTTATATAGATATACTTAAAATATTATAATGCTGTTATATTCATGAAATAAAATTTTCTTAAGTTCTCTTTGTTTATAAACACGAGAGTCGAAGTATGTAGACACATGTTCTTATATGAATAGGTCCTAATTCATATAAGAACATGTGCGAGTATCTCTACATGTTTCGACTCCTTGGAAAATGACGGCTGTTAGTTCGTATTATGTATTTAGTATGAGACACAAATATTATCATTAAAAATTTATTGCCCTTTACAATAGCAATCAACATCGATACATATTGATGATTGAATAATAAATAGAGATACTCGTACATGATGTGTCATTAACTCGTTAGGTTCATTACTGAGGGTGTAAGCGTGATACGTTATTTAAAACTTGGAAGGGTGAATCAACTAATCATTATTAGTTAGTGATATACTTAGCTAAATTTTAAACATGCCTACAAGCAAAAATCACACAAACTGTCTGCATAGCCAGTGCAAAAGAACCCTATTGCGAAACAAAACGGGTGCGAAACTGAAACTGAACAAATGGACAAAGCGATTCAGACCAAGAGCGTATTCGAGCTAGGTAGGATAGCAAACGTAACAGTTGCGGTAACAAATGACGCAAATCCCTCGGAAAGCCCGCGTCACTGCCCACTAGACAGACCATCATTAATTTAATGGATCATTTTTGTCAGCATTTTTTGCCCACCAAAACTGACATGCGGTAGCGTCCCCAATCGTGTTATAAATCTCGCGTCGTGATCTCGCGTTTTATGGTATTTTTAAGCTCAGACTTAGATACATCTAGGTGTTCATGTAAATTGGAAAAGTAAATCACAAAAAATATATAAATAATTTACCTGTAAGTATCTAGAAGTGAATAGTATGATACGTAGCCGGCTAATATAAATAAACATGCTCTGATACTAACAAATATAAATAATCCTTGACATCCAATAAAATACGAGGCATCCGTTGTAGATAGAAAACAATGAGTCTCATAATTCTGTGACCTGATTCTAGTAGAAACGTAATAAATTCACCCACTTTACGTCTGTTAACATAAAGTGAACCATATCATTCAATGCATAGAGCTTTGTGTGTGCTAAATACGCAATAATCATTGTTAAGCTCGTTGAAAATTTACTTCCATTAGGAGCTCCGGTCACATTTCTCACTCATATGACATACTTACATAAGTATTACACATATCATCGTATAACATTATAATTGCTAATGCATTTTGCAGTATAAATTCCGGTTTTTATGTTTGCTGCTACGTCGAATTATTTAAAGAAATGCTAGGAGACTGACTCTTCACTTCGATTGTTGTAGATACATAGCCATTTTGTAGTTCTTGATGAAACGTGATTACGAGTACTCAGCTCTCTCAATTGTGTAAGCCGCAGTAATTTCATTGTCAAATTATAATTAGCAATATTGTGAACACATAAGCTGCTTACCACATAAACTTGTAGACAATTTGCACAGCAAGCCTATGTTTTTCAAAGGTAGAGCCTATCATTTGTTCAATTTCACAATCATTGCCGATGAGGTGGCTGTCGTAAGCGAGTTGTGGTAGACAGAACGTGTGATGTGACTCCTTGACAACTGTTTTATGACCTTTTATCTTTATATTTATTTTATAAGTGATCAGCGCCATTTATGTTCTGGTCAAGAGCACAGATCACACTCGTGCGTATCTTTAAGAAAGCTGCGCATTAGAGGTCATGTCGTTGTCGTCAGCCTATTGCAGTCCACTGCTAGACGTAGGCCTCCCCAAGAGTACGCCACATGGCTCGATCTCCCGTTTTGGCCATCCAGTCACTACCAGCCGTCCTCTTTAAGTCATCGGTCCATCTGGCCGGAGGGCGCCCAACTACACTTGTTGTTTTACGCAACTTAAAAAAAAATATCTAGAGTCTCCACAGTGAGTATAATTGGCGATCACGTAAGTGCGTTCTATTGTCGGCATGTCTTGCTCAAAATCACAACATATGGGACCTGGAGCGCAATAAATCATCGTTTTAGCAAACTCTACGATTATAGATTATTAAACTTTGGTTTGATGTTCAGCAGGCTGTCATTCGTTGCCAAATACCAAACCAACCTCGGCTCTGTCTGCCCCTGAGTGTTTCATTGTTAGAAACTTATCCATGGAAATTCTAAAACAATTAAGTAGGCAGGTACGTACGTAGGCCATCTTGAAATTCAGAATCAAATGAACATTTATTTTTAGCCAACGTTTACAATGTCACGGAAATATAAAAACTGAAACAAATTTGTTATTTAAAGTTATGAAGTTATCGTTCTTACACTTCGATTCTCACATCAACCCAAGCGCTCCCTTTTCACAAACTTTGAGTGGTGTCCTCGAGCAGGAATCTTTCTTTTTTGCCACTTGATTGATGAAGTTTCTTACTTTGTGACATTTTGAGACGTCGTCGTTGTCGTCCGAAATAGTCTGACAAAGTCTCAATTACATATTTTAACATTATTATTTTATAATATCTTGACTAAGATAAATTTTCTTTTCTTTATAAATAATTTTATAAGATAAATTTATAAAAAACACTTTTACATTATTATTTTGTTTGGGCTGTAATATATTTTATAACTAGTGGACGCCCACGACTCTGTGGACTGCAGAAAAAACAAAATGTCGAAGTTATCCCGGATAAAAAGTAGCCTACCTACATGTTATTTCGATGCAGTTTTCAGGCATATATTGCGACAGGTCCCACTGTCACAATATATGCCTGAAAACTGCATCGAAATCGGTCAAGCCGTTTCTGAGATTAGCGTGCACAAACATCGATCCGTTACAATTTGATTACATGTATAGAAGATATACCTAGATTTCATCTAAGATATTTTAATATAAATCTTTTTATAATTAAGCACCTTATTAAATTACCCACTTAGTAATACTCGTAAATAGACTCTAGTTATATTAGGTACTTACCTATACGAGTATTCTCTAATTTAGATTTCAGATTCATTTATTACATGTCACAGGTTAAATAGATGTTACATAAATATAGTAGCAATTATTACTCGTAAGTAGTCCATTATTCGTTAGATTACCTATTTTCAAAAATTTTGCTAAAACTGCGTAATAAGTATACCAACGCACAAACAAACCGCCAAATAAAACTTCCTGCGACACAATCCTTTCATGGTAAGAATACTGTAAATATTTTTCCGTGTAAATATATCATGTGAGGCCATTCGGAGTATTATATCGTGCTACGGCGTGATGGACGAGGCTATACCGCCGGAGGATGGCGGCTCACCGTCACGCCCGGCACATAGAGCTTTATTTCATTCAGGTAGGTAGGTATAAGGTACTGCTACGTGCGAGATCCTAATATTCCCTTATCTATACGTAGTACATTTCTAGATTTGTAGTCTGCACAAATTTTGACATAGGCTTACGCTTGACCACAACGCGCCTGATTTCCTTTACGAATTTATAGACTTGGAAATATATGATTTACCTAGTTCTACCCTATAGATTATCTCTGGTCTAGTCTTAGTCAAACTGGTTTCCAAGAGGTGTAAACTGTAGTAGATTTAAATTTATCTAACCATGTTGCATTACTGTGTGATTCATACTCGTACATAGTCGTATGTTCAATTGCATTGGTGATCTATACAAAACAATGATTCATGCATGTTTTAGTAATTCCGAGTAGGTACTACATATTCGATGTAAATATATAATGTAGGTAACTTACTACCTTCGTAATAACACAAAATATGTTGCCGATGTTTCGTTTTGTCAAAAATAATATATTTTCAATATGGGTGCGCACTAACTGCAATCGCCACGAGAAACCAGACCCGAGCACCTAGCATGCAAGACAATACATTGCACTATTTCGAAATCAAAAACTAGATTAATAATCTAGATATGTTTCGCCAACAATCGTGGCATCCTCAGGATTATAGAAATTAGTAAATTAGTAAACCACAAATTATTATGAAACTCTAAAACCCAACACATTACCTACACAGAATTAACTACCCTCTACTAAGTATTTAAAAATATATAAATAATTACCCACCATTATTTATATTTCAAATAAATAGATACTATTTGTGCACACAAACCAAATCAAAAATTTAAAAATTCACCAAAATATTGATAAATTAGCAAGGAAAACAAGGATGTATGCAACAACATATTCCATTGCCAAAAATAATATAGGTGTAACGTAGGTATAATGTACCTATATAATAGGTATTTCGCGACAAAAAAATATACACTAGGTACGTCCTCAGATCCTGAGCAAAGATCTAAAGGTAGCAGCCACGGTACCTGAACACCAGATAATCGGAGCACTTCGTCTTGCACTACGCATGCAGATGTAGTGGTATCGTATATATTACCCTTAAGTGCACCTCTCCTAGTGTACGTCTTGACCCTAATACGTGCATTGGATGCAATGGAACCCGTAGCTAAGCCACCAATGGATTTTACATGGATATGGACATGGACTGCTATACATCCTAAAATGTCGAAATTATCCGGGATAAAAAGCCTATATGTTATATGGGACCTGTCAAAATATATTCCTGAAAACTGCATCGAAATCGGTACAGCCATTTCTGAGATTAGTGCACAAACGCTCAGACAAAGAAACAAAAATTTCAAAAATCATTATTTTGGGTACTATTGCGTTGATAAAGGTCTCCTATAATATTTTTTCTCATATATCTTCCATGTACAGACAGCAATCCTTTACATTTTTATTATAATGTAAGATTTGAGATATAATATAATACACGAATTGTAAATAAACTGCTCGACAGTTTCATTTTAAAAAAATCAATCAATTGCAATTGGCTGAAAAACTAATTGCACCTACAATTCAAATATTTATTATCCAAGGGGGTGGTCAGTGGCTCAAAAGTCCACATTGATTGTTTTGAGTTTACGTCCCTCTATTAAGTTTTTTGTTTTTGTTTCTGTATTTAGACTTTCGACTGCAATAAAATTCAGCAAGGAAATCATACTATCTCCTAACCAAACCATACGGTTCTGTCCAATTCAAATATTGTGCACGTGAAGCAAGCAATTAGTGTTCCCATGCACAATTTACCTGTACTACGGCAGTAGTAAGTTGGGTAAGTGGTAGTTACAGAGATTAATAGATCGAAAAAAAAATGGAAATCTGCAAGACCGACATACCTGCACGTTTCGCTCAGTAAACCATCAATTAATGTGAGAATTTCAAGGTGGGCAGAGATTTTTAAATGTGGTAGGTCGTGTATTCCACGTATTGATTTCTACCATTTTTCTACCTTTGTTCAATCTATATACAAATACTTTTGACATCTCAGGTAGCCTTATTCTGATAATAGAATTATAAATGTAATAAGTAACTAAATAAATCCTGGTTCAGTTTGACCTAACACCTCATGAAAAACAAATACATAACGTAAGGTGATAAATTATCACTAATAATAATTAGCATTTAGGTATGGCTAAACAGGTAGGTACTGCAGCCACAGTACCTACCATAAGAGGCACTAGGTATAAAATTAAGTTACAAAACTCAGACAGGGCCTTGTAAAAAGTTCCCTTCCCTGCTAATGCTGTTAAATTACATCAAATAATCTTCCAAAGAGTTTGAAACTATTTTGAACTTGATCAATGCCATTAAATGTTATTCAGTTTGGTATGACGGTATGTCCGAGGTTGTAACAAGCTGCAAGAGAGGGAAGTGGTCGGAACGCGTTTGATGCATAAGTGATCAAATGGACTCCACTTGCAGACAGCGGTCGATGCTCCATTGCATAACAAGCCGTTACCTATCTATTTAAATTGGGTTCGGATTTTGATGTAGTGTCGGGAGAATGTAGGTTTCTATTTGTATCTACTTAGGTACTTACATTTAGTTTCGACACAGATTTCAAATTATCAGATTACATTAAAACGTGATTGTAGATCCATCCATGGAATTATGTCATTTGGAAATAATGAATGGTGCTATGTTCGTGATATCGTTTCGTTTGTTATTGGTATGCTGGCCATGCATGACCCACCACCAATCATATCGTCGGTGATCCTAAGATCTTCCGACTATTACAGTTCACTGAGTGATCACCAATTATGTTTTTTAAATACTGAACATGTCTGTTAAGGTTGAGTTAAAGTTTAACGATGATAACACTACATTTAAACAAGTTCGAAAACTATTTTCTAATCAACCAGATGTCCGATAACACAAGAGAAATAAGACGCGACAAGGCCAGTGCGAGGTAATGAAATAATTAAATTACCGGCTAAGCAACCCCAATTAACTCTCTAATTTGCTTCTGGATGCACGATTTTAATGAATGGACAATAAAATAACGTCGTAACGTAATCTATTGAGTTTAAAACAATAAGTTTTCACATCATAGTTGGCATTATTGTTGCCGTTTTGCCAGTTTTACACACGACCTCTTCTCTATATAAAATAAAACTCTCACGCCTTCCGTTCACACGCCAGCGAGTTTGATAACACAACGATAAGATTTCTAAATAATCTTAATAGTAATAACATTAAAACCAAATGGGAAATCTGTGTTTTTGATTATTCGTTTAGATTTAGATCTGCGGTGGACTATGCCGGTTATGTGTACGACCTCCGACCGAGGCTTTCACCGGGCACAATCACGCGGCGCCGGCGACACTCGCCTACTCAAGTCATCTAATACCACTCCAAATATAGAACTCTCCCACAAACCCACTGCTATGCAAACAGATTCAACTCCAGTTTTTGACAGCACTGTTACATAAGCCATCAGACGGTTTTAAATAGAGTATCCAGTTTTTATATAAATGCTCTAAACACGAAGTTGACTTACTAAATTTTTGACGTGAAACGTCTTTAAAATCGCGCCGACACATACGGGTACCAGTAAAACTGGACCGTAACGAAAAGGTCTTATCATCGTACCTTATAATTAAAAAACATTGGTCTTAGAAACAAAATTTAAATATTTCACTTATATAGCTGTAAAGATTCGTGTCGGGGTCAAAACTGCGAAATAAACGGCGCTCGCGCTGTTTCTATTCATCCATTAAGCGTGGTGATTCTTTCTTGTTTGTCAGATAACCGATTGATTTATACTGTGATTTGGACATTTTATATCAACATTTATAAGTGAAGAGTATAATCTCAGATCCATCTTTCAGTGTTAATCCATCTACATCTTCAACAACCTGCCCGCTTCGCATACAACGCCCCCTCACGCGGACGAAGTCTGGGCGGCTTAAACGAAAGTGACAATAAAATATAAACATTTGAAAGTTTCTATTACGTAAGTATGTTTTCATGGATTCGCTAACATAGATGTTAAAACCAACGGCCGTGTGCCCCGACACAGCCCACCCGCTTTTTCACTCTTTTAATAATAGTTAGTGCGTGCCTGTTTTCGCAAAAACGATCCGAGGGTCTGGAGGGTGTAGGGCTCGGTGGTGGGCGCATAGTGAACAATTTAATAAAATTTGGTATGGAGTTAGCTGACACCCTGAATTAACACATAGGCATTTTTTATCCCGGATAATTTCGATATTATGTTTTTTCTGCAGTTCACGCGGACGGAGTCATTTTTTTACGCGGGCGTCATTAGGGACACTAGTTTCCCGAAATTCTAGATAAGAAAACCGCTATGTTAAAGCTATACCATTCCAAATTTAAACGTTACCTAATATAAAGTTGTATCACCTGACAATTAAGCGTTACGTATAAACACCAAAACATAATGCCAAATGGATATCGAAATGCACACATAAATGTTTGCCACAGAATGAGTCATTTGCAAACAATAGCCACACCGGAAACAAACTACTAACTACCTGTAAGTAGATAGGCTACATAATACGTTACTTTCTCCCGATGTGATTACTACCAAGTTTGTTGCTATTGTTGAATAAGAGATATTCGGAGCCGAAGCTGAATTACCTACACTAGTTTCCTACAGAAGATTACATAGAAAATAAAAAGATTTTAGATTTTCTTGTGTACCTATAAAACATGATCATTGTTGTTTTTGCATACGTACGATTGTTTACTCTACATTTTGATCAGACACTTTCACATCGGCCAGGTAACAGATACTGGGAAATAGAAAGACCGTATATCAAATGGCGGTAATACCATGTTATTTTGAATTTATACAATTCTCGCAGCCAAAGATACCAATCAAGGGTATTTCGTCGGTTACGAGTAGAGATTGCAAACCGGGCCCGGCCATTCCATTTTCTACAAGTTGGGGCTTCCGTGCCGCAGGTTTCGTACCTACCGGGACCGGTCACCGGGCCTGGTATGAATAGCCGGGCCCGGTGGATGTCTAAATGGGCACCGGGACCGGCCGAGTCCGGCCCGGCCGGGCCCGGTGCCCTTTTAGACATCCCGGGCCCGGCCATTCAATTTTTTACAAGTTGGGCCTCCGTGTCGCAGTTTTCGTACCTACCGGGCCCGGTCAACTGCACAAGGAGCTTTTTTGATTTGCACGATGGACACTGTGGTGTCATATAATAATCTATGGTGGTGTCAATCAACCAATAAGTCTTTTGGACTTCCTCGTTTGACACCATGGTCCTAGAGTAAATATTTTAAAGTAAAGATATCAAACTTTTTGTTTATTCCAACTTTTTCAATAAACCCCCAAAAATTTTCTACTGACCAGTACAGAAATAACATTTCTTATTTTTATTCTTGCTTGTGGTAAAATCTTTACTTTAGGACCATGGTGTCAAAGTCCAAAAGACTTATTGGTCGTTTGACACCACGGTGTCCATCGCGCAATCCAAAAAAGGTCCTTGTGCACGTAAGTTATGCAGTGCAGTTGACACCGCGGTGCCAACGGCTCGTGGTGTCAACCGACGAAATACCCCCAAACCGCGTAAGCCCTTGTACTCCTATGTAGTACCTTTGTCAATAACAACTTTTACGCGAATGCAGCATAGCCAAAAGGCAATATGATGATTTTTATACTAAGGTTCCGACCAGTCACATTTTATATTATTGTTATACCTCAGTAGAAACTCAGCAATATCAGTAGGTACTGTTCGTTGCAGACATAAGTTTCAATCTACTTGTTTCCTGCGTCGCTGACATCTCAATTGCAGATCTTTTGTAATCATCTTCTGCTCTCACACTTATTTATGCATGCATGCATTCATAGTTGGCCTAGTTAATTAAGTACCTACTTATACTGTCATGAATAAAATGTATGGGTCTTGTTTAATAATGATACTCCTCTTAAATTTTGGTTAGAACACAATATAGAAACGCGGAAATTGAGGATAGCTCTACAAATATATACCTAACGCGTTTACTAACTCAGCATCATTAAACCTAACTATACCTACGTACTACTATTATGTAGCAATCACACACAAGGAACTGCAAAATAACCAGAAAGGCGTAATTGAACAACGTAACATTTGAACAGACCTAATCATGTAGGTATAATTATAGGGTATAGTTTAGCAAACCACTTGCCCTACATTAAATCTTATGTCGGACGGGAATGTTTTTGTTGCTAGTTTAATGGAGAATCATTCTATTGTCTCTACACGAAGCAATTTGTATTTCGCAATATCTAACACGCCACCGATTGTAATAGTTAATAGTCTTTCTGGCTCAACAGCGAACATTAAAGCTGCATTGTATTAAGTAATCAGAAAAAAATTGTGGTTTAATACACCTTTACTACAATCGTGTGTAGGAGGGATAGTCGGCAGGTCCTCTTGGATGGCCGTGCCTCCTAGCAGGTTGGGTGGTGAAACGAGAAGTCCCAACAAAATGTAGAAATGTATATTAGAAAGAAGGAGAAAACAGTGAACTATGTACAAGTAAAGATAAAATAATTTTTTTTAAACGAAAAACCGACTTCCTCCCAAAACTTGAGCTTACTAAAGTAAAATTTTACTAAAGGGCAAATACATATTGCGTTAAGCCGTGTACGAAGTTTAGAAGGCAAAATATTGTCAGATTTATATGCCAGCAAATGATTAAATAGGCCACATGACAAAAGAGAGAAATGACGGCTTCGAAACTTTACGTCTGACAATATAAGCAACATATAATTACACTCCTTCCTGCCCTATTCCCAATCATTTGAGATCGGTGCAATATGTAGGTACTCTTCTTTCATTCATCCATCCCTATTATCAGTCATCTCGTTATTCTCATGTCTACCTCTTCCTCTATAACCATCTTACTTCGGACACGGCTTAACGCAACATATAATTTCACGACTTAACATCTTCTTAAGCCTATTGCAGTCCACTACTGGACGTAGGCCTCCCCCTGCCATAGGGGGATTTTGTTACTAAAAAGTTCCACTATCTGTTTTTCGGCGGTTCCATCATCAGACCCTCGTTTCCTTTATATTATGTGTAGCTGACCAAAATTCTCTATAAAAATCTTAAAACGGCCTACTCGTGCCTATTATATTTGAGGATATCCCTAGATTCCTTAGAGATTCCATCATCAGATGTTATGTTTTATATGTAGGTGATCAAAACGCTAAGTAAAAGTATAAACAAAAGACTACATGTGCCTACAATATTTGAGGATTGCCCTCGATTTCTCCAAGATCCCATCATCAGATCCTGACATGGTGAATATGGGACCAACTTGGAAGCATACCATGACAAACTATAAAAAAAAATTGAAATCGGTAAAAAAATGACGGAGTTCTGAGGTAACACACATAAAAAAAAACATACAGATTAATTGATAACCTCTCTTTTTTGAAGTCGGTTAAAAATGGCTTAGGCAAAAAATGCATATGGCTCTGACTGGCTCAGATTGAACCTTAGCGCGCTTGCGTGCGGTACAGTGTGAGGTACAGTGAGTGATGAAAAATGTTAAATGAATATGTACAGTCAGACACACAGACGGCGTAGCAATCACGCGGGTTTGCTTGCCTAAAATATGTATGGTGAATGAAAAGTTGATGACGATGAACGTAGCGCGGTGATGTGAGTACGCTACACGTGTTTCATGCAATTTCAAAACCCATGTAAGGGTTAGGTAAAGGCATCATTAAAACTTTATATCCTTGAATGGAATGGTCACGGCTATAAAACTTCGCTGATAGGTCACGCAATCCCTTTATACTCGTATGGATCATCAGATGCGCACGTGTCTTCACAACAATTTTGGATGTTACCGCCTTTTCTAGTAACTGATTTATACGGACAGTAGATTTTATTGTTTCACTGACTATGTAAGTAATGGCTTTATTATAGTTATCCCAAAGCCTCATCCAAAAGCTGAGATTTCCTCAAGATATAAACTTTATCTGGCTTTTTAAACTGCACCCTATTTTAACAAATACTCTAAGTACCATGAATTTATCAAATATCTATCAATTTAAAGTACTAACTATTAATTCAATTTAAACTATTTACAATATTCCAGTATTCGCATATTCATAATTTGCGCTTAGAAATGGGCCTGGTAGGTTAAGATTTATAGGAATGTCCCGGAACCGGTTGCCGTTTCCGATGGGATGGCGGACGGCGTGCGTGAGTCTGCTCTACATTCATCACGCGTAAATTCCCGCTGAAATATACCTTTGACGTCACAGACCCGCCAAATATACATGTAATCATAAAACGCATCGTTTTTCTACAGAAAACAACAAGACACAGTTTGGCTGTTTTGAAGGAGGTATATGAGAAGCAAGTTTAGGCCATTGTTGTCATGTTGTACTCGTATAAACATTCGCATGTCCTAAAACCCCTTTATTTTGCGCGCTCTGTACTAATACAAAATTGAAGCTACTTCTATTATTACTTATATTATTTATTCGTACATTGATCCCATATATCAGTAGGTAGGTACCTACATGATGAAACCCAATCGAACGCTACGTCCAAATCAAAACATATCAAACACCGTCGAGGTTATTTTTAAAACATGCCCTGTTGCTTCATCATACATAACCTGCTGCAGAATACCCGTCCAATGGCGGATGCAGGCGATTGTGAATTATTTCTGTCTTGGGAAGTAACCGGGCACTGCCGGCCAGTGCGATTCGACGCCCACCATTCCCTGCGCTCATAAGGAAACCTAAGGAGCTCCATTTATTACAGATATATCAAAGTTTCCAGGAAGACAGAAGATTATTGTTTTAGCCTGTTATTGCATTGTAGTCTGCTGCGCCAGACAGGTTTCTGAAGTTCTAAACATTATTTTAGTACTTACCTAGATTATCTAGGTATAACTTACCTAGGTATCTCTCTCTCTCTCTAATACACTATCAGCACAGTATGACCCACAGCCACCGTTCTTCAGCACACATATCTCTATAAGACATGTTAACTGGAATGACAGACATCCGAGATCTTTTGTTGATTTGCCACTAGCTATTTCCCGCAACTTTTCCAAGAAAACGCTAAAATGTTTTCCGGAAACCCTTCCGTATTTCCGTTTGCAGTAAGTATAGGAATCCCAAGATACGTCAAGCCAGTTATTCGTAAAAACGCTACTACCATATTCACAATATTGCCAGGACATTAGCATGGATAGGAAGGGATACCTATTTTATAACATTTCGCGTGCTAGCATAAATTGCACAAGGACGTATGAACAAGGCGTGTAAGTTAGTTTAGCGGCACTACCTCTGAATATATAAAATACCCGTTTTATTGTGGGTTGTTATGTTAGCCTGGCTCATGAAGTAATCCACGGGTGGCGTTCGCCGAATTCGGTTATGGAAATAAGTTTATGTTTGTCGAGCTTAGACACAAGACGAGATATTGAAGTATTGTTCTGAGAACTGTGGTATAAAATAACGGGACAAACAAAAACCACTTGATCATAAAAATAACGCTTCCAAATCATGGTTGTTTTATTGCTTCAAGATCAAAATTGTCTTCAAAGTTTACGATGGACCCCTATTTCAAGCAGAAATGTAAATCATTTTTAATTGCTCTTAATAAATTACTTTGAGTCAATAAAATAAATCAAATTACACAAAGAAATGTGCTAAGTTGGTTTCTAAAATACTGACAAATGAATAGGTATTCTGTGGAATAAGCCAAAGTATTAACAATAGTTTTTAGTATAGGCAGGTACCTCTATTAGGTATAGGTAGCCTGTAAATTGTAAAAAATAGGTCACTTTAAACTACCTGATTCTAGATTGATCCGACGACATCCCCATTAATGTTGACGTCCTAAGGGGCCCTGGGCACTGATAGGCAATCAACCAATTTAGGTTAAACGCGGCATCTTCCTTAGACGTGTTCGTGTCCTACGATTTCCTAACCACCCAACCAACCTTACTGCCTATCGTATGTACCTACCTAATTCATAACTACTGATACTTTGTTTACTCGTCGTGATTTGTTCATCTGGCGATGGCTTATGATGTCAGAATCGTTCGAATCGCCTTTGGCATCATTCGATTGACTTGCATGCGGAAATTTTAAACCAGCCTAAGAACGTATTTGCAATCCGATATTCCCGGTAAATACCTATATATATTGAATATTTAATCAAAAAAAACTTCTACATGTATCTCACTATATCCACCTAGGCGTAGGCTACACGTTATTGTAGTCTGATGCTAATGGATTAGATTGGGAGTAGTTTTAAACTAGATGCCTACTTCTACTCTTAGTTAAATATACATACAATGAACTCCAGGTGAAATTGATTAAATTGTGTTGGTGCGGGATCTCTACCCGTATTTAGCTAAGTGGTTTATTTACCAGCTTATATATTTATTTTAAGACTTTTTGATAAATGCAAATACCCTCATATCCCCGGAAACTAGAGTTCAAACTTTGTTTGTTGGGAATAGGATTAGGAACTAATTGTAATCTACCTAGACTAAATTATGCTTTTCTAAAACTAGAGTTACTATTATAAAACCAAAATAGTGGCTAACAAAATAAAACTAAGATAAATTCTTGTTGTCTGAAATTCTAAAGGACAGGAAATGAAATGTAGGTCAGTAGTTATACCAAAAGTAGGAAAAGAAAGATAGATCATGGAAAAAATATAAGTGAAACTTGATACCTATTAATAGAAGAATAGCAAAACAATAAATCTATCTATCTTAACATATAGGCAACTTTTTATCCCGGGAAAATATTTTAATCCCGGATAATTTCGACATTTTGTTTTTTCTGTAGTCCACGCGGACGGAGTCGCAGGCGTCCACTAGTTAATAATATACTACCTACCCTTACACCACCACCATCCTCTAGTACTTGAAAAAGACAACACTCAAAAACAAAAATAGGAGTTCTTCAAAATTTCCAAATACTAAAATATACAATTAGATGATGGCCCTTCATAAATATTAATATCGGATAGACCTAGACTGTACAAGACCTAATAACAGTCGAGGTGACTTTCTACAAATTAATTAAGCCTGCTGAATAATGTATAAACTTTGAGTAATCAAGCGGGCTGGTGTCACCTGTGTACACACACATATCTGTGGTTGTAAGAACAACCGCCCAGATGTTGATCCGATCCAATTTCGAGAGCGAACAGGTGACGCTACATACATTTGTCCTGAATAAATAAATGTAAAGGAATAGGAACTAACATCCGCGAGAGGATTTGCTTGTCTTCGATAGTCACTTTCGTGTTAGTTTCCTGCTAAGAAAACAGGTGCTAAGAAGACCAGAGATGTTCTGTTCAAAGAATACCTACGAGTATACACTCCCCTTCAAACGACAAGAAATCTATCTTACATTTGCATAATTAGTGGTCACGAAAGTCTAAACACATAGATACTTACCAAGACTCTAGTTCCAAATAAAAAAGTTCGATTGTTGCGAAAATTTCCCTTGTTAGCTTTTTCTGCCGATTAAGAAAAAGGAACTAACGCTAGGCTTAGGGTAAGGGTACTAACTGGGAGGTTTATAAACCAAAAAAAAAACTTTTATGTCAAAACTCGTATGCATTTTATTCGTCAGTTTTGTAGCAAGTCGCGGAAGTTGAGGATTTCTTTTTGATTTAATAGAAGATATATTTTTTGGATCAGAGCTAGATTTTCCTCCAGAGCTGTCCAACTAACATTTTGCACTTTACGACCAAATAGCCAGCTAGCATTAGGTGCAACTCAATTCAATATAAGAACTATCCAACTACAAATTTAGCCATCTCATGACCTCAGCTCGTCCGACTAGTATGATTTCCCTGGGTCCATAAAGGACAAAAAAAGTGTATTTGTTTTACGATAATATCTTTTAGAAGGATATCCGTTTTGTGCTACAGCAAACAAAACATTGCAAATGTAGGCAACAATATATGTCCTTTATTTGAACGGAAAATTGTATGTCGTATGTATGTTTAACATGCTTGTACTTTTCTATCTATACATATAATAAAAATGTAACGGATCGCTGTCTGTACATAGAAGATATATGAGAAAAAATATTATAGAATACCTTTATCAACGCAATAGTACCCAAAACAATGATTTTTGGAATTTTTGTCTATTTGTCTGTGCGTTTGTGCACGCTAATCTCAGAAACGGCTGAACCGATTTCGATGCAGTTTTCAGGAATATATTGTGACAGGTCCCACTTAGCATATAGGCTACTTTTTATCCCGGGGAAATGTTTTTATCCCGGATAATTTCGACATTTTGTTTTTTATGTAGTCCACGCGGACGGAGTCGCAGGCGTCCACTAATCCCTAATATATATATAGTCATATCTGTGCCCTAACCCACGTGAAGATATTTGCAATAACTTGTTTAACAGGGATCTAGAAACTGTAAACCAATAATAAAAAAATACCCACGCTAGCCAATTATCTATAGGTACGGATATTTTTAATGCTAATTAGAGGAAAAATGCTGACCGTATGAAATAAAACCTTCCCTTCGCAACGGTCGGTTTATTCACATTTTATTACGAAACTTACGACCACACATTAAGTCACACATTTACAGAAGTTACTGTCATTGCAAAACCTTCGAAGATAGAACTCGCCAATGGGATAGTCAATAATAACTTCGATTCCTGTTATTTTTACTTAGGTATTCATTATAATCCCAATTGATTTATAGAGGCACTCGCATATAAATCTTGATCTTCTTTTGTACATACCTACTAACACACATACTATGTATATAGACATAGCTGTGTTCCCGAAATGGGGTAGCCAGAATCATAAAAAATATCCCACAGCCACGTTTATCATAGCGAAGACGCATGTAAATGATCAGTAAAAATTTGAGAGAACGCCCCCGAGTTCCAGTCGAATCTTACGACATGTCCATACTTACGGAAGGAGATGCAGCTGATCTAGCTGAGGTATTCTAGTGAAATAGGAATTGAAGAAAAAAGCGGACAGGGTAGGAAAATTATTAGCAGCTACGTAGGTACATTTAGTTCATTATATTATAGGTAGGGTCTATGGGAAATCTCAGCAAATTTAATAATATTTAACTACCTACTATAAGAACAGTGAATAAAATCCATTGTCCTTGTCTCTCGCTGAATCCATCTCTTGCTGTAGCTGATATTACTAAGATTAATGACTAGATACTATGCAGGTAGGTACTGTGTCTGTACTACAAAATGTTTCACAGCAATGTATGTATCTTTATTATCTATCTATATTATTATTTTGTGGGAAACCAACATAGTACTTAGCTCCTTAGTCGTATAGGTCCCACGCACGACCAGAAGTTGTTCAAGTTAATAATAAGTAGATGTTATACCTTTGTTCTCTCACAATTTGCGATTAATTATACGCATTTCTTCCTGTACTCAAGGTACAAGGCTTGTAATAAAGCTGGGATAGAACCGGATGTGGCTGTAATCCACACACAATGTAGTTAAACTGTAAGGTTTTCTCATTGAGATCAGTTCAGAAGAATATATGAGATTTTCAAAGAATATGTGGGTAGGTTAAGGTAAATAATAGAGACCTATCGTTGTAGTGAAGAGTCGAAGTGGATATATAATATTATGTTTAATAAGTTAACCTTATATTAATAAGTATACCTAGTACCTACCTACTATAAGTATTTTAAGATTTTTAAAAGCAGTGTCATATAAGCAAGCAAACGACAGCGGGACAAGATATTTCCCAACTAGATTATAAAGTGATTATTGGATCGCTCTCGCCAAAGTCAATTTGGTTGAAACTGATAGTAATACACGTTCCGATAAAATTTAACAAAAAAACATTTTTCGAAAAAGATGACAAAAGTCATTTTATACATAGACCTATTTTGTGTTCCCATATTTTTGCTCAGTTTTTAAAAGCATGCATTGTAGTTTATTTTCAGGAATTTGGTATCCTTTTATTTTCAACGAGTTTCTTGTAGCAAGCAATGCCTAACTATAGCGTTATGTTAATCTACCAGTATATAGGTAGGTATAGCAGTAGATAGTTAATACAAGAGTCAAGTGGCGGGCCCCGTGGGGACAAACGACTCGTGACGTCACACTGCGTTAATTGTCACGTCATGCGAACATCCTTTATATCAAGTTTGCATCTTTTTAGTTGCTATTTTTATCAAATGCAATTTTCATTGCATGTTTTATTTAACGCATCGACAATTTTGACGCAATAATTATTGTGTGAAGTTAATATTAACGAACGACCCATCTTATCTTCTTTGTTTTTACCTACCTACTTCCGATGCAAAAACATAGGTTTCATAAATTTTACCCCACTGTAGCTGTAACAATTGCACCGATTGCAATGCAGTAGCAATACGAAAAAGAACTGAGACTTCCTACTTTGATACTTTTGGAGGAGAGTTTAAATCCATCTTCCCACAACCTCTCGTACCTACTTTTTCGATCTACGTACGTACTGATCATTTACCTACTACATATACATTATGATTATGATTTAGAAGTCTTAAAAATTTATGTTAAATTGGCCTTAACAGAAATTTTTACCTACAATCAATCATAGCCTACAATACAACCCAGGGCCATAGTCAACTAGTACCAACCTAAATACCTAAATGGATAACTACTTGACAGTTTTTATTCACGTCGGTTGGTGGACACGGGTCAGCGAAACACAATGAGCCACTTCCTGCAAGCGGGCGACTGAGCAAGGACATGCCAGCCGACACGCAAGCTAGTGAATGCACTCATTATCTGCAATACAATCCGCGCCTTATCTCGGAATCACTCACACCCAACCAGCGGAATCGTGAGCAATCACATTTATAACAAGACTGACATCAACGTCTCTAGCATTATCTGCAGCTTGACAATCAAGTACGTAGTACATTAGGAAACCGAGGTGTAATGATCGTAGGCCTGTTATGTAATCTAAGGCATTATTTAATTGCCCCCGTAATTGAATCACACGCTTGGGTTAGGGACGTCAAGTGCATTAGGCTGGAAAACTCTGTTGACCCGAATCTCTAGTAAAATTAGTGATTCGTCATGAATGCTATGGTGATTATGTCGAAGTGTGGCCGACCTCGTGGTAATTGCAGTGACATTAGCGGTTTGGGCACAATACGATGTTATTAAAGGTACATACCTACCTACCTATTTATGACGGTCATGTATAACTATTGTGTAGTTTTGTATTGAACTATGGACTATACAGCTCTACAAACTTCCTTTTATAGGTTTCTCACCTGTAAGCTTTATCGTTAGTAAAACAGTTAAAGTAAATGCAGCAAGTTCATTACACCCAATAAATGCACAGACAGACGTAATGCGACTACCAGTAGTAATTAAGATATGGTATTATAAAAAAATTACTAATATAATGAAGTACCTACTTAAATACCTTACCTGGCAATGAAAGCTCACAAACTTACAATGAAAGGCTCATTACCTACTGTTAAATTTTAAATGTAGACCTATCAAAAATACACTTATCTGCATATTAAAAAATCTAAAACAAATTTGCATCCGGATATTAATAAATTTTCTTTAATTCCGAGTAAACCTTATACGAAATTAAAAAGTTAGAAAAAGTAATATCCATCACAGCGTCGTCGTTTCAACAAAAAACGATATTAATTTGGAGCTCAACGAACCAACAGACACGATGGTAATGACAAATGACGCTCAGTGCGTCTTATCTGGGCGTCTCTGAGGAAAGTAGCCGAGCTCGGGGACGCGGACGGTGTCGTTAGTAAGCCCCATCTACTTGATAACTGCAAGCTCCCTGCCTCACAGCGGAGACATATTGCTCCGTTATCACAGATATAGTAAACTTTATGTTTTATGGAAAAATCTATAATGGTAAGTAACCTGTCAATGATCGAAATGGGCGGCATCACGACGGAAAATAATGGTATGATTATCGCTATTTGTTTACAAGGTCTAAGGGATCTGATTGCAAGGACTCTGTAGATGTGCAGTTTTCTTTCTTACGAATTTACATTTAAAATTGTAAAATAATAGTCTCTAATGCTTTTGTAAGCGGTAGGCAACTATGGCCCAAATAGCATAGCCTAACTAGACACATTTCCGAAAGAAGTCTTAAGATAAGTTGTTCAGTAAACAAACATGGAAGAGCTTTTTAAACAGTGAAATAGCAATAACTCTATCAAAGCCCGATCTTGATGCTGTAGCTCCCTGGTCCCAGCGGAAATATCTATTTTTCCCTTATCGAAGATATTGCAAACTGCACCGGTTTCGAAGTGTTTCTTTTTTCGCTGACTTTACGCGTTTTACCAGTTGGATAATGATTTGCTGAGTTAAATGTCTTGAACAGTTAAAGGAATATTTATATTTCAACTAACACTAATATTACCAATTTTTATTTAACTTAGTAACATTATTAGGTACCTGCGACGTTTAAATGTGTCCGAATTTTATTTAGAGCATGGAAATAAAACCTCGAGGCTTTCATTAATTTCTTCCTAAGTTGCTTTTAATTTGTATGAATGTGATCTGCCTGTGGCACTCAGACAGTGCCAGAAATGTAGATACCTTTCCCCACTGTAAGCTGTATTCAGTACAATAGGCGGAGATAGCGACGTCTTTCGCTAAAATATATTGTCCCGGTCGGTGGCACCCACACCCGACACTGATATGCAAATGCTCTCCGGCAAGATCGTAAACCGTTCCGTATCAGATAGCATAATTCGGCCCTGTACAACTTAAAGTAATTTCGGAGCTTTGTTCACTAAATATTATGTTTAAGGCGAAATTGTGGTTTTTTCAATTTTATTTCCTTAATTTTTTATGTAAGTTGTACTTTTACCTATAGCTGAAGTTTCCATATCTCAGTTTTTAAAAGTATTATAGACCTTAATCAACCTTTTTGGAGACTAATACAAAAGGATGCTTGCCTGCATAAATTATATTCATAACTACTAAACAATAACTCCATAATTATTTTGTTGGATTAAAACTCTGTACGAGTAACTGGAAAGGATAAACCAAACAATTCCATAAGCCAGATTTTAGGGCAAATAGCATCAATCCCACTGGGTAACGTGTACACCGCAATTACCTGCTCTGGCTATCAACCATCTTCGACTATTCCTGCTTACCTTTCGCAATATGTTGTTCACAGGAGAAAGTTGGACAGCATAACGCCAATGTCGCCATAGGCAAACATGGCCTGTTAATAGAGCTTATTGTTCTAAAATTGGACTTACCTGCTTAATACAAAAGTCTAAAATTTTAAAATGTTTATTTAATTTAAAAAATATTAAATTATAACAACATACCTAAACTTCTATAAGAATTAGAAAGTTAAACTTTAGACATATCGCATCATTTATTACATTTCTTATCTTAATGATAGAGACTTTTTATATTTATCAAAAAATATTAATTATTATTTTTCAGAGATTCAGTTTCATGATTCATTAAATTCATGTTTCATCTTCCCTTTGATATAAGTGCTCTACCTAAAATTTTGTAAAATTACTTAGCCTTCGTGAACAGAGAGTTCGCAAAAAAAAAAACTTTTTTGGGCAAGAAAGAAAGAACCCAAGCAAGACCCGACTCCAAATATTTACAATAGCCAACCCATCTTCAAGTTTCTTACCTGCAACTCCGCGAGGGGTATAAAATCTGAGCATTGCTTGTGTTTGTGCCACATGTGGTCATGGTCTATTCATTTTGGAACTTTGAAATAACAAGATTCGCGCCAGATTTCGGTTTATATGTTTGTAATGTTTTTATCCAGTGAAATTATTTGTCGAAGTACCTATAATTTTAGTACTTACTGTAAACAATAGTTGCAACCTAGCTTCAAGATTTAGCTCAAGTCTTTAGAATATTTCAATAAATAGCTAACGTATAGCATAAGCTCCAAAAGCTCATGCTTACATTAAGACTTCCCTTGGCTCTCTCACTTGTCGCAACGATTCCTTACTAACTCTAGCCATGCTCTACCCTCCCAATTTTTTATTCGTCAAAGTACGTTTCTATTTTATGGCCCCTCATTTAGAAGCGTCAACACAAAACAAAAAATATTGTAGTAGAGAACTGGCAACAACGTTGAGAAACGTGGCATCGACGCACGCGCATGTTGAAAAAGGTAGAGAAGCTTGTTAGGCCAGTCGAGTAAGTTGGAGTTGGAGGGGCGCCTCTATCGCCTCAGTGCCCCTGCCGCTTGCTGCATAGCCGGGTGTACGCACGCCGCCGCCCGTCCGCGTCACTGTAAACACTCCCTTCGAATACAACTACTGTTGCACTCTCCTCTCCTACTTTGGAACCGGTTTGGAGTTGTGATTTCTGAAGTGTCACGGAGATTGTGGTGATATTGTGATCAGTGCCCATTCTAAGGATAAAATTTATTTGTGAATTTATGTGGTAGCGAGTGAATAAGTAGAAAGATTTCAAAATTTATTTGTGATGCGGTGACCTAAGTTTTATTGGATTACCCGAACACGAGTTGTATTAACAACAGTGGTGAGTATTGTCATAGTAAAGATTTATGTTTAAAAGGGGATAGTAGATTTGGTGGAGCGGAGGCGGTACAAACAAAAATCATAGCTTTAGGGGAGCAGAGGAGAGAACACGCGTTTGTTGACCGAATGCATAAGCAAGCAAATATGCCTGCAGCCCGGCTTGTCCCCGAAAGACACAAACGAACGGCCACAAAGACCTAATGCTACGGTAGAAAATAAAGTGAATTAAAATTTTTAATACTGAATTAAGTAACGACATAAAATTAAGGTCTAATTAAACAACGCAATAACGTAGACATAAGATTTTCTAAAGTAAAATAAGGAGATCGATGCAAAATGGGAACTTTTAAGAATTCTTATAAACACGCTGGCGTTATAATGGCAATTTAGATAATATTATAGTTATCTAAACACGAGCAATAAACTAGGCATAGAGGTCAGAAAACAAACAGATCATTTTGCTAAGCCTAATCGAAAAATTACTTATACCAAAATAAAAAGTAGCCCTCACAACCACGGGAACACAGAAATAAATACAACATACGTTGAATGATAAGAAATCGCAGTGATAGAGGAATCAATTACTCAACCGAGTAATAGACGTTTGTTAATGAATGGAAGATATTATCAACGTCCTGCTTAATTGCGTATGCGTCATAACATATGTCACGAGATAAATAACAGCACAAGCAAGCGTGCAGAAATATGATAGCGGATGAGAACGCCAGATGCACTAGGTAGTGTACCTTGACATTAAGTCCAGAACTTAATCGTTAAAAGATTAAATTTTCTGCATCTGCGACACTAGGTACACGTAATTGAACTAATGCTAAACATAATGTATCTGATGATATTTAACATTTTCGATCTTTCCTTCCGAAATAACAAAGAGTATCTCATCTGTTTTTTTATGAAATCTGTAAGGAACATAATCAGAAAACTACCTATATACACGAAACTACAAAAAACCTTACTATAATACTCAACTTTCTACAAAATACCAAAGAACTCATAAATAGATATTTAATAGGTTCCAATCATAGATATAATTGAAACATGATTGTAACCGATAAGATTTATATCGTCAAAATTGGAGTAGAAATGTTAGAAACCAGTCATTGATATTGTGTAAGTAAGAACTAACTGAATAAACAGCCAGCCTATAACATATTAAACATAAATAGCAATACCTTACAATATTACTTTTTTACATAATGTGGGCAAAACAACTTCACAGAGGTTTCTTTATGTAAGTATCTTATGGTAGGGCGATATTGTGGTTATAAAAGAACCACAGCTTCCTGAGTTGTGTAGGATGAGATAGCGTGGGATCTCGCCAAGCATGGCCAACGCCTAAGGCTCGAATGTCAACTTCTTAGTAATTGTGGGTCTGCCTATAGCAACCATGTTATGAAGCCCCTGCGATAAAAGCTGTATGGGCCAGATAATTGCACCCTGTATAAAACCTGTTCGTGAGAATGTTACATCTACTCTTGATCTGAGCATCTAGTACATTTAGAAAGGAATCTAAAAATCATTTGAATGTATATTACTATACCTATTGGTAAGTATACCAATACATAATTGCTTATTAATGTTTTCTATGTTTAGGTACTTGGTGTTTTAGATTATTAGTCTAATTGCATACTTACGAGTAAATGACTTCAACCTAGACCCAATGACATGACATCTCCTCTAGTAACTAGAACAGACACCGATGCGAATAAATGTAAATACAAGGTTAGGAGTAAGGAGCTCTGACTCTGAAAAAGAGATACTGTTATCCCAGCTACAAACATTGTGTACTTAGCTATGTATACCAATGATGGCAAAAAGACCTATATTTAGTTTTACTTAGTAATTTATGAAAATTTAGAAAATGAGTTTAGGCAGAAACCATATTGCACCGACCCCATAAATAATAATGGAATAAGGGCAGAAGGATGATAATGAAAAATCTAAGTCAAATAACCAGTAGGTAAGACAGCATAACAAAAATACAATAACCTAAAAAATTTCTAACTATTCAATCAGGCAAATCGCCAATGTAAGGCTTGTGAAATATACTGCAAATCTTAAAAATTTTCCTAACACTTATTGACATTGTTCCAATTTAGCTAACATATTGTTTTCTCCTGACTACCGCGTATTTATTTAGGTTGTTACAATGGCGGCAAAGACCAATAAATTGCACGTTACCGTCGTAATATATTGCAGCGGAGAATTTCGTGGTACCGATGAATAACGAGAACGCACCACGCACTACACAATCGGCAAATAATTTTTGTGCAAAACGAAATTTGTTTAGTGAGCTTATAAAAAAAAGTTACCAGTAGGTAGGTATACCTATAAATTATGACGGTTATGAAAAAAACTTGCTTTCTTACAATAATAAACTATGAAAACGATACTCGTAGAATTAGGTATTAAAGCTGTAAGAAACCGTATGTATTCGTTACTGAGTAACGGGTACTGCATCAAGTACCGAGTAACGAAACGTTACCCAGGAATTCGTCTCGTTACTCGCATGTTTCGTATCATGGGTATTTTTCGTATAACACTGTTTCGGATCGCAAGTGGTGTATTGATACGTTTGTTTTTGATCGTATGTTCTACCAATACGCGTGATGCGGTTCATTTAAATTGCTTATTTCAAAGAACGGTGATTAGGTTTGTTTAAAGTAATTATAATTTTTTTTTAATCGTCGAAGTTTTTTACTGTTTTGTACTATGTATTCTTTGTTATATGATTTATGTTTGTGGTTAAAATTTTCTAAATAGAAAATCTAAAAATTACGTCGACAGTTCACGTCGATTCGACTCATTGCCATACTACATACTATACCATATGCGGTATCAGAAGTAACGAGTTCGGTAACGATACGATAGTAACGAGTACTCATGGTGAAAGTAACGAATACATACGGGTACGCTTTTATTCGTTACTTTTACATCTCTATTAGGTATGGATTTTTTTTCTTCAGAAAATACCAAACAATACGGAAGGCATCAAGGCAGTTAGTTAAAAATTGCATAATTAAACACTTTTAACTAACCTAACAATGAAATACCATTGTGCGAGTTAACTCTACATAAACTAAATTTGTAGAGAATAAAGTCGGAAACGTCCCTCCCTCGTAACCTAACCCTTTCTGTTATTTCACATCTGTTAAATTAGAACCTCTCAAACTACATTTACTTTTTAACCCTTTTACAAATGAAATTGTATTAGGCGTTACAATTCGGAAGTTCAAACATTCACTATGGGTGCGCCCACTACCGGGCCCTACACCCTCCACTGCCCTCGGATCTGATAACTCATAACTGCGAAAACAGGCACTTGCACTAACTACGATCGTCACGAGAAACCAGATCCGAGCACCTAGCATGTAAGACAATACATTGCACTATTCCGAAATCAAAAACTAGATACATAATCTACATATGTTTTGTAATGTATATATAGGTAATGTGTTGGGTTTTAGAGTTACATAATAATTAGTGGTTTACTAATTTACTAATTTCTATAATCCTGAGCATGCCACGGTTGTTGGCGAAACATATGTAGATTATTTATCTAGTTTTTGATTTCGGAATAGTGCAATGTATTGTCTTACATGCTAGGTGCTCGGATCTGGTTTCTTGTGGCGATTGTAGTTAGTGCAAGTGCCTGTTTTCGCAGTTATGAGTTATCAGATCCGAGGGTCAGTGGAGGGTGTAGGGCCCGGTGGTGGGCGCCCCCATAGTGAATTTTTAACCCTTTGCAACGTGGCGTAGAAACATGTGACCAAATTTCAACAAAATCATTGATTTTATGCAAATACGATAAGTTGTTTTATACCATACATACTACTACCACTAGAGGCTTTGGATTTGTATCTACATAATTATGGATTCTTATTGCTATATTTTGCTCTGAATTACACAGTGCTCTTCTTATTTCAAAAGCAGGAATACTATCTTTTTCAATTTGCCTTGCATTTATGCCTACCTTTCTATGATAAATTCACGATAGCAATCCATGTAAAATGGCATGATAGTAAATCGACGGTCAACAGTTGGTTAACATTTGAGAAACCGGACGTTATATACCTTGGAAAAGTTTGTCATTTCCTTTCCTTCTATCGTACGAAACATGTACCTATTTATTATTTCATGTTTCAATATTGATGATCACGTATAATTATTACAAACCTCTCTCTTGTACTTATTCAAGCTTCTTCAAAAGTCGGCAAACTTTTTGTTCTCTCATTCAATTAGAAACTGATTCGCATCTAAAACCTAAAACAAAAGGATGAGCACAATGTGGGCGAAACAATCAAAAGTCGACGAGCGAGGATGTCCAAACAAGTTAAAGTGACAATAAAAAAACTATGTTATGATACCTACCTACATAATTGGAAACGTAGGTGTAATTCCACAAAAAGATTATCGTAGGAATATAAATATTTATGTAATTAACATTCATAATCGAATGAATAAAAGGTTTGGCTTTAGTGATGAAGAACGCAATATTGTCACAAAAAGTTTACGCTATCTACAGTACCTTTCGAATGATAATACGAGTAATGAGGAATATCAATCAAACAATGATAAGGATTAGGACTTTAACATAAAATCTGGTCTGCCGATTACAAATTAGGACAAAATACATTATGATAGTTATGAAGCCAATCCAGCAAATTATTTTTTATTAATACATATTTGTGGGGCGAAGATGCGTAATTTTATGTATGTAATAATGTACTTATGTAATATTTTTAAGACGGAGAAGGTCCTTATGGAGAGAACAATGTAAACGTTGCGAAGAAAAAAATTAAAACTTTAATTACGAATTTTACCCACACTTGGAATATTAGAAGCTCAAAATATGGACAAAATAAATATTATTAGAACAGGTATGATACAAAATAAGATATTGAACCCAAAAAGATATAGAAGCCTAAGAAGGCATTCCGGATTATTCTCAAGAACGTCAGATTAACATGAATGGCACCCTGTTGGTTGATAGCCTCCGCCATATGTAGCAAAATACTCGAAAGCGCTAGCTTAAAGCATACTGGTTAAATACAAGCAAACTCAAAATAATGCATTTATTTGAATAAACTAAAGGTGGATGGGCAAAAATGTATGGAAGAGTCCCTACCGACCAATAACGATCAGACGTATATCGTTGGATAGCTCTTTTTGTGACTATCAATTGTTACTATAGAGGTGATTCTCAAATCGTTGTGTGAAAAAATTATAGCTTAAAGAATTCTGAATTTTTGCCTAAAAGTTAAGCACGTATTCAAGTGTTTTGTTGGTTACCTGCGCCTTTTTATTATCAGCCTTTAAACGCTGGTCTTGCTACATTTCTAAATGATGTGATAGTCGACAACCCATAACATGTCTTTGAAAGACTTATGTATACAGGATGTTGTCTCAACTTTAGCTCTTAATATTTTGGAAACCAGACACTTCCCAGTTATGCTTTTATGCAGAAAAATGCGTAGTATTCTCAAAGTTGACGAAAAAAAACATCCTGTATATAATTTGAGATCCGAAATCACATGTTTATTTTTCCCGATAGTATGGAGAATTTTTAAATATCTCAGGAATTTTCATACAATCTTGAAAAATAAAAATGTGATTTCGAGTCTCAAATTTTGGAAATAGGTTCTCTATAGTGGGCTATTTATACAGCTTTTCGCTTAACATACCCTTTCTGTTACATCCTGTATATACAGGGTGTTTTTTTGTGGCCACCTTTAACGAAGGGTACGTATTCTATACATGAAATAAAGTAAGTTTATGCCAAAAAAATGCTGGGAATTTTTTTTTTTTTTTTTTTTAAATTTTTAAATTCCTTGATCGTTAGAAATTTATAGTGTCTAGTGTTTATGTTAGTTTTTTTATAGACAGATATTAATTATTTTTCGTGAAAAAATCCTGCTACGCGCGTCTATGTGCATTTATGCAGAAAAACGCAGTCTATTTACTCAACTTTGGACCATAATATTTTGGAAACCAGACACTTCCCAGGTATGCTTCCATGGAGAAAAATGATCGTGATGATGAGGAGATTCCGTAGTTTTCGGGAACGTTGACGACCAAAAATCACCCTGTATATTGTTTTTTTTTTGTTTTTTTTTTATCTATAACTTTTTTCACACAGCGATTTGATAATAGCCCTAATAGAAGCAATTAATTGATATTCACAAAAAGAGCTTTCCAACGATATACGTCTGGTCGTTATTGATCGGTGGACATTTTGCCCATCCTCCTTTAAAAAAAATCCCGCTCGAAATTCTTCAGTTATTTGAACATTTTTGGGTTTACACTTCCGAATATTACTGATGAAAGTGTAAACCTTTTTAATAAGTTAGATACAATATGTCCTTTTATAAAAACTTGCTCATAGATCAATACGAGTATATCATTATTTAGACTTGTTTAGAAAAGAAGTAAAACCTTGTCTACTGAACGTAAACGGATAAAATAATCTAGGATGTACTTACTTGTCCATCTACAAAAAAGTTTTTGCCTTGGGATATCCAATGCAAGTTGCCTTTCCATCCACCCTAGAGTATAGATAACGGGTTATGTTTCTCACGATCAGGAGTATAATAAAAAATATAAAATGCGAATCCTGACCAATGAACGGATGCAAACTGCGTTTGTTTCAAGATTATCCCGTGTGACCAAGAACCAGATCGGAAAATAATATGCGAGCGTTCAACTGTTTATTATTGTGTTTGTTTCAATATCCACTACCCAGTCATTAAAACGAGTCACTTAACTATTTTTATCATATTTATTATCATTTTGAGGACGTCAAGTCACCATTCGCGGCGATATAACTCGATTGTTATCAATTATTGAACTACTTTTGCAAACAATTAATGTCATACGTTATACATCAACAACTTCATGCATAAAGTGTTATAAAAAAGTATTTCCCATTCCTTCCCATATCTTATAACAAAAAGGTATTTATAAGGATTCACATTTAGCAAAGCACTGCATTGTTAAAGAGTATAATATTTTTGTTGTTACAGATAGCAGTAGAAGATGGAGCATTTAGAGAAGAGGTATTAATCAAAGATGGCCGTCGTTCGTGCGGTCTTGGTCCTCCTTGCGTCCACGGCTCAGGCATGGATGCCAGACGCGAGCGCGCGGATACACATCAAATACGGTAAGTTTAATTTACATACATCAGCCTGTTGCTGTCCACTACTGGATGTAGGCCTCCCCTGGGTCCTACAAGTACTAAAATAAAAATCTGCGAGGAGACGAAGGTGCCACAAAACAGAGAAGTGTGGACCCAAAATGGGGAGGCCCAGCAGAGTGAGGCACAATAATCCGGTGAGATAAAAATGGTGTCCGACTTGCGCATGAAGGATTCACGTTTACCATAAAGACGGCAAAAAATATCTGTAGTTTGTATGGGAGCCCCCTTAGATATTATGTAGATATATTATTTAAAACTTTATGATTAAACATTTTAATCAGTTTTTAATTTATTTATTTTTATTTTATTTAACTGTCCAGCCATCACGGTTCATGAGATACAGCCTGGTGATAGACGAACAGTGTAGCCAAATCAATAGAGTTCAGTCTAGAATCTATCAGGTACAAATCTCTTAAAAACACGTGTCCGTAAATTCATAGTAAAAAATACTTAGCGCAAACATAAATTCACGGTTTACGAGTATTACCTCATTTGCCATAAACTACTTCTAAGGTGTATCTTTTTTTAAATTCATTCTCTGTACGGCGCAAAATACGGGTTGGGCTACACGTCTACGACAATAATACAGGTGGAGTAACTACCTTTTCATGTGATTCCATTGGACACGTGAGAATTTTTGGACTATTGTTATGAAAAGGCGAATTCATATTGTTAGTTAATCGCTTCACAATAGGTTTACTATAAATTCGATACGATCGAAAGAGCTTACTGCGTTACATATAAAAAGTAATCGAATCTTGAAGCTCGAAGAAATTTAATAGTCGCTGAAATCCAAGAGGTAATTTGAATTCTACAGCTACTACGAGTATCTTTTAAATTCTGGGAAATCGTATGGCTACCATTAGATTATCAGTATCGTATAAGATTCATTACGAGTTTTAACTGTCCAAGAGAATTATATTATTATTTGCGCGAAAAAAGAAGAAAATATTTAAATGGTATAGAGCCTAGTTTATATTTGAGCGGACGGAGGTGCTGTCAACTCCACGAGCATGTAATGGCGCATGTCGTTGTGTCGGGTAGGGAAGGCCAGTCATAGCGAATTCCACAAACACTCGTGGTAACAGTGCCTACTTGAAACAACCAATAGGGTATATGCATGATTTTTTTTATTCTACGTGAAAAATGAATAAACTTTGCTCTTGGAATAGCATGTCTAAGTTTAACCGTTTTGGATTTACAGCGATTCAAAAATACGAGTCCGCAAAATGTTTTTGCAACGCTCCGTTTGCTTCATACTAAAATGGCACAGACTTTGACGCCATAGTACACAACAGTCTCAAATTAGTATGGGATAAAAATGCAATCTTATTTTACAAACGTAATATGTAGGTATAACATTTTTGTGTATAGTTGTCAAGTCAATAAAAATTGTTTATTAATAGGTACAGATATTAATAAAGATATTAATAAATCAATGAGATACTCGTAATTCAAAATATGAGTAAAATTGTATGTTTTTACTCCTTATGTGTTGTAATTTTATTTCTTTCTATTTTTTAAACACTGTAACTTTGGTATTTACTAACCGATTGGTGTTATTTTTGCACTACGGTTTGTATTTGTAATATCTTTCGAATAAAATACATATAAAAAATCTTTTTTCGTGTCAGACGCATATTCCCTATTTCGAATGTAATCGTAATCACTAATCACAGGAAGTTTCTAATAATTTAGAAAGAAGATTGCAAAGGTTATATTATGCCATACCTGTATTAATTTTACTTTAAAATAGCCTTATATTTAGTAGATACAAAAATTTACTGCGGAATTGCGGATTATATGAATCATGCAATATTACTATTTGTAGAGAAATTTTAAGCTTCTAATATAAAAAATCATATAACAACCTACTAAACGATACGGTTAAAAGGAAATTAATTTTGATGTTAATTCAAATAAAAATCATTACAAGTCATAAAGACCAAACCCTAACAAAATTATTGTAAGTATGAAACATAATTAAAACAATTGCTTTATTATTACAGGCGATGAACCCGCAGAGCAGTTCCTGGGCAACGAAACGGCACCGGATCACTTCCGGATACTTGACAAAGATGACTTCTCGATCATAGTCGGTGGAAGGTAAGATTATTATAACTATTTTTAAAAAAGTGATCTTTTAGCAAAGGTAGTTAATAAACATAGCAAAAAAAACGAGAGACAGAGTCAGGTTAAAAATACAAAACTGAAAAAAAGGTGAAAAATAGTTATAAAAACAGCAAAAACACATACAACTGAAAAAGCACGGGTTGATCGTTCCGTTCCACTAGATAAAAAGTTACAAGTTGTGTGCTTACAGCATTAATCGGTTGTTGCACTCAGTTTTGACGAGCAACTCGTGCAATGAAAAAACTTTTGATCTCCCTTTTAAATTGTATCAACATAATATAGTGTGGAGGTACATAGTTTTTAGTAGTTTGCACTGAAAACGGATAAAAGCGACAAAAAATTAAAACTTGTTTTTTTTTTCAGGAACACCGTGTACAACCTGAGCCTTTACGATTTATCAGAAAACGTTAATCAGGTAAGAACAAAATATAAATTACAGTAGGTACATTTATCGAAGGTCAGTCACACGAAGACAAGAAGTCTTACACAAAAAATAGAGCTTCACATAGAATTAAACGAAACGGTAGCAAGTTAACGGTTTCATATTCATTCAGTTGATTGCTGTGTAAACAAGGTGCTGCTGAGTACCTATTTACTTAAAATCTGGGGCGAAGCGATAACGAAGTCTGCGAAGAAGGAGTAGCTGTAATGTTGAGTTAGATTGATACGATTGTAGTTTTTGCCAAGTTGAGCTTGTCTGCGAGCGGCGACCCATATCTCGACGACAACATATCGCGTTGCGCCGCAGGTTTATGTATCTAATCTTGTGCAAACAACTAGTTCCTCGTTGCTTTCTGTTGCACTATACGTTTATTCTTAGTTACGACCAGTTCCACAGAGCCCACTGTTTGTTTACCATATCGCGTAAATGTTTCCCTCATGGTTAGTAGTAGGTATGCCATTCTTTTGGTTTTTAGAAAATTCCTTTTAACATAATTTTAGGTATAACAAAAGTTGCTAGATGTAAATCATGTTCTTTACGTTCTCCTACAATATTATAAATCAAAGCAAAATCTAGTGCCAAATAGACTTTTTTGAAGGTTTTATATACAATTTGACCACGAGAGCATGTAGTATTCTCGAGCGTTGAGAGGCTTAGTTGAAGTATTCGTTTTGATCAATCACAATGTGCATCGGATAAAAATACGCAGCCCTCGAACGAAGCGGCCAGTTGGCAATGTTGGCACGCAGCCAAAACATCCAGACGTAACTATAACCCGACCAAAACTGAACTCAGATATCGACCTAATATTGTCGCTGTACCACTATAATCAACATTAGGGGTCGGTTCATATCTGACGGAACATGCGTCGCGATTTATCGGTCGCGTAACACCAGAACAGACAAAATGTATATAAAAACACTCGACCGTTCACACTCAACCGATGATACGTTAGTGCGTCGAACGTAAGTTTGCCTGTACCTGGAGATACGCTCGACGCATCTTCCGTCAGATATGAACCGACCCTGCTACCCTATACATTTTCATTTCTATACGTAGGTAGACAAAGTATTTGCGTGTTTATATTTATTATAAATAGCCAATGCATTCTGAATATTATGTCTTACCTATTGATGCGTATTTTTGAAAAACACATGATCGAAATTTCTAAAGCATATTGTGGCTTATAGCCTAAAGTGCAATATGTTCCGTGCCGTGTAGTGTCCGCCCACAAAGATTGCGATCTCATTGCAAATACAAATATTACATTCTCCCAACAATATGGCCAGAGCATAATTCGATACAATATGCTGCTATAGTCCTATTTACATATAGGTACTTACATAGCCGGTTATGTTGAAATCAATGTAGTTGTTACATTATGCTTCGCTAACCGGTCTTTTAAAAAAAACATGGTTCAACCGAACTTGCTGCCGGCTTTCGGTTTATAGAACATAATACATTGGTGTCGCCTCAGTACTTGAACCATTTGCGAAACAAACGACCCCCACGCCCTGTACAAATTGCAAATGAGGTGAAACATTTGCGCCGCTGCTTTATTATTCTCAGACTGACACCCGACTTTAGCCTAAATTGTAAGTATAACTTTTTTTTATAAGTATAATTTTTTTTTTTGCTAAGGAAGTTTTTTTTACAGCGACTGGAATGGCAATCTACTGGTGCCCACAGAGAACTATGCCAAGTTAAAGGAAAATCCATAGACGAATGTCAAAACTACCCACGCGTGGCTGCGCGATCACATGGCAGATTGATAGTGTGTGGTACAAACGCATTCAAACCCTTATGCCGAAAATACGCGAAACACGCACTGAACCACCACCTCGAAGAATTTGACGGTACCGGCCGCTGCCCTTACGATCCGCAACATAACTCCACCGCAATACTAGCCGGTAAGTAAGCCAACAGTTTTAAATGCCAATAATAAACCTTTTATAAACCAATTTCCTTCCTGGTTCTGGCCTGCTTTGCACGATCATCAGTGAAGATGGCACGAAGCTACAGTTAGTTAGCTTAAGGGTTGCACCGAACACGACTTGCGACGACCACGATACCATCAATTTATTACCTTTACAGTTACTATTTTGTACCGCTATTACTCCAATGTGGGGAATACTGCTCCATTGTTTCAGTCTAAAATGTCTTTAATATAACTTGGGCTTAAACAATTTGAAGTAGGACGTAAAAGACTTTGTAGGTTTTGTAATATTTCATTATTGAATGTAAATGAGGGTCAGCTTAAAGATTAAATTAAATTATACTAGTTGGTACAATGTAGATAATTGTTATTGAGACAAAGTAGGAACCAATTACAATTAAAATTTTAAGGGCATCAAAGTATCATGCCCATATTTGCCTGTATGATCCCATTGCTGGGCATATTCCACTATTCCACTCGATTGTTCATTGTGTTTGCCATTTTTGTAATATGTATATCAAACAAATAAATTATTTTTTATAGATGGCCAGTTGTACACCGCAACAGCAGCGGACTTCTCCGGCACCGATCCACTAATCTACCGCGAAACAGTACGCACTGAGCGTTCTGACCTGCGCCTACTTAACGACCCTTCATTCGTAGGGGCCGTGGCGTCTACCAGCCATGTATACTTCTTCTATCGTGAAACTGCTGTCGAATACATGAACTGTGGCAAGGTAAATACTGTTTTACTACTTGTTGGTTTTAAATATTTATCTCTTACAAAACATTTCCATAATGTTTGTCAATTTCTCGCAGGCTGTGTACTCCAGAGTTGCAAGGGTATGCCTAAACGACAAAGGAGGGCCGCACTCATTCAGCGACCGATGGACATCATTCCTAAAGGCTCGACTGAATTGCTCTATGCCCGGAGACTATCCATTTTATTTCGATGAAATCCGTAAGTTTCACGTATTTTTGTAAATACTTTTTTACAAGCAATCGTTTTAAAGTCCTCATATATTTTCTCAAACTAAAACACCATTTTACATACTTATTCCAGAAGCAACCACGGAGTTAATAAACGGGATGTATGGAAGCGGAAATAGCAGAAATGATATAGTCTATGCAGTATTTACCACTCCTCAAAATGCTATAGGAGGTTCTGCAGTGTGTGCGTTCGCTATGAGAGATATCTTAGATGCCTTCGAAGGAACTTTTAAGGGGCAAGAAAACATGAATTCCAATTGGTTACCCTTAGACAAAGATAGAGTACCAGAACCCAGACCTGGGTCTTGTGTAGAAGACAGTCGAACGCTTTCTGACTCGGGCGTTAACTTTATAAAAACTCATTCGTTAATGGACAAAGGCGTGCAATCATTTTTAGCGCGACCAATACTTTTAAGAGTTAGTTTACAATACAGATTTTCTGCAATAGCAGTACATCCTCAAGTGCAGTCCATGAATGGTAATAAATTCGATGTTATGTACATCGGTACCGACGATGGACGAGTGATAAAGGCAGTGAATGTAGCTGCCAATGAAGGCGTATTTGATGATAGTATGGATGATTACAACAAGAACCCTGTAAGAACCGCTGTTATATCGGAAGTGCAAGTCCTACCCCAAGGAGTACCTATTAAGCAAATGCATGTAGCACTTACTACAGAGAAACTGATTGTTGCCTCTGGAGATATCATAAAGGCGGTATCTTTATCACATTGCAGTAATGTACAATCTTGCAGGTATGTATTATGCAATACTAGTTAAGAGGGTTTACAATGTTTGCATTTTATAAAATACGAAAATCTCTCACTAGCCTTACCAGTTTGTACTAAATTGACTATTTAATTTAACTTGTTTCAGAGAGTGTGTATCATTACAAGACCCTCATTGCGCATGGGATTCCAAACAACAACAATGTTCATGGGTAGGGAATAGACAGTTTCCTAATCCAGAAAGATTTTTACAAAATGTAGAATATGGAAAGACTGATATATGTAATAAGCTTCCAGTCCTATTACCGGGTGATCGACATAGTAATAGAAATCCAGGCACTAAAAAGCCATCTATGGTTGAAACAGAACCAAATCACAAGACCGATGATATTCAAAATGAAATATTAATAGAAGTTGTAGAAACTAATCTGATATCCGAAGAGAAGAATACTAATAGTAACAAACATGAAACAGGTATGTAAAATGATCAGTAGCATATTAAACATCAACATAATAATATGAAAATTTAAGTAGGTAATATAAATAAAAATATGACTTATCAATGACTTCACCAATATTTTTCAGACTTATTAACAGTAGAAGCAGCTGAAGGCAACATCTACAGCGCACAAGCATTGCTGACAGCTGTAGTCGCCTCCTGCTTGGTGACACTGATGGTGGGATTCGTCATCGGGTATCTTTTTTCGCGGCGATTTCGGCACCCATTTTTTACCGATACCTCACCCTTCAATGAACAACACAATCATTTAAACAGGTCAGTTAATCTCAAAAATAAATGTTATATTAATAAGTAACTTTCATAAATATTTCCAAATATTGACGCATTAGTTTTTTTTACAGACGAATTTTTATGATATCCCGAAGTGAGTCAATTATAATCCCAGAATGTCGCTACTTCACGTTTTACATTTCTATAAGCTAGCACAATTTGTAAATACAACCTTGCTGGGATTTTTAGCGTTGTTACAATCTGTTCGTTGCGCTTGTTCACGTGAAAAATCTTTAGCACAACTAATACGATTCAAATAGAAAACCTACTCAAATGGAAATTATTTGCAAGGCAAAAACTTACCTACTTTTCAAATGTTTCAGATTGAGCCCTTTGGAGACGCCGCTGAATGCTAATTCAGCGTACATGCCACCTCGCTCCAAAAACGTAAACCTGGTGGCAAACGTTGGACCTCTGGTCAAGCAGGACAATTTACATTTGGATCTCGGCAAAGAGCGGACACTCGACTTGCGAAACTCCACAGAATCCCTTGACAAGGATCTCAAATGCGGCACCTTGCAAAAAGTTAAAAAGACTTACATTTGAAAATTACCGCAACAGACAATGTACGGTTCCATTGCTAAGTGATAAAAACTATGTGTGAATGCATTGTGCAGTGTGTGCCAAGTCTACCGAGCGGCTCGGCTAGAACGTTTGTTATACGTAGTGTGTTACGCTGATGCTGTTGATCTTTGTAAATATTATCTAGCTATATTGTACAGTTGCCAGTTGGAAATTTTTATAAGACTATGTTTAGGTAGTCAAGGTTGATGCATTTACAATTTGTGAATAGATAAATCACCCTCAGGGGGTATATTATATTGAGTCAAAAATACTAACGGAAGTCAGAATATGAATTGATTCCATGTTATTTTTAACGCAATATAAATACATTATTACATTCCATTATTTAACTAAAATCATGTAAAATGCTGCGCTTTGTAAATAAATATAGTTAAATGTGTATATAATGCGACGAGTAGAGGTCTTTAGAGTAGGGTAGGGCTCAAGAATCTGTTATGTTGCGGTTGACATAGTCATTCTGCTTGGCAACTGATATTTTATGTAAGAGAATTCTATATGAAATTATAAAGTAGTGCACTATTTATATCTAAAATCGTTCTTAGATTGCCCATTTGTATAGGACCCCGAAATATCGCACTATATCGCCCAACAACATATGTCTAAACAAATTCCTCAATTTTCCAAACGGAGGCTGCCCAATAACCAATAGGTATGTAGGTACTACATGTTGCATAGTGCGGGCGCAGCGCAGCTAAAATGGCTGGCCAAAATTATTGATATTCAGTGTAACTTGGTGTAACCAAAGGCTAAATGCAGTACCGTGACAAAAGAAATTATGTAATACATTAAGACTTCCAATTTTTTAAATTCTTTTCATAAACAACAAAGGATAGGAAATTTGGAAAATGAGTGAATATTATCTCAAAATCGTGTACCTACTACAAATGGCCAATGATAATAATAATAATTTTCGAAGCAGACATCTAGAAAATCTCGTATAAATAATATGAATGTTAATAATTCAACAATTGCTGTGCTAAGTGCATAGTGCCTTGTGTAGGTTGCCAATTTAGTGCCTAAAGTAAAGTTTAGACGTCTAGACCTTGTTGGATATGATCGCAGAAATACTTGTTTAAAATAACTGTTAATTATAAAAATTCGGTTTACATAAAATTTTACTTGAGTTAGCTACTCAAAATATTAGGTATTAGATATATTAAAAGCCTTAGTTCTATTACAATGTTTAATGCCTATTTATTATAACTTTTGATACTCAACATTTCCACATTTGTTGCATTGCATGTTGCATGTATTAAAAATTTATTCTGTGCAGGTATATGTATATAAAAAGTATGTCACTATTTCTTTATATAAAATGATCCTACTTATCCTATACCTAGTAATTACTAGATAGGAACTACTAATTATATTGCAAAATGCTAACTTTCTAAATGCAACAAATTATAAATAAGTACCTACCTACTTACAATAAATGTGAGTATCTACAAAATGAAATTATTAAAAACCTATGTATACAAATATTAATGAATGAACCATATAAGTTTCCCACCGTAAAATTAATCAAAGTCTTATTATATTGTGTTAAGCAAAATGCCTGTTTTACTGTGTACATACATTTTTGAAAAATAAATAATCATTAAATAAAATAAGTAGCTATTTTGGAATTCATTTTCTTTTTTACATGTTGACTTCTTTCTTATCTAATTAGTTGAAGCATTAAAATTATAAACAATATCTCATATTTTAATTGTGCTGTTATTATTAGTATAAATTATATGACTTTTGTAAATTTTCCTCCAATATACATTACAATAATTAATTGAAGAAAACATTTTATTTATATTTTTATATTAAATTAAATATGTTAATTATACAAAATTTCCTTAATAATGGAAAAATATAAGTATTATGACATTAGGTGGTTGGTTTTATTTATGAATTAAGTTCCTAACTACCTAAATTGTTACCCAGAAGTTATCATATCTAATTAAGTGTGGTGGTGGTTTTGATGTTTTTTTTTTTGGAAATTGTTTTAATGAGTGATAAAACCTGGGTGTCATTCAATAGAAGATCATACTCCACATGATATGATTGAGTTAGAGCTGCATCTTTAACAGAGATATCTCAAAAACTTCGTGATTTAAGAAGAATTGACACGACAATACCTATATATTTTCTAAACTAGTCCTCTCTATAGATTGATATGCAATAATAATCTGGATAGCTGTCTTTTAATTTCTGCAAGACTTATAGAAATTGATTAAAGTAGAAGATGAAGATTAGTGTATACCTGCATAATTTTAAATGGTAGATTAAGTCAAGCAATAAAATAAAACCATTTTGCTTGCACTATGATTGATCCATTTCATCACATCTATCTATATAATTAATGTAATCACATAAAAATTGTCTTTTCTCATGAGCAGTTTTCACAATATCTGTATCAAAAGTAACACCACTGTCACAGGTAACTGTTTCTTCCTTCATTTCTGAATTACCTTCATGTAAAAGTACAAAGTTGTGAAGTACACAAGCTGCATATATAAATGTTTGGGCAACTTCTGGTTTGTTTGTCACAAGATAATTGACTCTTTTAAATCTCTCTTTCAGCATTTCAAAAGCTTGACCAATATAAGATCGAGCCTTCCAATGAGTCTCATTAAACTTCATTTCTTCACTAGTCAATATTTCATCACTTGTGAAAGGTGTCATTAAGTTGATATGTAATCTATACTGAGAGTCTGATAAGATGTGGTTATCGAAATTCATGATTGTGTTCAATTTCAGAGCTAGTGGGCTTGACTTATAAACCTTGTTTTTACAAGTTTTCCTTGTTGGTCCCACAAATGTATCAATGAACATTAGGGACTCATCACACACAGCTTGTAGTAAGAGAGTGCCTTCAGATTTGTCTTTAACACCACAAGTGTTAAGCCGTAGAGCATCCAAGAAGCCTACACAATTAGGTAACTTAAACTTGCTATTAACTTTTATTCTTGTAAGGTGCTGTTCCTCAGCTGATGGCCAGATTATAAAATTCAACCTTTGATCAGATAGTATAGAAGCAATTTCATAACAAATTCTACTGACTGACCTTTTTGTTCCAAATGTTTCTTGAATTTCTTTGAAGCAATGATTGCTTGTGAGGAAATATAGAAAAATGTGCACTTTCTTATCTATTGGTAAGCCAGAGCGATCAGGTGGTGAAAATTCCTTGACAAATTTTATGAGCTCCTGAAAAAAGAAGTAACTACAACATTATGCTCATATTCAATAGGAACCCTTAGGAAGAAAAATCTGGAGTAAAAAAACTTGTTATGAGATACGTCGTCGTCGTTGTCAGCCTATTGCAGTCCACTACTGGACGTAGGCCTCCCCCAGAGCACGCCATAAGGCTCGATCTCCCGTTTTTGCCATCCAGTCACTACCAATCGCCCTCTTTAAGACATCAGTTCAGTCAATCAGAAACCGTGATCATGGTCGTTGGGAAGTCCTTGGATGTAATTAAGAAACGTTAAATCTATACTATAAAATCTATGGAAGAAATTTTACTCCCAACTTACCTACCTGAACAGTACTTTTTTTCATATTAAACTTTTTTCTGTAGTGCTCATCAGAGTAATATAAAACAATATCTTCATAAAATTGATTATTTGATTTCACTGGCTCTACAATTGTTCCCATTTGTTGAGAATATTCTTTCTTCATTAACTCACTAAACATAAATATATTTTCACTGTTGTCATTAATAACATTAGAAAGTGCTATGCTTAATCTATTTATAGAAGAAACTCCATCACTATCTAAAAATAATTCTGTAATAAATTCTTTATCGAATTTATCCATTCTTATCTTAGATTCTTACATTGCGGTCGGAAAAGCAAAAGATAAACTATGGCACAAACTTTTGGCTCCGTGATCTTTGGCACAAACTAAACTATAAATCTTAGATTAATGATAGCTCGTCGCTCCGCTCGAGAGCAAACACGCCAATTGACAATTTCCGAAAAACAGTTAAACGTAGAACTTTTATTTATTATTTACATTTTTTTTTTTTTTAGTTTATCCCGAAGGAAAGGCAAGGGGAACTAAGCCCATACAGCCTAATCATTGTCTAGTAAAATGATTTCTGAATTTATGATGGATGATAATGATGATGATGAAACGTCGGGAAAATCCTCAAGAACAAGTGTAAAGTTAGTCAAAATGGAAAATTATTGCAGAAACAACTTACATGCGCCCATGAAGAAATCGTAATCCAGCTAAAGTTTTACTCGGCTTACCTGCATATAAAACCATGCACACGCACTAGATTCACATCACAAGTAATTAAAATATAACTTATCTACCAGAAAACATCACTTTTCGGACACATGCAAGCCATTTACAAATAATTTTTCATTTTCACAAGAAAATTACACCTGCACCCTTCCAGCTTTTCCCGCCGAATCCTTATTATTTACAGTTTTTACATTCCTTCTTGTTTTTTTTTTTTAGTTTATCCCGAAGGAAAGGCAAGGGGAACTAAGCCCATACAGCCTAATCATTGTTTAGTAAAATGTATTCTGAATTTATGATGAATGACAATGATGATGAGTGGAAACGTCGGAAAAATCCTCAAGAACGAGTTTAAAATTAGTAAAAATCAAAAATAATTGCAGAAACAGCTTACATGAGCCCATGAAGAGATCGTATTCCGACTAAAGTTTTACTCAGCTTACCTGCATATAAAACCATGCACACGCACTAGATTCACATAACAAGTAAACAAAATATTACTTATCTACCAAAAAACATTACTTTACGAACACATGCAAGCCATTTACAAATAAATTTTGATTTTCACAAGAATATTACACCTGCACCCTTCCAGCTTTTCCCGTCGATTCCATCAGGGCTGCGTTCGTGTATTTTTTTTGACGTGAAACGTCTTTAAAATCGCGCCGAAACATACGGGTACCAGGTTTAAAAACTGGACCGTAACGAAAAGGTCTATATCATCGTACCTTAATAATTAAAAAACTATTAGTCTTAGAAACAAAAATGTGGTGTAAATATTTCACTTATATAGTCAGCTCGCTGTTATGACATTGAGTTCGTGTCGGGGTCAAGCGGGGCGGCGGGGGAGGGATACTGCGATAACTGTGCGAAACCGGCGCTCACGCTTGTTTCTATTCAGTGTAACTCGTGACTCCGACTTTATAGCGTGGTGATTCTTTCGTGTGTTTGTCAAGTTTATTTGAACCGATTGATTTATACAAAAATAAGTGTAATTTGGACAGTATTTATATCTATATAATATTATAAAGCTGAAGAGTTTGTTTGTTTGTTTGTTTGAACGCGCTAATCTCAGGAACTACTGGTCTGATTTGAAAAATTCTTTCAGTGTTAGATAGCCCATTTACCAAGGAAGGCTACAGTCTATACAACAACCTGCCCGGCTTCGCACGGGTACAACGCCCCCTCACGCGGACGAAGTCGTGGGCGGCTGCTATTTAAAATAACCAGAAAGTGACAATAAATATATAAACATTTGCTATGTATTTTATGTTTCTATTACGTACCTGTTCTTTTTTTATTAAAATACTTAAAACAGCGTCCATCTTGTTTTCATTTCAATCTTTTACTTTAAAAGCGATTCGCTAACATAGACGTTTCACGTTAAAACCAACGGCCGTGTGTTTTGTTTAGTTTATCCCGAAGGAAAGGCAAGGGGAACTAAGCCCATACAGCCATTGTCTTTAGTAAATGATTTCTGAATTTATGATGGATGATAATGATGATGATGAATGGAAACGTCGGGAAAATCCTCAAGAACAAGTGTATAAAAAGTCAAAATGAAAAACTATTGCAGAAACAACTTACATGCGCCCATGAAGAAATCGTAATCCGGCTAAAGTTTTACTCGGCTTACCTGCATAAAACCATGCACACACACTAGATTCACATCACAAGTAATCAAAATATAACTTATCTACAAGAAAACATCACTTTACGGACACATGCAAGCCATTTACAAATAATTTTTCATTTTCACAAGAAAATTACACCTGCACCCTTCCAGCTTTTCCCGCCGAATCCCTGCGTTCGTGTAAGCCGGCGAAATCTTAGCCGGTTAAAAATTATCTAGCGAGGGATCGCTGAACGAAGTCATAGTGCTTATGTCAATGTCAGCTGTCAAATTCAATTGACAGTTTGTCAAACAATATCTATTCAACTCGACACTTGGAAAGTTTTTATTCTCTACGTGACATTGGCGGAATCATTGTGCCCGACACAATTATGGCCATTAAGAAAAATTGAATTGAATTGAAGTTTTTATTATTTTTGTTGTAATCTTCGTTATTTTGGAAATAATTACACAGTTAAAATGGCAAAATCTACCTTCATTATCGTAAATCATTCTGCCCCTTTCATCTACAACAATTTGCATTAAAATTTCATCCATGATCCACTCACACACAATACAATAAATTATTCACTCGTGTTTCAAGTTTTCAACTCAATTTAAAAGTATTCAATCAAGGCACGAATCGAGCAAAAAACAACAGACAGCTGTCATTAATGTCAATCTGACAGCAGGATAAAATTTCGCGACCTAAAAAGCACGCTAGAATTTATCCTAGCCAGGCGAAAATTTATACCAGAGGACGTCCGTGAACGGGTCGGATAAAATTTTGACAGTTTAATTTTTCGCCTCGCGGAGTGCTTGAACGGGGTGTTTGACATTTAGTCAGTTTAAATTTTAGACTGAATGGTGAACTCAAACGCACCCCAGAAGGCACAAACCACACGTCGATAATTCATACTGCTAAACGACATCTTTTTTTTTAGAACAGCCACAAATACATCTATTGGTATTCTTGGTAATCAGACCATCGGTGATGTTTTAAAAAATAAAATATTACAGCTAGCTAAGCGAATTTAACTCAAAAATAGATTTACTTTAAAACAATTTATTCTGAACAGTTTAAAAAAATCATGCAAACGACTAAATACCAATATTACAAACCAAAATGCTAACCTTCTCACAACACAAATTAACCTAAATAAGAAATCTAATTAACATCAAATTAATTCTAAACAAAATAAACAATACGACCTTATATTCTTACAATTATTATCACAAAGACCAAAATCGAAAACCTAACCTAAAAAAACTGGCAGAGTGACGACCTATACGCAGCTAATCTCCAGTCAGAATGTTCTAGTGCCGGCCAGTGTTGCCATATCCCTGTCACTATTTCCGTTTTCTCCAACACGGCCTTTCCTGACGGGAGGCCGTCCTCGGGCTCCCTCATCTCTAAGACTGGTGGTCGGTATCCAAAATTGGTATGGAAGAGTCTTCGCTGCTGGACGGAATCTTGGGCGGCGTAGCAGATTCTTCCATCAATCTCTGCGTCCCGGATGTTCCAGGTTGGGACTCGGCAGCGTCAGACACCTCGCTCACAGTAGGCCGGGTGACGCTAAAGGCGGACTCTTCGCTCTCGTCGTCTGCATCTGCAAAGAACCAAACCAAAGCACAAAAACTTGTTCACTCACTCAAAATAAAACAAGGAAACTCGAATAGAAGATAAGTTTAAACAGCAACACGGTAGGTTAGCTTGCCTAGCCTAGCCTAAGCACAGCGGATATAAAAAAAGCGGGTGGGGCTGTGTCGGGGCACACGGCCGTTGGTTTTAACGTGAAACGTCTATGTTAGCGAATCGCTTTTAAAGTAAAAGATTGAAATGAAAACAAGATGGACGCTGTTTTAAGTATTTTAATAAAAAAAGAACAGGTACGTAATAGAAACATAAAATACATAGCAAATGTTTATATATTTATTGTCACTTTCTGGTTATTTTAAATAGCAGCCACCCACGACTTCGTCCGCGTGAGGGGGCGTTGTACCCGTGCGAAGCCGGGCAGGTTGTTGTATAGACTGTAGCCTTCCTTGGTAAATGGGCTATCTAACACTGATAGAATTTTTCAAATCAGACCAGTAGTTCCTGAGATTAGCGCGTTCAAACAAACAAACAAACAAACTCTTCAGCTTTATAATATTAGTATAGATATAAATACTGTCCAAATTACACTTATTTTTGTATAAATCAATCGGTTCAAATAAACTTGACAAACACACGAAAGAATCACCACGCTATAAAGTCGGAATCACGAGTTACACTGAATAGAAACAAGCGTGAGCGCCGGTTTCGCACAGTTATCGCAGTATCCCTCCCCCGCCGCCCCGCTTGACCCCGACACGAACTCAATGTCATAACAGCGAGCTGACTATATAAGTGAAATATTTACACCACATTTTTGTTTCTAAGACCAATAGTTTTTTAATTATTAAGGTACGATGATATAGACCTTTTCGTTACGGTCCAGTTTTTAAACCTGGTACCCGTATGTGTCGGCGCGATTTTAAAGACGTTTCACGTCAAAAACAATCTGATATCTGTACTGATCACCCGGGGCAGTTCCCGTCGGGGGAGTGCCGCCTCACGACTCGTTAGAGATCTACGCGCACTTACGTAAGACATAACTTTGCGTGTGTGAATCAGTTCCACATAAAAGAATGTTTCAACCCAAACCTACAACAACCCTTGGACAGTGTTTACCACGCAAGCACTGTGCACACACACATATACACGATGACTCTTCAAGGCCAACCTGTGGCATGACTCGGTGTATACCACTGCTCCAGGACCACGTGTCTGAGCGACTCCAAGACAGTGTCCGAGCACACAATACCAGGCATGTTCCATATACCAGGACTACAAGTCTGAGCGCACTTCAAGACAGCATCCCGCAACATGAAACATACCTCACTCTGGAAGTATATCCTTCAGCCAAGATAGCTTACCCAAGTACATGGACTTCAAGATAGAGGCTATCCAGACTGCAAGATAAAACCTCCATCGACTGTCACCCCATCAGTAAATTTATTACACTCACAGAAAGAATGGGACACAAAACTTTCTTAAAACTTTATCTTTAAGACAGACAGAGGCCCCGGCACAGGCGTATCTCACAAAAACTATTTGAGCAAAAGTCTTGGTAAGCCGAAATAATCAAATTCACTCACCACTAAATAAAGCAGAACAGACATCAGGAGTCCATTCTCCGTGCCACGGTATCATATATTCCGCAGCTGCCTGCGTGAACTTCCCATATGAGCCGGCCAGGAGCTGTAGCTCATAACGACCCTGAGGTAGAATCTTCATTACCCGGTAAGGTCCTCTAGTCCGGGAGGTAGCGTTGCATTTTACAAAATCATTTCTGGTCGATTGATTAATGTCATAACGTACTTTTCATGGATAGTCATTGAGTAACTCGAACGTCAGCAGCTCCAGTAAGGGTGGGGAGAGAATTTCAAGTATGTCAAAAAAAAAAAAAAAAAAATTATTTCTGTTCGTCCGAAAATTTGCACATCAGTAGTTTTAACAATAATAATAATTATAGAAACCGTCAGCTGTGAAGAAAATGGCGGGTTGTACGTCAGCAGGTTATATATACCTATATTAAAAATAATTATTTTCATTTCATTTCCGGTCGAATGAAACTGATACAGGTTATTCTTTATGCTATAAAAATGATAAAAAAAAGCCTCAGCAGATCTATCGATAGGGGTAAAATCGTCAGCAAGGTTAATGCATACTCGGATTGAATACCTGCTCGGCACATATAATCCCCTTGCTGACGATTTTACCCCTATCGATAGATCTGCTGAGGCTTTTTTTTATCATTTTTATAGCATAAAGAATAACCTGTATCAGTTTCATTCGACCGGAAATGAAATGAAAATAATTATTTTTAATATAGGTATATATAACCTGCTGACGTACAACCCGCCATTTTCTTCACAGCTGACGGTTTCTATAATTATTATTATTGTTAAAACTACTGATGTGCAAATTTTCGGACGAACAGAAATAATTTTTTTTTTTTTTTTTTTTGACATTCTCTCCCCACTCGCCCCACCCTGAGTGCGCCTGCTGACGCTCAATTCAATTGATGTCCTCATCTAAACTATCAATTGCACTCAAAATCGATCGGCCTAAAATCACCATCAAAAATGCAACGCTACCTCCCGGACTACTCGCATACAGGAGTCTAGCTTCCCCGTCGCTTGAGCCTGTTTTCTAACGAAAACAAAAGAATTTAGTTCAAAGGCACGAGGTGGCTTCCGACCTTTGTTGACGTAAGTATCTTGTGTCTCCTGGTTTGATCGAAGGCGCTCAGATACTCTCTGGCGACTCATCTCTCGGAGAGCTTCCCTGTTCGGGCTGGAACCCTCAATGGCCACATCACGAATTAGACTCCGAATAAGTGGCGTAGCTGCATCAATGCCAATCAACAAATTCAGAGCTGAACATTTTGTTGTCCTATGCTTGGTAATATTGAGGACCAACTGTAGCTTCCACATGACATTTGGCCATCTTTGTTTGCGATAATTACACTCAATTCGTACCATATTGAGAACAGTACGGCAGTAGCGCTCCACTTGTCCGTTAGATTGGTGCATCTCGGGAGTTATGAGATGCGTATCGCAGCCCATGCCGTTAATCCAGTGGAGGAAGTCGGTGCTTTGGAACATCCGGCCTCTGTCAGCTACAATTAGCTTAGGCGTTCCAAAAAGTGAAACAAAGTTAGTAACATGGCGTTTCAACTCGTCTGACTCTTGCCGACACATTGGATACAACAAACAGTACTTAGAAAATGCATCGATTACAATAAGGACATAACGATAGCCATCGGCTTCTGGTATAGGTCCCAACACATCCATATGGACCGTCTCAAAAGGCATGTCTGGTTTTTCCCACGAGTGTATGGGTTGGAAAGGAGCACGGGCTACTTTCTTATAAGAAAGGCACACCAAACAATGTGTTATGTACTTCAACGCGAAAACTCTCAACCCTGGAAACCAGAAGTGCTTCATGATCAGGTCGACTGTCTTATCTACCCCCGGATGGTCATGTTCATCATGGAAAATTCGTAGCAGACTCAGCCTATGACCCTTCGGAATGTAACACAACAATTTTGGATTTTCACCAGTAGGTGAAAATTTATAATACAAGATATCATTCTTTACTACATACTGAGTAGGATCCAGTTGCCCGTCCGACAATCTCTGCATAAGAAACTGAGTCTCTTCATCTGAAGCCTGAGCAATCCGAGCCCAGTTCTGGGGCTTCTGAACAGTTACTGTATTAATCGGATTGCGGCTGAGATAGTCGGCATGGGACAAAAGAGAACCCTTGCGATAATCCAAAGAAAAATCAAAATCTTGCAGGTATACCCACCACCGGGCCACCCTAGGTAACAGGTCTTTTTTTTCTGAGTGAGTTTTAACGCATTGCAATCAGTAACCACGGTAAAGCGTACCCCTACAAGATAATGTCTAAAGTGCTGGAGAGCTTTGACAACAGCGAGCGTCTCCAGCTCATACGAGTGGTACTTACTCTCAGCACCATGAGTAAGTCGGCTAAAATAAGACACCACCCGCTTACGATTACCCTCATGCACTTGCATCAAAATAGCTCCATAACCAATAGAGCTCGCATCTGTATGGACCTCTATTGGTAACGAAGGATTATAGATGGCTAATACCGGCTCACTCGTCAGACATTCTATGATGTACTTTCGGGCAGCCTGTTGTTCTACCCCCCAAGAAAAGGTAACGGTCTTTTTAGTTAACGCGGCCACACACGCGGTCTTCTGGGCAAAATCAGCTATATAGCGTCTAAAATAACTGGCTAAGCCCATAAACTGACGAACCTGTTTAACATTTTGTGGTACAGCTGCGTCGATCAAAGCTCTAACCTTCTCATGACTCGATCTAACCTGACCTTCACTAATCGTTCGTCCTAGGTATTCTATCTCGGTTGCTAAAAACGAACACTTCTTCAAGTTTATCGAAAAACCGGCTTTGGTTAACGTGTCAAGGACTTTATGAAGTAAAACAAGGCCTTGATCTACCGTTTTACTTAAAATGAGGATATCGTCGATGTAGACCAGAATATCACCAGATTCGATGAACTCGCGAAGTGTTTTTGCAATTATCCGTTGATAAACGACGGGAGCATTTGCCAAACCGTAAGGCATTTTCAAATACTGATAATGTCCCTCGGGCGTGACAAATCCTGTAAGCGATATCGACTCCTGATCCAAGGGGATCTGGTGGAACCCAGTCGCCATATCCAGGCTGCTAAAAAATTTGTTACCCCCTAATCGGTCTATGTGATCGTCTATTCGCGGCAGAGGAAACCTATCTTTAATAGTGACTTCATTTAGTTTACGGAAGTCTACGCACATTCTGTCCGACCCGTCTTTCTTTTTTACAAGAAGGATAGGACTTGCGTATTCAGAATCTGACTCTTCAATAATGCCCTTGTCCAAAAGATCCCTAATTATTTCGCGAACGCGAAGTGTCTCGGCATGAGAAAGTCTATACGGGCGATAGTTAACAGGAGTGTTGGAACTGAGTTTAATTAACATACACCCTGTCTTCACTGTTGAGGTTGCAGTACCAGAAATGAAAAATTGAGAAAACTCATTTATTATCTCTAACAACTTTTGTAACTGGACATCAATAAGAGGCGTGTTGATCGGAATTGAAGCCTCACATTGAACCGTCAACACCCTGTCCGAGCCACGTTCAACTCTCGTAAGCCGCTGATAATCCTTAGTACGAACATACCTAACTCCTTCCCTATTTAAAACATCTGTACCCAATATAACTGGAGTGTTCATGTACTGAGATGATACGATGAACAAGTCTATCTCGAGAATCAACCCGTCAAACTCAATCGGCAACCTTACATAAGATGTGCTTTCTACCTCCTGACTTCCCAATCCCTTTAAAATACGGAAAGCAGGCTTAACCGAACAGTTAAAATGTTTCAGCAAGGATGACGACATAAGTGAAATAGTTGAACCGCTATCAATCAAAACATCTACTGGAATGTCCTGAATGACAGCCACCACGACATCACTATTAGTAGAAGTAGCCAAAACGTTACAGAAATTAACAGTCTCCTTATCTGTTACTTCGGATCTCTGCTTGGCAAAACAAGTATCGACACTGTGACCCACTTTCTTGCAGAATGAACAAAGTTCAGACCTGCTCGGCACGAAAGCAGGCCTTGAAGACGTAGCGCTCGAGGTATTCAACGGCTTACTCGACCCCTGATCAACCCTAGGACGCTTAGAACAATTAGCCTGCCTATGCCCTGGTTGACCGCATGAAAAACATTTAAAATCAACACTACTCCTTTTTCGTGATGAATCCGTTGTTTGCTTACTATGAAACGTAACCGAACGCGAGGCAGAACTCTTTGAGTTATTAACCGGCTTAACATAAATCGAAAAAAATCCTATCAAATCGTTCGGCATCAGTTTTGCATTAGTTGCCGATGCTCGAATATTGGGATCACTAATACCGCGTATAATTATTGCCGAAATCAACTCATCACTAAGACCACGTACTATTCGTAATCGAAGCAACGCGCGACGCGCATAATCTGCATATGTAGGGTACTTGTCAGAGTTCGTATTAATAACCTCAGCCAAAATATTAGCGATATCGGGTGTCTTTGGACATAACGGCTTAAACTCTTTCTTAAAAGTTGACCAGGTACGATCACATGACACCCACTCATTTAACCACGATCGTGCATCACCCTTAAGACAGTTGCCGATACGTGAAAGGCATTCGTAGTCATTCCATTTGTTACATGATTTCGCACGATCCACTTCCGTACACCAATCATCAAAATTGTGCAAATTGGGATCGAAATTCGAAATGTAAAAATGTTGGCTCGACCTACCCGCATACGAGTAGTTAATGGAACGTATTGCGTCTACAATGCGATCGGTAACAGATGAATTTTCCGGTGTAGATCGCGGGTTTCTCGAATTACGCTCCGGGCCACAACATGACGATCTAGATCTAGAGTGCGGACGCGGATTGCGATCACGGGTGGGCGACACGAGCAAATCCCGTGAGCGTCTACGACTTCGATCGCGAGAAGGTGACCTGTACCGTGATCGCGACATACGTCTACTTGGCGAAACCAACGTACGCATAGATTGCGTTGGCGATGGGTGACGCGCGCGAGAACGTGACGGCGCGGATGGTGTACGCTGTCGCCGCGGTGGCGTTGACCTATCTCGACTCTTATCACGATTTATCGAACGAACCACTTGTTCATCAGAACGTACCGGCGCGGATGGAGCCCTAACCTTTTCTTCTAACGCCCTAATGCGAGCCATTAAAACTTCCATCTCGGAAGATTGTTCACGGTGTCGCCTACTACTATGTCGGTCGCGACTATCGCGGCGACTAACACTGCGATCATGCCCGTGATCTGACATTCTAATTAATAAAGATTCGAACAATAACTTAAAATTCAAACACTTGTAAGAAATACACCCATATACAGAAGAAAATCGCACACAAATTACTAAAATACCACAGTAAGAACTATAAGTGAAAAGAAAAAGGACTTACCCTCAACGATGACAATAACTCGCACTTTCATATGCAAAAAGTAATAATGAAAAATCTAGGATAGATGAGGTTATTCACACCAAAACTAACAAAAATCACATGTAAAACAAAATACGTGGGCAAATGAGATTCTATCCCACTTCTGATCTTGGTAATCAGACCATCGGTGATGTTTTAAAAAATAAAATATTACAGCTAGCTAAGCGAATTTAACTCAAAAATAGATTTACTTTAAAACAATTTATTCTGAACAGTTTAAAAAAATCATGCAAACGACTAAATACCAATATTACAAACCAAAATGCTAACCTTCTCACAACACAAATTAACCTAAATAAGAAATCTAATTAACATCAAATTAATTCTAAACAAAATAAACAATACGACCTTATATTCTTACAATTATTATCACAAAGACCAAAATCGAAAACCTAACCTAAAAAAACTGGCAGAGTGACGACCTATACGCAGCTAATCTCCAGTCAGAATGTTCTAGTGCCGGCCAGTGTTGCCATATCCCTGTCACTATTTCCGTTTTCTCCAACAGTATATATTCAAATTCCATTTCAGTTATAGTTTTGTGTTATGTTGTTATTATTATGCTTTATTGTACACAGTAAAGTTTTCACAAATAAAGTTTCTTTATTGTGTTTAATTTATTTACCTAAATTCTCATTGCAATATCTGTTGTGAATATTACATTCCATCCAATAATTTAATTCTTTTAAGGGTATTTTAGTCATAGTATGGAAACACCTCTGTCAAAACTATTGCTATCTAAAAGGGGCACGCTGGCACTACATCTGTAGTGTAAATAATTTTTTTTTAACGAAAAACCGACTTCCTCCCAAAACTCGAGCTTACTAAAGTCAAATTTTACTAAAGGGAAAATATATATTGCGTTAAGCCGTGTACGACGTTTAGAAGGCATAATATTGTCAGATTTATATGCCAGCAAATGATTAAATAGGCCACATGACAAAAGAGAGAAATGAGTAGGCTTCGAAACTTTACGTCTGACAATATATAAGCAACATATAATTACACTCCTTCTTCCCGCCCTGTTCCCAATCATTTGGGGTCGGTGCAATATGTAGGTACTCTTCTTTCAGTCATCCCTATTATCCGTCATCTCGTTATTCTCATGTCTACCTCTTCCTCTATAACAATCTTACTTCGGACACGGCTTAACGCAACATATAAGGCTTCCCCTGCCATAGGGGGATTTTGTTACTAAAAAGTTCCACTATCTGTTTTTCGGCGGCTCCATCATCAGACCCTCGTTTCCTTTATATTATGTGTAGCTGACCAAAATTCTCAATAAAAATCTAAAAACGGACTACTCGTGCCTATTATATTTGAGGATATCCCTAGATTCCTTAGAGATTCCATCATCAGATGTTATGTTTTATATGTAGGTGACTAAAACGTTCAGTAAAAGTGTAAAAACAGACTACATGTGCCTACAATATTCGAGGATTGCCCTCCTTTCTCCAAGATCCCATCATCAGATCCTGATTTGGTGAATATGGGACCAACCTGGAAGTATACCATGACCAACTATAAAAAAAAAATTGAAATCGGTTCATAAATGACGGAGTTCTGAGGTAACACACATAAAAAATAAATAAAAAACATACAGACGAATTGATAACCTCTTTTTGAAGTCGGTTAATAAATAATCTAAGCAATAAACAATAGGTAGGTACCTAGCTCCGTGAATGCTGCAATTTTATCATGTTTTTTTTGTTTAGTTTATCCCGAAGGAAAGGCAAGGGGAACTAAGCCCATACAGCCATTGTCTTTAGTAAATGATTTCTGAATTTATGATGGATGATAATGATGATGATGAATGGAAACGTCGGAAAAATCCTCAAGAACAAGTGTAAAGTCAGTCAAAATGAAAAATAATTGCAGAAACAACTTACATGGGCCCATGAAGAGATCGTATTCCGGCAAAAGTTTTACTCAGCTTACCTGCGTATAAAACCAGGCACACGCACTAGATTCACATCACAAGTAATCAAAATATAACTTATCTACCAGAAAACATCACTTTACGGACACATGCAAGTCATTTACAATGGGGGCGGGCGTAGGATTGCATACCTTGTCCGTTTCATATATTATATTCTGTCTCTTTTATTCGACATGCGTAAATTCCAACTTTAACTCGTGCGCGGGGGGGGCATTGCATACCTTGACCTTATATTCTGTCGTACGATAAAAACACGATAATTTTGTAATAAATATGAGATAATTTCGCAAGGTACAATCTGGCAACACTGTATCTCACTGACCTACATAAGATTCGGCGGGAAAAGCTGGAAGGGTGTAGGTGTAATTTTCTTGTGAAAATGAAAAATTATTTGTAAATGGCTTGCATGTGTCCGTAAAGTGATGTTTCCTGGTAGATAAGTTATATTTTGATTACTTGTGATGTGAATCTAGTGTGTGTGCATGGTTTTATGCAGGTAAGCCGAGTAAAACTTTAGCCGGATTACGATTTCTTCATGGGCGCATGTAAGTTGTTTCTGCAATAGTTTTTCATTTTGACTTTTTATACACTTGTTCTTGAGGATTTTCCCGACGTTTCCATTCATCATCATCATTATCATCCATCATAAATTCAGAAATCATTTACTAAAGACAATGGCTGTATGGGCTTAGTTCCCCTTGCCTTTCCTTCGGGATAAACTAAACAAAACAAAAAAACTTACATAGATTCGGCCAGTGTTGGCAACCGTACGATAATTATCGTACATGTACGATAATTTGATACCAGCGTACGATGTACGATTGCGATTCATTATCGTACACAAATGTACGATAATTTTCGAATTTCCCAAATGTTTTCAAATTGGACCGGAAGATTCCGAAAGTCATTAGTTTGTAATGGATTTCGATAGTTTCGTTCACTCATATATAGATAAGAAATATATAAATATATATCTCGTTGAATATTACATATTTTGTCAATTTATGTGTTCATGAATAAATTTAATAATCGACTGATCAACTTTGGAGCCATTTTATTTTTGTAAAACTTTTGAAACACAAATTTTCGCGCCATTTTCTACGCAATGTACCCATGTGAAAATCATAAAATTCGAAAAAGGACATGACGAGCGGCTGAGCGCAATGTAAGTTCGTAAAAATATCCATTTTATTAATAATTAACGTTTTTTTTTATGTAATTCAAAAGTATACGATAATTTTTCGTCAGGTACGATAATTTTACGCCCCTGGTACGATCAGCGCATCATTCTAGGTTGCCAACTAGTGTTGAGTAGGACACGACTTGAAAAAGAGTTTGTAAGAGTAGCCTCTTTTTTGTCCTGAGCCAGTACAATGTCCCACTTCAAATGAGGCGAGGCGTACCTACTGACTGAACCATTTGAAGTTATTATAGTACGAAATATGCGCGCCTCTTGACGCCTCAAATGTCAGACGCGACGTGCTTTTGTCATGGCGCCTCGCCTCGCATGGAAGACAATATATTTCTCTCTCGCTCAAAATGTCAGACGCGACGACCGTGACGTGATCACGTGACGTGCTTGTCGTTTGTCTGCCTGCCTCGCTCGACCGCGACAAGAAAATTGAAGTAGTACAATTTTAAATTTCGAGGCACTCTTACATTTTGACGTCATGTCCGGGACAAATGAAGTGCCTCTTGTATGTCCTACTCAACACTATTGCCAACACTGGATTCGGCGGGAAAAGCTAGAAGAGTCGGGTGTAATTTTCTTGTGAAAATCAAAATTATTTTTTAGATGGCTTGCATGTGTCCGTAAAGTGATATTTTCTGGTAGATAAGTTATATTTTGTTTGCTTGTGATGTGAATCTAGTGCGTATGCATGGTTTTTAAATGCAGGCATAGAGGAATAAGATTTTATTCCTCTATGATGCAGGTAAGCAGAGTAAAACTTTAGTTGAAATACCATCTCTTCGTGGGCTCATGTAAGTTGTTTCTGCAATTATTTTTCATTTCTACAAATTTTACACTTGTTCTTGAGGATTCTCCCGACGTTTCCATTCATCATCATCCATCATAAATTCAGAAATCATTTACTAAAGACACTGGCTGTTTGGGCTTAGTTCCAGTGGTGACAACTTAGGGATTTTACCCCTAAATTTAGGGGGGAAAAAAGATAACTAGGGGGATTTTTAGGGGTACGACTCAACGTGTATTGTCCGTTTCATAGAGTAGTTCCGATGGTGGTGGATGACGCTAATTACTATGTGTATGACCACATTTTTTGTGTCAGCATACTATGAAATGTGATGTTTCAATATGAAAAATTTTATGTACCTACATATCTACACTAATATTATAAAGAGGAAAACTTTGTTTGTTTGGTTGTAATGAATAGGCTCAAAAACTACTGGACCGATTTTAAAAATTCTTTCACCGTTAGAATCCTTATAGGACCTGGATGAACATAGGCTATAAGAATTTCCCGATATTCCCACGGGAAGGCGACAAACGGGAATTCTATATTTTTTACGAAAACCACTATACATATGAAGCTGAAATCGGGCATATATGTTCATTGGGGAGAGCAAGGGAGGACTAAAAACGGATTTCCCGAAATTCCCACGGGAAGGGGACAAACGGGAATTCATAATTTTTACGAAAACCGCTATACATATTAAGCTGAAATTGGGCATAGATGTTCATTAGGGACTGCAAGTAAGCACTAAGGACGAATTTCCCGAAATTCCCACGGGAAGGGGGCCAACGGGAATTAATTATTTTTTATGAAAACGGTTACACATATGAATCTTAAGTTGGGCATATTTGTTTATTTGGGACCCCGAGGAAGCACTAGGAACGGATTTCTCGAAACTCCCACGGGAAGGGGACAAACGGGAATTCATTTTTTTACAAGCGCGATACATATGAATTCGAAATTAGACCTGTACGTTCATTAGGGACTGCGAGGGAGCGCTAAGAACGAATTTCCCGAAATTCCCACGGGAAGGGGACTAACGGGAATTCAATTTTTTTACAAAAACCGCTGTACATGTGAAGCTAAAATCGGAGACTGCGGGGAAGCACTAAGAATTGATTTCCCGAAATTCCCACGGGAAGGGACTGTCTGTGCGTTTGTGCACGCTAATCTCAGGAACGGCTTAACCGATTTCGGTGCAGTTTTCAGGAATATATTGTGACAGGTCCCACTTAACATATAGGCTACTTTTTATCCCGGGAAAATGTTTTTATCCCGGATAATTTCGACATTTTTTTTTCTGTAGTCCACGCGGACGGAGTCGCGGGCGTCCACTAGTTTATAATATGGGTAATACTCATTACACTAACTATGAATAGTAGATAGGTACATAATAATAGAAATACATAACAATAGAGTTACATAATAATATTAATAATAGGTCATATTTTCTATTTACATAATACTGAACTATTCTTAAGTAACAAATGCAAAGTTGTTTTATTGTTTCAATAATAGCATACATAATTAGTAATTACTTAACTATCTATTACAACTACAGCCCACACAACATGTCTTTCCATCATGATAATGGTGATAGATAACTATTAATTTTGAGGTGTGTCAAAATCCATCACTTTTTTCCATACTAATATCTTATTATTGGAAGGCATTTCTATGGTATCAAAAAGCAATAACCGATTCTTTTTTCCTAGTTCAATCAAGTCTGTTATATCTCGCAAGCCCCATAAAGAGTTCCTTGATTTTAATGAATTGTTAAAATCAATATTGCTTTGAGGACAAATAATACCATCTTTACTGTATGGGCCATAAGTTATCATAAGACCACTTTGTTTCAAATAAATTCCAGCATTTTCAAAAAGTCCAATTGTACACTCATATGGACTAATATGAATCATATTTGCATTATACAAATAGTCTATGGAATTTTCTGCAACACCATATTGTATCAATTTACAGCAAATATCTATAGTTAGGGGTTCCAAAATATTTTTTGTCACACATTTTTTTTTATAATAATGAATGCTTCCTAACAAGCTTTCATCAATATCACTTGGTATAAATTTAACTCCTGGAAAATGGGGAGCGAAATGGTACACATGCTGACCAGATCCTGATGCTATTTCCAAAAAAATTGGACTTCTACTGTGAAGTTTATCATCATCACATGTAATAAATCTCTTTAAAACTTGTAGGATAGGTTCCTTGTTTCTTGTAGCAGCTGGATATATTAATTTTTCACCTATCATACTGAAAATAAGAAAACTTTATTAAAACTCTTGATCAGGAGTGGCAGATTACTATGATTATTATGTGCTGTTGATATACCTACTTACAATCATAAATTTAATATGTTAAGTAACTACCAATAACAGTTGATAAAACTTTTATATAAAGTTTTAATTAATTACTAATTTAAACATGATTTAAACCAGAAAAAAATGGAACCATTCGACATATGTACAAAGATAAAATTTGGTATGTATGTTTGTTAGAGGGTGTAAGAGTAAGAGACCACTAACAACGGATTTTCCAAAATTCTCATGGGAGCAGGACAAACTGAAATTCCAAATTTTTAGAGGATATTTACTGATTATAAAATTATTAATAAAGAAATGGAAAAAAATTACTGAGGCAAAGCGAGGGTGAGCCACTATATTTTATAAAAATAAGTAGGTATTCCAGCATGCTTTTTGAGAAGAAAACGGACGGCAAAAGCCGACGTTTGCTATTGATGATTACAAGTAGGTACCACCTACCTGATACCTATTATTTCCCTTACCTTTCATTTTCATTGCTTGTAGAGGTAAAGCTCGTAGTTTTCGACATCAGTGGTTTTATGTTATGCTCATATATTTTTTTAACAAATTGTAATGCAACAGCCCTGCTTACCAATATCATTAAATTCTATTGGAAGTACAAAACTAATTGAGCACGCGCCTTTGTTGGCTTTAGCATCTCTACTTTTGGTTCCGTGATGTACTATCCTTATGGACCCTAAGAATGAAGCACAGGGGTGCGTTTAAGTAAGCCGGCGAAATCTTCAACTTTATTAAAATATAAATGGCTCCGTCGACTATCGACGATTCTTAGCCGGTTAAAAATTATCTAGCAAGCAATAAGATATATACTCTGACTCATTTATCTGAGACTCTGACTCAAAGAATATACTTACTCTCTGACTCTCAAGGGATCGCTGAACGGAGTAGCATCTCTACTAAAGCCCTCTACGCATTATCCTCTTTGGTATTATCCATCCGTGCTGGACGTCCTCGCACGATGCATGACGCAAAACGGTAATGCGTAGTAAAGCTGTAACAAACCGTATGTATTCGTTACTGAGTAACGGGTACTGCATCAAGTACCGAGTAACGAAACGTTACCCAGGAATTCGTCTCGTTACTCGCATGTTTCTTATCATGGTATCATGGGTATTTTTCGTATAATACTCGTACACTGTTTCGGATCGCAAGTAGTGTATTGATACGTTTGTTTTTGATCGTATGTTCTACCAATGCGCGTGATGCGGTTCATTTAAATCGCTTATTTCAAAGAACGGGGATTAGGTTTGTTTAAAGTACTTATATATTTTTTTTTAATCGTCAAAGTTTTTTACTGTTTTGTACTATTTTGTTTTATAATTTACTACTTTGTAATATAATTTAAGTTTGTGGTTAAACATTTCTAAAATCCATTGCAAATTCGGTATATTACGTCGACAGTTCAGATTCGACTAGTTACCATACTACATAAGTACATACTACAGTTACTATACCATATGCGGTATCAGAGGTGACGAGTTCAGTAACGATACGATAGTAACGAGTACTCATGGTCAAAGTAACGAATACATACGGGTACGCTTTTATTCGTTACTTTTACACCTCTAATGCGTAGGCTTGCCGGACGACAATAATTATTATTATTACCGTGATGGACTCGCACGTCAAATTTTTTGTCAAACGGGCCCCCCACTACTCCTCACACGACATGCGGCTGGATAGTGTGTAGCCCTGACGTACGTCAGGTCAATCGGGCATTGTGCGTTCTTGGTTGAATTTTGGGTCCTACCATATGCATTAACATTTCCATTAATTCAAAATCATGTCTCAAATATGCGTTAAAATCTAAGATGTTCAAATCTTTCATTATGTTATTGACTTGAGTGTATTCAAGACGTTTTTTATAAACTTTTTTCATCCAAAATCTTTTCTTTTTGTTACATTTCCTTTTATTTAGATTATGTAAGTACAGCATTATCAAAACACCCATTTGTTGGCACTTTGATAGGTAATGTGGCATAGTGTAAAATACGTGTCCTCGAGTTTACGTTTAGCGAATGTCTAGCATGATGGATACTTTGCACGGTAGTGCGTATAGTACAAATCGGGCCTGACGGTCGGGCACTGCTGTCCGTCAAGATGGATAGTGCGTAGAGGGCTTTAGTCTGTGAACGGAGTCCACAGTAGTGGTAGCGAATATAACGTATAGCTTTTTAAAATAACATGCTATTTGTCCATAGCGCAATAACCAATGATTTAATTAAATGAAATTGTATTAGGCGTTACAATTCGGAAGTTCAAACATTCACTATGGGTGCGCCCACCACCGGGCCCTACACCCTCCACTGACCCTCGGATCTGATAACTCATAATTGCGACAACAGGCACTTGCACTAACTACAATCGCCATGAGAAACCAGACCCGAGCACCTAGCATGCAAGACGATACATTGCACCATTCCGAAATCAAAAACTAGATAAATAATCTACATATGTTTCGCCAACAACCGTGGCATCCTCAGGATTATAGAAATTAGTAAATTAGTAAACCACTAATTACTATGAACCTCTAAAACCCAACACATTACTTCATGTATACTAATTTACTAATTTCTATAATCCTGAGGATGCCACGGTTGTTGGCGAAACATATGTAGATTATTTATCTAGTTTTTGATTTCGGAATGGTGCAATGTATCGTCTTGCATGCTAGGTGCTCGGGTCTGGTTTCTCATGGCGATTGTAGTTAGTGCAAGTGCCTGTTGTCGCAATTATGAGTTATCAGATCCGAGGGTCAGTGGAGGGTGTAGGGCCCGGTGGTGGGCGCACCCATAGTGAATGATTTAATTGACTCGTTCCAAGTTAAACGCTATAACGATATGCGCGCTTTACGTGTCGCGTACGTATGACTCATCGCGCCTTCGACACGCACATGCATAGCGCGTGACGGCCGGCGCCGGACTACCAACAGCTATATGAAATCGCGTCAAATAGAAAATAGCGTATTCGTGACTTGTCATTGGTTACCAACAGCTATATGAAATCGCGTCAACTAGAATATAGCGTTTTCACGACTTGTCATTGGCGGGATAAGAATATAGCGTATTCGTTCAGTCACTCATTCGTGACTTGTGATTTGCGCGCAACTCATAACGTTATAACGTCACGAAAAAAATAGCGCACTATTTGCATGTAGCATATCACTTTCACGCGTTCCGAGAATATAGCTTTTTTGAAAAGTTCACAGACCGATCACAAACTAAGTAGAGATGCTGACGCATCCACCCACAGACTAAGTAGAGATGACGGAGTCACAGTACTTATGTCAATGTCAGCTGACAAATTATTATTTTTTTAATGAAATTGTAGGGGAAGCACTCAGAACAATGACTAAAGCATAGAAAGAGCTTTATGACTTTAAAAGCGTATCTTGTCTTAGACATTATACGGTAAAATACGATGAACAAAGATATAGACAAAAACTTGACACGTTATGTAGCTTTTTAACTTAGTATCATGTACGAAAGGTAGCCAAGGAACAAAGGAAAGGTAACCAAATTGACGTTTGCTTTGTGGTACGTTTTGCATTTTGAGCAACCTACATCTGTCTCTTTCTAATGCAGTTATGAGCGTATAAAAAACAGCGACGACGATATTAGTCAAAATTCAGTTACTTCTATGCTTTAGTCATTGTTCTGAGGGGAAGCAGTAATATTGTTGGCACCCTTCCAATGATTGGCCCTATGAACTTTAAGTGCTATTATTAAGGAATTACTATGTTAGAGAATGTTACAGATATTTTAAATAAATCTACCATTTTGTTAGTAAAACTGTGAAATGATTAGTTTTTACATGGAACTATTGCTAACTATGTTTAAAAAAGTTATCCTTCGACATGTCTCATTCATTTTGAAATTGTTGAAATTCTTACGGATTCGGACTAAGAACGGGTTACCTTTTTTCACCTATAACTTATTAATTATGAATGCTAGAAGTTAAACTTATGTTTTCTTTAGTTTAAAATAGGTATCAAATGGGTAAAATGCTGTTTATATTGTATATTTATCCGTTAAAACGATTTTTTTGGGGGCCAATCAATGTAATATAAGTTTTCTATGAAGGTGGAGTTGAATGGCATGGGGACCAATCATTAAAAAAATGGTTTACAATTTTACTTCTGTTTTTATGACTTTATTAAATTGCAACTTTTGTTGTTGTTTTGAAATATGCTCTTAAAACTGTAATCAACCTTCTGTAGACAAAATTTGGCACTGCCAATCATTGTACTTCTTTCGTCATTGGCACTGCCAATTATTGTGATCCACCAGGGGCCAATAAATGTATCGACTTGTAATGATTTAACTTTTATCTACTAGTGATGCCCAACTTGTGGTTAGGCTTAGTACCTATCTAGCTCACCTATCTAGGTACCTAAGTATTTAGGTAGGTGAACACTTACAAAAACTTCGTTATTGTTCACTTTAAATTTGGAACATTTTACTTTAGTCACTTAATTTTTTTTACATACTTTATGTTTTAATTGTATAAAAAGAATAATCCTTTAAGTCTTTTTTCAGTATTTCTGTCCATTACATCGAAAACTGAATGCGTGGCTACTGGTTGTACCTACTTTCTTAGCTGCCCCTTATTATTTATTGCTCACTTATGTATCTACCTACTAACAACTAAGTATTATTTTAATTTCAATATGCCAAAACCACCAGCTGGAAGAAAATATGAAAAACGATATACCGAGGAAGATCTTTCAATGCTATAAATGCAAGACTTTTGGTTACCTATACTTACCTACTTGTACATAGTTTACAATAAAATTTTATTAAATAACTAATAATTTTATTAAATAATTAATAATAGGTACCTAAGTACCTACCTAGAACTGTACTGAAAACTTTAATGGCAGTATTTTTACTTATTTTTCTGTTTCCTTCCCATCACTATTTCGTTTTGGAGTACATTCATTGGCACCTCACATGTATAATGAATGACATGCCGATCATTGTACTTTAACTGATGCCAATGAATATACTCCCAAGGGCCAATGACTGTGTTTTTGGGTCAATTTTCACTTTTTTGGAAATTAATGTACGAAAATAAAAGTTTTGTTGGTAAGATCGGGTTTAATATAAATTTTAGATCCATACATAATTGAAATAAACCAATTCTTTATCGGTTTGATGGCTAACTATAATGATATTGAATTTCAAACTTGACATTTCCCTTAAAGGGCCAATCATTGTACTGCTTCCCCTATTAGGCGTTACAATTCGGAAGTTCAAACATTCACTATGGGTGCGCCCACCACCGGGCCCTACACCCTCCACTGACCCTCGGATCTGATAACTCATAAACTCATAACTGCGAAAACAGGCACTTGCACTAACTACAATCGCCACGAGAAACCAGACCCGAGCACCTAGCATGCAAGACAATACATTGCACCATTCCGAAATAAAAAAACTAGATAAATAATCTACATATGTTTCGCCAACAACCGTGGCATCCTCAGGATTATAGAAATTAGTAAACCACTAATTATTATGAAACTCTAAAACCCAACACATTACTTACACAGAATTAACTCATCTATTTTTCTTTATTTATCTAGTTTTTGATTTCGGAATGGTGCAATGTATTGTCTTGCATGCTAGGTGCTCGGGTCTGGTTTCTCGTGGCGATTGTAGTTAGTGCAAGTGCCTGTTTTCGCAGTTATGAGTTATCAGATCCGAGGGTCAGTGGAGGGTGTAGGGCCCGGTGGTGGGCGCACCCATAGTGAATTTTTTATTTTATTATTGTTTATCCCGAAGGAAAGGGAAGATTCGGCGGGAAAAGCTGGAAGGGAGTGGGCTGGGTGTAATTTTCTTGTGAAAATCAAAATTTATTTGTAAATGGTTTGCATGTGTCCGTGAAGAGATGTTTCCTGGTAGATAAGTTATATTTTGTTTACTCGAGATGTGAATCTAGTGCGTGTGCATGGTTTTATATGCAGGTAAGCTAAGTAAAACTTTAATCGGAATACGATCTCTTCATGGGCTCATGTAAGTTGTTTCTGCAATTCTTTTTGATCTTTACTAATTTTACACCCATTCTTGTGGATTTTCCCGACGTTTCCATTCATCATCAATATCATCCATCATAAATCATTTACTAAAGACAATGGCTGTATGGGCTTAGTTCCCCTTGCCTTCCCTTTGGGATAAACTAAACAAAAAAAAACCGAAGGAAAGGCAAGGGAAACTAATGTTATGGTAACGAGTCGAATCGACGTGAACTGTCGACGTAATATACCAAATATGCAATAGATTTACTATTTAGAAAATTTTAACCACAAACTTAGCTTAACAAAGAATAGTACAAAACTTTTAAAAAACTTTGTCGATTTAAAAAAAATATATAAGTACTTTAAACAAACCTAATCCCCGTTCATTGAAATAAGCGATTAAAATGAACCGCATCACGCGCATTGGTTGAATATACGATCAAAAACAAATGTATCAATACACCACTTGCGATCCGAAACAGTGTACGAGTATTATACGAAAAATACCCATGATACCATACGAAACATGCGAGTAACGAGACGAATTCCTGGGTAACGTTTCGTTACTCGGTACTTGATGCGGTACCCGTTACTCAGTAACGAATACATACGGTTTGTTACAGCTTTAGCTAGGAGTAAATGTGTTCTGTGGTTCTGTGCCTAGAGGTTTTTGGGATACCTATCACATATTAATTTTCATTATTTTGTTTGTTCGTGTTTTGTTCTCTAACATATTTTTTGTTATCTTGAATTGAAAATTGAGTTGTAAGAGGTCATTGGTTGTATTTCTCACGGGTATTTTCATAGAATATGGCTAAAAGATCAGCCTCTGAAGCTTTTGATATTGAAGAGAATGTTAAAGTACAACGTGAAGGAAAGAAACATTCCTTAGATTCTGATGAGGAGGACAGTGGAGCTGAAGAAGAAAAAAACAATGTACTCAACGCTGAGTCTATTGAGGGTGAAGAAGAAGGTGTTGCTGGAATGGAAGGTGAAGTAAGTCAACATTTGAATAAATTCAAGCATTATAGGTGCTTCTTCAGCCTATTGCAGTCCAGTATTGGTGACCGCAGTCTGATTTTTTGACTATGTTGTCAGCATGGGAGGTGCTGCTGCCCACCTCCTGGAAATCTTTCATTGTCTCGTAGGATACCCATGGGTACGCGTGGGATGGTACAAACTCGACTCTGCCAGCACCATGCGGCAAATTATAGGTACACTCACTATGCTGTAAATTTGTATAAATATTTTCTATATTAAGGTTGATTCCGGCAGTCACACTTAAATCTAAACCTAATCTTAATTAGTTGTATCTCTCTCCGTTTTAACATGAATGGCTGAGAGAGAAAAGGACAGGTAGGATCCATGGAAATATTAGTTTGGTTGTTGGATAATAGATCCCGACTGTTCAGTTGTTATGTTCCATTATTAGAAAATATTTTATTTTCTTCAATAGTATTCATTCAATAATAGGTATATCATAGAATTCTAGACTAATGGACATCCAAGTACTTGTTTTATTCTTTTCAGTTTTTTATTATGTATATAGTTTGGTTCTTTTTTATGCAGTCGGAAGTTTGGATTTTTTAAATTGTTTTTTTATTTTATACTTTTTAGTGTATATACTTATGAGTACTACTAATAGGTAAGCTTCAAGAAACATGCTCGGCAGCAAGAAGTTTCGTCTATTCATTGTAAATTTCTACTGTCTAAAAACTTATATTTGAGAATGGTTGTTACACGAATTGAGATGAATTGAAAAATGTTTATTCAACGATACCCCACTTGATATAGTACGTCAACTTAATTTTTTTTTCATTTTCACAATATGGCGTCCATCAAGTAGTCGCCATATTGGATTTTCACTAACGTCATGTCTTTAGTGGCACTCACCGCACTAAGAGGAATCGATTGACGTGTCAATCATAAAAATTGGCCGAGGCGTTTGGTCTGTGTAGTGCTTCATAGGAACATACAAACATACCTACATACATACATAGACTGTTAAACACAATACCACTCCTTTGCGTCGCGCAGTTGGGTAAAAAGAAAAAAAAATATATATATATATTAAATACTACCTAGGTATTTAAGTTTTATTAGTGACTATAAAATTCTTGTGTTGCTGTGTTACCAATACAGAAATCTGAAAATCTGTTGTAAACTAATTTTATACCCCAGCTCAACTCCATTAGCTAGTATTCTATAAATTTACCAATTTGTATTTCTTTTAGATAACAATTACACCATTTAATATGAAAGAGGAATTAGAAGAAGGCCACTTTGATACACAAGGGCATTATCATTGGAAGAAAGAGAAGGAAATAAGAGATGGTTGGTTAGACAATATAGATTGGGTTAAAGTAAAGGGTCGGCCTGAGGATAAGTATAAAGTACACAAAGATGATACAGAGAAAGGCCTTGGTGATGATTCCAGTAGTGATGATGAACCTGAAGAAAAGTTTGACCTACATAAAAATTATGAAGAACTTTTTCAACATATGAAACCTAAAGAAACAATTGCAAAAACTTTGCAACGAATTGGTAAGTATTCCAGAATTGTTGAATCTTTCTATAATAATCCCGCATCATATTAAAGTTCTACAGCCTGATACACACCCATGAGCGTACCCAGCTTCTGGCCTAGGGGGGCAAATCAGATTTTTAGGTCGGATCGTCCGCGGATGTTTTGTCATACACACTACGCAAACACACCTACATGAAACATTAGGTATAGAAGTGTGGTGTGTAGGGCAAACAGCCGCAAATGATCCTGCTTTATAGGTAGTTAAATAAATAAAAGTAAATTTGACTAAGCATGTATTTTTATGTTATTGAAATCGCTTCTACTTTAAAAGTAATTTTCGAGGATGTTTACAAGTTTTTTATGTACACTGAGCAAACCAAGTCCATTTAACCTGTCTTCAATCATTGTTGATCTCGGTCACGTTTTCACGCGTCTGAGTGTACTGAATGATCTTTCAATTGTAGCCGTGGAATAAGGCATTGCCAGTAAAATTTCTAGGGCTGTTTTCACTTTCGGATAAAAACATTCTGCTTGTTGGATTAATTCCGTTATCTCAAAATCTTCGAAGTCCTCCTGCTTATTAACCGAAAAAGTGCGCCATAGTTCAGCTTCAGATGTGATCCCTTCTAATTCATAATTAGTTCATTAATGAAGATGCATTGGGGTTTAGAACGAGTTTGCGGAACACTCCTGAAGATGTAATCAACGAGGCCAGAATTCCGACGAAGAGAGAAATCACCAGCGCGAACATGTCAACATTCGACCCCATGGGATTAGTCTCTAGTCCTGATTCAAGGGAAGAAACTGATGCAAGATGTCTGGAGAAGCGGGGTTGGAGAAATAACTGAAGAAGCCTGTGCAACCTGGAAGAAGTATATGAAGAACCTACAGCTGCTGCGAGATCTACATATTCCAACATGCATATATATCTCCGACCAACACTGAGGGGGCGCTGCATGTATTCACAGATGCCAGCGAGACAGCATACGCCGCTGCCGTGTATTGGCGTACGAAGAGAGAAGATGGCAAGACACTGGTGTCTCTGCTGGCTGGAAAGGCGAATGTGACGCCGCTGAAGCCGATATAGATTCCTCGACTGGAGCTGCAGGCGGCGTTATTGGGTAGCGGATTGGCTCACTCAGTCGAGAAGGAGTTAGACCTGAAGATGAAGAGGATGACGTTCTGGACTGACTCCAGCACTGTACTGTCCTAGATTAAGTCGGACCCCAGGACATTCAAGCCTTACGTCGCACATCGCTTGGCAGAGATAGAAGAGACGACGAAGCCTCAAGAGTGGCGTTGGATACCCACCGCATAGAACCCCGGCAGATGATGTGACCCCTTCTGCTAGTCGCTCGCAACCTCTCAGCTCGCAACTGCCTACCGAAGATTACCGAATACAGCCGAGCGTTCCAACGCGGTAATCTTCGTCCGCCATCGTCGCGCGCGATTTTTTGGCAATTGCACCGTGCATTTTGCCAGTGTCTACTGCGTGGTTTATTTAAAAGTTACGAGCATAGGGCCCCGTTTACACTTTGATTAGTAACTAGGCGAGTTCATACATGTTCTGCGGGATTTCCAGGGGGGTAGCTTCCCCCCTGCCCCCCCCCCCCCTTGGGTACACCCATGTGCTCACCTCCCAAAGAAATACAAATAATAATAGTGACGCCTGAATCCTGATTCAATTAAATAATAATAATGTAGGTAACATCTTGTGGACATATTTGGATAACACACTGTTGTTTGTTGTTGTTTTCTGTTTCATATTTCTATAAAGTAATCACATTTTACATTCCAGGTGCTAGTTCAAAAATATCCAGTGCTGAACGTTGGAAGAAAAAAAGAGCAGGCATTGTTGATGAAGGTAGTAAAATTGTTACCAGAATCACAGAGTTGGCAAATCAGATTCTGACCAAAACTGGAAACATGGATGTCTACCAAGAAACCTACGAAAAAATTCACTCTATAATTAACAAAAACAAAACTAAAAATGAACCTTCTGATTTAGATATGTATGCAGATGACTTTGACCAGAAAGAGCAACTAAGTCTTGGTAACCAACCGGCTCTAGAAGCAAAAGAAGAAGAAACAGCTCAAGACCAAACTGTAAAATGGGAGTTGAAATGGAAACAAGATGATGATGCAGAAATATCAGGCCCACATTCTACAGAACAAATGCATAAGTGGTCCACTGAAGGGCATTTCAAAACTGGTGTGTGGGTCAGAAAACATGGAGAAGACAGTCAATTTTATAATTCCAATAGAATTGATTTTGAGTTGTATATATAATTATTTACAGATAAATGTACAAAGATCACAATATTTTATTTAATGAAACTGACCATACTTATATTCCCGGATGTCCCAGATAAGTTAAGATTTTTTCTGTAGTACACGCGAACGGAGTCGCAGGCGTCCACTATTATAAGTATATTTATCAAATATAAAATAGGTTTGGCGACACATATTATGATCCCATTAGTAATATTGCGGTCTTATCGTCAACTAGGCAATGCCCGCAGCCTCGAACGGGTACAATCTTATGTGTTATTCTGATGTATAATCTATTTGCGTGAAATAATAACATAGGTACATACCAACATCGAACCTTGGAATCATTCAGACTGGTTAGATTTTGTTAGCGTCGGGACTGGTATTCTACCATAATGACATTAAAATGTATATAAAAAAATATATACATGTCCGTTGGCTGGAGGTTTCTTCTCTGAATTACTCATAAGTGTCCCAGATAGGGGATCCCATCCCGTTGGGTGTAGACACATCGGACGGACGCCCAGCCCGCACCGACGACGCACCGTGGGAAGAGTATCGTCCGTGGTAACGCAGACGTCTTGTCCGTAACAAGGCCATTTTGGTTTATTCCCGGTCGTCCCCACTTGGAACCAGTGGGAAAAAGTTTCGTACGTTCGGGTCCCCAGCAATGGCGATTGGAACTTTTGATTTAATAAGAGATTTTGAACAATGTTTTTGATTGAAAATAATTGTAAAAGACTGAGGTAATCGTCACCACTGCCGACGAACGAAACCCAGTGGGGACGACCGGGAATAAACCGCCATTTTGCGTACGTAAAAAAAAAATCATTCTGCGAAATCAAGTAATGTATGAAAATAGACTTTCGTAATTCTCCAACCACCTCTACATTTAATTTTTCGTCATTGCCGACCTGCAAGGTGAAAAATAAAAAATACTTTAGAAAATTCCCACTGCAAAGTAATCACGCAAACACCTCTATTTGGCAGCTGTTCGCTGGAGCAGAGAAACGGAAAAATAATTAATAACCAATGATTCCAATTGATCGGCCCACTGATTACCTAATTTGCAATAGCAAAGCCGAAGCAAAGCGATAGCGAAAATTGTACAATATTCGACTTGAAATGTCAAAGTTCCTTTGAAATACATTTTACGTAATACGAATTTGACAAGCAATCAGCGATTTTTGTACAATTTTCGCTATCGCTTTGCTTTTGATAGTTAGGTAATAAGGGGGCGGACTGGAGCTAAGCCAGTAAAAATTTATGTTTCTCCACTTCGGTGGACAGGCAGCCTATATAGGTTTGCAGTCACACAGTACTGAAGCGCCTCCCCTCACATTTGCGTCTCTTTCTTTCATGCCAAATCTGAACTAGCCCGTGACTCACTGCGTCCGCAATATCACGGACTACGGGAAGCTAACATTACATCTCATAATCATTATACATGTTTGGATTTCCAACTTGTGATTAGGTAAACCTTTCCCAAGAACATGTCTGATGTTATGTTTGTAAAATGGGAGGATTAGTCTCACATTTTACAAACATAACATTACCTAACCAATGTGGTCGATTCTGACCGTCACACTTAAACGCAAACTTAAAATTACTGTCCCTCTCCATTCTTAACATAAATAGCTGTGACAGAAAGGGACAGGACTAATCTTAAGTTTAGGTTTAAGCGTGACTGTCGGAATCGACCTTGATGTCTACAAATGAATTTGCTATCTGTACCTTTAATCACGCAGAAGTAATTTTATAAATTTATTATTCTTCCACTTTTTTCGAGAAGCCTTGCTTTTAATCGCGTAATTTAATGACGCGTGTATACGATTTCTATAAAATAAAACATCAAATTAACTTAACATTTTTCTTTCTGCTCTTTAACAGCGTATTTGCAAATGCTTGAAAGTTGGGCACCTGTCAAGCTTTTTGCAACTTGGTTTATCAGCACAATAAACACTGTGATCACTTGAACGATCACAAATTGTGAAATGGACGTTCCTATTTCCAGCCAACTACCAGTGTTGCGTACATAGTAGAGCAGTTGAATACCCATAATGTTGGAATATATCAGCACTATTGTGTTCAAAATTCCCATTGGAGCCTAAAAAGTAAAAAAGCTAATTAACGCACAATATGGTTCGACAGTCACACTAAACCTAAACGTAAAATTAGTCCTACCTGTCGTTTTCTCTCTCGGCCATTTATGTTAAAAACAGAGAGAGATAGACCTGACAAAAGTTAGGTTTACGTTTAAGTGTGACGGTCAGAATCGACCCTAATAAACCCTATATAGGGCTGTGTTCCCGAAAGGGAGTAGCCAGAACTGAAGGATCATAAAGTAGATTAGCATAGCAAGGACTGATGTAAATGATCAGTGACAAACCGACAAGACAATAATAATACCTATTTTACAAAGAATAAAGTACAGTGTCTCATAAACTTTATGCTAGTTTTTCCGTACAGAGTTATCGTCATCTATTGTGCTCATGCTACTATTAACATAGATTATGAAACTATACAGATTAAGAAACCACTAACCAAATATGTGTTGAACAATTACATGAAATAAATAACTAAATAAAAAACAAATAAATAGTACATTATTATAGGTACACTGATTTAAATATTATGATACCAAAAAAGTGGCATTATGAATTAAAACTAAGTAGATAATTCGCTCGCTCGATAATACTCGATCTGAGAGAATGTCCGAGTTCCTTAGTCGACCCATAAAAGCCGTGACGTTTGACGTTCACATTTAACGAAATCATTAGATACTGATTGGCTGGCTGTCAAGACCATAGACAAGCCAACCATTGCGGAAAAAGGTATATTTTGTAAACTTCCACTGATATATTTCTCACCTTTGTTAAAATTTGCACCGCTCTAAATGAACATGCCGTTATCAAGAAGGGGGACAAAGTCTTCAACATGATTAAAGCGGTGATGATGAATGGGTGATAAGACGTTATAAAACACGTCACCCATCTCACTTCGAAAGAGTTCAGCGATGCAATATTTCCCGTACCAAAGTATGCTAAAATTATGTACAATATCTGAGTGTAAGAGTCAAGAAAAAAAAAGCCGACAAGTGCGAGTTGAACTCGCGTGAAGAGGGTTCCGTACGATGTTACCTATCATGTTTTTTTAAATCTGACAAAAAGTTGGTACGCACAATATTGAGTGATTTACCATGTTATTTTAATATCATGGACTTCTTATAGGTTTTCCTATAATCTATAAGGAGAAAACTAATTTCTGTATTTTTTTCAAAATTTTAGGTTCAGTAGTTTCGGAGATAAGGGGGGGTGGGAATGGTCAATTTTCGTCTATTTTCTTGAATAACTTGGAAACTATTTATTTTAAAATTACAAAAAAATACATTTAAGATCTTCTCAACAAGACCTTTCATTTGATACGCCACACGATGCAGTTTTTAGATTTTTTTTTTTTAATTTTCCCCTTCCCCCCCAAAAATGACCCCCTCATATACAGATTCATCTGCTCACGTCACACCTCTGTGTTTGGGTCACAGGAATTGATATGTGTACCAAATTTCAACTTAATCGGTCTAATAGATTCGGAAATAATTGACTGTAAGCGACGGACGGACAGACACACGAGTGATCCTATAAGGGTTCCGTTTTTGTATTCAGACGTACGGAACCCTAAAAAACACTGGAAACGCGCTGCCAAAGGGGTTACCTACCCGAACAGACGGAGTATTATGAGGACTCATACCTATGTCGAAAACTTTAATAATATCCGACTCCGTCTGCTTGGATTTCAGAAAAAACAATGTGGCCTATGTCCTTTCTTAGGATCTAGGCTACCTGTTGTGTACCAAATTTCATTTAAATCAGTTCAGTAGTTTTGGCGTGAAAGAGAGACAGACAGATAGTTACTTTCGCACATGCTTTCGCATTTATGAGATTAGTTAGGATAACAGAAAGTAAGGATAACAGAATGCAGACTTCTAAAGTACAAATGACTTCAAACGTTCAAACCCCATGCTTGAAGTGGGCTGTACCAGAGGGGTAAGCACGAACCTCTCTATAGTACGTAACACTATCGTCCGACTGTCAAATCACATAGATTTTGCTGGCGAGTCGCTAGCGTTACGCCGCGTAAAAAGGTTCATGCTTACCCCACTGATCTATCAAGTATTTTGTAAAAGAGAATAATTAAGCCTGATACAAATAATTAAATATTTAAAGGGAAAGAGATCAGCTTAATAGAAAAGGATACAAAGAAGAAGGCTCTTCTAAAATCTTGACTAGACAATGCTCTTTCAGGAGTTGTCAGGTTCTGCAAATTGTCCTTCTCCCCAGCAAATGACATGTCCTTTAGCTGAAACATAAAGTTTATTTAGATTTTTTCTGTAAAAGTTAGTTACAGTCACACCTTGAGTTTTATTATAGGGCCTGTGTTGATGCGGGGCTTTATTAATTCGATTTAAGAACTCGGCCCCCTTATTACCTAGCTAGCAAAAGCAAAGCGATAGCGAAAATTGTACAAAAATCGCTCAATGCTTGTCAAATTCGTATTACGTAAAATGAATTACAAATGAACTTTTGACATTTCAAGGCGAATATTGTCCAATTTTCGCTATCGCTTTGCTTCGGCTTTGCTATTGCTTTTACGTAATCAGGGGGCGGGTTTTTTCTCAGGCGATAAGCTAGCAACTTGTCACTAATCATTTACATCTGTCCCCGCTTTGCAAAACGCGACTGTAGGCAGGGCCGGACCGCCCATACGGCGAACGGAACAGTCGCTCCAGGCGCCAAATCCTAGATAGTAAAGATACGTACATATAAGAAGTAGGTATATACTAGTGGACGCCCGCGACTCCGTCCGCGTGGACTACAGAAAAAAAAAACAAAATATCGAAATTGTTTTGGATACTATTGCGTTGATAAAGGTATTCTATAATATTTTTTCTTATATATCTTCCATGTACAGACAGCGATCCGTTACATTTTTATTATATGTATAGATTATTAGGAGCAAACAGGAGAGGCGCCATAATAGGATCTCGCTCCATTCTAAAATTTACTTCGGGCGGCGCTGACTGTAGGTTCTCCTTTATGACCCTTCAGTTGTGGCTACCCTATTTTGGGAATGAAGCTGTGTGTATAGATAAAATTCTTTATTGTACTAAAAAAACATTATGTACAAGGGCGAGCTTAATGCCTTGCATGCAAGGCATTCTCTACCAGCTGACCTGGTTACTTAAGAAATTAATTAATTAAATATGTAATCTTACCTTGAAATTATTATCGCTATTCGTAAGCCTGAACTCAATATACACCCAGCATGTAATATTGCAGATCAGCGCAACTAAGAACAGACCCTCGTGGGCTACCGACATCAGCAAATAAAATATTAGAATGGACGTATCCACCGTCATGAGCCGACAACTCATCCGTCTGCACGACATAAATGGTATGGTCATTGCGATCACTGGAATGAAACATGTTTCGTATTAATTTGTGTCACAAAATGGGAAGATGTTGAGGAAATGACAAATACAGCAAAGTGAAGATGAACAGGCTATGTGCCGTTTCGCGATAGCATGTAGAACTAAGGTATCAAATGGCAAGGGCGGATACAGGATATTTGTCTGGGTGGGGTACAAAAAGGAAATTTAACTTTAAGTACTCGTAGATACTACCGGCCGCCCTCGACGGTGTCCGCGTGCAAGAGCATTACCTCCGTGCGACGGTCCGGGTCCCTAGTTATCTATCTATCTATTCTCTACATACATATAATAAAAATGTAACGGATCGCTGTCTGTACATGGAAGATATATGAGAAAAAATATTATAGACCTTTATCAACGCAATAGTATCCAAAACAATGATTATTGAAATTTTTGTCGGTTTGTCTGTGCGTTTGTGCACGCTAATCTCAGAAACGGCTGAACCGATTTCGATGCAGTTTTCAGGAATATATTGTGGCAGGTTCCACTTAACATATAGGCTACTTTTTATCCCGCATAATTTCGATATTTTGTTTTTTTCTGTAGTCCACGCGGACGGAGTCGCGGGCGTCCACTAGTTATACATATAAACCTCCTCTTGAATCATTCTATGTCTTTAAAAAACCGCATCAAAATCTGTCGCGTAGTTTTAAAGATCTAAGCATACATAGGGACAAACGGCGGGAAGCGATTTGTTTTATAATATGTAGTGATGACAATGTGCTGTAATGGAATCACCACAAACAGCTAGTACACAAAAATTCGTGCATCTCTGTCTATCGGTCTAATGGTAATCTACTTTTCTGTACGAAAGAGGTAAAAGAAAATAAATAATTGATATATCTTACCAGCTGTCATCCATGCTGAACTTTGATCAGCATAAGATACTACCGTCCCTTCTTCAAATCGTCTCGATTGGACATATATATTCCGCAGAGAGAGCAATAGTAAAACATACTGCAGCCCAGTTAGTACTATCTCTTTGAGATGCTCCTTCTGGGCATATAATAGAGGTAATAACGTCGTCCGAATGTACACAGTCATTATTATTAGCCATATAAGGCCCGCACTAACGCTAAAACGTAAATACATTTTTACTACACCCATATTATGACACCTATACAGGGTGTGGGTGACAGCCAGGCAAATACTGAAATGCTGAACAAGTACCATTATGTTGAATACGACAGTGTTATCACTCGCAGGAAATTTATTTTTGATTTGATTATATCAGTAATCTTTGGTCTCCGTGCCAATTGTATCGGGCGATCCTGTAACTAATGGGCTTACCTGGTTATTGTGTGACACATGGCTGATTTTTGGATCACTTGTGACTCTCCATTAGGTTTGATCAGTTATTTGAACTTTTTTGAGGGCAACTTTTTTCTGAAAATCATTTTTTGGTCATTATCTAAGGTCTAATTAAAGGAACTAAACTATTTTTTCCAGAAAATATGAAAAAAGTCAGAAAATTTTGAAATTTTCCCGCGAAAATGTTCAGTGTTTTCCGCCTCAGAATCATGATCTGAAGTCATGGTATCAATATTTGCCTGGCTGTCACAAACACCCTGTATATACCTAATAATGTGTCTTTATCACGGAGGAGGTATTGTATACAAAATCTGTGGTTATTAACATTCCGCTTCTATTTTTTGAAGATGGACATGCTAATCTTATTGTAAAAAAAACTTATTTGTAGGTATACCTACAGATGATGAAAGATCTCTAACAAGTTGCTATCACATCGCCAGAGAACGCCGACGAGTTCCTTAATGAACTCTTACGACATGCACAGAAGGAGATGCAGCTAATATATATTCTAGTGAAGGCCCCCATCAGCACACTACATATATACCTATAGGTACTTACACTAGCTCAATAAATACATCTTTGCCAATCACAGGCATAAATGAAAAAATGCTAAGTGATATACATCCTGCAGCCCATACTGCGAGTATTTCTGGTGCCAGCATCTTCCGCTTTGAGGAAAAGAATGGCCATAAACCCATTGCAAATAGTGGTATGCTTAGTATCCATCTGTATGTAAATGAGAAGCCCTGAAATTTGAAAAAAAAAAATTTTTTTATTGTTTGCTATATGCAATTACATGTAGAGTACAGTAGCCGCGTTTATTATTTGTTGTTGTAAAGTTCATATAAAACCTACTGCAGTATGTATTCAGGAGAGTACAGCAAGGGGATATTGCGCATAGTATTGCTTTCCTACTTCACAAGCACAAATAAGGGACACGAACACTATACCTATGTTTTAGCTCATATTTTAAATAGAACAGAAAATTATGGTACAGAAATTACTAGGTACCTACTACATTTGCATTAACATATTAGTCAAAGCAATAATGTTACTAATAAGCTCAAAACATAAATTGGTGACTGAGTATGTAAAAGAGACCGCCCAAGTGCGAGTCGGACTCGCGCACGAAGGGTTCCAGGGATCTATAAAGAATGGCAAAAAACACGTTTGTTGTATGGATGTATGGATGGCCCCCATGGATATTAAATGAATTTTTAGTAAATGAAATTGTATTAGGCGTTACAATTCTGAAGTTCAAACATTCACTATGGGTGCGCCCACCACCGTGCCCTCGGATTTGATAACTCATAACTGCGAAGAAAAGCACTTGCACTACCTACAATCGCCACGAGAAACCAACCCGAGCACCTAGCATGCAAGATAATACATCGCACTATTTCCGAAATCACTACAGAACCCGAAAAGTAAAAAAAAAACATGTTTAAACAATATTATTTACCAGCACTAATGATCCTAGGGCATAAGCTACAACTTGCAAACTGAGTGAGCCCAAACCTCCATTTTGTTTGAAATGGCTATAAGTGTTCCACCACAGCTCTAGGGGTTGTTAAGGCAAGCCACCACAAATCACAGGCATGCAGAAATAATGTAATCACTGAAGTTGGCAAGATTTTTACTAAAACAAAAAATAATAAGGTGATAGACATAAACCAAGTATTTCAACATTTATCTTATTCATGTAGGTAATAAAATGTTAATCAACTTCACAAAGGTTAATAAAGATGTCAAGTAGGTTTTTGTACATGTTATTAAATAGCTTTAAAAATTATTATAAAACTTACCATTGACTAGAAATACTAAAATTAAAATTAGAGATATAGCTATAACATCCAGGATAATGTATAGCACCCTTTCTGGGTGTGTTGTATTGTAAAGATGAGGATTATCTTTTGTTCAGATAACATTTTGAGTAAATAATAATGCCAGCCTTATGAATGACAGTGTTCCAGTATACTAAAGGACGCTGATAAAGTTGTGGTAATAAACCAGGCCTAGAATAATCAATTCAATAATCTCTTCACTCAATAATATTAGTTTCTCATAATCTTTTGCTTCCAACAGTCTTTCCGAGAAAGATAAAATTTCATTAATTTTTTTCTCATCTAATGGATCATATGGCTGATATAATACTGATAAGGCATTTGTTTCTAGATCCAATCTTTCCTGTTGTATTGTGCCATTAGTTGTCTCATATTACTGTATTGCTTTAGCTTTGTTCGGTAGAGTCATGTTTAGTATATCAGGTTTCAAGATTCCCTGAAAATTATAATTTACAAAATATTAATGTTTTTGTAATGATGCATCAAAACTTCTGGATTGAACCTTATGGAGGTGTGTAAGCTGGCTAGACACATCTAACCAACGGCCTATACATACACTGATATACATAATTATGTATACATAATATCAACAATCATGTTTTATTCTGTGTTGAATAGGCACATATAAAATACGATCAGCATTCAATGTTTGAGTGGAAAAATTGCGAATATACAACCAAATATACCTTACAATACCTACGAAAGTGTAGAAAAATACTTACAATTGAATTAACAGGCACTGGAATAGATAATACAGTAGACATCAATGGGGCCAAATCTGCTTGATTAATGTCTCTCCTGTGGCTTTCTGCTAAGGTGTCAGGGTTCACTTCATCACCTATTTGCTGCACCCCTGCACCCCATATCACATATGGTGTTTCTGTTTCATGAGGATCTCCTGCACCATGAGACCCTGAAAAGGTGTTTTAATTATATGCAAAGCTATAAAGTATAAAGTAAAGGGACAAGAGGGTCTAGGTGTTTTTTAGGCGATGGGCTGACCACCTGTCACTACTAACCGACATTTTACATCTCAACTATACCCTCACAATTGATCAGAAGTGGCACCATATGGTTCTATCGGCCCTTGGTGCTCTGCCTACCCCGTAAGGGATAAGGCGTGATAATATGTATGTATGTATGTATAAACTATAAAGTAAAACAAAGATATGAACATTCAATCATGGTAATGCAGTACTTATTTATTGTGGTTGATTCTGTCTGAGCATCACACATAAACATAAAATTATTATGTCTGTCCCACTCTAGTCTTAATAACTGACTGAGACAGAAAAGGACAGGTAGAAGAAATTTTATTTATATGTGTGGAGGTCAGAAACAACCATATTGATGTAAATTATTACCCTGTTGATGCGGCCAATATAAACATTAAAAAAATTACCCCAATCAGTCATCCCATGGTCAGAAGTCATCAAAAAAGTTGTTTTGCCATCATCACGGTAAAATTCTCTTATAATTTTCTCCATTTTCTGAATACCTTCATCAACAAATTCTACAGTTTTAAGGAAGTTTCTGAAAAAAAAAAAAACTATTTGCTTAGCTTCTTGATTGTTAATAATACTTGAAAATTATGCACGAATTTTAAACAAGATAAAAATCATAAAAGTATATACTTACTGTGTTTTGGGCTTATGAGTATGTCCAGCAGTATCACTACAAGTAAATGTAAAAATATAAGAACTTTTTCTTTTGGTTCAATTTTTCAAGCAATCCTAGGTCAGATTTGGCATTAGCCATGAATTTTTTGAATTTACTAAATACATGACCATCAATCAAGGTAGGGTCCTTGTGGGTGCTAAAAGTTTGGTCATAAGGATCAAACTTCTCTATAAAAATATGATCATCAAGGTTGCCCTTAGCAAATATTTCCAGAATATCATAAGTGCCCCAACACCAAGTGTATTTGGTTTGATTGAATACTGAATCAAAGTCTACTGGATTTTCTTTCCAGCCCTTAGCGACAGCAGAAGGGTCTTCATAAAATCCAGCAATAATGGCTACATGACCAGGTCTTGATTCTGTTGGTACTCGAGTATGGGATATACCCCATCTACCATGTGAATTTGCTATAGACCTGCAAAAAGCGTAAGTACAGATAAACCAAACTCTAGCATAATGTTTCAAAGGTTAATTAAAGTTTTGAGAAATTAACTAAGGAAACCATATGTAAACAAAGACTGCTTTGCTAAACCGACATACCTTAGATACGACATGGTCGTATAGTTAGTAAAAGACTCAGCTCTTAATCCATCTACCACAAAGAGGACAAGGCGATCAGCAGGCCATCGTGCTGTGGCTGATAAGGGATTACATTTTGAACTATGGGAGATTTAAAATATATGTCAAATATAGAGAACAAGAACACCACATGAAGGAATATTCCTACAAAAAACATAATGATTATTTTCGTTTCTTTAATATGTCACTAATAGAAATATAACCTATATATTTCTATTATATATATTACATATATATATTACAACAAAATTTTAATTATAATCATTTAATTTTAGCTGTTTTATTCACTGAAATAAATTAATCAAAGCAAAAAATATACTACTCTCTAACGAGAAAAAGGCAAACATTTTCAAAAACTTTCATGTTGTTTTTTTTTTTTTATTATTAATTTATTAAGGGGCAAGGGGATACTAAGCCCATTCAGCCCCAACATTGTTTAGTAAAATTATACTTTATGACACAATAACAAATCCTCAAGAACAAATGTAAAGTAGTCTTAAAATAAAAATTAAGAAACAACTTACATATGAAGATCGTAGAAAGTAACCTGCGTATAAAACGCAACGCACTAACATACAAATAACTTCACCTGGAACATGCAAGCCAACACTACTTTTTGATTTTCAAATTACACCTTACCCTGCCGAATGTCCTTTTTCAACAAAAAAGTTGAATATTTGACAAGAACAAAATAAATATCTGTACACGGGAATAATAAAAGTTGAATTAATTAAATTTTACCTCGTATTTATAATGAATCAAAATATTCTTATTGTCAGTCATACACTCCTCTCATACATTAAAAGTCAATAAAACCTTATGTTTATCCACACTGGGTAAACAGACAGTTTGGACACTGAATAGGACATCCCTTCATGATTTGCTAAAATATAACTAAAAAGACACATAGTTCCTAACATTGCAATTTTTGTAACAGATGACAGAGTAAACGCTCAAAAAAAGTTTCCCGGCGCTACAAACGATATATATGGTTGCTAAAGTTTTGTTACACAAGTGGTGAAATTCGGAGATTGGTATTATCATACAATTTTACATGAAAACTATTATTCACCAAATTTATATTTAAACAGGTTAGTCCAGTATGGGAAATGACTAGGACAGTGTCCAATTCTAAGTCTATTTTTTTTCAAAGTGAGGTTATGAGTCTACCTAAAAATGTTTTTTGCTTCTTCGAAACGCTATAGTAGAATGACGTACTTTCAATTATTTCTAACACAGATTATCTTCAGTTAACTGTCCATAATTCTGTCACTTTTCAGTGTCCAATAATTGTTTGCCCCCAGGTTGACACGTCTCAAACCTGGGAAAAGAATACTATAACTCTAATAATACTGCACTAGAAACACGGAAAACCCAAAGATGAGAAATATGCAAATATACATCCAAACAGCATAAATTAAAAAATCCTTATCATATTTTCGGAAACCAGTTTAATGATGGTAATCTATAGAACATTATTTAGAGAGGCCTTTAAAAACAAGAAAATTCATAGTGATTATCCAAATTTTAGGATCACGGCCAAATTTAATATCATCCTGGGGAAAGTCATAAAATAAGACCTACAATATGTCAATCAAATAAAATTAGTCATGTTTACGGAGCTTAACAGTAGTGCAAATGTTCAGAAATCAAGTACATATGGATTCGGCGGGAAATGGAAGGGTTTGCAGGTGAGTGAATATCAAAAAGTATTTGAAATTGGTCTTGCAATGTGGGTCCGAGTATTCAATGTGATGTTTTCTGGTTGTGAAAAACAGTTATATTTTGAAAGTACTAGCTGTGGATTAAAAATGTGATCAGCATAGTGCCAAAGTCAATTACGTCATGCGTTCTCATTCTGGAGAAGCTTCTTGGTTGTCTATACCAGCCAGGTGTAATGATAATGGGTGGATGACCAGAACTATTTTTTGTATATAGAAATGTTTTTCTACCCATTTTAGGCCACTGGTCATATATTTTTAGATCACAAAGCCCATCTCATGGGCGCATGTAAGTTGTTGTATTCTGCAATAATTTTTCATATTTGTACCCAAATAACACGCATTCTACAGCCCTGAGGATGTTTCCCGACGTTTTCCCATTTCGGCATGGAAAGATACAGCAAGGACCTTTATCAATCCAGGTCATAACATTCAATTTCGCCGGTTCCTGAAAGCAGAATTCATTGAAACTTTCTAGACAATGGATTAGGCTTGTGGATGGGCTTAGTTCCTTGCGATTGATACTTCGGGCATAAACATAACAAAGAACCCCCAAATCAAGTGTTTTACATATATTCTCGAATTCAGCAAAGCATCAACGAAACGGGCAGTAAGAAACTTAAAAAACTAGAATGTCAGTACTAATGAAGCATCGACCGAAATTTTACATATATTACGATATCCAATACTCATCATCTTCTTCAGAAAGACCGTACCAATTGCAATTATAGTACCTCACCAAGCGCTGAAACTGTTTCAGACCAAGTATTTGCAAATTTCTCCCTCCCAGAGCTAATACGGACCAAGATATTCCTTCACTAACTATGGCTACCGAGAACTGCCACAGGATTTTCAACCAAGGGTTAGTCAAGTGCTTACTCCTGCAAGAACCTGATTGAGTCACACATTTTTGACAATGCTAAAGGACAAGCAGGCGGGTCAGCATGAAAATAAAAGTAGACCGAAGAAAGAGAGTAAGAAAGAAAACTAACAAAATGCCAATCTAATTAAATCGGCATAAAGGAAAGTGCATATGAAAACTATCAGCAATATTGTGATATGTGCCTCGAGGTTTCGATGACCAGAAGACATAAAAATAGTCTGTGTGCCATTTATAGTACTGAAGCAATGAGATGAGATAAGCACATTCTAACGGACCAACGAAGACTAGAGGCCATTCGATATGCTAAATAAAATTTTTCTTGGTGACCAATAAGCCAAATAATAATTTTAAATTGCATATTTTTCAGATTTTATTTCTTTAAATATTTATGAATTTGAATAAGAGCAGTTTTTCAGTTTTCAAGGTGTTTACTGTAATAATATTATACATAATTTTCTTATAGATACGTCGAGGCCTAATTGTTTCCGACCGTAAAAACCAATGTGTTTTTGTTTTCAGTTCAGAAGTTTCCAATCTAAAATATCTCTACAGTTTAGATACTGACGAGGAAAAAAAATTTCAAACTGCTAGTCCAATGGTTGGGATATGATCTACTCACAAGTGTGTGTTGAGTTATTACCCGCAATTTTGCTCGCGCCATTTCATCGTCTTGACTTTTTGTTGGTTATTGTGTTTTATTCCTACGTCTCTCAAACTATTAGGAGCTGTTAAGAACGCGAATAATAATCGGGAATATATGAGCACTAGTTTAGAAAGAAAGGCCTAAGCATACAGCCATTGTCTTTAGTAAATGTATTTCTGAATTTATGATGAATGACAATGATGATGAATGGAAACGTCGGGAAAATCCTCAAGAACAAGTGTAAAGTTAGTCAAAATGAAAAATTATTGCAGAAACAACTTACATGCGCCCACGAAGAGATCGTAATCCGGCTAAAGTTTTACTCGGCTTACCTGCGTATAAAACCATGCACAAGCACTAGATTCACATCACAAGTAATCAAAATATAACTAATCTACCAGAAAACATCCTTTACGGACACATGCAAGCCATTTACAAACAATTTTTGATTTTTACAAGAAAATTACACCTACACCCTTCCAGCTTTTCCCGCCGAATCCGCGACAATCTCTAGGCACAGAACACATTTTTTTTATATATAGTTTATCCCGAAGGAAAAGGCAAGGGGAACTAAACCCATACAGTCTATGATGGATGATATTGATGATAAATGGAAACGTCGGGAAAATCCTCAAGAATGGTGTAAAATTAGTAAAGATCAAAAAGAATTGCAGAAACAACTTACATGAGCCCATGAAGAGATCGTATTCCGGCTAAAGTTTTACTCAGCTTACCTGTGTATAAAACCATGCACACGCACTAGATTCACATCACAAGTAATTTTGATTTTCACAAGAAAATTACACCTGCACCCTTCCAGCTTTTCCCGCCGAATCTCACTAATAATAAGCGATCTAAATACTAAACATAGCAAAGGAATACACAATTCATGCAGGTATTTTAGTTGGTGATTTATTAATTCTTCTATCATATTATAGTTAATTAATGGTAGCTTACATACAACTTGCTACTTGTTTTATGCTTGCTGTATATTTTGAAGGAAAATTAATTATAATAAACAAGATTTTTTTATTTCTGTGATCACTTCGTGACATATAATTGTAGGCTGTATGTGCCGTGAACTTGAATATTGTCTGTATCAGGGATTTGGTATCTCCTCTTAGGATGGATTCCAAGTTACGAAATTGAAACAAGGGAATACACAGCAAAAAAATACCCTAAATGTAACATTCATGAAAAACTTGGATTCGGGAAAAGCTGGAAGCTGTTGGTAATGGTAAGCACATGACAATTTGTCAAATCATGTGAAATCGCTTCGCATCAAATAAGATATTATTTGTAAAATGGCTGGTTGCAGAAGCGAGTGTGTCCTTAAAGTAAGTACATGTTTTCTTTAACGGCAAATAGGCAATATTCACTCTTGCTTATATTTTGTTAGTTGCTTATTCTTAATCCCAATATTTGCTTCTGAAGCTACTTTTTAAACATTTTCTGTGTATTGTATCTAGTGCGTGTGCATGGTTTTATATGAGGATAATTTTCTAATTAAACGCCTAGCTTGGTGGCGCCTGTCACTTTTTGTAATCACTAGTTGTATAGGTGCTAATAAATTTTCAGATAATCAAGGAAACCCACGTATGGATTATAGTAACTTACAGCTACCGAAATATTATATCACTGGCAATTACTGGCATGAGCACAAAACATTTGTCGTTCAAGTTGTTTCTGGAAAAACAAATTAAAAGATATTTAATGGTTATCCCTTTACTAAATAAGACACTAAAGCACTTACAACGTTTCCGTATTCGAAATATAAGTATTCATAATTATGTAGTAAATATACCAATTTACATTCCAGGTCTTTATTTTGGCTAAGACCGACGTTTATTTTTAGGCCGGGTTCTATTATTCCTACTTTTCTTTAGAAACGGATCTAATCTTTACTTATTAATTATTATGTATCCACCATCATCAGTTGACCTTCAAAAATGCAAGCATTACAGATTCACGTTTATCACTTTACTATACTAGTTAAAAGTGCTACAAGGTCACTAAAACAGCCTAAAGCTGTATGGGCTGCATTATAATAGCACAAGTTTATGCTATTATGTTAGGCATTATCTTACTATTTAAAATGCTTGTAGACCCTTAGACATAAAAAACAGCTAAAAGCTGTATGGCATTTACGGGCATTTATATCCTACTTAAAAATGCAATTGTAGAGCCAAATGTACTAAAAACAGCTGAAAGAAAGCTGCTTTGTGTATAAAAAACTACAGGATTACAAAATCATAAAAAAAAAGTGTAAAGCACCAAAATGCTCATATAAAGCATCAAGGTTAAACTCATATAAGTTTCTACGAACCTTAAGTTCTATAAGTTGATTTCAGGGTTGTTCGTGGTAGGAAGAAATGTCCATTTAGAAACTCTACTTTTTCCCCGTCTAGTTTCAAGGTCAGGTCAATTCTGTAGTAAGAAGCGCTTAGCTTGTATACATTTCTATGGTCTGTATAAGGTGTTACGTACAAGGGAATATTAAAAACATTCGGCGGGAAAAGCTTCGGCGGGAAAAGCTGGAAGGGGGTGTAATTTTGTTGTGAAAATCAAAATTTGTTGTGAAAATCAAAATTTTTTGTAAATGGCGTGTTTCTGTCACTTGTGATGTGAATCTAGTTTAAGTAGGCTAATTAAAACTTTAGTTGGATACTCTCCTATGTAAGTTGTTTCTGCAATTATTTTTGATTTTACTAAGTCCCAATCATCATCAATATCACCCATCATAAATTCTCATTTACTTGGCTGTATGGGCTTAGTTCCCCTTGCCTTTCCTTCGGGATAAGCTAAGTTTAAAAAAAAAAAAAACACCAATGCACAATTATAGAGATACTACGTATAGAAAAAAGAAATTAGCCCATATAGCAGGCATTGAGTGGGTAAAGTTTTGATAATGACAGTAGTAGTTTTTATGCATTGAGACGTGGTAGGTCAACGGCATGGGATACCACCTCGGATAGCCCTACCTTTCAGGTTACTCTTTAAAGGGGAAATTTCCAAAATATCATTGATTTTCATTTATTAATTCTTTTATTTTTTAATTTACTTCTATATATTTTTAATTTTTTCAATCAAATAGAAAAAATCGACTATATCGGCTGTGTTTTGCGTTGTTGAGCTGACAATGCTTCCATGTAGATTATGACCTTAGAAATAAAATTATTCGAACATACACATGACACAACAAACCAAAGAAGTATACTTACCAAATTCAGAGTTGTCTTACTATCTTTTTGACCTAAAAAAAATCAAACTATATATATATTATATTAGTCAGGTATAATTTGAAGAGAGAATAGGACAGGTAGGACTAATTTTAAGTTTAGGTTTAAGTGTGACTCTAGCTATAAGAAGATTTATGTTTTTTTTAATATCTCATTAACACCGTCACTCTTAAACCTAAAATTAGTCCAACCTACCCCTTTCTCTCTCAGCCATTCATTTAAGAACGGAGAGGGATATATGATTAAATTTACGTAACGGTCAGGTGATCTTATCCATTTTTAACGAGTAAATAAACATTGTAAAATTATTAATAAAGAAAATGGAAAAAATTATTCGTGGGAATTGAGACTGCTGCAAAACGTCCAGGACAACCACTAAGCCACCGGGTCAATCAATGATGGACAAATTATTTGTAAAGCTATTTTTGGTGTTATCATTTGCAAGAAATATTGAAAAAATCAAAGTGAGCTACTTATACACATTGCTTTTACATGCATTCACTACTTACTTTGAGTCATATCTGACTGTACGACTATAATTTGCTCTTAGATGTCGACACCAAGATATTCCCCACATTAGAGGAAGTGGATGGCATGGAATAACAAGTAAGCCTTTTCCAGGGTTCATTCAAAAATGAGTAATTTATTAATTTTGGAACTAGTAGGTTTATTTATATTTATATGTATAGAATGTACAATAATGCGATGAGATAAAATGTATCGTGTTTAAAAGTAGAATCGGTGATTATTAGTGGGGCTTCGTTAACAGCTAGTTGTTCCAGAGCGTTCTTAACATCATACATAATGGACGTATGTAATTTGAAGAAAGTACGCAACGGTCATAATGTTTACTTTTATAATTGGCGAAATAAAATAGACATATTAAGATTTTTAACTTTATACCACTGCACCTGAATTCCGGTAGCAATTTCACACTAAACATGTAGGTTTAGCACCTATGTGAAAATATAAACATATAACTTGATTTCCACCTTGTTTATTTGAAATGATCAGAGGCACAATAACCAATTTTGGAGTCCTATCTCACTTTTCGGAAAGCTATGTAGAATGATAACTTTCACAATTTCTAACACAGCACTTAGTATTGTACCATTATAGCATAGAACTTTGAGGATAACTACGGAAATAAAACGCAACGGTTGAGAGTAAGTATATTCTAAGACTATACCACAGACTAAGTAGAATGGTGCTAACTGGTCAAAGAGAATGAATGGTAACATGTAAATGAAATTCATTCTCTAGTGTTTATAGTTCATTCTTTGTCCATGTTACCATGAACGGTTGTTTTGATTTGATTTCAGAGGAAGGTTTTAGAAAAGTTTCTTCTGTATTTATTATATTTTAAGGCGTGTTTCTGTCATTTAAGTAGTCCCAACAACTTTCTACAAATCTTAGAAAAACAGCAGTACACATCGGGACGAATGGCAGAAAACTGTATCTAAAGCTATAATTTGAAACTATACAGCTATAACATAACATCGGTAACAGGTGAATCCGGCATCCTGAAACGTTATCAGACAAAGGACTAACGAATATCTGCAGTATGGAATCGTGTTTAAAAGAGAAATTACCCCAAGCTACGGAATTTGAAGAAAGTTTACGCAACGGTTGAAATTAGGAAACTTTGCACCTGATATTACCCATCAATAAAATATACGATATAGAACAGAGGCGGTATAAGGTATTTACAAAATTAAAATTGACAAAGAATTTAGAAGGTATTCCCTAGTTTGAACATTATAGTACATCCAGCAGCATGGCAGATCAAGGTATCCATAAATACTGCAGTACTCTTGAAGTAGTTTGGTGCCATTGTAATTTTTTATTGCCTCCAATATCCAGTATAAAGGTGTCTAACCATCTCATTTATACATATAGTCACACCCATTATACCCCAAAGAGTTTGGGCAGAAGTGTGCAAATTTCACACCCTCTTTTCATCAGTTGTTATTCCATAATTATATCCATACTTTATCTCTACCAACTATTATTTAGTCCTGCTGTAATAAGGAAACATTAAGAATACCTTGTATGTATACTTTTAGCATTCACATTTCTGGTAAATATTTTTGCATTGTTATATTTCAGGTAATGGGGTTGCAGTTCAAACACACTGATAATATTAATAAATTTCTGCAGGTATTACAGAATACTGAGCTACCTCTGGTAAGTATAGTATATTATTTTAGCTAATACTGATAATACTGATAGATGTACTCCACAAAGGAACAACCTAAAATAATTATGTAATATGTATGTAAGGCTTTCTCTATATATTTTTAGACTTTTCAACCAGAGACCACTGATATTTATGACAAGAAAAACATGCCTCGGGTGATATACTGTATTCATGCCCTTAGTTCTCATCTCTTCAAGTTAGGGAAAGCTCCACTGATTAGAGATGTTTCTGGAAAGGCAGTATTTACAGGTATGCTATAGATAAGGGTCAGTTAATAATTTTTATCAAACAAAACATTACATTATATTAAAATAAAGGTCATTCACAGTAGAGTGAATTACACTGATAATTCACAAAGGAGATCTTATCTCAAAGTAATTTCTTTCAGCAAACACAAAAAACAAATGTAAATTTAAATTATTACATGATGTGGAATCTCTATGGCTGAAGTGAAATGATAAATAATATGTAATTTATAAATATTTTTTCAGATGAGCAGTTAGATCTTGTTTCTAAAGACTTGCAAAACTGTGAACATCCTATGCCAATGTTCCAAAAAATTGGAGGTCTCTTATCTAAGAATAAGTCAAATTTAAATGAGGATGAAGCTGTGCATAATGCTATTATTGAGATCAATGAAAATTTAGATAAAGAAAAAGCTCTCACCTCTGCCATTTTAAATCCCCATCTGCAATTGAAATATATCCAGAACAGGCTCATTCCAGAGTACAAAAAGGTGTTAAAATTAGCAAAAGAAGAAAAAGTGCAGGCAGCACATAACAGGTCTTTAAATGATACTTATATTCCTGATGAATATGATGAGTTACTGACAGTTGTTGAAATACAAGGCCATATAATTGCAACCAACTACAAGTTTCTATGGAAGTCATTGTGCCTGACTAGCACTATGGATAATGATGTCAATGTTCTCCATAAAATGTTTACTGAAGACTGGGTCAAAGTGAAAGACTACAAGTCACAGAACTTGGATTTCTATTGTGATGTGGTCAAAGAAATAATGGACTGCAATAAAGATATTGATGTGGAGTGTGTCACAAATTGGAATAAGATTTTTCAGAATATCATCAATGAAGGAAACAGGAAAGCACATGATCTGAAAGATCACAAAGTGGCTATAGCCAAAGTCAACAAGGCACTGGATGAGGGTACACCTGAAGATCTGTATGCAGCCCTGAATGATCCAAGTTTAGAGCTTAATTTTAAAATAAGCAAATTCTCAATTCCACTAATTTTTGAAGAGATGAAATTGGAAAAGTGTGAGTTGGAGAAGAACTTAAATGAGAGTGAGATAGCAGCATCTGTGTCTTATTTAACTGCAGTTGCTGAGATATCTCAAGCAGTAGACAGAGGGGATGAAGCAGCAGTGTGGAAATCTCTGAATTCTAGACAAATCCATTTAGAAGGGTTGAGGCCCCACTGTAGGCGGCGATACTTCTCCTCGTTGGTAAATGCTCTTCAGGTGAAGATAAGAGAACAATGTGCGTGTCCATTGCTGACATTCGAAGACATTCACGATACCATTGAGATGGTTAATATTAAGGATGATACCAATGAAGAATGTAAGTGTTATTTATTTGCTGTTATTAATTAATTTATATTATAAATAGTTAAATTTACCAATATTTTGCATACAAAGTACCTATTGTAATTAACCTTTTCTATCTATAAATGTTGTACTTTTTTCAGTGGTTTTGGTAATTGATGGCATTAACAATGCAGTAGCTGATGAAGATATTGACACATTGATGGTTCTTCTGAAGAGTTCCTGCTTGAAGATGCCCATTCCTTTACATAAAGAGGAACATCATCTTTACCTCCGAATGTTAAAAAAGAAGTTGCTGCATAAAGAATCTGAGAATCTTTGGCTGGAGGACATAGTCCAGATAGTCAACGAGGTCAATAGTGAGTCGAAGAAAGTAAAGGAGCTGACAGATGCACTGGTCCATTTGAATATGGCCTTAATAAAGATGAATTTAGACCAGTTCTGGGATGCTCTGTCAAGCCCTCTGCTTTCTGGTTCACTATTGATAGAGAAGTCCTGCAAAGATATATACTTCCAAATGTTTTTGTAAAGCCTTGAAGAAGAGGAGTCATTATATTTTGCCCATGGATTGTTTGTCATACAAATGCAGGTAACACAGTTTATATTGACGTGGAATCGTTCACATACAGTTGGACTACTCCTAAGGATTTCGTACCTCATGCGCGGTATTTGACCAGAAAAGATATTGCGTCTATAATTGAGAAGACTAATAAACATCACGTTAATAAATACAAGCAGATGATTATTGAGAGTTCTATTGTGAAAATTCAGGCTTATTGTCGAGGGTACTTGTATAGAAAGAGGTTGAGTGAGAGGCTCTTACTGTTCAAGGATAATGTCCACTACATCATCAAAATCCAGGCCTGGTGGAGGCGTATGCTGATACAGCGACAATATGGCACTTTGATAAAGATGAAGGCCATAGAAGCTAAACTGAGGAAGGAGAGGCAACAGAATCCTTGGGCTTGGTATAAAATACAGGTAATATAAATTACTTATATATAGGTATATAACCTTCCTCCATAAGTCATCTAAGTATTTCATTCACAGTATTTGCCAGGCCTCCATGATACATGTCTGACCTAGTCTGGCTGGGGACTTCTATAAACTTTGTTCAATTCCTTTTGTCAAAAATATTTTGTTATCGTTTTTGTGCATTTAATGTGGATGAATTGTATAGGTACAGACTTACTTTATTTGATACTAGTGGACGCCCGCGACTTCGTCCGCGTTGACTACAGAAAAAAACAAAATGCCGAAATTATCCGGGATAAAAACATTTTCCCGGGATAAAAAGTAGCCTATATGTTAAGTGGGACCTGTCACAATATATTCCTGAAAACTTCATCGAAATCGGTTCAGGTTACTATTGAAGAACATAAAATATTGGGTTCTAATGATCGTAAAATAACAACTGAACAGCCAGGATCCATTGAAATATTAGCTTGGCTGTCGGATAATGGATCCCAACTGTTCAGTCGTTATTTTAATAGTATTCATTCCATAATAATATTATAGAATTCTAGACCACCGGACATCTAAGTGCTTGTTTTTTTCTTTTCAGTTTTTTTATTATGTACATTATTTGGTTCTTTTTATTATCTATAGATAAACTTTTTTTTATGGTTTTTTGTGCCTAATAGTAAGTACCAGTAGTTATAAACATATAGATCGTTTTTTTTACAGGAACAAAAAATAATCAAAATACAAGCATTGTGGCGAGGCCGCCGCGCACGCGCTGCTTTCGTATCTCTATTCCATTCCGCGAATCCGCCATTGAAAGTTGTCAAAAAATTCATTCCGATGCTAGATTTCGCGACCGAAGATTACGACAGAGAAATAGAACTGCAGACTTTGAAATCTCAAGTCGTTCAGTCGATTAGGAAAAACCAGGAACTCTCAAAACAAATTGACGATATGGACCTTAAAATCGGTCTTCTAGTGCAAAATAGGATAGCTTTACAAGAGGTGGCTGCACATGGCTTGAAGCTGAACAATCTAGTTAAACATAATTCCATGACGAAGCTGGTGTTTCAAAATCGTGCTGATTCTAAAGGTACATTAATGACTGTCTCCACAAATGTTAAGGGTTTGAAATCCTTGACTAAAGAGTGTAAGAGACTCCTGGACGGTTATCAGCATTTGTTCTATGAACTGCAGACAAACCCTACATACCTGTCCAAATTGCTGTTCTGTATACCACAGAACAAAACTAACTTCTTCCTACAAAATGTTGTACTTAGCTTGTATAATTTCGGCGCGTATGCCAGAGATGAATACTTGCTACTAAAACTGTTCAGATTCACTTTGGAAGAGGAGATTAGTTGCAAAGTGGTAAGCCGTTTGATATTATTGCATCAACTCCATTGGTGCTGAAGATGGCTGTAAGCCTTTCGAGGCAGTTGTCTGGTCTGAATAGTCTACAGAATATCCTGGGTCCCCTTGTAGAGAGGGTGGTGAAAGATAAGGATCTGAATATCGAAACTGGGCCGGTTGAAATATACAAGGCTTGGAGGAATGAAACGGAAATGAAGACTGGAGAAATATCGTAAGTAGTACAGTTCTCATGTACATATGATAATATTAATAGTTCTTCTATTTTATGTAAAAGTACTGAAGTCTTAACCCTTTTTACAGGAAACTTCCCTACAATTTAACCCAGGAAGAGGCACTGCTGTATCCAGAAGTGAAATCAAGGCTAGAGCTTGCTCTAAGTCAACTTAAGACAATAGTAAACCTGTTTTTGGATAAAATAACAAGCTCTACTGAATTGTTGCCCTTCTGTATAACATACATGGCCCGAGTTTTACACAGATCATTGACATCTAAGTTCCCGCAGACTCCCGAAAAAGATGTTTTAAAAGTAAGCATTAAAAAATCGTAGTTCAAGTGTGAACGTGGAATACCTTGAATATGGAATACGTGAAAATCCTTTTAGCTCTCATTAAAACTTTTTTCTTTTAATTTTATCTGCTATCAGTTTTTCAACTATGAGTATCTATTAATCTCTATTTAATATTCTTTTGAAGAGCATGAGCTTCTGCCATACACAGGTTCAAAACTCTAGATGTTTATTTTTCCATCCAGGTAATTGGCAACCTGGTATACTACCAGTTCCTGAACGCTGCAATAGTGGCTCCTGATGCATTTCACATCATCAGTCTCCCTAACGGCACCAGCCTTACCACAGATCAACGGAAGAACCTGGCTTCTGTTGCAAAGATTCTACACTTCTCTGCTGCCAAGAAAGGTGTAAGTAAACTTTTATGTTGTCTATTTACTTGTGTACTCAAGTTATTTTATTGTGATTAAAGCTTTTGTAGCATTTTTTATTATCAATGGCAGTTTCTGATACCTGCCATCCCGGGTGTAATTTTCTTACGATGACGTACGAATAACATGTCGCATCATTATGTTATTTTAATCCAGGCGTTATTGGGCGAATCTGAATACAATATAATTTGTTGGAACTCTTATTCTTTCAAAATAGTACACACACAGGTATAGTATCCCTTATAAAATGCAAGTATATCAATTTAACTGGTGTAGGTTGCCCTAAACAGGGCGTTATTTGTTTACCTACTATGGACATAGAAACTAAAAACTATAATTTGTTGAACTGTGATTTATTCATGTTTGAATAAACGTTTTTTGTCTTAGTTTCCCCGCGTACATCAGTGACAAGTTGCTAGCTTATCTGATGAGTTCTTAAGTCATAGTGAAGACCCGCATCAGCATAGGTCTTATATATTTATTATTTTAAGACGTGATTACATCAATATAGTTCGGCGAAGAATCGAGCCACCTGCGATGCCTGAATCAGTTCATAGTTGAATGTCACGAGCGTATGAAGGATCTATTCAGGCGCTGCTGCCGCGGACCCACGCTCGAAGAGTTCTTCTGTGTCGACGAGTATACCGAGGCGACTTTGTTGCACCATCCGCACATTTATATCACTGTTCAGGTATTATTACTATAGTATTTATGTTTTTTGACATTGTATCGGGTTAAAGGTGTTTTTAATATACTATTGTGATTGCATGAACCCCGGACTGCAAATGTAATAATACTTATAATATGCGCTAGTCCTTAAGTTTCGTTCTAGTTAAGTGTGTGTTTCATATGACTACGTTATGTGACTGCATGCAAATATGTTCGTTCTGAAATCAGACACGGTAATTATTCTGTGCAATTGACTATTATGTAGACTTGTATCGAAAATTACATAACCGCTATGAACGGACGCGGCTACTGTGTAGGTATATCTTTTTTTACAGCAGAGATAAATTTTTCTATCAAAAAAACAAACGTGTTATATTTTTAACAGGAGATAGTGGACACACATGCCTTGCTGGTGGAGTACCAGGATATTCTGGCTCCGGACCCTCGGGACCGGTTGAATGAATTGCTGGACGATTTGGGAGAAGTACCCTCGGTGGCGGAACTGGTTTCCAGAGATGTTGATACGGTAAGCATTTAGTTATTTTAAAATAAAATTTATGAACGTGAAGTAGAGATAGAATACAATTACTCTGGGGTGTGAGGTTAGAAAGGAAATCTTTAAGGTCGGAGTAGGCTCTTGCTCCAATGAGATTTTTATTAATAAGATCTATGAAGTTCATCTAGTAGTAGGTAAATAACAAACTTTGATTAGGCACACTTCAGTGCAAAACTTCAAACTGGTCGCACATGGTATACGCCCCGCCCCTTTTACGCGAGAAATGTGTATCTCTTCCTGTATAAGCGTGCGGACTTAGTGGCAATCGTGAGGCCATGACGTCATGATAGGGGCGGAGCTTCAGGGCCAGTGTGTGTAACGCAGTAGCTGTAACCACACGCTTATGCAAGTAGTTTGGCTAGTCACTACAAGGTGGTTTCTATATAAATGGGCAGGGCTACAGTGTTAGGATGCTCCCCTCGTCCCATACTTCACCCCCGCTCAGCAGCACACTATTTTTGTATAAAAAAATTTGTTAGCCGCTGCTCCTCTTTTATTTTCTTCTCCATGCCTCTATTCTAGAATACAGTATTCAATATATTACCAATATAAATTAATCCTGTGCTAATGTCCTAAACTGAATGTCCGAATTCCCTTTAGGCAAATAGCTAGCATCTTCATTTACTTCTTCGATATGCTAAACGTGGCTGTGGGAGCTCCTTTACGATCCTGCAGCTCTGGCTACCCCATTTCGGGAACACAGCCGTGTCTATATTATGTACTGGTGGCCGCCCACGCCTCCGGCTGCGTTAGGGGGCATTGCAAGCCGATCTTCAGCTTTATTAGTATAGAATAGTGGACGCCCGCGACTCCGTCCGCGTGGGACTGTAGATAAAACAAAATGTCGAAATTATCCGAGATAAAAACATTTTCCCGGGATAAAAAGTATCCTATATGTTAAGTGGGACCTGTCACAATATATTCCTGAAAACTGTATCGAAATCGGTCCAGCCGTTTCTGAGATTAGCGTGCACGTTACAGTTTTATTATAGGTATGTATAGATTATAGATAGATAGATGTATATTAGTCGATAGTTCAATAAATAATGTTCTACCGAATTGTAGCCGCTAGGGGCTTCAATGGAGGAGAACGCCCGCTTGGAAGTATGTTTGGCCCTCGTCAATAAGTTCCAAACACCGTCCGATGACATGACGGATGTAAATAAGCTTTTCATCAAGACCAAGGAACTCTGTGTTGCCATTATTCCCTTTTTAAATGGTAAGTTAATTATTTTGATGTGTATATTTAGACAGCCCTTTTATAGTATGTATATTTTTGTGAGATAATGACTAGCCATTGTTTTTGCCTTGATTGATATTAAATCATGAGATTGTGACCTATATTTCTGATTTTGATAAGAGAGCTAGAGGCAACCCTCCCTTAAACTCTTATCAAAACTGTTTCAATACTTAACATTCATTTTGTGATACAAGCTTAACTTTCAATCTGCTAAAGCAAGTAAAAAGCTACTTATATTAATTTATGTAAATACTAAACTTACTCTATATATAGGTGAGCATCTCTTAGAAGCTCTATGTATCGGAACTACAAAAGAGCAACAAGAACAGTACGCCAGCAAAGTGCAGAGGCGGATATATTCCGGGCAAGCCAAGCCGGACGAGGCAACGTCTTTACGCGAACACATCAACAAGCTACGCAAGAACCTGCAAATGTTGGAAGACGAAGGTTATGTCACCAGAGAGGATGGGTACCAAGCTTTAATAACATCTATAGCTCTCGATCTATGTAATAAGGGCAAGTACAGACAGGCGCAGCGACGGGCTTTAGCTACGCTGACGCGGACTAAGCAAAGCTTGTTGGAGAAAACGAAATATTACGAGGAGAAGTGCCTGTCGTACGATCAGTATATCAAGTCCTGTTTGGCGAATCTTCATGCTGGTAAAAGGTATGTGATTATAATTTTAATCTTGTTTATAATAATTCGGTTATGTACCTATATGTATAGTCGGAGGAATCATATTCGTTCACACATTTTTAGGAGTGTCCACGCGTGTTTGAGGAGGCCGGGCAAAGGGAAAGATGTTCAAAAACTTAAATCGAAGCTGACGGTTAAGTATACCGGTGCTAAATTGCTCGAAAGAGGAGTGCTTCTAGAGATAGACGGACTCACTCCATCACAATTCAAGAACGTACAGTTCGACATCACGCCGACAGATCACAATGGAGTTTTCACAATTAGAGCTAAGTTTATGGGAGTGGAAATGGAGTCGGTAGAAGTTGATATACAGAATCTCTTGCAAAAACAGTATGAGGGCTGTGCTATCATGGACATGTTTGGTAAAGCGAAAATTAACGTCAATTTACTAATATTCTTACTAAACAGCAAGTTTTATGGTAAGTCGTAATCTAGTTTTAAAGTACCTGTGCTAATATTCCGTCTATGGTCCTAAGAATACACTTTTTTTTATATATACTTAATAGGTTTACATTTTTTAATTCGAATCACACCAAATTATGAAGTATTACGAACCAAAAAATTTAAATATGTTGCATTTTAAAAATGCTTAATTAGAAGTTAGAACATTACCTTTTAGTTTTCTGATATGGCTTATATGCCATTCTAGTAATTTAGTATGTATGATATGGCTTATATGCCATTCTAGTAATTTAGTATGTACTAGTGGACGCCCGCGACTCCGTCCGCGTGGACTACAGAAAAAACAAAAGTCGAAATTATCCGGGATAGAAACATTTTCCCGGGATAAAAAGTATAAGCCTATATGTTAAGTGGGACCTATCACAATATATTCCTGAAAACTGCATCGAAATCGGTTCAACCGTTTCTGAGATTAGCGTGCACAAACGCACAGACAAACAAACCGACAAACAGACAAAAAATCCAAAAATCATTGTTTTGGGTACTATTGCGTTGATAAAGGTCTCCTATAATATTTTTTCTCATATATCTTCCATGTACAGACAGCGATCCGTTACATTTTTATTATATGTATAGAATAGATGACTAATCATTTTATTAAGTAATGTTGGCTGGCTACTAATTCAAATTATTCTCACAATTATTTAGGTTCTTGCGTAAATATTCATTTAATATTTTAAAAGTTCTGAATTCATCACAAATACAATATAAAATTACATATTATGAATACTCAATATACTTAATATTACATAACTCGTGCATTTATTATGATAAATTAATCATAATTATAATTGTAATAATTTAATAATTTTTGATCTGACATTAGGATTCTCATCACATCAAACTGTATTTACAGGGTGTAAGAGAAGGTGTATGTTAAACAAAAAGCATAAAAATTAATATAGCCCACTATCAAGGACCTGTCCGCATGGTTTGAGACTCGAAATCACATATTTATTTGTAATGATTGTTTGAACATTCCTGAGCTGCTTAGAATATTTTATAATATAATTTTTTTTAAACGAAAAACCGACTTCCTCCCAACACTCGAACTTACTAAAGTAAAATTTTACTAAAGGGCAAATATATATTGCGTTAAGCCGTGTACGAAGTTTAAGAGGCATAATATTGTCAGATTTATATGCCAGCAAATGATTAAATAGGCCACATGACAAAAGAGAAAAAGGACTAGGCTTCGAAACTTTACGTCTGACAATATGATGATGATGATGATAATGATGACCTCCGACCGATTTCGGTCATGGCGACCACTTCTACTTCTAGATATTACTAAGTTGGCGTTCATGCTGGATCGGAGGCACTTGAGGTGGAATCGATCCAGAGTGCGTATGTGGCGACGGTACATGCACCACGCCTCGGAGGAATATAAGAGATTTGGCAGCACAACAGCCATGTACACTCTTATTTAAGCAACATATAACTACACTCCTTCTTCCTGCCCTGTTCCCAATAATTTGAAGTCGGTGCAATATGTAGGTACTTTTCTTTCATTCATCCCTATTATCCGTCATCTCGTTATTCTCATGTCTACCTCTTCCTCTATAACCATCTTACTTCGGACACGGCTTAACGCAACATACAATTTCACGACTTAACACAATTATCTTCATCTTCATAAGCCTATTGCAGTCCACTACTGGACGTAGGCCTCCCCCTGCCATAGGGGGATTTTGTTACTAAAAAGTTCCACTATCTGTTTTTCGGCAGCTCCATCATCAGACCCTCGTTTCCTTTATATTATGTGTAGCTGACCAAAATTCTCTATAAAAATCTAAAAACGGACTACTTGCCCGTTATAACGTGCCCTTTATATTTGAGGATATCCCTAGATTCCTTAGAGATTCCATCATCAGATATTATGTTTTATATGTAGGTGATCAAAACGCTCAGTAAAAGTATAATAATTTTTTTTAAACGAAAAACCGACTTCCGCCCCTATGAGCCAAAACTAAAGTAAATTTTTTCTAAAATATATGTTACGTTATGCCGTGTACGAAGTTTAGAAGGCATAATATTGTCAGATTTAGATGCCAGCAAATTATTAAATCGGCCACATGACGAAAGGGCACAGAGAGAAATGACTAGGCTTCGAAATTTGACGTCTGACAATATAAGCAACATATAATTGCACTCCTTCTTCCTGCCCTGTTCCCAATCATTTTACCTCTTCCTCTTACCATAGCCATCTTACTTAGGACACGGCTTAACGGAACATATAATTACACGACTTAATTTATTATCTTTATTATCTTATTATCTTCATAAGCCTATTGCAGTCCACTACTCTGGACCTAGGCCTCCCCCTGCCATAGGGGTATTTTGTTACTAAAAAGTTCCACTATCTGTTTTTCGGCGGCTCCATCATCAGACCCTCGTTTCCTTTATAATATGTGTAGCTGACCAAAATTCTCTATAAAAATCTAAAAACGGACTACTCGTGCCTTTTATATTTGAGGATATCCCTAGATTCCTTAGAGATTCCATCATCAGATGTTATGTTTTATATGTAGGTGATCAAAACGCTCAGTAAAAGTATAAAAACAGACTACATGTGCCTACAATATTCGAGGATTGCCCTCGATTTCTCCAAGATCCCATCATCAGATCCTGATGTGGTGAATATGGGACCAACCTGGAAGTATACCATGACCAACTATAAAAAAAATTGAAATCGGTTCATAAACGACGGAGTTCTGAGGTAACACACATATTAAAAAAAAAAATCATACAGACGAATTAATAACCTCTCTTTTTGAAGTCGGTTAATAATAGATAAACATGTGATATTGAGTCTTAAATTTTGTGGATATGTTCTTTATAGTGCGCTGTTTTCCTAACATACCCCTTTTGTTAGACCCTGTAGTGTCATAATGTATTTTTATGATAAGTAAAAGATATACTCAAATGTAATATCTAGATTCATAATTATATTTATAAAGTAAGTGGCATTTTTTATAAAAATAACTCACAAATGAAATTAAAATGTGAAGTTACATATTTTTTGTAATATAATTTGTAAACATGACCTACACTTACAAATTAAAGCAGTCTGAAACATTAAATATGAACTCAATACACAAGTCAACTTAACTACAACTCAAGTCACAGAAATAATCTAATAATGTCTACTATTTACACTAATTATACTAATATATTAACCCGATAGCCATCATCATGCACTGTGTGCGGACGAGGTTGCAGGATATATCTCTAGCTAGTGCCTTATAAATGGTACATTCTAAATACAAGAGTAGGGGGCGAGGTCATAATATTCAAACGTGACTGATTGATAGGTTAGTACTTTCGCATAATGCGAGATAGATTTTAATTTTATATAAAAAAACATATAAGTATCACAGCAATCTTATTCCATTGTGAGTGATCCATCAATTTATTTGTTACCTTTATGGGCTAGAAATATGGTTTGAAATCCCAAATGAGTTCAAAAGTAGAATATAATTAACAATATAAATGTATTGTATGTATTTATTATGTTAGTAATAAGATTTTTTACTTTTTATAATATAATGAGGCTAATGCTTAATCTTTGTTTTATTTCTTTTCTACACTTATGTATTGTTTTTGTATTCAATAAATATAAAATATAAAGTAGAGAATGCCATGGAAGGCATTCGCCCTTGTACAAAAAATTGTAGTACCTAAAATGTTTTATCTATCATTCTAATATATTATTTTTTTGTCAGAATACTACTAAAAACTTAGAAGCTATTTACATAATTACTGGCAACTCCATTTGTGACAGCTGTCATTTTACAATCAGCTGGCTGTCAGCTGCTCTGCCTGCCATTTGTGCTAGGAAATTACAAGGAATAATACACAGCTATTTATGCATTATTAATTTCATATTAAGCATGTGAATATGAAAAGTTGTAAAAATGCGCCGCATAACAAAAAAGCTATTAACATTTTTATTGGGTATATTGTTTACGGCACTTTACTGTGAGTTTTTAATTTACTACATTGTGATAGCACAGGTAAACAAAGTTTTTATTTACTTTTTTAATGACAGTTTATATTTCTTTATTCTATGTTAACTTACATGGTGGAATAAAACTGTAAAACCTTTTCAGTGTAGTTGGCCAGTATTAGAGGGGACCAATGTATTGAAAGCTTTAGTAATAGCAGATACTCATTTGCTGGGCCCTCACAGGGGCCACTGGTTGGATAAGTTGAGAAGAGAATGGCAGATGCGGCAATCTTTCCAGGCTATCATAAATATTCATAGACCGGAAGCTGTCTTTGTTCTAGGTTGGTACAAGTTATCTTTTAATTCTAAATTCAGTTTTTTAGATGTACTTTAATTTAGTACCTAAGTTTATATTGCTATTTAAATTTATATTTTCCAACTTATATTTATTTTTTAATCTATAAATTATGCACAGAAAAATTAAACCAACAATTTTACTGAAGTTATTGGAGGAGAAAAACTACGAAAATAGTTTCTTTAAGTACATTCTAAAATGGTTACATAGATACTTTCTAAGAAAGAACTTCACTAAAAAATATTTTGTACAAGCTAAAAATTAAGTACACATGAGACTACATTCCTAATTACAATGTATCTTTCTTTATATTATTTAATTTTTTATAATTGTTAGATTTTTTCAAAGACATACATATATGAACACGGTAGCCAGAACTGCAGGATCATAAAGGGCATCCTACAGCAACATTTAGCTTTTTTTCAAAATAATAGCACAAATGAAAAGTCATTGTCTTCTGTAGCAAAACTTTTTGTAGGTATTTTTACATGGATCCTTATGTCCACTTATCACATAAATATAACTTATTGACTGGAAGAAATCTCTGTTAGGGATACGCTCGCCTTTGTATATTATCTTTGTTAATACAGGGTGTGGGTAACAGCCAGGCAAATACTGAAATGCTGAACAAGTACCATTGTGTTGAGTTATATGACAGTGTTATTACTTGCAGGAAATGTATTTTTGATTGTGTATATTTTTGATTTGATAATAAGTAATCTTTGGTCTCCGCGCCAATTGTATCGGGCGATCGGATCCCGTGACTAATTAAATGGGCTTATTGGGTATTATGTAACACATTGCTGTTTTTTGGATCACTTGTGACTCCATTAGGGTTGATAAATTTTTTGAACTTTTGAGGGCAACTTTTTTTTATATTCGTCTTTTGGTAAAAAAAATATTTTGAAGTAATTATCTAAGGCCTAATTATACGAACTAAATTATTTTTTCCTGAAAACATGAAAAAAGATCGGAAAATTTTGGAATTTTCCTGCGAAAATTTTCAGTGTTTCCCGACTCAGAATCATGGTCTGACGTCATGGTATCAATATTTGCCTGGCTGTCACAAACACCCTGTATATTATCTTTTGTATTTTCTGTGTATAATAAAATAAATAATGAATAAATAGATTGTTTTCTTCGTTTTGCAGGTGACTTATTCGACGAAGGAGAATGGAGCAATACAACCCAGTTTGATGACTATGTAGACAGGTTCTACAGATACTTCTCGGTGCCTCCAGGTACGAAGATGTATGCGGTGGCGGGCAACCACGACATAGGGTTTCATAATCAGTAAGTTAATTATTTTTTTATAGACAAATTTTCTTGCAAGCGTGTGTTTATCGCATGTAACGATTGTTGCGTGTCACCTATGAAGACACGATTATCATTGTCTACGCAGTAGGCTACGCAGCGCGGAATGGACCAATGACACGCTGACATTATCCCCTACCATCATATTCTATTACTCTACCCGTAACCGCGCACTCAACTGTATTTTGAAACGTTGTTTGACCACTTAAATTTTCTAACGCATAGTTCTATCGGTAAACAGACACACACACTTTAGTAAAGAGTAATAAACATATGGGGCCTTACTTATAGACCGTGTGTAAAGTAATCAACCGTTAAACGTGACAGTAAAATCCAAATATTTGACAAATTACGTGTTGATTAGCCTAATCAATGGTTAAAGTGTTTTATAAGTAAAGCCCAAACTGAATAGGTTACTTGAAGAAGCTGTACTATAGTCACAGGGCATATTATAATAACCCTGTTTTTAACTTTTCTAGCATAAGGAAAGGTTCAGCAGAGAGATTCATGGCAAAGCTGAGATCTCCGTCTGTGAGGCATTTTGTGATAAAAGGCAACCATTTTGTACTGATCAACTCTATGGCGATGGAAGGAGACACTTGCGCGCTATGTATAGCCGCCAGGAATTCTATTGAGAAAATATCAGGTACCTACATAGAAAATACATTAATAAATATTTCGTTACAAAACAGCTATAACACAGAATAAGTAAATAAAGTATTTTACTTAGTACTGGAGAGAAAGCTAACAATTCTCCGTTTATTTTTCAGATAAATTAAACTGTACCAAAAACCCTGACCTGTGTCCTGATTTCGTCCAAAAATGGAATTACAGTCGTCCCATTTTAATGCAAGTAAGTTAACGTTATCTTAAAGCAGGGCACATAGCTCGAACAACCGAAGAGGCCGAAGGGTTCTAGAGTGGAGGCCACGTACTGGCTAAGCGGGGGAAAACTCCGCGAGATGGATAGACGACCTAGTTAGGTTCACTGATATCTTCTGGATGCCGGCTGCTTCCAACCGGTCTTAAGTGGAGGCCTATGTCCAGCATTGGACTTCTCATGACTAAAAACGAGATTAATTTTATTGGACACACTGCGAAATTAGTTGAGCTCTACAATTTCGTTACATACTTATTTTTTCCACAGCATTTCCCGCTATATCGGATATCAGACGCTACATGCACCGAACCGGACGCGCCCCCTCTTCCCGAAAGGAGCAAGAAATTTAGGCACAAAATAGATTCACTATCGCAGGAAGCGACAGACTATCTCGTGACTAAGATAAGGCCTAGGGCAGCGTTCGGCGGTCACACTCATCACGGCTGTCTAGTTGAGCATTCCTACGAAATACCTGAAAAGACTGATTTCTACGAGTATTCTGTGCCTTCGTTCTCGTGGCGAAATCGTCCGGACCCTAAATATATGCTGGTGAGTGTTGTTGAAGCAGTAGAATATAGTGTATGTAGTTAGTACTGAAATAGCATTGGCGTAGTCAGTAATACCAAGCTATCTACCTACTGGAGTACTTTTATACCTCGACCATCTTACTAATATTATAAACGCAAGAGTTTGTAACTGTATGGATGGATGTTTGTTACTCTTTCGCGTAAAAACGGTTGGAGCGATTTTAATAAAATTTGGTATGGAGTTAGGCGACACCCTGGATTAACACAAAGGCTACTTTTTATCCCGGATAGTTGTGACATTTTGTTTTTTCTGCAGTACTCGCGGACGAAGTCGCGGGCGTCCACTAGTGTTACCATAAACTCTTCTTGATTAAACAATCGAGTACTAAAAACGCCAACGCGTTGTAAATGCGTAACGCTCTACGCTGCTTTATATTGGCCGCCAAGACTCTCTAAAAGCTGTGTCTCTCTCTGAATACAACTCTCGCAACTTCTATGGCTTTTTCTGTCTACCCTTAAGAGCCAGCAGTCAAATAAAAGTCCCACGGTTGCTCCGCCCACATACCCCGCCACCCGCAATGCAAGGATACGCGTTAAGATCTGCGTAGTGTTAAAATTCGAAATTCGCGCGCTTTCGAGCAGGCGGGTCAACGCTAGGTCAAACGCAGAGAACATAAAAACCCATAGAGTCGTATTATAATTGATTTCAATGTTATGTTTATTTTATTTTTGTTTGCAAAATACAATTAAATTAAATTAATTAATTTATTAATAAGTAATATAGGTATGTTAAAAAATTATTCATACAATAGAACACATTACCTGCATCATAGTTATATTTATGTATGAAATTCATCCAATGCAACAAGTATTAGGAAGTTTTGAATAAAACGAATTAATGGTAGATATCAAAGATTTATTTTATATATCACAAAAAATAGTATCCGATACATATGTGAAATGGGACCAATTTACTCATGTAGATCGCTTTTAAAAAGGCTTTTAGGTGAGTCAATATGTTAAAATGTTACAAGTAGTAACTTAACAAATTTTAATATTAAGATGATTATGTAAAAAAATGCCGTTTCATTTAGGTAAATTGCTGTATGTTAAATATAAATAGTAGGTGTTTTTTAAAAATAAAGGGTTAACAGGTATGTATAATGTGCATTCGCAATATTAGCTGTGCATAAATAAAAAAAACTTTATTTAAAGATAAATAGCGGTATGCGTATGCCACAAATATAAATTGCAGTTTGATTAGCAATATTCTCATTTGAGGATTTTGCTGTGCAGTCAGTAATTTTGATACGAATTCCAATTATTTGTGACTATAAAAAATCATTTTATTTGATGTGCGATTAAATACTATACAATTAAATTAAATGATTTTTCTTACTAATCCTCTACACTCCCCAAGAAATATATATGTACTATTTACCTTATACAGTAAAATACCTTCTGTTCTATGCTCCACCTCATCTGTTACCATCAAACTGTCAATCGGAGAGCTAAAATATGAAATGAGTTTAAAAATATCAAAAAAGTTTTAGTAGCCAAAGGTGAAAACAAGTGAGCAAAAACAACAAAATTATAGCAGGTAGGTAGGTTCTCAATCACTTTTCTTCAAACATTACAGGTGGTATTAGTTCGGTATAAACTTTGACGGGCGACTCCAGGACTTTTTGTTCGGCACAATTTGTTTGAATTCTATAAACAAAATATTGTAGAAGGAACTGCTGCCGAAGATGCTACGTAGTAAGTAAAGATGGGTCGGATTAGGTAAAAATCGTACCTGTTCGACCTAATACATACTAATATTTATGCAATATGGCCGTTCCATTACTGTGTGATCCATTACGTATTAGATAAATACGTAGAATCTTTATTCGATGAATATTTAGTATCGGTTTTCGGTGAATGATCCATTATCTAATAAATACCTACGTAGAAAGAATAGTTGTGGAAATAGAAAATATCGTGATAATAGCGAAATGCATTTTTTATATTAGGTTAAATTTTTAATATTTAGTTAAATTGTTTTTAGTTTGTGTCACATATTTTGTTCAAATAAAGGATTTTAATTTTGTAAAAAAAAATGAAAAAAAAAGTCTTGTCTGTACCCGGATACGAACCAGGAATATCTGACTTTCGACTCCGCCGATGTAACCGCTGGGCTATTATAAACTTGATAGAGACGGTGAAAATTATCTTCATATTCTAATGATATTGTAGTATTTTTGCTAAATAATAAAATTGAAACTTATAGTCTATGCCTTACGGTTGATTTCTCATAATAAGATGATATTTTATGCGATACCTAATACCTAATGTCGTCTTGTATCTGAATGCTGGGCCGTAAAGGATAAAAATCAATTCCATGTAAGCAAGATGAGAATGTTGAGATGGATGTGTGGAGTTACAAGAATGGATAAAATAAGAAATGTGTATATAAGAGGAAGTTTGAAAGTTGCGCCGATCACAGACAAGTTACGAAGTAACCGTCTGTCTTGGTACGGGCATGTAAAGCTATATTATGAGTCTATGATGTAAAGCGACGGGATGAAAGGCATATTTTACAGAGAGCTTTGTGCATGAGTGTGGATGGATATAAAGAAGAGGTAGACCAAAGAAATGTTGGATGGACTGTGTGAGGGAGGATATGCGTGTACTGGGAGTGAGCCATGAGATGACGGATAATAGGGATGAATGGAAGAAAAGTACATATTGTGCCGACCCCAAATAAATGGGAACAGGGCAGGAAGATGATGATGACCTAATCACGTTGTATTAGGTACCGACTAGTATTGAAAAATACCTAATCCACATACCTATTCCAATATTTATGCCTCACCTGTAGTAGTAAGTAAGTTCCTTAGGTGAGTGAAAGATATTGTACCTACATATACTCGTAAATGTATATAAAAATTTGTGTATGTGCTTCATGTGTAAAGCAGTGCGCTTATAGAATACTTCTCATGCTGTGTGTGTGATTTCGGAACTAATTTCTTTTGTAGACTTTTACATAGATAAACAAAGCAACTAGCGCCATCGTTCAAAGGAATTCTACCAATTTATAAAGGTGAAAGTTTGTATGTGTGTGAGTGTGTATGTTTGTTACTTCATCACGCAAAATCCTCAAATGTATGGAACAGCTGATTTTTTTCACTATATCGGAGTTGGCCCCATAGTGAAAGTTGTTTCTTTTTACTTTCCTAGTTTCGTGTCAAAGGCAAATCACTAATTTCGGAAAGACCTTATATTAGCTTAGGTACGTATCAGAATAACACATTATACTTTTTATCCCGGGTAAATATTTTATCCCGTAATTTCGACATTTTGTTTTTTCTGCTGTCCATTATAAAATGCATTCTCAGCACTAAACTTTACATACTTACTAATTATGATTATAGCTACTTACACCTTTGATTCTCTCCCCTTTTTAGAAAATTCTCTCCAACGTTGAGCCATCTTCCTTTTGGAAACATATTTTTTAGTTTTATTTCCCATTAGTCCGAACTCAATCGAGTAATACCTACACCACAAGATAATAAAAAATGCCACTGCCGTGGGCGAAAGCGACATAGACCCTACGTCGTCGGCGCACAGCGCGGTACTGAGCGTCAGCGGGCACGAAGTTACTATTTAACGCTTTTCAGTAAGCATTAGAGTAGAATATCGCTTGCACGCTAAACAACTGATTGAGCTCAGAAGTAAAGGGCGTAAGTCTCAAAAAGATTTTTATTAATTGTGTGTTCAATTATGATTGTTTTTTAATTTTGGCTTTACAAAAGTTTACTATCATTATTATCTTGATATCCGAATTTATTTTAAACGCCTACCTCATGTAATAGCCGAAATAAAAGTAAAAATGACTAAAAAACATGTCGATTTCAAAAAACAAAACTATCGAACGAAAATCATTAAATCATGTTTTTGGCTTTACATGACATAGTTAAGGGTACTAAGAATATAGTGTAATAGTCTCACATTAAACAAACATGCACCCGTTTCAGCATATTTCATCAAAAAGATGCTAAATAAGGTCTGCCTCCTCTTAATGAGTTTATGTACGTATTGGTCGATTTGCGATATTCAAATCCATTGAGTTAGAAACGGAGAGATAGGTGAAGGAATCACTCAAAATATTGATATCTCGCCAATTAGGGATTTACTGACAACTATTAAAAGAAAAAAAATAGTACCAATAACCTGGATAGATGGCGTGAGCGCATCACCATCCCGAAATTCTGTTTTGTCATTGGACCACGTACAGGGGTAAGTGAAGGGGAGTTGCTAGGGAGGGCGATGCGCTCACGCTCCATCTATTTTTGACAGTTATTTTAACTTGTCAGAAAATCTCTCATTCTGTGTTAATACGTCTTGGTATTGGCCCAGAGGTGGCGATGCATACATTTTTGACAGGTGACTTGAAATAGATTTTTTTACTACACCTCTATTGTTACCTTATGCTTCGTTGGTATTGAGCCTTGTATCTTAAGTTTGTATTGTAGAATCCACATTTAGTTAATAAATAATAAAAATAAAATAAATAATAAAAAGCCATTTATTCCCAATTAGTACAGCATACTTACAATAAATTATTATTAGGTATGTTAATTAATTATATTTATATTTAAATTTGGATTATTATTTGCATTTTAATTACATATTTTAATTTCAATTATTAATTTATTAATCTATATATTCTTATTTAATTTAATTGGGCACCCATATTTGGGTAAAGGCCTCCTCCATTCTCTGCCACTCGGTTCTATTTTGGGCTATCCGTGTCCAAGTGTGACCTGCCACCTGCACTATATCGTCGCACCATCGCCGACGGGGTCTGCCCCTTGGTCTTTGCCCATCCCTTGGGTACCAGTGGAGGACACGTTCGCTCCAGCGTCCGTCTGTCGTTCTGGCTATGTGGCCGGCCCATTTCCATTTGAGTTTGCACGCCATCTGTACAGCATCCATCACCTTTGTTGTTTCTCGTATATCGGAACATCTCACTCTATCTTTTAATTTAATACCCAGCATTGATCTCTCAGTGGAACGTTGAAATACCTGTAACTTCCTTATGACGTCTTTAGTTAGGGGCCAGGTTTGGCAACCGTACAGAAGACCTGGGAGCACTGTGTTTTCCATGATTTTCTTTTTGAGGTGTATTGGAATGTTACTTTTGAAGACGTCTTTATTGGACCAGTATTTTTTCCAGGACAGTGCTATCCTTCTGTCTATTTCCTTACATATTGCATCATCGAAGGATATTAGTTGACCTAGGTATATGTAATCGCTGATGTATTCTATGTTCCCCTTTTCTATTCGAATTTGTCGTTTTTCACCATTTGTCATCGCCTTTGTTTTAGATGGGTTCATGTAGAGTCCAACCTTTCGACTCTCATGGCTTAGTGAGATCAGCATGTTTTGAAGAGCTTCGTGTTTTTCGGTCAGGATTACGATGTCATCTGCGAATCTTAAGTGAGTGAGATGTTCGCCGTTGATATTGATACCGTATTTCTGCCAGTCCAGCTTTCTAAAAATATTTTCTAATAGAGCAGTAAACAGTTTAGGGGAAATTGGATCACCTTGCTTTACACCACGTTTTATTTCGAACGGTTTACCCGTAGAGTCTAGTTTTATTTTTGCTGAAGCTTTCTCATATATCACTTTTAATATATTTATGTATTTCCGTTGAACTCCTTGCTCTGCCAGACTCTCCCAGAGGCTCAGGTGCGACACAGAGTCGAACGCCTTGGTGTAGTCTACAAAGACCAGGTATAAAGTCTTATTATATTCCTTATATTTCTCTATAATTTGAGTCAGAGTGAATATGTGGTCATTTGTGGAGTACCCTTTTCTAAATCCTGCCTGCTCTCGTGGTTGTTCTTCATCCAAATTGTTGGTGATCCTGTTTAATATAACGCTCGAGAATAACTTATATATAGAGGGAAGCAAGCTTATGGGCCTGTAGTTGTCAATTAATTTAGAGTCTCCCTTCTTGTAGAGCAAAGATATAAGAGCATAGTTCCAATCTTGGGGTATTGTCTCCTGTACTAGAATATCATTGAAGATTTTTGTTAATCGTGGAGTAAGTGGCTCTATCATTGCTATAATTGTATCGTTAGTAATGCCATCTTCTCCTGGGCTTTTGTCTTTCTTGAGTTTTAATATTGCTCGCTCTACTTCAGAGTCTAATAGCGTTGGAACTGCCTCAGAAAGTTCAGTTGTGAAAGTTTGCGGTAGTATATCTCTGTCTTGGTTAGAGTATAAATTTTTGTAGAAATCTGTGGCGACTTCAAGGATATCACACCTATTTGTTTTTTCAGTTCCTTTAGCAGTCGATAAACTTCTTATCCATTCGTTTTTTCTATTAAATTGTGCGAAACTGCGTTTTGTGGAACATCGTAACTCTATTTCGTTTTGTAATGTTTCATGTCGTATTTTTTTATTATTGTCCGATATTTTCCTTCGTATTTTCCTATGGAGTTTCTTCAATCGTTTCCTCTCTTCGCACGTTCGCTCTGTGATGGATTTTAAAATATTTCGTTCTTCTATTAGGTGCTCTATTTCTTTTGATATTGTATTTATTTTATTTGATGTTTTAGTGATAGGTAATTTTCTGACACATTGTTTTATTTCATCCACAGTTTTTGCGTAGTTTTCCTCAATATAATCTGAAGTTAATTTTTTGGTTTCATGCTCAATGTTCATTAGTACTTTTAACGAGTTCTGTTCAATTGGTGTGAAGTTTTTATTTCTCAATCCGTAGTTGGCTCTAGGCCTCTTTATAGGGATATTTAGGTTGTAGGTTATTCTCACCATTCTGTGATCTGATGGAAATTTAGTTGATATTACTTCATTGTTTTGGACCTTCTTTCGTTGTTTAACGAGGATGAAATCAATCTCATTTTTCGTTTTACCATCAGGTGACTGCCATGTCCATTTCTGCTTCTGATGTTTCTTAAACAGAGTATTGGTTATGTGTAGTTTATTTTGAAAACAGAAATCAATAAGTAGCTCTCCTCTTTCGTTTCGTTGCCCGTATCCAAACGGCCCACATATATCACGTTCTTCTTTGGAAGACCATCCTATTTTGGCATTGAAGTCTCCCATCACAATTAGATCTCTACATGTATTCTTTAGGGATAGTTCTAAGTCTCGGTAGAAGGTATCTATTTCTTTTTGTGTTGCTTTTCCGGTAGGTGCGTAGACTTGAATTAAATTTATTTGATCGTTATTGAATGATAAATCAAGTCTGGCAACTCTATCTGAGTATGTCCTAAAGTCTGTAATGTGTTTTTTCAAGTATGGCTTTGCTATGAAACCAATTCCATTTCTTCCGTTCTTTATTCCTTTATACATGATCAAATAGTCGTTTTTTTGGAATATTACATCGCCTTTGATTTTTACTTCCGAAATTCCGACTATATCCCAGTTAAGTTTCTCCAAAGCATACTCTAGCTCTATTATGCGGGTGTCAGATTTTAGCGATCTCAAATTGAATGTGCATAGTTTCAGTGTTTTTTCTATTTCCTGTATTCCATTATTATTATGTGTGGAGGGTGGTGGTCTTTGAACCCCGCGGGGACCAGCCGTATTGGGGCTATAGGTATGTATTGAATTGCTTGGCTGCGCTTTTTCTGGAGAGGCCGTTATTGTATGCTATGCGATGTGAGTGGTTTGAGCCGAAGTTGCTGAGTTTTCTTTATTTTGTGGTGGTGTCATAAATGACTGTATTGATCGGGTCTTTTTGGTTGTTTGGGTGTACATTTTATTTGCCTCAGTAGATCTTGAAGACTCTGGTGTTATTGATAGGTCTCTCTTTCTTGTTTGACGTAACGTTCCATATGAGCCGTTGTTCTCGGTATATATGATTTTGTTATGTCTTATCACAGCTTTTTTCCCCAAAGCGATTTCTTTTTCTAATTCCAGTCGAAGATTTTTCCGCATTTCCAGAACCTTAGGCGAATAATCTTCCTTGATATAGTAAGACGAGTTTTCCAGCTTTTTCTTGTTTTTCATTATTTCTATTTTTTTTCCCGTCGTTGTAACTGTAACAATAACTGGCCTTACTTTTTCACTCCGCTTGCCCATTCTTCGTATTGTATCTATATCGGTCTTTTCACATGAAACATTAATTTTATCGTTTATGATTTTCAGTATCGTGTTTTCCAAATCAGTGTAGGACTTTTCCTTTTCTTCTACACCAAAGAAAACAATGTTTTTTCTTCTCAACTGCCTGTCCAAAATATCTATCTGTTTTTCTTGAGTTTCAAGTTTTTGCTCAAGCTCTTCATTTTTCAGCTCTAGATTTCTAAATTTCTCATTGATATTGCTATTGATGCTCCTTTTAATATTTTCTTCCATCTCTTTTATATCTCTCTTTTGAGTAGCCATATCAGTTTTCAAATCTAATAGAATTTGTTTGAGTTCATCCATAATAATAAATATTAACGCCCTCTAGTGATTATTCGCTGAACCTTTATCAAAGATTTACTGACCAGATTCTTATAGAGGTTTGTAGTTCATTAATTTATTTGTAGATGGCACTAGTAGATTTTGTAGATATTACTAGGTTTGCACGTTAGATGTCGCTAATAGTATAGATTTTATTATATTGTTCTTGTAATGTACAGTACCTTGTTTATGTTCTTTGTTGGCTTTTTCAGTAAGTAATACTTAGATGATGTGTATAGGATCACAATCACATATCACCGAACCATTATAGTTACAAACAACACAGAACTGTAATAAACTGCTAAGCACCACAATGTCGTTAGTTTATTAAATTTAAAATTATCACTGTTTAATACGTTTATCTTACTATTATTTTTATTTGTACTATTATATCTTCATATTATTCCACTATTATAACAAGTTTTAATAAAAACGGCGGTCTTTTACTATTTTATTTAGTTAAAATATACGGAGCCGATGTTACTGCTTGCGCACTAGCGCCTCTAATCATACATTTAGTTAGTAAACCTTTATTTAGTTTATGTAGTTAGTGTATAGTTGACGTTTGTTTTAGGTGGCGATTACCCCAGATCAATATGAGATTAATAAGTGCGGCCTTCCCAAAGAGATAACCATTGCGGTATCAGCGGTAGTATTAATGTTCCTTGTTATAGTATACACCGTCAAACGTAGAAGTATTGGTAGAGGATAAAAATACAGTGTTAAGTTTAAATCCATTATTATATTTGACAATAAATATTTTTGACAAGATCGAGCGCTTTGTACACTGTACACCTTAACAACTGACTCATACAATTTGTATGAGAGATTAAATTATTTACCAGTATATCACAAAATATATTAATGTACAAATAATCGGCTGCCACAATAAATTACTTATCAATACGGTATGAAAGTAAAATAAGAGGTAGATAATAATAACATTTTAAGAGATTCATTAATTAATTTTCCTAGATTAACAAATACTGGTATTGGTAAATAGCTCAGATAAAAAGATTAGATGTTATAGAAGATCTCTAGTCTAAGTTAGTCTTCATGCTGTCTGCCTAAAATACATTACTTATAAATTAGATGCCTAATATCAGATCATATAAGCGAACTACGTTTACATAAAGAGGATACAAGTTAGTTTTACTGACACATTTCAAGATAATGCGTCTCTAAATAAATACTTAAATAAGTTAAGTACATAAGATATCTTTCGTAACTGATGCATAACATGGCATAAACTTTTTATCAACTTCTGAGCACCTAATACTTACATCTAAAATCAGTCTATACTCGAAAACGAGTGTTACACAATTTACAAAGGTACATAATCTACTGAGCATTGACAACTATATATAAAAATTCGTACAACTACAAAGGAATTCCTCGTGAAGTTGTTTTAGCATACTCGATTCTAGATAGTTACCAAGTAAGGCACGTTTGTGGTTTCAAAGTAAGAACAAGTTACAAATGTTTCGAATTTGCGATGTTTCTAAAATGCCGTGTAATCTGTAGCTGCATGAACGGCAAGATATATTTCTCATCGAGAAACGCCGAACCGATTATAATTCCTAACTAACCCCTAGTAAATGTTTATTTTTCAATTAACAAACACTGATTAAATAAATACTGATTAATGACTATAATCTTACAAACAAATCTTGTGACGCATAATCGACGAGAGCGTCTCATAGTCTCTGCACTTTTTTCAGTTCTTTACAATTGGTAACTCATTAAAACTATCGGGCATGCGCGGTCAGCAAGAATATAGGGCATATGTGCCCATTCTTATGTTCTATAAGAAAATTATCTGTAGGACTCTAGGGCTTTGCTGCGTGGGCAGGTCATGTGAGCGCGAGCGGGTGTGGGAGACGTGCGGCGCGCGCGGCGGGCGCGGCGTCTGCGCATGCGCCTGCTTCTGATGATAGCCCGTGTGCGCATGCCGCGCCGACGAGCAGATCACTGCGTGCAGGTAACGGTCGTATCTACATAGGTTCGAGTCCCCACCGCTCGCCAAGTCGAGGTATCCATTACCCGTGCTCTCGGATTTCACTTTTTGGAATGCATTTAAGGGCTTCTCACTAATGGTATACGATCTATTCCGCATTTTCTGATACTTGTTTGTGATCTCGTCTTCATTGGCAGCTGGTTCGTGTGGCTTTCTGTAAAATAATTGTACTTTTGTTAGTTCATTGCCAATGGAAAGGTATACCTAACAGTTCAATGACTTTAAAGCTAGTATACAAATATCATTTTATGAAAACATGTACCAACCTTGAGGTCTGAAAGGTCATGTGATTCTTCTCCATGTTCGCCTGAATGATTTCGAGTAGTTCCCGTCTCTGCAAGCTACCAGAACGTTTCTTTGTATGTTTGCGGTCACGGTGTTCCCTGCGCGGATGCCAATGAGGCCTCGAGCTCTGCACTGGTCTCTGAACTGGTTTTCGCTCCTCGGAGCATGATGATTTTGACGAAACATCATCGTCCAATGACAACCTCTCTCTCTGTTCGTCATCACTTGGTTCAGCACATTCAGGTACCGTAGTTTTGACCTCTGCGTGCCGTTCTTTCCGTCTTCTTCTGGGCTTATTCCCTTCTCTTCTCTCTCGGGGAGTTCGTGCACTGCCGTCATCTGGCACGACGGTTAACCGAACTTGGATTGTTTTGGAACCGTAGTGGGGAACGGTCACAGATTTTCCGATCGACTCGTATATCGTAGAGACGATGCCTGCAATATCCTGTTGATAAGAAAGGCAGACATAAATATTTGATATAAAATTACAATCCACATTAATGAATAATAAATTGACAACGACTGACCATCTTCAACTCTTAAGCCTGGACATATCAGCAACGTCGAATTTTGGCAAGTACACCAAGTCCATAGCAAAAATCTCAGCTAAAAAACTTGGCGTCCTATCCAAGGTTAGGCGGTATTTTACTCCACAGCAACTATTGGCGCTATATAAAGCGCAAGTTCGCCCTTGTATGGAGTACTGCTGCCACCTTTGGGACGGATCAGCTAAATATCAGCTAGACGCACTGGACTTGGTGGAAAAACGGGCAATAAAACTTATTGGAGATGAAACCGTAGCAAATTCGAAACTCCAGGACCAGACCCACCGCCGTAAAATTGCTGCCTTGTCAGTGTTTTACAGGATACACTTTGAAGAGTGTGCGTGGGAACTTCACAATACAGTTCCACCAGCCCCTTTTCACCATCGGATACTAGACGCAGACTAGCGTATCACCCTTATGTTGTTGATATCCCACCCATCCGCACCAAACGTTATGCTAACTTGTTTGTAATGCGAACGGCTAAGGAGTGGAATGCACTTCCTGCCGATGTATTTCCCGGGCACTACAACATTTGTCTCTTCAAAGCTAGAGTGAATAGGCACTTTCTAGGCAAACATGTACCACCCTAGGCCGCATCTTGCTTAACATCAGGCATGATGGCGGTCAAATGTTTGCCTAGCTAATTGTAATAAAAAACAAGTTTATAACGTGAAGTGGCGATTAATTCATTGGAATACTTACATCCTTTGTCATACGGCCGTGTCCATCAAGGTCGTAAAGCGTGAACGAGAATTGTAATGGCTGCTGTTTAGATGGCTCTGGGTGCTGCAGTTCTACGTCGCATGTCAATTCCTGAAGATAACAAAACACAATTAAGCTTTTAATAAATTCTCTGCAATTTTCTTCCCTAAGAATGTTGACTATCTCGAAAATATTTCAACATGCGAAGTTCCTAACTGAGATACAACAAAACGAGACGAAGCGGCCAGCAGGCGCGTGGCCAACAACGGTCGGCATTTTACTTATCTCAAACTCCAAAAGGAAACTGGCCGCGCCTTAGCGATCACTGAGATAGGCACAAAGAGGCCGACTTGACCGTACAGACAGACTACACGCACGTACATACCATACTTATCTGTACTTTGTAGTCTACGTATTTGTTTCATTCATCTTAATATTATGAATTGCTCAGATAGTGGATATACTTGTTTGATATTTTATTGCTTTATAGATAGTTACTTGAGTTTATCTAGTCTAATGATATTACCTATTCTAAACAGATATTTTAAAACTATTCCCAAAGCTACATAGATCTGGTTTTTGTGAAAAATTTTAAACTGACATGGAGACTGGATATTTAGTTGGAATAAATTACCCGCTTTTGTCCGTTAAGTGAACATGATAAAAATCCAAAGTCACGACTCAGATTAGGCAATGTAAATGTACCCAATTACCAGTCTTATCAGGCAAACTTTCTATTTTGCGGCGTCAATCACAGGGATTTATGTCTGTTCCATTTGGATGGAATAATAGAAGTCACAGACGAAGGAGCTCACGAAGAACTAAAAAGTTGGCTAACTAAAAAGTTGGCATCTGACGCAGAACTACTTGAACTGCAGAAATATCTGAATGACCCTTCAAGAACCCGACTTTAAGGGCAAATAATAGGCGAGTTTAGAGCACAAAAGCGCTAATTGGGAAGGTCGGTTAAAATGATAGCGACACCGATGCATATGCTTACCTCAAATCTTAATCTTGGTTTCTCTTCAATTTTCTCCGCTGTCGTTGGTGAGGAAAGTTTGAAGTGTGGTCGATGGTGGAGCGCTGGTGGAGGTGTTGAAGGTTGCAGCAATGCCCTAGCTTCGCTAGGCAACAGGTCCGGCGGCGCTGAGCATTGTGATGCTGCTCGACCGACCAGCTCTTCTGTGTCCGTCCGTTCACTCTCCGTACCGACTGTAAAAGATGAAGACTGTGTTTAGTTTGTGTTTTTTTAGAATTGATTATTAACTTTAAATTGTCTAGTAGAATATAGCATTCCAGACGCCAATATATTTCGAAAGTAGCTCCCAAAGGTACCTAGCAAGATCCATATAATTAAGGCCTTGTAAGTCGCAGTTACCATAAGCTCTAAAGCGAAATTTAGCTATTTATGACGCACTCGCTGACTTTATTTCGGACAAATCACATTATCTTAGCATTTAATTTTTGCCAAATATTATACGTAGAAATAAAGAATCCCAGAAATAGAAAGTATCCATAGTCAAAGATCAAAAACCCTCCAAAAAAAGTAACAACAGGATAACATTTGGGTTTCTCATGTCAATCTGTCTGTCTGCCCGATTCGAATGTGCTCACATAACAAGACATCGCCCCATGATGTTCATTCAATCACGAATCGAGAATAGCAAAACATTTATGAATAGACCAGAAGATATTATTAATAGCCTCGTAAAAGTCAAAAGTAGATTATCAATCATTAGAAACCTAAAAGTTTGGTTTAAAATATATTCTAGGAAAATAGGATATGCAAATTATGCCATATCATCCAAGGTCAATGAAGATGTCAAATGGGATGATAGGTTCCGAATCCATAAAGCTGAGTTTAGTAACTTTAGAAAACAGGTGTTTCGTATTTGTGCCATGTGTTTGTTGGTCTTGCGATTTTCGCATATTATGTAGGTAGGTAGGTACGTACAAACATAATTACTATAATTAGAGTACGTACTTACATATATTCTTAGCTTAAGTTATTTTAGTTGCTTATTTATGTCGTTCATAAAACACGTTCTAAAATTAATTGTATTACAGCCAATTTGAGCAGCTTGTTAAAGGGTTACGTACGCGTCGGCGTCGGTGTTCGGACTATTAATTAAATATTACATCCATCCCTCGTAGTTTGTAAAATGTTGTAAACAATTTTTTACTCTAATGAGGTAGATAGGTAATGATGCTGGTACTGCCGTCCTGTTCGTATGCGTGTGGTTACGTTTATTCGGATAAAAGCCATTATCTCAGGAAAAAATAATACTTACGCAATATGGTAAAATTCCGAAGTATCTTTGGGAAATTTAATCTATAACTAACCTTCTATGATTTAAGGCATATTATTTATACATATAATAAAAATGTAACGGATCGCTGTCTGTACATGGAAGATATATCAGAAAAAATTTTATAGGAGACCTTTATCAGCGCAATGGAACCCAAAACGATGTTTTTTTGGAATTTTTGTCTGTGCGTTTGTGCACGCTAATCCCAGAAACGGCTGAACCGATTTCGATGCAGTTTTCAGGAATATATTGTGACAGGTCCCACTTAACATATAGGCTACTTTTATCCCGGGAAAATGTTTTTATCCCGGATAATTTCGACATTTTGTTTTTTCTGTAGTCCACGCGGACGGAGTCGCGGGCGTCCACTAGTTTGTAAATATTTTTATGGAATGAATATTATTGAAGAACATAAGATATTTTCTAATGATCGTAACATTACAACTGAACAGCCAGGATCCATTGAAATATTAGCTTGGCTGTCGGATAACATTTTATGTTCTTCAATAATATTCATTCCATAAAAATATTAAGTATAGAATTTTAGACCACCGGACATCTATAATAACTAATAAGTGCTTGTTTTTTTCTTTTCAGTTTTTTTATTATGTACATAGTTTGGTTCTTTTTACGCAGTCGGGTTTTTGGATTTTTTAAATTATGTTTTTTTATACTGTTTAGTTATGAGTACAGATTCTAATAGGTAGGTACGCTTAAAAACATGCACAACATGCTCGGCAGCAAGAAGTTTTCGTCTTTTCGTCGTAAATTTCTGCTGTCTATAAACTCATATGTGAGAATGGTTGTTACGCAACTTTAAATCGCTATAGATCCTAAACGGTCAGTCGAATCTAAAAATATTGAAAGAAAACTAAAAATGATTTTGAAATACCTATAGTAAGGGATAAAGGCGTGATTATAAGTATGTACGAATGTATATGTAAATACCTATTCAATGAGAACGATACCCCACTTGATATAGTTTGTTGACTTTAAGAGGAATCGATTGACGTGAGAATCATAAAAATTGGCCCAGGCGTTTGGTCCGTCTGTATTCAAAGGAACATACAGATATATACATTGGCTGTTAAACACATTACCACTCCTTTGCGTCGCGCAGTCGAGTAATTAAATTATTAACACAAGTCTTTAAAATCCGCCTTATTACTATCTAATAGGGCAAAAGCTCCAGTACTAGACCAGTCCTGCATTATACTATAATCAGTAGTCACTAATACACGACGACAGTTTCAAAATTGTTAAATAATCAACAATCGCAGAATTTCCTAATGCCACCAGCACTGTAATCACTGCAAAAAATATACAATACAGAAAAATACGAGGAATACCCTAACAAGTTGTCGGCGAACTAAAAAAGCTGAGTGAGGCGGGTGCGGCAAGGCGGCACACAGGGCATTCTGACTCGATTCTCGGAAGGCCCCGGGAGCGGATTGCCTCCAAATACTTGGGGTCTGCCCACATCTGCCGCTAATAATATTTTCTCGAAATGATCTGATTTCTACAAATTCCAACCATTATCTACTATTCTACTAACTAGTATCTCGACTGCGCAACCGAAGCGTGTTTTGTTGTATTTAAATCATATATTTTAATTGTTTGGCGAAACTATAATATAACCCGCAACCACCGGATGGATATATGAGACTAGGATCAACACTTAATGTAATCAACGACGTAAGCACTACATGCCAGCTTCGTATTCGGGTTAATGTATGTCGGCTGAAATATTTTTATGGGTACAAATATTCTTCACCCGGTAGCAGTTTAGTGTGGTTAAATGTGGGTAGGTAATATTTTGTTTCACAAGAAGTTATCGGTGGTGGCTCTTAGAGAATTTCTACGAATCAAACACCCATGTCTGTTTTGCTTTGTGATTCTGTACATCCGAAACACAATCGTACACATTCAAAGGTACGCTAAATTATGCAACAAAAGCTCAGCATCTCCGAAAAAATTCTTTGTGTCCATCGTTGACTATAAATCGTTGGGTGCTATGTATACGAGTCACTAAAGGAGAGCTTAAAGCCAGGGGCGGAGACTTCTTTGATGTTAAATAAAAGGTATCATTGTCTCCGCTTCGGTGACATGCTTTCAACTTTTCCCTTTGAAGTTAATCAAATGAGCGGCGCAGCTCAGTTTGCTTGCGTTAAAACTTTATTAACGTGTTCGTTTTACAAATTTCATGTGTACGAACAAACATTTTAAAATAGGAGGACGTAGGTTTAGAAGAGTAGAGCTTCGTGTATTATGAAAGAAACAGCACGAGATCAAAGCGCTTGTTGTAAACTTTGAAGTAGTATTGGGTGGGTAGATAAAAGCGGAAATTTCGATACTGTAAATTGAAACCAAAACTATGTTTACATTTCATACGAGTAGAATACCATCCTGATCATAATATAGCCGGCATTGGCTCATAAATAAGTTACGGATTGGCAATTTAAATGTAATTGGTGTATTGAATCCATTTATACACGCTCTCTTCAAAATAAAATGGAAGGTAATTTCCGACCGCCAGTTAGCCTCACAGCGAGAGCAGTTATTTTTTTTCATTCATGTGTCGGCGCTCCGCGGCTTTGATCTCATACTGATTAATTTGATAAGGTCCAACCGCGTCCGGCTAAAATAAGACTATGTTCTTTTAATATTTTACGAACATCTATTCAGGTGTTCTGTTTTTAAACCCGGAAGTAGTTGTCTTAAGAACTTTAGCAACTAGTTTCAAGGTTTAGCTCAGTTAATTGCTACAAATGACGTTATTTGATTAACCAGGTTGTTTATATTTTCTTTAAATTACACTTAGATAGACTTCAACAATAAGAAGAAAAGAATTTAATGTTATTTACTCGTAATCCAGATCATACGTAGGTACTTGGAACGTTCATTTCATTGAAAACACCTTGTAGACTGACAAAGCTATATTTTTAAATATTCCGTCATTATTTGAGTCGTAGTAGCAAGATTAACAAGTGTTTTACTTTTAGTTTTATTCGAAAATATGTAGGTAGACGATATTTATTTTGAAATGAAGTCGGGACTATGTAGGACAAAGCGCACTGATATGTGCGAGATATCTGTCAGCCAGCGGGATATTAATGGTGGTAGGTACTTACTGCTAAATTTCTTGTATCCATTTCTAAACTTGTTGCGCCACCACTTGACAAAGTGGTGCGCCATGGGGGCGTCCGCGGCGGGTGCCGGCGCTCTTAACGTTTCGTAGCACGTCATGCGCTGCGCTCACGCACGCATCCCATACACATCAAAAAGACCGCCGTAATATCACTAGGAATATTACACAATCACTGTCACCAGGATCATACACTGCACTATTTAATTGAGATTTCTTGAACAGTTCGAATGTAAACACTGACCCAGTTGTCCGCGTGAACTGTGTGTGAAGAGCAGAAGCGAACAACCGCTCCTCATGCGTGTCTTCGAGTGACTGACTGATGGATGGGGAAGGGACGGCGAGAAGGGAGGGGCGCGCGGTCGGACGCGGCAAGGCAAGGCGAGCGTGGCACTGTTGTCGTGCGTAGAGTCCGTCCGTGCCGCCAAATAGACGCGACAACGCTTCGCCCTAGCAGACCCACACGCTACTAAATCAAAGCGCTTTACACAACTTTTGACAGATAACAACAAAACGATTTCTATAGAATAGACCATATTTAAAGCTGGTACTTTTTATTTGGGAACGATGCAGGAAGTTTTTTGTGAAGTACCTAATAGTACAGACAAATTACTATCAACCAAGGCGCCGCTGACATACCTTAAGGTTTCGTTTAGTTTGCAGCGCGTTAGTAAACCACCCTTCAATAGAAAGTCAGAAAAACATTACAATAGACTTTTTTACTATTGACAAAATGTAAAACAATAAAAATATTGGCTGACTAGCACAGATGTCAAACATAAGAATATTCTTAACAATGATTTTACACCCTCTCCTGTTGTTTCGGGTTTCTCAAGACAAAGGCTCATTTTATGTAACTTTTTTTAAAATTATTGATACAATGAACAGATTGGTATGCAGCAGTAAAGAGTAGGGGAAGGTGGGGTAGCTTCATACAGTTTTTATATTTCGCCTTATAGAATTTTCTGTGGTATCAATACCTGTATCGATCCATCAAAAACTAATAGTCTTACTATCTGACTTTACACCAAAAACATGTAATTTGTGTGAATACACTTGTGTGGCTTTTAGTAAAGGTTATAAAAAAATAATTAAAATGTATGAATGTACCCCACATGCGGGGTACTTTCATACAGGCTATGGGGCAGATTCATACATGTGAAAAAATACCACAATTTGAGCATGAAATATTTTATTTATTTATCAAAATCAAAATATAAAAACACGAGGTTCTCGAAAACAAAAGCAATTAGTCTCTATGAGAAAATAATACTAAGTAATAACCAAATAATACCAAGTAAAAAGATAATACCTACATATAATAAAAGATAAAGGGCCGCGTGGTGCCAGCAGAGTAGAGTTTGTACCACCCCATGCCTGCCCGTGGGTGTCGTTCGAGGCAAATAAGGATTCTGGGAGGTGAGCAGCAGCGTCTCCCGTGTAGCATAGTCTGAAAAGCACACTGCGGTCACCAACCCGCCTGCCCAGCGTGGTGACTATGGGAAGAAATACCCCAATGAAGGCAACCAAAAAAGGTCCCCAGTTCCCGGCAACCATACTACCCCGGACCACGGCAGCGGCCCGGATCATGGTGTGGCAGGTGTAGCGGGTGCAAAGAATTTCCGGGCTACGGGTAATGGCAGCCACAACAACCTGACCTTAGCAACGTAAAATAGACGCAGTTTACGGCTGGACGAAAGTCTCCAAATACTTGAGGTGGAATTAGAAAAAATACAGTGGAACGTTCTTGGATTATCAGAAGTCCGAAGAGACGGGGAGGACACTATAACCCTTGAATCAGGCCACCTATTCTACTTCAGGGAAAGGAGCACAAAGTCCCAAGGTAGCGTGGGATTTCTCGTCAACAAAACCCTCCGTGATAACGTGAAGGAGATCTGTAGCGTCTCGACCCTGGGTAGCGTACCTGATATTGAAGCGATAGATATTGTCTCAAGGTCATACAGGTATATGCGCCATCGTCGAGAAGCTTAGATAAAGAGGTGGAGGCACTGTATGACGATGTGTCGAAGGCCATACACCGCACCACTAAGACCCACTTCGCTGTTGTCATAGGGGACTTCAACGCCAAAGTGGGACAGGAAAGCGGTGGATCGTGCTTGGGACCACATGGCTACGGGAGCAGAAACCAGAGGGGCCAAATGCTGGACAACTTCCTCAGCATGCAGGGGCTGTTAGTTTAAACACTTTCTACCAGAAAAACCACAAAGGAAGTGGACCGGGAGCTCAGGTGGTAGGACGAAGAATGAGATCGACTTTATCATGACGGATAAAAGGCATATATTTAGGGATGTTTCAGTGATCAACAGGTTTAACACCGGAAGCGATCACCGGCTCGTAAGAGGCACCCTAAATATCTACTTCAAGCTTGAAAGGAGCCGCATGGTAAGGCGAGTTCTCCGTTCCAATTTGCCCCAAGCAGGACATGATGCGTTCCAACTGGAATTAAAAAATCTATTTGCCGCCCTGGAGACCCCGGCAAGTGTTGACGAGGACTTACAAGGAATAATTGGGGTAACTTTCAGGGTATTTAGAATGTTTAGGCCTGGTCCAGGGCCAAAACTTTATTTAAAAAATAAAAAGATTTTGACAATCATCAGTCAGAAAATTGCTCTGCGAGAGCGAGGTCGTTCCACCGAGTTTCCACCACATAACAAATACTATCAAAATACTAAGTGCGACATATCCGTCCCGGGACGTGGACAAGAGGAGGCTGCAACAGTTTGGGGTAAGTCCCTGGACCCATAATTCATAAAAGTAGCTATCGAAGGCGCCAAGCGCCAACATTATAATTAGTCTTAGCAAATTCATATGCAAGTTTTTTGACGTGAAACGTCTTTAAAATCGCGCCGACACATACGGGTACCAGGTTTAAAAACTGGACCGTAACGAAAAGGTCTATATCATCGTACCTTAATAATTAAAAAACTATTGGTCTTAGAAACAAAAATGTGGTGTAAATATTTCACTTATATAGTCAGCTCGCTGTTATGACATTGAGTTCGTGTCGGGGTCAAGCGGGGGGGCGGGGGAGGGATACTGCGATAACTGTGCGAAACCGGCGCTCACGCTTGTTTCTATTCAGTGTAACTCGTGACTCCGACTTTATAGCGTGGTGATTCTTTCGTGTGTTTGTCAAGTTTATTTGAACCGATTGATTTATACAAAAATAAGTGTAATTTGGACAGTATTTATATCTATACTAATATTATAAAGCTGAAGAGTTTGTTTGTTTGTTTGTTTGAACGCGCTAATCTCAGGAACTACTGGTCTGATTTGAAAAATTCTTTCAGTGTTAGATAGCCCATTTACCAAGGAAGGCTACAGTCTATACAACAACCTGCCCGGCTTCGCACGGGTACAACGCCCCCTCACGCGGACGAAGTCGTGGGCGGCTGCTATTTAAAATAACCAGAAAGTGACAATAAATATATAAACATTTGCTATGTATTTTATGTTTCTATTACGTACCTGTTCTTTTTTTATTAAAATACTTAAAACAGCGTCCATCTTGTTTTCATTTCAATCTTTTACTTTAAAAGCGATTCGCTAACATAGACGTTTCACGTTAAAACCAACGGCCGTGTGCCCCGACACAGCCCCACCCGCTTTTTAACTTGGATACATGTCAGTCCATAGTGCATCTTAGAACACTCTAAGATATATTTATTTAAAAGATTCTCTTCTGTTTTTGTAAAAACTTGCTGACATGCAAATTTAGATTCGAATTCACGATTTTCGCTACCAAGAACCTGTTTTTTTGACACGGCTTTGAAGTGTTTGTGCATAATCTCAATATTTGGCTGCTGATTGCTGTAAAGAGAGTTTGTTTTCCAAAACATCATCAATAGCTTTTAACATTGCCTCTTCGTCCACCTCTCCACTTCTAGTTCCCTTTTTTCTTGTAATTTCTGACCATATTTTTTTCTGTAAAACAAAATTATAATATCATTTCAATTCTACAAACTAAAATAAAAACGTGGGGCACATTCACACAGTATGAATGTACCCCGACTACTGCTGTATGAACCTACCCCATCACAAGAAAATGAAATGAAAGTATTCCCAATAAAAACAACCATATATATATAATTATTTACGTATTAATTCACAAACTTGACCCTATTACCTGTTAAATAAAATAATATTGAATAATCTAGAAACAGCTGAATAATAAAAAAAACCTGTTTAAATTTGAAGTTATAAAATTACTTACGCATGGCTGAATCACGTTGCGGGTCACCTCGTCGCACGTTTCACACCGACTGCTGTCAAACTCCGTGAGCCAACACACACATAAGTAAGCTATGCGTACACGCATAAGTCGTTCAGTTGATGTGCGCCTAACAAGAGATATCTGCAGTGTATGACGGTGCCCCTTGTATGAATCTGCCCCACTTCCCCCTATCGCAAGGAACTATCGTAGCTTGCAAACGAAAAATTTTTAGAATCGTGTCAGCGGCGCCTTGGTTGATAGTACATGTTAATCTGGATAATTTTGTTAATAAATAACGTATATTAACATGAAAACGCAAAGAAACACAAGTAGTTATATGAAAAAGATGATTTAGCTAGGACTATTGCCAAGTCAATTTCATTCTTTAAGACATAAAAGATTTTAGTAGGGACTGAAAAAATCAACCGAACCATTTGATGACATTATCAAATTACATACTCATTTACTACAAGTGTAATAGACAACTCTTGCCATCATCGGCTTACTATTTTAACATTAAATAAAATCATAATTGCATATATATTTAAAAATTTGGGGTACATAATATTTATGACAATAATTGATATTTATTTACCATCGTCGGAACCTCTGAAACTGGGATGATGGATTAGTCCGTCCGGGTTCAAAGGTCCTTTTATCCCGATTCTCATCACCAAAATCTACCGATAATTGCCGATTTTACATTAAAGTTTTACATTAAGTCCAAAATTAAAGAATATTTAATCAGGTACCTGGTTTTTCTATAACCCGTTAATTTAACCACTAAATTAAGTAACAAAATTTATAACTAGTAATTTCCCTTATCTGTTCCAATCAAGATGAATATAATCAAAATGATACCAAATACGCTTAGTTGATTATTTCTTAGGTTCCCAAATGGCGAAAAAACGTTTTTATCTAATGGGAGTTATAGAGGGACCTTATACATTACAACTGCACTTCGCTATCTCAATCAGTCTACCTATTACTTATTAATTTTAATACAAACCTTACCGCCTCCGAAAATCGACACATAATCGGTGATATTGAAAGGTCAGGTATTCAAGTTACAAATAAATTTCTTACATACCTACTCTTGTAATACGACCTGTCAATAAATACCGTAATTTCCTAATCAGTTTGAAATTAAATATGCACGTTCTAAACTCGTAACATAAAACATATTCAAACTTATGTTTTAATAATTAAAAGAGGTTTATACGAGTTTTATAGCATGAAGTTCGTGATAGAAAGTATTAGGCCAAGGTAGGAGGGTTACCGCAGACCCGCTATGGTCCGCTAGCCTGCCTCCGCGGTCGCCGACCCTCCACCGTGATTACAAAATGTGATTGTGGCCCGAAGAACCCTGGCCTGGGCTCTGCAGGATTGTCTTTGGCGAAGCTTGGAGTTTATTTTTGACGTTTATATCCCGCTTATGGGGAACTGAATTTCCCAATGGTCGGGGCGATTCTTGAAAATTTTTGAGCCGAAACGCGACCTCTAATGAACAATTAACGAAACGCGGTGTTAAGCAATATATACTTATCGTTTGAGTAATAATAATAAGGTATATTTTAGTAAGCATCGGTCGCGAGTATGACATAATAAAAACAAATATCTGTCTCGTGTTGAAATGTATCTAATTAGGTCACCGTAAAGTTATTATTGCTTTGTTCTGAGCGTCTACCTACAACGGTTCCGTTTCGGCTTCGTTCCAACTCGAGACTTTTTGGGAATTGGCCCCCAGATAACTAAAGAACATTTGATGATGTCTTTCTCTAAAACTTAGATAGAGACAGGCATCAACTTTATCCTTGAGACTATCCGACCATTGGAAAAGACGGCCCTAAGATGAACAAAATTTATTAAGTATGTCAAAGATTTTAGTGAAAATGTTTAAGGGTACCAATCAACTTTAATGTCATCAGTCTGTAGGTAATTCAGACATTTTCAATTCTGGTAGCCTTAAAAATTCCATGTTTAATAAATAAACAGCATACAAAAAGTTACCCTCAACTGTATAGCAAACATTACTTGGCACTGTTTTTATGGATTCAGTTCAGGTAGCAGTCAGCTTATTTGTACTTGGCCAGAAGGAAAACACATGAATAAACATAACAAATCTAATCATTAGATCAAACAACAACCTAGATCGAGTGCTCGTAAATGAACTGGAGAGAATCTTCTAAATTAATGTTGGTATTAAAAATAGTTCCGTTGTTCAACGATCTGTTATGCTCTCACACTACTAGGCGACCGCTCTTGCTTCACTTACTCTAAATATGTTTTAAGATATCTTAAAAGATCGAGGAATTCGAGGACTTAGATTCCTATATAAGGTATCCAGGCCAGAGATACAAAATTTATGATGTATGTACCTACTGCGCCAGGATTCGTCAAAATAACAAATATAGTTATAGGTCAGTCATTAGAGTTTGTGTGAAATTAATACACGAACACAAACTGAAAATTACAGTGATGTTCGATGAGATTTGACATCAGAAGTGGGCTAAGAAGTCTAACACAAAATGAGTCAAGTACTTGGTCTAATGAAAATTGCCCATGTTTTAATTTAAGGTTCTTAATTGTCTTTAGTAGGTATAATGTAACCTCTTTGGCTTTTAGTTAAATGCTTTATTCTTGTATCATGGGCACACAGCAACATACAGGCAGCGGAGGCATTCTGCCCCTTTTTCAGTACGTACCGAAGTGTCAGTCTTTTGTCGTCTTTTTACCCGACTGCACCAGAAGGAGAATTATGTTTTGCGAGTGTATGTATATAAGTATTTATTTATTTTGTATTTCTTTGGCAAGCCCTAGAGCATAAACATTGTCGCTTTTGAGCTTGAGAGGTACCATTAGATTGGTCTTAGGCGTGAGAGTGACACCGGCTCATAAATGTTACACAGTCGGGTTTTTCTTTAAGTAATAAGGGTTTTCTTTAATCATTTATGTTATTCATTGTCCATTTAGCTAAGCTTTAATATTGCATTAAAATATTATTTACCGACCAGCCATTATTCAATTCTGCTAAATATTATGTAGAGTTGGCGCCTGAGTATAGGCCGGAGGGGAGCTTTCGAATTAGAATTTTACGGTCTCTTCGTGTTAGGTTTACTGTCGGGAATTCATCACCGAGATGAGGTGGTATTCCAAATCTGACTACAACAAACACGGTTTTATGTCCGTAATAAAGGGTTCACCTGGAAGACTAAAAATTGGCTCTACAGAGTCGTAATGTTCTGTTCGAGAATCGTTTAAGATAATAGTAGATACTTACGTTTAGTTTAATCTTGGAGACTTGTATTGATACAAGTAAGGTTACTATTAAAAATAATGCAAATATGTACGTATAACAATCATTGAAGAGCGCTGTGCATCTACCCTGTCGTCGTTTTACTGTTCCAATGTTCTGCCATCGATGGATTCAAGACGAACTTGATAGAATTAAATAATTTCTCGTCTTGGTGTTCGATGACATGGCTTGGCGGTGATTACTAAAGGTTCAGACCATATAAAATGTACATGTCGCAACAAAATATCGGGTCCGAGCGCGGAGGCATCAACGTGGGTGGTTAATTCCACGAACTAGGCAGTGTGGATGGCCAGCCTGACCATATAATATCATCGATAAAACTGCGCTCGATTTCCAATAAAATATACTAACCTAGCTATTGTACCAGCCACTTTACAATGGCCGTCACCTGCTTCGGCTGTAAGGGACCACCCTGCCCGATAGTCAGTGTTTGTTCTTATTCACGCCGACACTCCTGTGGTTTTTGTTTACATCTATAACTGGATAGAAAGTGAGGAGACTGACACATGCCCAAAATATGCATACTCATTACTCACCCTGTGCTGTGTAGAATTTACCTGAATTGGAAAAATACAGTGGAAGGGTGGCCTATCTGCCCCTATCATTTACTAAATAAAGAAATATGATAAACTTGTAAGTAGCATAGAAAAGATAACTATGTTTTTTTAGAATAATGAATAGCCAAGTAAACGTTGATTTGCTTACAATATTTTTTATTCACAGTCCCTCTAACTAAAGGGTTTCTTCAGCTTTTCTCCAGAAATCTGTATTTTTCGCCCTTTTTTGTTTAAAAGTAATTAAACTATTTTCGTGTTAGGTATATTTAACCAATATTTCATAATGTTACGTTAGTATTCATTACAATCTAAATTTATCTCTGTTATTCAAAGCCCTTAATTCTAATTATTTTTATCGGAAGAGCAGGTGCTTAGTATGTAGGCATCCACCTTTTGACCTAAAATGCCGAAATAAGATTATAAATTTGTAATGATTAGTCTAATCCATATAGGTATTTACAAGATCTAATTTGTAATTTACAACTGTTGTAAATAAAACCCTTTATCTATTTAGTGATTTCCCATTAGACAGCTTAGGTATTTGTATTTAGGAAATACACCTAACTTTGAAGGTTGGGGTCATTTTTGATTTCGGTCTAATCAACGAAGACAAAATGTGGTGTTTTAACGTCGAAAAGTATAAAAAGGTGTCGTTGGTTGGTAGACGCTAATTTTCTATCTATCTAGATATACCTACATATATGAGAACTAGCCAAATCAGACTTCAGGCTACAATATATTATCCTAAGTTATAAGAAGAAATTATATTTTATGTTGTTATAAATAAATTTCAGGAAAATATCAAATTCAATTAAAGTTCAACGTATATTTATAGATCTCAGATAAATTTTCTAAGTGCATCATATAAAACTAATCGTTGTGAATGTTATATAGTGGCGTTATTTCTGCGACCGGCCTGGCCCGCTGCCAGGTTGAGAGTTGCCCACAGCAGACAGGCTATATTGCCCACTCTGCCCAGTCGCTTTTCCAATTCAAACTTTCTACCGCACTCAGTGTGTGTCTACCTTTACCGCGAACTTTCAACTTGCGTTATTAAAAAAAGTTGGAAAAACTTCGGATGGACAGACGAATAGACTTTCCTGTGTTCTAGTATCTCGCTATATCTATACCTAGCTAGATTATTTTCGATAAATCCGATAGATAAGATAGATTAAAATCTTATAACCTATCATGGGGCAATTACCTATATAAAAATAACTACTTACTAGGTACGTAGAGTACGTATCAGTCATTGCCATTAGAATGGAAATCAAAATGACTGATCGAAATTAAATTTTCAGGTGTTTGTCTTTTGTGATGGCCATATTAGGTATAGGTATCTGAGACAGATCAGTCATTGGCAGGAACAAATATATGGATTTTTTTATGTAAGTAATAAGTTTTATGTTCAAAACTCTTCCGTCCAATATAGTCAAGTGGAATTACTTGGAAATACTTACCAATTTGTAGTCAAAACACTTTGATTGCTCAATTTTGAAAACGAAATGTTTTAGAATTTCATTAGGTTTTGCTATACCTAATAGCAGTGCCAAAACTATCACTTTGTTTACTCGATTGCGTGCGCTCACGCATAGGGCTGACAAGAGAGCTAGCTAACGACCGCGCCGCCGCAGGGGTATCTCTAGCCAGCGATTCTCAAAGTCTATCACTTTGAGGTACTGCTGATATTTGATAAATATAAATTAATATATTCTATATTTCACTATAAAAAGATCTTAAGATGGCTTTAATATTAAATTGTAGCTCATGTAGTCATATACCACATGGAACCAATATAGAACTTAGAGCGACTATTTCTACCTATCATAGCCCGATAATGGCTGTATTAAAGCCATAGAGCGTAAACTTTAGAAATAGTCAAATTCGTTTATTAGACTTAAAATAAAAACATTACCTATATCTTGTTAAATAGTTTGTCATTAGTTGTGGTATCTTATAAGATTTTATGCAGTAGTGTTTGTCTGGGATATTGTATTCAATTGTATTCAGGGGGGGGTTTGATGAGCAGTACACTTTGATAATTGCAGTCCTATGTAGCGGCGCGGCATTGGCCGGTACTTCAAAGAAATAATAATGTACGATTACGTACCTTCCTTCGCCTCTCAACTCGCGGTTCTACCTTTTTCTTCACCAAAACCTGTTCTCTCCGTGTTCGCTCTCAAAAAGTAAGTCAGGTTTAATAGCTCAAGAAGTGTGATTATTATTAATATTATTATATAATAACGCTCTACGAAATTTACTTTAATAATGGGGTTGTAAGGAAGATTTACGACCTTTTTCGTTATACTCGTAGAAGTGGTTCAGAAATTAGGCGGTTTGGTAACAGTTTTTGTGAATCTCACCAGATGTGTTAAATTAAGAATGAATAATTTGATTTTGCTTCCATGTTCTTCTACTTTTACTACTTACTAGCTGCCAAAACAAAAAAAAATTGTGAGCAGTTAGACAGATTTCACGAAATAACATAGTTTAGGATTCCAGAATATAAGATCATATACATATTATAAATAAACTCCATGCATAATAAATAATACAATTTAATAAGTGTCTATATAATTCGTATACGAGATATCACGCTTAAGTGTTCCACTTAAATGCGTTGCATCCTGACTATCAAATGAAACGAGCAATTGTTTTCTTTATTACAATGGCGTAAGATGCACGTCACGGGCATAAAGTAGACCTGAATAGCCAATTTGGAGGGTAGATACAAGTTTCCCACAGGGATGCATCGCGGCGGCCGACAAAGGCCTATAGGATATAGGGTGTATTTCCACCATGCGGTGCAAGGCTTTAAAGTTGTGATGCAAGTTTATGTGATAGAGGGGTAAACTTTGCATGCACTGTCGATTGAAATACCCTTAATGGCTACTCTGTAATTTATAAAATAGGGTATTTTAATTTAGTTAGCCTAATACTTAGGTACTCGAATGTGTGTAGAAAATATGTTTAGCATCATCAAGGCTTAGCTAGACTAACGTATACTACGAACTGTAACGAACGTAGACTATAAAATGTATATTTATTACAGTAGAGAGTGCACGGCTATTTAGCGTAATGATTTAATTCGATGCATTTATAACTGAATTAACTAACGTTATTCGAAACGTTTATAGCACTTAGCACTGCAGGGTTGATGGAAATGCACCATTAAACGATATCAATATAGCTTTGTGCTACCGCTCAGCCCTTTGTCGGCATCCCCAGGCGGCAACATCAAGCGACAACCGCACTGATCCATTACGCATGGGGACATCAAAGAGGCCGCCGTTGTTACGTCACGCACGTGCCATTATCATTGCCAACTGATGGTGATAGCAACAGCTGCTGTAGTCTTTTTGAGTCTTCAGAATCACGACACAAAAGTATTGTGAAGGTCAGGCGCGCTGTCTAGTTACCAGTATTATTCATACTTAGGAATTTTATGTAGGAGATTATGGTCCTTTGAAAAGATCTAATGGCACATCATGTGCCGCAAATGGAAATTCATTGTTGTTATCTGGCTTTTGATGCCTCAATACTACCTTAAGTTCTATAAAAGAGTATAAAAAGCGAATGTTTTACTTCATGATAGTAAATTGCAGTACCAACCAATGTAGAGTCTATAACTAAGGAGAATTAACTCTGTCTTGTTTTTTACCGACTTAAAAAAATGAAGGATATTACAAATAACAGTTACTGTGCTATACTTCAACAGATAAGTCGATACTTCATTTATGTTTTTTTTTTATTAATATCGACTTGCTGGTAGCGTAAAAAGCTCTATAGGTGTGTCGTGTAGCTAAATAAATATTCGTGTTGACTTATTATATCTTATTTATTTACTTCTATAGATACTATAACGTTCATAATAAAACATTCTTATATAAACATTATATGCGTAGTGCCGCTTATAAAACGAGGTGTTTATACTCCACAATCCAGCAGATAAGAGCCAACTTTAAAAAATATACACAAAAAACTAGGGGCGTGGGCCTCGGGCTGCGCTGGCGGCGATACTTATCTGCAGCCCTTTGATCTTACCGCATCTCGCCACATTGTCTTGTGTTTATTGCTGTATGAATTAAATTTATATTTATTGATAGGTTGAACACATGGAGTCCCGGAGTTACGGATTATTATCTGTTCGGCGGATACGGGAAAAGTTAAATTAAAGTTGATAAGATCGCTGCAATAAAAACCTATACAATGGCTGGCAATAATTAGGATTCTGCAGAAGCTTACAAACACTTGCTTATATTACGTGCTCTAAATTGAACGTTATCAACTCCAAACCGAAGTATAGCATAACATACATTATAATTTTGTGTACTGCTTGGTTGTTAGGTGCTTTATTTTCTTACCTGAAAACAAACGCAGCTTTCTAATCAACTATTTTTTTGTTTTCTGTAAGTTCTACTAGCCGACTCATTCGCTACTCGCTGTGCATAGGTAGGTAGGTATGTAGGTATATATATATAGAGAGGTTTTTATGTTTGGTATATTTAGCGGCTTAATGAGTGTCTTAGCACATGAAATTGTTTTATAAAATAACCGAACCCAGGACCTATGGCGCCGTAGGCAGGATCACTACCTACTATACCAATTGGCCGTCAACTATAACAGTAAGCTACTGATATCAGAATATGACAGACACCTTTGTGTCCACCACTCATGACAAGAAAAAAACCACCGACAAATTGACTATTTCGAGGCGTGCCCGGCGGAGGCGGCACAGTCAAAGGCCCGTCGTGATCAAAGGCGCCGCCATCGACCGGCCGCTCTTTGATCGTGCCGCGAAGTGCAAATTATGTTATAAAGACAGTGAGTGGCTCGCCCGCCGAGCTGCAATGTTAATTAATTCACCTCGCGATGCCCACGGTCTTCGCCTCGCTGCGTTTAGACGATACTATAAGGTTTAATCATACAATTTTCATATTACGGTTACTTAAAAAAACTGCTTAATATACTATTCCTTACAAAAATGTTACATTTCATCAAAAACCTACTTGAAATTTTGTAACAATTCGGTGTCACGCCACGTAGTAATCCTGTAAACTGTATAAGATCTGATATGAAGTATAAAAAACATTTTTATAGAATGTCTCCTAAAAATTTAGTATTTAAGCTAACGTTTGTTAATTTACAATATTAATAAAGTTCTAATTTTATTATTGTTGTTCGGTAGGTACCTACTACGTGTAATAATTTATTCTTATTATTTATTATACATAAATGAAAAAATATTGTACTTAAGTAATTAGTAGGTATACAAGAGATATGTACAATAGCGTGCTTATCTCTTCATAATTTGTTACTATAACCTTTTTTTTAACCTAAAACGAGAAAGATGAAGGAAAATATTACTTTACTACGCATCCACACAAGATAGCTTATTGGAATAATTTACATTTTCTTTGAACACTGATCGTTTGTAAACAATAACCGGTTCGGAAATTGTAGGTTTTCTTTGAGCGTATTTCGCACCGCCTCACAGTGGTTCCAATGTATGGGAGGTGCTGGACATTCGCATCCAAAAAATAAAATTGGTGAATCTTGAGAAACTAATTATGCCATCTTGTTTGGTAGATCAATGTCTTTGAAAGTTATTATTTAAAGTTTTTTTGTAACTGTTATATTTGAGGAGATAATTGAGAAATAGTATCTTCTTACTATGGAAATGGTCAAACTTACTTACATATCTCTTGATTCCGGCCTCGTTTCAAGTTGCGGTCTTCGGTATTGTGTTTATATTTGAGAGAACTACAATTAATGCTAACACACATAGTGCGCCAAACGTGCACTTTCTGCGGTACATAGAGATGTCTATTTTTATATACGAAAAAGTTCCATACTGAACACTACAATGAAAGTGATCTTGTAATTTTGATTTTTGACATGTCCAAAATGTAGGTCAAATGGTTTGAGAACTAAATTACACTAAAATTGTTAGTGGTAGTATTTATTTAATAAAATTCAAAAAATACGAAAAGCACAACATGCATTATAAATCTATAAAATAGTACAGATAAATTTAACTAAAAATGTCTATAAACACAGAGAGAAAGACCCTAGTTACACGAATGAGATCTTTTTATTAAACTGTAATAAAAAATTTATTTATTTATATTTATTTTAATTAAAATTTTAATTTATTTATGAATCGTCTTCACAATCATCATCGATCAATTCTGATGCGGAGTCTATTTCGATTAACTCGTTTATATCGACAAAATTAAATTTACCTGTCTCGGATATAATCAGTTCATAAAATTCTGAGAAACAAGATTTTTTAATAAATTTGTTATACATTGGGCGAATACTTGTAAGAACCGGATCAGAAGATAATAAAAGATTGTGTAGTACATCTTCATTACACGAGACACTGCTATGTTTTCTTGAATGTCCTTCGCGGTACTTTCTAAATTCTTTATTTCGTGCCTCCGAGGCTTCTTCGGACAAAAAGCCGATAGGCATCATTGAAAAGTTCTCAATGACATCTGGCCCATGGACCAGCAATTTGTGGAGACTAGACGGCATATAAAACCATGGATATAATTCCACGTAGAGCAAAGTAGTGTCATTACAGAACATACGAAATTTGTCAATGTCGAGTTTCTCTCCTGAAGATATACACTGTAAAATGACAGCTAGCCTTCTTAAAAGTCTCGCATCTAATCCGGTTAATTCAGCAGATTTTTCTGGGTTTTCAAAAAACCTTCTAGCACAATTACCGGTGTTGGTGGTTCCACTCCCTTGCTTGACAACATCAAGACGCATTCCAGTTTCTTTTTTGAAGTTTTCTTGAATTGCTGATTTTCTTTCAGCAACATTCTTCTTTGCTTCATCACCTCTAGCTTGCCATGATTTTATGTCTAATCTGTATGCGATGTGAAGACAACACTCCATGGTCCGGATCCATGCATGGAGCGAGCTAAGTCCGTATTTAAACATGTCTTCGTGCACTGGCTTGCTTCTTACTTTACTAATGTCGTTCATCTCATTTGGACGCGCTTTGCAAATGTCGCACACTGATGCTGCTGTGCCTGATATGTATGAGTGAATCTTACGATCTATCATCGTCAAATGCAACTGGTGCTTTACACTTACGTCATCGCTCTTAGTAGGTTGCAGAAGCTTAATCTCTTCTTCGAATTCAGACATCTCCATTTGAACATTTTCTTTTGTTTCTTTGATGAACTTGATTAGGATTGGTCGACAAAGAGATGTTGACGAGGGCCGCTCATTTTCCCAAATTATTTGGCCAGTTTCGGATGTGAGCCGGATTGGTACAAGACTTGCAACAAATACACTGGCGAAATTCGTTTCCTCAGTTTCACTTGTTTTCTGGTGGTAAACACTTTGATCCGAAGCACCGTCAAAGCCCCATTTGCTCACGAGCACCAGGTTTTTCTCCTCAGTGGTAGAGAGGTTTTGGGTTTGTAGAAGTCTTGTCGTAGTAAGGTCTAGCAACGCTTGCAATTTGATTTTAGCAGAGTGTTCAGTAATTGTAACGTCTTCTTGTTTTGGGTAACATTTCTTTTTTTCTTTCAGAAGCATGTAATAACTGGGATATTGAGCTACTCCTTCTTTAGCGTGAAAATCCCGTAAAGTCATATAACGCCATTTTGAAAGGTTCATCGACACAAACAAAGCTAGGGCCTTTAGTGGAGATATACATTTATCTGAATCTGTGGTACTCCGTCCGCCAATGAAATCTTTGATCTTAGAAGCTTCTGTAGGATTTTCCATTAAAAACTTCATGATATCAGCTACATCATTTTCCCCTGCAGCCCTAAGACTGCTTTGTGCAGAAAACATAATCTCGTCAGTGCTGCTAGATGCCCTAAGTACTTCAGTGCGTCTTTTCTTTTGACGAGGACTTAAATCTTCAAAGGGCTTACGAGGAGAGACATGAGTACACGTAGAGGCATCGGATTTAGAAGGTAAATTCGTCTGCTCAGTAGTTTCTTCTTCTATTGCGTTCGTAGGTAATACTTGTAAAGGCAAATTATTTTCCTTTAGGGAATCCGGCCACTGGACTTCAGACTGCAACCACTCTGAGTGTTTATTTAGAAACTTTCCTTCGCTTCTTCCAGCTTGAGACCATTTAGGATAGATCCGGTAGCAAAATCGACGACACCAGTTCTTTAAGTCTTCTTCGGCACCTTCACAAAGAGAAACGTTGCAATTCGTTTTAAGGACACCGAATAGATGATCAAAGTCACGTAGATCATTGTGTTTGCGTAAAGCGCAATAAAGGTCAAGATTTGTAACAAATCCACGGAAAGACATATTTATTAGAACGAAATAGAAATCAAAACTGATGTAAAATAAAGGATTACCAACCAATTTATACTACACTACCCTCATTACTGCGTACTGCGTACAATTGTTATTCTTGTAATGTTTTAGTACTAATGATTTCAATTAATAATCACCTGCATCAAATAATTGTTGAAAATGCTAAAAATTACTCTAAGAATGACATCTGTAATTGATAGAAATGCTAATGACTACTGTCTTAATGATAATGCAATAATTTCATTAATTAATTATTTAAAGTCTAAGACCGTCTGTGGATCGATCGTTGCCCTCGTTTGCAAATTAATTAATTAAATTATTATTTTTTTATTTCTGCAACATCATTTATCGATACGCATATTTAGAGGGGCCCTTATTCCTCTATGATTTTAACAGAAAATTGTAAGATCCTTGTCATTGTAGTATATTATAATATAAAAATCAAACATTTCTATGTACCGCAGAAAGTGCACGTTTGGCGCACTATGTGTGTTAGCATTAATTGTAGTTCTCTCAAATATAAACACAATACCGAAGACCGCAACTTGAAACGAGGCCGGAATCAAGAGATATGTAAGTAAGTTTGACCATTTCCATAGTAAGAAAACACTATTTCTCAATTATCTCCTCAAATATAACAGTTACAAAAAAACTTTAAATAATAACTTTCAAAGACATTGATCTACCAAACAAGATGGCATAATTAGTTTCTCAAGATTCACCAATTTTATTTTTTTGGATGCGAATGTCCAGCACCTCCCATACATTGGAACCACTGTGCGCCTGGGATTGGAGTAGACGCGGCCAAAGCAATCGAAGCGGTAAGATTATTGTTGTGGACTGTAGAGGTAGCGTGAAGAGGACGCGGGGGGATCGAGAGCCGCGTGCGTCGACCCGCGGCTAGCTTTGATCTGCAGCGTGCGCCGACGCCGCCCGCGCCGCCGCAAGGTCCGAGGGTCCACCGCCATAACATAAATAAGAAACAGATGGGCTTTTCCACCGACAAGGCTGTTTTCTACCTACGTAAACTTGTAGTGATTTTAGAGCATCCCTAATGGCTGTTACTTTACGTTAAGTTACATAATGGTTCTTATTCAGACGATAAGCATATAAATTCCACCTACGTAAACAGGTTATATTAAAGCATCCCTTAAAGCTGTTACATTACATCAAGATACATAATGGTTCCTATTCAGTCAAGAAAATATTAATTTGACCCAGGTAAACTTTTAGTAACATTAGAGCAACTATGAAAGCTTCTTCATAACATCTAGTTCTGCTTAATATATTTAATATTAATAATAGTTTTCACTCAAATAAGAAAAATTACATCATATTAATTAAAATTTAAATATAAACAAATCCTAGGAAAAACTTACTTTGTAGGAAAAGCTTGGATTATGAAGCAACCATCATTAGATTTACTTATGATGTCAAATGCAAAATATACCTACCGTAGAGTACCGTCTCGTCTACATATTTATTGGCAACCGTGGCATACTGCACATTTCATTTTCGGCTTTTGAAGAACGTTAATTTGTAGAAAAAACCACGTTTCGTCCCGCTGAGCGCGCTCGTCTGTTTGTTTGTTGCTTTAGCTTTGGCTTGTATCTTTTTGTTCGCGCTAAAGCCAGTGATATTGTGCCGGATGCCGAAAGGTTGCTTTTAGTGGTGTAAAAGTAACGAATAAAAGCGTACCCGTATGTATTCGTTACTTTAACCATGAGTACTCGTTACTATCGTATCGTTACCGAACTCGTTACTTCTAATACCGCACATGGTATAGAGTAACTATAGTATGTAGTATGGTAACGAGTCGAATCGACGTGAACTGTCGACGTAATATACCAAATTTGCAATGGATTTACTATTTAGAAAATTTTAACCACAAACTTAAATTACATTACAAAGAATAGTACAAAACAGTAAAAAAACTTTGACGATAAAAAAAATTATAAATACGCTAGCTGACCCGGCAAACGTTGTTTTGCCATGTAAAAGGGGGTTGATCATAGAGGGGTGAAAATTCATGGTTGTATGTATTTTTGTATGCTGTATTATAAAAAAATAAAAACAAAAAAATTTGTCAAAAAAATTTTAAAAAAATTAGGGGTGGACCCTTAACATTTAGGGGGATGAAAAATAGATGTTGTCCGATTCTCCACCCTAACCGATATGCATGCTAAGATTTACGAAAATCGGTCGAGCCGTTTCGGAGGAGTTTAACTTCTAACACCGTGACACGAGAATTTTATATATTAGATTAAACAAACCTAATCACCGTTCTTTGAAATAAGCGATTTAAATGAACCGCATCACGCGCATTGGTAGAACATACGATCAAAAACAAATGTATCAATACACCACTTGCGATCCGAAACAGTGTACGAGTATTATACGAAAAATACCCATGATACGAAACATGCGAGTAACGAGACGAATTCCTGGGTAACGTTTCGTTACTCGGTACTTGATGCAGTACCCGTTACACAGTAACGAATACATACGGTTTGTTACAGCTTTATTGCTTTGAGTTGAACACCACACACCTGCCGTTTGAAGTTAACGCAACGTTAATTATTACCAGCCGAATTGAAACTCATATCTCGGATACAACTTACCTAACGTTTTAGATAATAACGATTTATTTAAGGGATGCAAAGAAATCTATTTTATTGGAAAGGCATTTAATTCTACCTATGTTAAATATTAGTCCCTTCGCATGTAGTGCCCCATTAGTCCCATACTCGTATCCTTCACCCGAAATCTTGGGCATTTTACAGTTTGCATGCTCAGACGTTTGCATCTTATAGTTAGGTAGGCTAACCCACCTAACGTAACGTATGAAGCATGTAGGTATACTCGTACATTCTTGACGTTAAATCTAATGCGTGAAATGATATATGCGATGGGTTAATGGAAGCAGTTACATCTGCTAATCCCATTATGCATTGCGACGAAAACTTTATTACACAAGTAATAACTGCCGCAGATGTTTGTTTCTTGGTTTTGCTATTAAGTTATGTCATTTGTGTAAGAAAATTAAGTACTTGTCTACCTCCTACATACCTAAAGGAATATACTTTACTAGAAGAAAATAGGTAAGACGCACAAGACTGGTTATTACTTACCTGTATTTTACACTAGTTGCCTGTGACTGTCCCTGTGGACTACAGGATCTAGCCTATATCCTTCTCCGTAGGTACTCCCAACTATATGTATACGAAATTTCAAGAAGATTGATGGAGTACCTAAATGCATGGATGGGTAATTTACTAATATAATGCTTAACTATACTTATTCCTAAAGTACCAGCCCCCTGCTCAAAATTGTAATAATAAATAGCAACGTATTTTTTAAATTAATATACTAGATGAAGCAAATTAATAAAATAGAATTTAGCTTCGTTATATTATAGCACGATGCGACCCCGCAGTTTTAGACAGTCCAAAGTTGTAAATGAGCTAAAGAACGACCCTCAAAAAAGGTGTACCAGTAGGAACCTACCGCATACAGATGGCATCATCATAATAATATCACAGCCATTAATTACCGAATCACTGCATCTAATCGTGTCATCAAGATCTCGTCTATATAAATAAACACAGGGAAAGAGCAGAAATTACTCGGAAGTTCTATTTCCGACATTCTGAGAACGTGTCGTCTTCTATAACAACGGAGATTATGGACGGCAAATGTACAGCGACAGAAGAGACTTATTCGCTTTGATGTTGTTTACAAAAACACGGGTTATGGAATTTAATTGTCCCGGATGTTACGTGATCTTTGCTAAAGGCACCATGGTTGAAAGACATCAGACACCAAAATGGAATGGATTTTCATTCCGTCACTGGCAATCTTAAATTTTTAAGTTGTTTAAGGCTTTCCATTAACGTATCTGAATTTCTATTATCAAATAATGGGGCATGAGGTCTTTCTTTTCTATGTCTCTCCAAGTCAACAAATTAATCGAATTGCACTCACCAAATGCATGTTTGGCGAATAAATCTTATGTTAATTTTGCTCGTTTTGGTATTCGGTGTAGGTAGGTACTTACCAAATGATTTTAAAATCGTTGACTATAATATTCTGATAACAACACTACCCCTGGTATTAAACTTATTTATTTTATTTGTTTAGTTTTTCTTTACATGACAAGAGCGCCGCTCACCTGTTCTTCTTTCTTTATCTATTAAGTTAAATAAATGAAGCCAGTCATTGCTTTTTTTTATAAATAGGTACATGTGAAAGTATAATCAGTTTACGAGTAGTATAAACAGAAGAGGAATTATCACCGAGATGTAGACACAAATGAGAGATTTATTTGTGGTATGGAGAGTGTTTGGTGCTCGTGTCTGCTTAGTTAGTCCTCGAACTTTTCAGGATTCCTGCTGATGTCGAGAAGATTTATATTTGTAAAATGCATGTACATATTAGGTAGTTGAGAATGTATTACTAGTAGAAATTACTGCTAACTAGAGATTTTTTTGATTGAAAATAACTAATTCTAACATATGTGAGTTTTATTATCGGAACAATCGTTGTAACCAAAACACATCTTTTTTTAATTATTTTTATGGCGGTAGTTCATATTTTATTAGTTACCGAAGTATGTACCTTAAATCTGTTCTTATCTTTCAAACGACTCTACCAATAGAAAAATACGTATCTAACACTACCTAAATGAGTAAAGTCATTCCTGAAACTTCTGATTTCATTTACGTGCAGTGTTTGATTTGCTGTCATGTAGGTAGACAGAGCGGAGTGGCTACACACTCGTGTGTCACGGTGGGGTGAAGAAGCGAACCCTTGAAGTATGATTGAATTTACTTCACTCGAGTTTCCCATTCTGGCAGGAAATTACTTTTCCGTCGAGTAAGTGGATTGGATGTAGTACCTACACCTAGGTAGGTATGTAGCACAACACAACGTACGATCGAATTATCTGTCTTCGAATTGGATGGGACAGGTTGGTAAGATATAGAAAAGTATTTTGTTCTAAGTGAAAAGGGAATGACTAATGATTATTTCTGAGGATTATTTAACCTGTATTTTAAATAGCATTTCCCACTGTATTTGATGCATTCACCCACAGAACAGGTAATATAGGCATTCACCGATAGAACAAAAGGGATCAGATCTCCAACTTCAAAGGTACAAATTATATCTACGGAAGTTCGGTTTCTCGAATTCAATGCTCTGGTGGCACTCCGAAGAATTGTTCTCGATATTCGATCTGTGTACCTACGTAAAAAACTGCTTATTGTGCCTCTGGCTTGTTGTGACAGAGAGCGCTGAGAACAGTCGAGTTAACATGATTCCGTCGAAAATCGCATCCGTTCTTTAGATTTTATTAGCGCCGGTGAGAGCATATGATTCGCGTCCGGTCGTGCGCTCTGTAATCATTTCTGTCTAAATATTGATCTTTTTTCCCTTCCGCTCTATTCTTTCGACCGGAAAAGGGTGGATTTAGTCGACATTTCGTAATCAATATCGTGCCCGGTGTTCACCCTTTATAGTGGCAATACAATTAAATATCAAGGTGAGCCCTACCCTCAACGAAGACCTGTACTTATGTAAATATAAATAATACAGTAGGTACGTAAGTACTTACTAAAAAATTATAACCTCTTTTTTTACTCTTTCTGAGATTTTACACTCATTATGCGACCTCTTTAGAGCCTTTAGTACCTGGTAGTAGTGTTTATACGATCTTTATATCTACACCCAACATACTAAATAACACAATATTATAAATAATAATTATTTCAATTGTATGAAATCTTAATACCTAAATTTAATATGCAGGCAGGCACTTGTTATGTTATGGATAAGAAACCTACACAACTACAAATTATTATGAACGAGTTACAGTACATTGTTTATTACTTTCCGAAATGCTTTGAGTATCTACCTATGTAAAATGTAAATGACAGATTGCGCCAGTCGAGTATTCACAGCTAAACGTTCCACAGGCACTGTTAAATAAATTGTTTACGACTCTTATAAATCATGGAGTTCTATAGAAGCTTTCTTATAGCTTCACGAACATAAAACAGGATAATAAAACAATATTTAGGGGATGGGCGGAATATCTCTTCGATTAGGTCAAATGTATCCTGATGATTCTTTGTAAGATGTTAATACCAATATTGTGTTTTGTAAATACATATTACGGAATTAAAGACACTTAGTTTGTTTCTCATGTCAATAAAAATTTAGTAACATTACAAAACTATTTACGCCTTATAAATTTCAATTCATTAACAAAACAAAGTTGCTGCTCCACCACATTTCTGTGTAGTTTCATTATGTCCACGTCCGACACAGATATCAGAGTGACGTCATTCCATTCCCTATAGGGAGCCGCCACAATGACGCTTTCAACAAGACATCGGGGCGAAGATTCGAATAAAACTTAGCCCTACCAAGAAATAAGTCGATAATTTCTTCGCTATTGGAGTCGGTGTCGTCAAATGAAGCGTTAAGCGACGCGGCCGAGTGTGGCGGATTGTAATGGAATTTCTGGGAACAACCCTTGTCTGTAAGGATGGAGGGGTGCGGGACGGGAGTGGCTGACGCGGGACATCCATCACGCCGCGGGGGTGCAATTAGCCCGGCTAGATGTGCTGACACGTCATGCCGCCGGCTCGCATACGCGACGTCTCATCACGTGGGATTGAAAATCAGGATGGCTATACATTTTTAATTACCTTGCCGGCACCGCTGTGCATAAAGTTATCGAGATGGTTCTTTTTATTACGATTTAAAATTACCTGTCACTCATTTGGTTTGTCATTTGCATTAATTTTCTAAATTAGATGTGGACCGATGATGTATAGTTCGTTATAGGTAGGTATTTAATGTTCTGGTTAAGTTAGGTTACCTACTTCATGAGGACTAAGGTGACGTCAAACCATCAAAGGACGAATAAGAAACTGACCTTAAATCTAGCATATAAAAGATGGATAAAACTTAATGACTCGCATGAGATTACATCCAGCTCGTTTTTGTTTTGTTAAGAGTGCTCAGTCTATCTACGGCTATTAACGGTTATCACTAAAACCTTAAGAAATTCCAATGTCGCTTTCTGTTTCCATTAGTTACCCACTAATCGTTTAAAGGTACACTATTCTTTATCTGTCTCCTATAAGTCCTTTAATAGTTTCCTTTTATCCAGCTATGAAGTTGATAGCGGCATCGGCGTCTTATTTAGCGTTTATCGGTTTTAATTCTTGAAATTTATAAAAAAGTTAATGTCCATCCGGATAGGCGAGCGCGGGCGGTGCGGGGTCGGCGGGGAGGGGCATCCGCGGTAGCTGCCTCAGATTATCCGGCGATAAGGCACAAATACAACTTTTTGATTTATTAAGAAAGCTCAGGGCGGCTACCGGTCGCCGCGCTTCGCACGTTGCACACCGGTCATATTACGAGGATTTTTGCCTTTACTGGTGAAATTATTATCTTATTAAGTTGTATTGCAGAAGTTTACATGGCTGAATAAAATGTTCAAATAGGTTACAACGACATATCGTGCGCATTGATGAGTGTTTTAGGAAATTGCGGCCGATTCAGGAGTACGATTAAGTCTGATTTAGAAAAAAAAGCCATTACACGTGAGGTAGATTGAAGAATTCAATTTCTTTTATTAAGAGTATTTGCCTGTCATGTGATCCTTTCCTGGCAAAAGTTCTATTGGAGGGTATCAGGACTGTAGAAAGACTACATTTCAAATTCAGTTCACTAAGTGCCTCCTTCTGATTTCTTTGTCTGCTGCAAAATTATTATTTTACACTTCGTCCGCGTCCGCGTGCAGAAAAATTTCGAAATTATCCGGGATGAAAATATTTTTCCGGGATTAAAAGTAGCCTATGTGTTAATCCAGGGTGTCAGCTAACTCTGTACCAAATTTCATTAAAATCGCTCCAGCCGATTTTACGTGAAAGAGTAACAAACATCCATCCATCCATCCATACTCACAAACTTTCGCGCTTATAATACCTATTAGTGGGATATTACTGCACAATGGAATGCCCTAGTCTTAGTTCAACATAATCGACAACTTTCGGGCTTATAATAAAATATGCAAATGAAGCTGGCCAGTCGAAACTCAAAAGCACCGCCGCGCTTTGCTCGCCAAGCCGATACTAGTAGGTACGAGTAATAGCGACGAGACGCTTTATTTATGTTTTCGTTAAAATATAAGATCATTATAATATAGGTTGGTATTATAGGCAGGTAAGTACCGAATATTTTTAGTACCTATGTACCTACGTAGGTATGTAAGATGTTTATGACTTACCTACCTATGTACGTATAGCGAGTATATAAGGACAAACAGCTAACTTAGCAATATTTACTTTCCTTATACCTAGAGAAAATGCATTCAAGTTGAGATCGAAAGTCCCGAAACTTGGCACGATCACGATTCACTGGCGCCCGTCGGACGGACTACAGTTTGCCTTTCTAATTCTATCTCCTTCCTTGCTCTTGTGATGTTTGCACAAGAGCTTGTGTCTCGGAAACATGAGGGGGGTTCAGTAAACGCACCGATACTTATCAACTATTTTACCGCCATCTAAGAATTGTTTGCTTTGTTAGATAGGGGATTTTAGGGCGAAACCTAAGCAAACCCTTGTAAGTCGATCTTTAGAATAAAAAAATAATTATCAGGTAGGATACTAATTCTATTACGATAATTAGTAGGTGCTGCAGGTAAATTTTATCTCCATGGTCATCATCAACTTACATGGGGGCAATTTTTTAAATTTTTTGAGCCGAAACGCAACTACTAACGAACCTTTAACGAAACGCGGTAGAGGAAAGGAAGCATATTTGGAATACTGTTAGCAATTCGGAATAGCAAAGTATTACAGAAACCAGTAACGCCATCTCCATTGTATGGATGTTAACTTTTAGCAGACATTGGCACTTTACGATAAGGTTTTGACAGCGAGCCGCCATTATTCTAATATGGCTTCCAGACACCGAAAAGTGCAAGCAGCAGTTTAAGAAAAAAAAAGGTATGAAATTGAATCTGTTTTAATCGCTGTAATCCTATGTATTATTTATTTCACTGTTTACACTAAACCTAGATAACAATTGAATTTCATAAATTACGTGTAGTTTCAATGATATGCGTGTTTATTAACCCACAAATTGAGGTTAGGTCAAATCACGCCGTGTTGCTATTTTGGAATACTTGGGGTGATGGTAATTTGGAATTCGGTATTCCAATTAATGTTCACCATTAGTATTCCAAATTAATATTTTGTATGTTTATAGTTTGGCCTTCTCAAAATTAGTGATTATCTTTTGACACGAAAGTAGGTAGGTAAAAAGAAACAACTTTCACTATGAGACCAACTCCAAAATAGTTTTTAAAAAATCAGCGTTTCCATATATTTCAGTGCAGTAATTATTCGAGATTGACCCTATACACATATATTAGAGTGTTGTGGATGTTTCAGAATATGGCGTACAAAAAAAGAAAATTATATAAAAATGAAGATATGGAAGCTGCAATAAAGGCAGTACGTCAAAAGACAATGGGTTACTTGAAAGCCTCAAAAACATTTAACGTTCCGAGGACTACATTGTTCCGCCTGGCTTCTGAAAAAGATGCAACTATTGAAGCCCTGTTATCAAAAAAAATCGGACGAAAACCAGTTTTTGATGAGCGATTTGAAAATGAGCTCACAGATTACGCTTTGCAAATGGAAAGTACACTGTATGGTTTAACTCAGACTGACATGCGTCGACTGGCCTATCAGCTTGCGAAAAAAAACAATTTGCCAAACCCTTTTAAAAATGAAATGGCAGGCCGGTATTGGTTCAAAGGATTTTTAAAGAGGAACAATGATCGACTTTCCATGAGGCAGCCTACGGGTACCTCGTTTGCTAGGGCTCGTGGATTTAATAAAAAAAGTATGGATGAGTTTTATGACATCCTAGAAAAGACATATGAAGAGAAAAATTTTAGTGCAGACAGAATATACAATGTTGATGAGACAGGATTATCTATAGTTCAAAGCAAGATTCCAAAAGTTATTGGCCGGCGCGGGAAGAAACAAATCGGTGCTATATCTTCAGCAGAAAGAGGTTCACTGATAACTATAGTGACTTGCATGAGTCCGGCAGGAATATTTGTGCCTCCCATGATAATTTTTCCACGAAAAAATATGTCCGAAAACCTGATGAGAGGTGCTCCGTTCGGATCTATTGGGAGAGCTCATCCATCGGGATGGATACAAACGTATTTGTTCACCCAGTGGTTTGAGCATTTTGTCAAGTTTGTCAGACCAACTGAGACTTCGCCTGTCCTCTTGTTATTAGATGGACATTACAGCCACACAAAAAATATTGAGTTGGTGGACATGGCCAGAAGAGAGCATGTGACAATAGTTTCACTGCCACCCCATTGTACCCACAAAATCCAACCTTTGGATAGATCGTTCATGGCTCCGCTCAAAACTCACTACAGTGAAGAGATCAGGATGTGGTTACGCGGAAAAAACAAACCACTGACGCAATATGATATTGTAGAATTGTTCGGTAAAGCATACCTGAAGTGCCAGAAAGGATCGATCGCTGCCAATGGGTTCAGTGTTGGTGGCATATATCCACTGAACAGACATGTGTTCACTGAAGCTGATTATATTGCTGCTCGTAATGAAGCAACTGTATCTATAGATGATGAATACGACGAAGCAAGTTATCCTGCACTTATTAATGCAGATCAAGGGGAACCATCTCTTCAAATAGGACCAACCAACCAAGCCAGTCATCCTATTCTCATCAATGATGGTCAATCAGACTCGTTGCCTCGAACAGATTCACTTAACCAAGCAAGTCTTCCTGCTTTGATAAATGCAGACCAAGCGGAACCATCTCTTCAAGTAGGCCCTACCAATCAAGCCAGTCGTTCAGTTCTCATAGATCAATCAGGCTCGTTGCCTAGAACAGGTCCACTCTACCAAGCAAGTCCTCCTTCTCTAACTACATTGATTCTCTCATTTTTAAATAATTGTCAACCAGACTCTTGTTCTCAAGCAGCATCCCCGAACCAAGCTAGTCCACCTCCTGCTCTGATATATGATATTCAGAAAAAATTATTTCCTCAAGCAGGCCAGTCCAATCAAGCAAATCCATCTATATCCAACACGCATGTTTCACCTTATGATATTTCACCACTACCAGCATTAACAAAACGCGTGTCGAACAGAGGTCGTAAACCAGCAAAATCGGCAATCATAACAAGTTCGCCTTATAAAAAGATACTTGAGGAGGCTGAAAATAAAAAGTTTGATAAACAGAAAATAAAAGACATAAATATGTTACAAACACCCAAGACTGAAAACAGAAAAGATAAAGAAAAGGGCAAAAAGGACAAGAAACTGGAAAAACAAAAGATTAAACAAGAATCAGAAAACAGAAAAGATAAAGGAAAGGGTAAAAAAAGCAAGAACATAGAAAACCTGGAAAATCAAAAGAAGAGACAAAAATTTGAAAACATAAAAGATAATGGAAAAGGCAAAAAAGGCAAGAACATACAAAAAGAGAAACATGAAACCTTTGAAAACAGAACAAATAAAGGAAAAGAAAAACGAAAAACTAAAGAAATTAAGAAGATAAAGACAAATGATTTGAATAAAATTAAAGGAAAAAGGAGCAGGAAACGGGCACTCGCTGAAATAAGTAATGTTGATTCTGACAGCCTATCTTCATATTCATATAATAGTCGCAAATCTGATACGTCTGGAGAAATTGAAGATTCTTTTGGTATACAACCTACGTGTAGTGATGCAGAGTGTTTTTTCTGCAATGGGAAGTACAGCGAGGATAAGAGGGGGGAAACATGGGTGCAGTGTTTTATGTGTGACCTTTGGGTGCACTGTGAATGTGCTGGCTACGACGCCGGCTCATACATTTGTGATTATTGCAAATAAATAAGTAATTTTAAAAAATACTTTAATTAATTAATCCTATATGATTTCGGAGTGAACTGATTAAACTGTGTTAAGAATTTATTAAGAGAAGTTAAAATAAAAGATTTGATTTTGTCGATTATTTCGGACTAATCATTTGGTATATCGATGGCACCTATATGTACAAGTAAAATATCATTTCTTATAGTGAAGATAAATTGGAATATTCCGAATTTAAGAATGGTGAAGGAAAATAGGAATACCTTGTTCGTATAGTGAAGGTAATTTGGAATACCCAACATTAAGCAGACACGGATTAGAGTTCTTTTGTTTACACTATAAGATTTAGTTTTCAATAGCTTATATTTTCTTTTAAGATAGTTTAGTATAATGCCTCACATTTTTTAGCTAAGCTTGGTGAACACAATTTGAAATACCCCTATACCAAAATACCTGCACCACATCTCCAAACTAGCTTCTAGCTATTTGGTGTTCCGGTATAAATTTTACCTACTGATGATGTCCAATGTTTAGAATATTTTCAAGACTGATAAACAGTTAGTTTTACTACCTTATTAAGTTTTATCCCGATTCTAGCCATCATACAAAAGTTAGTAAAGCCCAAAAACAAAGTGGTATTCCAAATATGCTTCCTTTCCTCTAATACTAATAAGGTATATTTTAGCGCATGACAGAATAAAATCAAATATCTGTCTCGTGCTGAAATGTGTCTAATAATGTCACCGTAAAGCGTAAAGTAATTATTGCTTTGTTTTGAGTGTCTACAACGGTTCCGTTTCGTTTATTTGGGGTCGGTGCAATATGTCCTCTTCTTCCATACTTTCCTAAATACTTATTTTATTGTCATATAATTCCTGCCACACCTCTTTAGTAATCAGAGGTGAGGTAGTCGCCGCACAGACCATGCGTAACCGTTAGTTGCATGATTTGAATTATCACCTATTGCAGTACAAGCGTTTAAATGATGTCTTTATAGGAGCTTTAGCTAGTAAATCTCGACTAACTTTACAAAGTTTGCTCTAATAAGAAGCCTTCACTTTCGTACGTTCGTCAAGTCAAGAAGAAGTGAATTACGTACCTACATTAATCCAATCGCCTGAGTGCTAGACGACGTACGTCGATGGCAAATGATGTTACATACGTTGTCTAAACTCTAACCACCCTGGAAAGATAAAGGGCGTCGTATAACGCTTAAACGACTGTAGTGGTCACAAGTCTACACTGGGAATCCATAATTTTATCGCAATTCCTTTCAACGATTTTTATTACCCATAAAACGATTCGCAGAACTTATAGTAGCTAAATCCTAGAATTAGGTTACATCTCAATTTCATTTCCTCGAATAGGTATACCTATATTATCTAAAAACACAGTTCATCGTTATTTCTTTTCATGTTTTATACATTTTATCGAAATAATGTTACATCGAAGTTTTGTTACCCATATTTTTGTTTTATCGTAATTTTCAGTTTGCAAAATAATTAAAACATCGATTTTTACTTCAATAAATCAATGGACATGGCAAAATACGATTTCATGCAATTAACTAATTACTTAGTTCTTCTTTCTAGAGCATTATTTAAAACAAAAATTAGGATGAATAAAAAAAGTATTTAAATTGACTCAGTTTACCCTGACTCCACACAGTCTTGTCTGCCCTACCCCTAGAGTGCAATGTTAAAGTGCTTAGGCGCGGAGGGGTGAGGTGGCACGCGAGCTGAGGAGCAGGCGGATGCAACACTCGCCGCCGCGGCTGAAGGTGCGGTGGTAAGCGTTACATTCATCTGCGACGATAATCTCGCGCGGGACCGCCTGGGCCCCGCAGTGCCGGAGCGTGACAGAAACCATGCCTACTGCATGCTGTATGTTTGCTTGCATGCTGCATGTTTGCTGCAGTCTGCATGTTTGCTTGCATGCTGCATGCTTGCTTGCTAGGGAGCACAAAGAACGGATTTCCCGTAAACCACTTAACACATAATGATGAAATATGACATGTATATTCGGTAGGGAGTGTACTAAGGAAGCACTGAGGACATATTTCCCAAAATTCCCACGGGAACGGGACAAACGGGAATTCCAAATTTTAAAGGATATGTACCGAAGCGAAGCGAGGGCGGGCCACTAGTATTTTAATAAAGAATTAAAACTTAGATTGTTTAAAGAATAATAAATTAATAGCATGCGCTTTGTGACATGGAATGTCTGAACGATATGAAGACAGGCTTTTCGTGCACCAATGGCAGCTCAGATTACGCTCAAAATCTGCGTAAAACGGCCATCATCGACGCAGGGCTTCACAGGCTCTATAAAGCTGTTTCTACTTTCCAGGAGACCAGGCTCGAGGACGAGGGATCGATACGGGAAGCGAACTACACATTACACGATTCGCAATCAGGAACGATCTTCTTTCTTAGGTTGAGACTCATGTGGGTGTCTCAAAGCGCGTAATGATCCTACGACTTAACATCTCAAGTGGGTTCGTCACCATAGTTTCGGCGTTTCGCTCCAACGCTTCCTTCGTTAGCCGTAGCCAAGGAGCAGTTTTATGACCAGCTGGATGTGGTTGTAAGTGCGGTGCAGCCGGGCGACCGGCTGTTTCTCATGATGGACTTCAATGCCCGTGTGGGACAGGACGCCACTTCCTGGCCTGATTGCATGCATTGCAAAACGACAACGGACAACTATTGTTGGAGTTTTGCTCTAAATACCAGCTGTGCGTTACCGATACGTATTTCAAAGGTAAGTTTATGAGAAGTTTCTTAGATGCATCCTCGTTCGAAACATTGGCACCAGCTTGACCTCGTTCTAACTCGTAGGAAAGACTTAAAAGAAACTCTCCACACACGCTCATTTCACAGCGCTGACTGCGACAGTGATCACTCGCTGCTTATGACGGATGGTGGTATGTCTTGCTCCCAAGAAGATACACTCTTCTAAACCCCTGGGTAGGAAGCGGGTCTATCTGAGTGAGACTGGTGACCCCGACGCAGTGGAACTTTTTGAGAGCAGGGTATGCAAACTGTTAGCTGCCTAGGAGAAAAATAAGTCCATCGAGGATGGACACTGCCTCCCGTGTCTTTGGTCACCAGCTAGCTAAATCACCTGACTGGTTCCTTGAAAATCAAAAGCATCTGCAACCGTTTATAGATGCTAGAGGTCAGTGATAGTAGGTATAATAGGTATTGGTGATTGATTTAGGATCCCGTGCTTCAAAAACAGATGAATTATGATAGTTTTTTACTTCCGCCCGAATCAATGCTGCCTGATTTCGACTCTAGCTACAGCCCAGTTCGGCGGGAAAAGCTGGAAGGGTGCGGGTGTAATTTTTGCATGTGTCCGTAAAGTGATGTTTTCTGGTAGATAAGTTATATTTTGTTTAGTTGTGATATGATCTGGATTTGATTCTAGTGCGTGTGCATGGTTTTATATGCAGGTAAGCAGAATAAAACTTGAGTCGGAATACGATCTCTTCATGGGCTCATGTAAGTTGTTTTTGCAATTCATTTTTATTTTTACTAATTTTACACTCGTTTTTGAGGATTTTCCCCACGTTTCCTTTGATTTTCATTGTCATCCATCATCATAAATTCAGAAATCAATTACTAAAGACAATGGCTGTATGGGCATAGTTCCCCTTACCTTTCCTTCGGGATAAACTAAACAAACAAAAAAAGAATTTTGAGGTTAAGTAGGTAATTCCGGGATTCGCGCACCTTACATACTTCTTTTATAAAATGGGGAAAATAAGAAAGCCGAAACCTAGCAAAACTAAGAACAATGTTACAGATCAAAGTGTGGAAGAAGTGGAACAAGATATCCCCGTGGATTTGAAGGAAAATGTTATTCATACAATATTGGATCAATTGCAGGTTAGTTAGGTGCCTACTATGTATTTTCTTTTCATAATATTAGGTAGTACCTTTAAGATTATAGATAGTTGCAATGCACAGTTATAACAGCCTACTTATGCAATGTATTTTTTGTAGGCATCTAATGTGGAGGAAAAATACTGTGGGCTGCAGACATTAGCCATGTTTATAGAAACCCCAGAGAATGTAGAATCAGTTCTAAACCTGCAGTTGCCTAAGGTTGTGGCTCCTTTGCTTTTGGATCCTGTGAGTTCAGTGAGGAATGCTGCATCTGGGGCTCTTAGGAACCTATCGACAATAAAGTCTGAGGTCTGTGATGCAATGATGGAGCAGGATGTTATGACTCCATTGACATTTTATTTCAATCAGGTAAATTGTTTTTGGTTCCTATTTTGTCTATAACCTATTATAAGGTGCTTCAAAGCTCACACCACCATCTTCATAGCCTACTCAACAACTTGTCAAATACTGTTTCTACTTCTGCATACTGGAGAAATAAAAATCCCCCCTTGCTTAGTCAAAAGTTATAATAATTTTCAAAATCTTAATATCTCTTGCTTTCAATTTAGTTTAAATCCATTATTTACATCACATTTCCAGTCATTAGTATTTGTTCCTGATGTTATCCTTAACTTCGGACTAAGTAAGAAACAACCTGGAACAAATAGAATTTTTAACGGCATAATTGAAAACATTTGGCACGATTGGTTACTAATATACACAGACGCATCCAAACTCTCTGACGACAGTAATGTCGGCGCTGCAGTTTGGATTCCAAAATTCAAAATTATTTTAAATCAAAAATGCCCACCCTTGAGCTCAATATTTACTGGAGAAGCGATAGCCTTGTTGGAAGCGGTTTCTTATGTTGAGTCCCATAAGTTGCATCAAACTCTCATTCTCTCGGACTCCAAGAGCTGTCTGCAGGACATTGTGAAATTCCCATTAAAATCTAGAGACAATATGTTCGTTATCCTGAAAATCAGAGAAATCCTTTATAAATGCAAGACCTCAGGCATCGATGTAGTATTGGCATGGATACCTGGACATTCAGGTATTGTGGGAAACGAGGCTGTAGACTCACATGCTAAGCTCGCTGTTCACATGGGCCGCGACGTTTACTTTAAGAACATATGTCGTGATTTACGGAACATGGCTAGCTCTACCTTGTCGAGTAGTTGGAACGATATATGGCAAAGAACCAAGCAAATAAAAGGTAAACACTATGGTGCCATTCAAGAAGTTATCCCTCCTAAACCTTGGTTCTTTAAGTATAGACAAGCCGACAAGGCGACAACATCTACAATTATCCGGCTCCGATTAGGTCATGTCTGTTCTCCTGTGTTCCTAGCGAAGATAAGAGTTAGAGATCATTCATTATGCGAGTGTGGCTTAGCTGAGGGTGACATTGATCACCTTCTTATATCTTGTCCTCTCCTAAAAATCCCCCTCTACGATTGTTTGCCGGATGACATTGCTCGTCCGGTAAATATATCCTTCCTTCTATCCCTAATTCCCTCTCCTTTTTTCCACTTCTTCTCCAAATATATTAAATTTAATAATATTAAACTGTAATATGTATATTTATTGTATATTTTGTACATAATATCTATATGTAATCTATATTATTACTGATTATTCCCTTTACCCGTTTGGTCTGGGTCCCTGAAACTGATCATTTTCCTTTGTTATATATTTTTTTTATTATTATTTTTTTATTTACGTTTGGATGTCAACACGTGACATTGGCAAAGTCTCCGTGTAAACGAGAGAGACGCCATATCGCAAAATTGAATTGAATTGTCTATAACCATAGATTTTATGAGGACTGGTTTTCACCTGACTGTGATGCAAAGGGGTGGTAATGTGTTTAACAGCCTATGTATGTATGTATGTTCCTTTGAAGCACTATACAGACCAATTTTTATGGGCCGATTTTTATGTTTCATATGTTAATCGATTCCTCTTAATCCGACGAGTGTCACTAAAGACATGACGTCAGTGAAAATTTAATATGGCGACTACTAGACACCATATAGTGAAAATGAAAAGAAAAAGTTAAGTCAGACTGTATCAAGTGGGGTTTTGTTGAATAGGTATATAAAAATAATTTTTGGTTTACTCTCAACATTTTTCAATTGACTGTTTAGGATCTATATCAATTTAAAGTTGTGTAACAACCATTCTCACATATAAGTTTTTAGACAGCAGCAAGACGAAAACTTCTTGCTGCAGAGCATGTTTCTTGAAGCGTACCTATTAGTACTCATAACTTAAAAGTATAAAATAAAAAAAATCATAATTTAAAAAATCCAAAAACCTGACTGTAAAAAATAACCAAACTACTGTATGTACATAATAAAAATTCTGAAAAGAAAAAAACAAGCACTTAAATGTCCAGTGGTCTACAATAATATTATTATGGAATGAATACTATTGAAGAAAATAAAATATTTTCTAATGATGTAACATAACAACTGAACAGTCGGGATCCATCATGACAGCCAAGCTAATATTTCAATGGATCCTGGCTGTTCAGTTGTTATGTTACATTATTAGAAAATATCGGGGGGCATGGCAGTGCCCCCGCCAAGTCGAGCGCGAAACAAACACTGCTGTACCATCCTATACTGTCACCATTTAGCCACATTTTCAGGCCCCTATTTGAGAATCTCTGGATGAGACCAGTACGCAGAAATTTTCGTCATCCAGTAAGCTATAATAACATACTTAAAATCAAAATTTTCAAGTCTGTAAGTCAGTTAGTTCCGAAGCTAAGCGAAAGCAAAGTTTCGCATTTATGACACTCATTCACTCATGATCATTAAAATAGAACTAGTACTTCCCATAAACTCAGAGAGCTGTTTGGTACAGAGTTGGGGTTTAATGGCCACATAAAGGGAAAACTATAAAACTAGGAGAATCGAAGATCTGGAGTACCTGGTGATCCTGATTAGAAAACACAAGAGCCCAACCAAACTATTAGAGATCGACATACCGCCTTTACAAAAAATATTCAACTTGGTGGACCGCTTCATTTGATGTCAAAAATCGAAGGTCTGAAGTATCTGATGAAGAATCCTCAGCTCGTCTCAGCTGTATTAGAAATATGGTAATTTTACTATTGGTACTTTAAAAAAATCGACTGTCATTGCAAAAATCTAGTGTAGTGGGACACATCTTCTAATTTAATCTAGCCTATAGCGTCCCACTGCTGGGCGGATGCCTCCCCTTCTGCTTTTAATACGCATATAAATAAAATTAAAGGAAATAAATCAATATGCCCACGTTTCTACAAAAAGAAGTGAAAGTGAAGAAGTTGGTAGTAAAATTCGCAAATAATTTGAATCACGAATTATTGCCTATTAAGTCAAAATTTGAGGTGTGGCCATATTATCTATATTTCATTTTACATAATATGTTCAATGGCCAAGTCACTCAACATTAACTATATAATAAAGAAATTGCAGTAAGGAACTTTTGACTTGGCACGACTTTGTCTAGATTTAATTACTTTTTAGAGATAAACAAGCAGATCCATCGAGACTTGGCTAGTTTTTTACAGCATGTATTTGGTGGGATTTTATTTTCTTCAATAGTATTCATTCCATACTAATATTATTCTAGAAAACCGGACATCTATAGTTCGATTTTTAATTATGTAGGGTATAATGACAGCTACAACTGACTTTTTTTTTTATTTAAATGTTGCAAGTAGTACAATTAGTTATATAATTTTTATTGTAAGCGATTAAATGAACTTTCAATAGTTTGATTTTGCAATTTTTTTTTATTATGTATGTAGTTTGGTTATTTTTTACACAGTCAAGGTTTTGGACTTTTTACTATACTTATTGTGCAATTATGTATTTCAGTTTGCCGAAACATGGATACCTGATCCAAATTCTAAAAAGGCAAATGATGAAGATAGTGATACACTTATCCAGAATATAAATACTCTGCTAAATCTGTGTGAGACTTCAGGTAAAGCATTTCACTTCAGGTAGCAAATGAGCAGTACTTAACTATTTAACATTAAATAGCTTGGTCTAATCTCCTTTAGTTTAATCAAGTTGTCTTCTATTTTCAGAATTAGCCATTAAATATCTGGGCGAATCAAAAATTCTAGACACTGTTTTACCTAGATACTTAGAACTGAGTGTATTTGGGAGTGACATTGTAACTGCTGTGTTACAATGTTTATTTGTTGTTGTGGAAGACAATCCTGTGGCTATAGATAAAGTAAAAACCAATTGTGACAGACAATTGCAAGAATTGATTATACTTGAGGGAGATGAGCCTGAAAAATTGTTGGTAAAAACAATAGCGGCCGGAGTTATTATTAACACATGTGGTGGAAATTTGAGTGTGTTGCCTGCAAATATCATAAATCAGATCTTCTCAATATTGGCCAAAACTTTATCATTAGATCATAGAACTATATGCCATCAAGTTTCAAGTTCTGTACCACTGAGCAATGAGGCAGGGAAGGTGACAGCACTAAAGGGCAAAGCAGCTCATGAGCTGGAAATCCAATTAACGTCAGTCACACAAGTAATAGAGGCCCAACAAAGATCTATTGAAATAATTGCTAATATTTGTTCCTGTGAAGGTATAAAGTATAAACATTTTATTATATTTTATTTGGAACTGTTACTCTTGAAGTTATGAGTTATATTTTAATCCTGCTAATCTAATAAATGAGAAAGTTTGTGAGAATGGAATATCATGCAAAAACTACAAGTTTTGATTAGACTTGCTGTGTGCAGAGTAGAATATATCACCCCATATCTACCAGAGGGGATTGTATAAGGAGGTTAAGGGTTTCTGGGAGGAACCTGGAACCTGACTACCCAGACTATGGACATAAACCCCCTATTGGCAGCCTTTGTGCTTTGCCCTGGAGGAGGCCTACATCCGGCAGTGGACTGCAATAGGCTGATGTGTGTGTGTGTGTGTGTTGATTTTGTTATTAAATATCAAAGTTGTACAATTCCAGTAAGTACCCTATATTAATATTAATAATAAATTAAGTATGGTTTTTGTATCGTTCGATATGGAGTACCCCAAGGAAGTGTTCTGGGGCCATTTGTATTCCTAATTTACATTAATGACATACCAAATTCAATACCTCATCCTATGGTGTTATTTGTTGATGACAGAGCTATAATATTTACATGTAAGAATTTAGAAACTTATGAAAGTGAGATTAACAACACTATAAAAACTATAATAAATTGGTATTTTATTACTGTTGATAATTAGCTAAGTATAATACAAATTCGTTTTATAAATAAAATAAACTAACACCGACTTCACCTTAGTTTGTGCAAATAAAGTATTTTGAATTTTTGTATTTTTGTTCCTATTCCAGAAGCTGATGATTCTTATGATGGAGATGATTCCTCTGATAGTGAAGAAATAGTTGATGAGGACATGTGTCAAAATTCATCTGTACTAGCTGAAGACAAACTACCGCCACTAATTTTGGAAGCACTAGTATCTTTAGAAATCTTTGAAAAAGTTTGGTCTAGGACACAATTACCAGCTGAGAATGTTATGTTAATATTGAAAGAATATGAAGGATCAAGATCTATTTTCAAAAAGTAAGTTTTATAATTTAGTACTGAATCTTTCATTGTAGTTATTTCCAGAAAAAGCGGTAATCCCATGATTTTTAAAAATATTCTATTAGGGTGTAAGCTTGCTTATGCACTACATTTATTCATACATCAATCAATAAATACCTTCATATACTTTGTTTAGATACTTAAATACAAAGCGGTAATTAAACAACCTAATGAAATGTAAGGTAAGTACTTATGTCATAAATAACAAAACTTATCATTTAAAATTTTCAGACTATACAACCTACAAAGTGGAGCCTTACTATGTGTCAACAACTTGATATCCAGTTTACCTATTGACAATCTTGGTGGAGTAAATGGAGTCTACAAAATATGGGTGGAAGCGGGAAAATTGGTGTTTAAACAGAGTTCAGAGAACGTAAACCTGTTGGAATCTGCCACAGCCGTCATGCGCGCCGCGTTAGACAAGATTAAGTTCCGTGAAAATGGGAACACTAGTGGACATGATTTGTTCAAAGATTTAGCTCTCTCTGACATTGAGGTATGTAGATTATCACCCTCCACTACACCCTGTCTTTTTGTCATGGTTCGAAATTATCAAGATAAATATTTTTTTTTGATAATTATATTGATAATTATCCGATATTTATCCTAGTTGATTTTCCATTTAACTTCTTGAAATTTTATTTATTTAAATGATAATATATTTATCCTAAATGATGAGAATGTTGAAATGGATGTGTGGAGTTACAAGAATGGATAGAATAAGAAATGAGTACATAAGAGGAAGTCTGACAGTTGCGCCGATCACAGATAAGTTACGAAGTAACTGTCTGTCTTGGTACGGGCATGTAAAGCGACGGGATGAAAGACATATTTTACAGAGAGTGTTGTGTATGAATGTGGATGGATATAAAGGAAGAGGTAGACCAAAGAAATGTTGGATGGACAGTGTGAGAGAGGATATGCGTGTACTGGGAGTGAGCAATGAGATGACGGATAATAGGGATGAATGGAAGAAAAGTACATATTGCGCCGACCCCAAATAAATGGGAACAGGAAAATGATGATGATGAATATATTTATCCCAAAGAGGGTCTCAGTTTTTCGACATTATTAAAAAACCAGCAAAGAATAATGTGAGAAATATACAATTTAATTCAGAGTTTGTAAAGTAAAGAAAAGGTATTTGCACTTATCTCTTCAGTCAAACATTTTTTTTTCATGATAAGCCTTTCGATACGTAAATAAACTTAGAGTATTTTAGTGTTTGATATTTATAATTATCAAAGATAATTATCATGATAATTATCACTTCGAACCCTGCTTTTTGTTAAGGTCCAATAAAACTTTTTTAAAGACCTTTAGGCCAATTACATACATAGTCAAAAATCTTGATTTATAACCCTGAAGATGATATTAGTGTTGACAAAACATACATCATTATATACATAAAATAAAAAACATTCATTATATTGCTATAAACATGAAATCACGCCTCTTTCGCGGGGAGGTAGGTAGAGATTAAAGATCCCCATTTGCTACAGTCCTACCTGACACGACACACACCTTTCATTATTAATTGTTGATAATTATAAGGGGTTTCAAAATAGCGCCTATGTATGTATTGCATGCTAGATGATCAAATTAAGTTTCTTGTTGCGATACTTAGATAAATAAATCGACCTATGCGTAGAACAAAGTTACATGTTCAAAATCCCTACTTTACAGGGGAGCAGTTTGAAGTTAGAAACGCATAAATTTTGCTCTAACTTTTTTTTATAATTAGTTTAGATAAATTATACTTTTACAGATGTCTTAGTACATTATTGTGCGTCTATTTACATCATAGTTATTTAAATAAATCTTATATTCCGGAATTTAGGGGGTCTCATAAACTAATGTGACATTTTTTTCGGATATTGCTGTTACATACAATCTGGAATAAATTACTGCAGTGAAATGTATGGAACAGCTGATTTTTTTTCATTATTTCGGAATTGGTACCATAGTGAAAGTTGTTTCATTTTACCTACATGTTCGTAGTTTCGTGTCAAAAGAAAACACCTTATATACACATGTTACCTTTTTCTCGGGAAACATATCTATCTATAGGTATACATATAATAAAAATGTATCGGATCGCTGTCTGTACATGGAAGATATATGAGAAAAAATATTATAGGAGACCTTTGTCAACGCAACCGTACCCAAAATAATTATTTTTGGAATTTTTGTCTGTTTGTCTTTTTGTCTGATCTGTGATAAAAGGAATAACATTCACCTAGAACGTGTTTTTCATTTTCTGTATTGATTCTTATTAATAACGTACCCTTCGTTAAGGGTGGCAACGAAAAAACATCCTGTAGATACAAATATACAAAAAAGTGATTTGGGTTCAAAGTAACATGTTCTGCGGGTAGGTCGAAATAATGAATAACAATAAATATTTATGATAACAATTTATATTGCAGATTATGTTAAATGGTATAAAAGAATGCGAAGTGCCAGAGATAAGATCCAACCTTATTCGAATGACGGGGATATTAGCGTTGCTACTAGTTAATAACCTAAATGAAACAACTTCAAATGTAATATGTGCCATCACCGAGTTCATACTAGAACAGGCTCATAAGGAGAATGAGGTGTGGGTACTAGCTGAGGCGATTGACACTCTCGTGGACCTGTATTCGGAAGATGAGACAGATGCCTTAGCAGCGAAAGTTAAACTGGTTGACAAGTTGGCGATTCTAGCGCCTATTCTAAAGAGCAAGGTGAGAGTTTCTAGTTACTGTTCTCACTCTGTAATTTACTGACACATAAATAAATTATAGGCGATAAGCTAGCGACTTGTCGCTGATGATTTACAAGTGCCAGATGCAAGATTTGCTATATGCTAAAAGTTGTTGTAGATCTCCTTTATGATCTTGCAGTTGTGGCTACCCCATTTCGGGAACACAGCCGTGTGTTTATGTATAGGTATGTATAAATATAATTAAGGGCAAGCAGTTTATACATCCTACTAATATTATAAACGCGAAAGTTTGTGGGAATGTATGTATGTAAGGATGTTTGTCGCTCTTTCAAGCAAAAACTACTGAATGGATTTTGATTAAACTTTATAATAATATAGCTTACATATCAGAATAACACAAAGGCTACAATTTGTCCCGGTAAAATATTTTTATCTCGGACATTTCGACATTTTGTTTTTTCTGCAGTCCCCGTGGACGGAGTCGCGGGCGTCAACTAGTAATGTAAATAAAATTTATTCTAATAATGTTATGTATGGGTTATGAAAATTGAAAATATGAAAATCTTATATCACTGTTGCATTTTTTATTATAGGTATGCTAATAGTATTTATGTATTAAAAATTTTCAGGCTCGACAGCAAAAACGTCTTCCAAAAGAATATAAAGTTCTGGTAAGCACAGCCACTTCTAACCTACCGAGATTTATCAAATATAAGAAAAGCAGGATCAGTACCTAAAGTTATGTAGGTATAAGTGAATTATTTAGGTTTTAAGTATCACATTTGATACTCATATACATATTATATTTTTACATTATACTAGTGACTAGTATTTATACTTTTGAATTATAAATAAAATAATGTTATTAGAAAATAAAACCAATGTTAAATGAAAAGGTGAATAAATGAAAATAACTTGGAGTTAAATAATAAGTTATTTAATTTATATTTTGACTATGTACTAACAAATTATAAACTCTTTACCAAGGCGTTCAAACAATATAAAATAAGTAACTAGACATCTTGTACATATTCACACTCAGTATGAATGTAGGAAAATAGGTATTTGTAGTATTATGCCATAATATTATCAGTTTTTGGTTAAAATACCACAATGAAATGCTCAATAAAAACGAAAATAATAAAATATCCAAACAATATTACAATTATCTAGCTATTGCAGACTTTGCAGTAGTAGTTTAATGCTGGTGCCGCACACAGACCCATCATGGACGGTCCAAGACCATCTAGAGTCCGTTTCATAGAATAAATCCTGTGCCTGATTTCTGAACTAACATTTTTTGTACTTATGCATTGACACAGAAAATGTGGCTATACATACATAGTAACTAGCGCCAACATTCAAAGGAACTATACGGTGAAACGCACTCTACACAACGCTAGTGGTTGATATTAATCAATATTCAATATCTATGTGTAGCTCCAACATAATATGAATATGGAGCAATAAAAAGCATTATTAAATAATCTTAATTACACAAATCTATCACATTGAACTTAGTGCTACTTTGTTAAATAAATTATAACTAAATATTGGACAGTCTGGGGACATCATTTGTTTATAAATTATACTAGATTAAAAATGTCTCTGTCTCAAAGTCCATTACGAATTATGATCAATGCCCTTTATGATTGAATGAAGCAAACAGATTACATTCTAATAGGATAGCTTAAACGCTTACTGGCCTGTTATATGTTTAAATATAACATTTAAAATGCTTTGTGTCGTGCATCTATTCTTACTTTTTGTACCAGTAAGTATAAATATTTAGCGGAAACATAAAACCTTGAGTTTATCTTTAATAGATAAAACAGGGTTAGATTGTGTAAGTATGTTATAAAGGCACGTATAGGTATTTTAACTTATCGGTATCATTACAATTTTTGAGATCCACAACATTACAAGACATCGGTTTGTTTGTTTCTTCTCGTTTCTCTTTAGCCATCACAAATGGCTTCATTTGTGATAGCTACACAGTTTCAGAATGTTGGAAACGTCTGCTACTCCATTTGCGGTTTTGTTTAATAATTTATTTCTAGACATTCACGAGCAGGAGACGCTTAATCAGTAGCAGTAAGAGCTCATGCGGTTATTTGTGTGTAAAGTAAATTTACTTGTGGTCACGGATTTGGTATACAAGATTTGCTCCGTGCTTGTGGTATTGTGAGTCGCATTTCGGTTTTTTAATTTTGTTTCTCTTACGTTTGTGTCTCGCACGCTCTAAACGTCTCCTATGTGAGGTTGCCTAACAACTTTACAAAGTGCATGTTACACGAATTAATTTGCAATATTTCCATTAACTGGACTTCCGATATCTCCATAGTAACTTCTTCTAGGTTTTGGTATAGGATTTGGTGACGTTGCATCATTTCCGTCGAATTTCTTTCTTATATCAGAAACCGAGAGTCGACTTGGTTTGGGAGGAGCGTCCACGTCTTGAACCAGTGCCGTAGTCAGTTTTCGTATTTCCATTTCGAACTCTCTAGTAGCTTTATCTATTTCATTGAATTCTCTCTCTGTGCTTGAAATAGAGTTATCAATACTTTGTTTTCTCGAGTCGTCATCATATAATTTACAAATAACTTTTTGTGGTTCCTCGTTGCCATTAGCGTCTATATGAGACGTATCCTCATTCAGATTTATGTCATATGTGACGTACGAGGTGTCCAATGCATTTGTGAGACTTTTGCTTCTCTTATTCGCTGAAACATGAAAGTCTTCTAAATTACCTCGTCGTAGTTTAATATCATCTTCGTTGACGCTTGAATTTCTTCTGTATTTAACTATATTTATTTTAGAGAACGCAACCTTGTTTAAAATGTCTTCATCTGAATCGGCTGGCTCTATTGTCGTATTTTGGTTATCTTGTTCCGTAGTTGGTGCCTCACTAATGTCTGTTTCTTTTCCATTTTGCTCTGCATTTACACACGGAGAATCGACTGTTATATCTTTCTTTGGATCTATTTCTGTATTTTCACTACCCTTAACTTTAACATCATCATCATCGTCCTCAACTATTTTCAGTTCAACATTTAGGTTCGTATTTTCTGTCTTCTGGAGGTCTTGGCTCTGTTCTTCTCCATATGAAGTTACACTTTTATTAGTTTCATTTATGTGTAATTCTAGATTTTCACTGCCCACCTGAAAGTTACAAAAAGTACATTTGTAAATATTTGATTGCTGATGCAAAGTTACGTACCAATAATATAGACTTGGAAAGAGATAAGTACCTGCCTCAAAAGCGAAAGATATAGGCTTCAAATAGGAATTTGGACTATGTGATCTGAATTTCTACAGTATATTATGATTTGAATGAATGAATGAAAAGCTTTATTTGAGACAGAAACATAACAAAGAATAAAATAAAATATTTATTTGAGGGTAGGTACTTACGGAAACATTAAGGTCGCAATTTTGTGTGGGCGGGAGAGGGGCGCGTTTCTTCTTCCGGCGCGTCCTGGCCGGGGCTACAGGACCTTCCTCGAAGGGATTTGTACTTTCCACACTGAATCTCGAACCGGATATCTCGCTGCGTGCCATACGGGGAGAACTGAAGGAGAAACAGTTATTTAGAATGGAGAAAACAAAGGCAGTTTACATGCAGGCGGCCGGTATAGGCCCTTTACCTAGGAGTTACAAAGGGATTTAACCTTATTTTAATTTTATAAATGAATTTTGCATAGCTATGTTCGAGAACAGTAGAGATATGAGAGTACTCTGCGACCTTGTTGTTTTTTTTTGTTTGCTGTTGTTGGTGAGAAATAGACCAATAGCTTTTCAACGGATTTCCTGTCTCTCTTACATGGTACCTGTGCATACCTAGCATAACCAGATCTGAGCAAAAAAAAGGAGACGAAAAAAAGTTGCCCTATTTCCTCTCCACTAAACGAGATCGGTTGTCAAGATGATGTGCATTTACCTGTTAACTTCTTGCTGGCTGGAACTGAGCATCCGTTCCTGGAAGCGGGACCGGGGCAGCGGCGTCACAGAGCCTCCGTACACATAGCGCTCCGGCGACCCTACAGTCTTTCGAGCGCTCGGGGAAACAGACGAGTCTGGGAACATTAGAATAGTAGAATTAATTATCACTATTGACCAATTTTGATAAAACTCGACTGGTAATGTATTCAATTATGAATTATACATTGCTTCTTTTATTTGTAATTTCACATATCTTTATTTAGCATTCAAGTAATGCAGACAAAATAAGGTAAGTGCACTCATATTTTTAATAGTATCAGGCGTTTCCATGGTGGAAAAAAACACCGAGTGGATTAATTGGTAAGTGTCAGAACACAGATATTGCCAGTCTTTTGGTCAAAGGTTACCAATGTCTCTTGCTAAAATAAGGTTGAAAACTTGTAAACTACTTACATTGAAGAGCTCGCCTGAACACTACGGGACTCTCTGATTCACCATTTTCTTGAACCTTAGGTTTCTCCGGTGGAGGTTGCTTCTTCCCTTTCCTCATAAACGAACGGAAGGCCCTGAAATATAATATTTATTTTATCGTAAAGCCAGCCAAGCAGGTAAGTTAAACTAAAGACGTTCAGTTGTTTTGGCATTAATGTGACAGGTACATAGTAATTTCACATTATATTATGCCCAATACATTGTCATTGGTGCCATTAAAGACCTTGTGTCGAGCATTCTATTTCTTTGGTTGCTATAGATAGTATAGCTAAGGAACATAAGACTGTATTTAAAATTATACAAACTTTTGTGGTTTTACAGCAAAGTTTAATCTGTTTGCTAGATACCTACATAGCTGACATATTGCTGGATTGATAAGTCAAGATCAAGGAGAGTCTACAGTTATTGGAGAAAATCATGACCCAGAAACTCCAGATCTACAATATTACAAGCGGATGTCAGTAGGCGCACTCCTCACAAAGGTAATGGAAGTTTAGTGCACTTGATTCCACTTGAGCGGTCACAATTGCGGCGTGACGAGCGCCCGGTCATCGCACGCCTCTGCATCGCGATTTACCGGCATTTTTATAAATTACTTTTGTATAAGGAATGATAGTTAAGTAAATACTTGACATATTATGGACAGGATGACCTACACGTGCATGCCTTACACAGTCACGTCTATATGTACAGTGGGTAACTGTTGTAATTGTAACACTTGCTCTCCATAGATGAGTTTGCTATGATTTTTTTGATGATAAAACTTTAATTTTAATTGTGGGTTAGAGTTCCAACAGGACCAAACATTGATATGATGAATATTCATTTTCTGTAGGTAATTTATTGACGAAATACTTGTAATTGCTTAAGAGCCCTCACCAAACTTTCGAATGAATAAGAATTATTAAATGATTTAGGTAATAGTACTATAAATTTGTCTGTTCGTACTTATTGTAAATTCTCATTACTTATATATAGGTAAAAACCTAGATCAGGGATTCCCAAACTTTTTTCTCATAGACCCCTTTCAAAGGTTAACTGGTTCTCGTGGACCCCCTACAGGCCTGAAACACCACATACCAATTAATTGTGAAGCCCCATTTTTTCACGTAAATGTAGACCCCCATCGAGTCTCCTGTAGACGCCTGGGGGTCCACCTGGACCACTTTGGGAACCACTGGTGTAGATGATAGATGTATTCGTACTATAACTATGCAGGTTCCATAATTTTATCGAACCTAAACAGATTTAATGATGTTTTACATAGCGCACCGATTTCATAAACAACAGTTAATCACTCAAACGTCCTAGTTCAGTTGCTGTAAACAATCTGCAGCGAGCACATTACTTCTCTAGGTCATACGATAACGTAAGATTTGACCTGCTCTTGAACCACCTCTGCTGTTTGCGAGACGATATCCGAATCAATGAATAACCTCTTTCTGATGTTTTATCTACAGTGATTCCAAATAATTCCAATGTATAAATCCGGTTGATTGGCAAAACATGTTCATTAAAATTGCATTGATAAGCAAAAACATTAGCAATAGGTATAATAAAAATTCTAGTTAGGTATATAACCCACGTATTACTTTTAGTTATTCTGTGGTTAGATAGTATGTTTATAGTTAGTATCTCTACGTCTACAAATTTCAATGAGGTAGTTCATTATTTTAGCTCATGCCATTCACTATTAATGTTCGCATTTTATGTGTTTCTCAGTTATACTCATTCAGCTGTGGAAGATTTTCTTACAGCGCGTTGTTTAATGCCTGTACCACGTATCTATCTACATATTTGTAGGCAAACCTAATTTTCCAAGGCTGTGGCCTTCCTGGCAGTGCACGAGTGGTGCTAATCAAGAGTTCACTCTCGCTTTTTGGTCAAATTCCTCGAATTATCTGCAGGTGTTTAGACTGTTTCAGTTGAAGTACTTTGATATTGCGCTATAGTTTCATTTGTTTTATTTAGTCACTATATTCGCTCAAATAAACAAACAAACCAACAATTAAAGTTTACCTCATCATCTTCATCATCATCATCTTCCTGTCCTGTTCCCATTTCTTTGGGGACGGCGCAATATGTACTTTCATTCATCCCTATTATCCGTCATCTCATTGCTCACTCCCAGTACACGAATATCCTCTCTCACACAGTCCATCCAACATTTCTTTGGTCTACCTCTTCCTTTATATCCATCCACATTCATGCACAACGCTCTCTGTAAAATATGCCTTTCATCCCGTCGCTTTACATGCCCGTATTTACCTCTTTATAATATTAGTATAGACTAGTGGACGCCCGCGACTCCGTCTGAGTGGACTGTAGAAAAGACAAAATGTCGAAATTATCCGGGATAAAAACATTTTACCGTGATAAAAAGTAGCTTATATGTTAAGTGGGACCTGTCACAATATATTCCTGAAAACTGCATCGAAATCGGTCCAGCCGTTTCTGAGATTAGCGTGCACAAACATCGATCCGTTACAATTTTATTATATGTATAGATTATTATAGATAAGAGCGCGTATTTGGGACTTTCTTACTTTAAACATATATACATTAATGACCTACATCGCTACGTACCTAGGTATTTTATCTGAATTTTGCTCATGACTCACAATATCCAACTTTACATGCCACAAATAATACAAAAGGTACTTATAAAATGCGTTAACACCTTTTTACCCGACTGTCAAAGAAAGGTATTGTATTTCGCGAATATGCTGTGTGTATATTTCTGCATACATCGTATATTCTCGTCGTAGGTATCTTTTATGATGGTACGAGTAGATAGCTGTTCATATTAGGAGATCCTGTAAACATAGATAGCAATAGGTACATATTTACGCAGAAATGTCTACGACTTTACACAATTTGGTGGTCAGAGTTAGCAAGGCAGTTGTTTAAATACATTACCTTGACTCCAAGTCAGATTTGTGAATATGTAGATAGGCTACATGCCCAAGTAGGTAACGTGCAATTTTGTATTCATGAATTGTAATTAGGAGGACGATTTTGTATTAAGCAAAACGGTTTTTGGACAAATGTTGGTATTTAATAATTATCTATCTGTATATTTTTGTGCTTTAAAATAATTGGAAAAAAATCGGTAGAGTCCAATGTAATATCTCTTTTTTGAGCTTGCAAGTAGATGTCATTGCGCACTATGAATAAGAAATAATAGGTACCTAACCTACCTATCTAATTTTACTTAATTTCTGTATATTTAACCACATCATTTCTACAAATGGCAGTAGGTCCATAACATCTTCAAGGTAAATATAATAAATAACTTTATACCTATACTATAGCAATAATTGTTTATTAAAAAACTATTTTATTGCTACTGTATACCTTCGACAACAGTGTACTTACCTACTTGCGTAATTACGTAAAACAAAATATAAATTAATATTTATTTAGAGGTACTTTTTTGGGATTTTACTTTTGACCGGTTAGAATTTAATCGAAAATGTAAGAGTAAAGTTTGTTACCTCTTCACGCTTTATAGAAGAGTTCAAAAGCTTGCAACAAGAATACATGAAATCCACATAGTTATATAAGAAAATCGTCGAGTGTACCTACTTCTAACTCCACATGGAATTTGTTTGTCAGAGAACATGTAACTTTTTTCTTCCACACGGACGGAGTCGCGGGAAACTGCTAGTATGAACTAAGTAAGTTTTATTAGTCACCCTTGAACCTAACTGTATCTGTATTAATCAGTATCATGTTCTGCATAGAGAGTGCTAATTGTTGAGCATCGGCCGCAAACTGATTGCGAAGGCCGTGCCTAATGCACATTATCTTATCTGTGAATTATTTAATATTGTAGGTAGGTACTACTAAACGCCTGATGGACAGTGGATTAGTAAAAGTACCTATAGAAAAACTAAAAAATACAGTACACTACACCCCTAATTCATTAACACCTGGGTAGGTTCCTAACTTACTCTTACTGACACGTCGGAATACCAAGTTATGGGCAGATTTTTCTAATAGTCAGATAGCCTGTCTGAAGGATAAAGTTGTTGCTGTCTCTATCTTGATCAAGTGTTAGAGGAAGACAGCATCAAATTTATCCTTCACACGCATAGGCTATCTGACCATTGGAAAAATATGGGAAAATGGAAATGTTTCAGGAAAGTTTTGAACAAAACGGCTACAAATCTTATATTTGGGATATTGTATGTACAAAATACTTAGACATAGCTATAACAGATATGAATAGCTCTATCGTATAATCTATACTATAATATTTTTTTTAAAACGAAAAACCGACTTCCTCCCCTATGAGTTTTACTGTCCCATCCCATGCTCTATCAGAGCCTAATTTTTACCCGACTGCGCGACGCAAAGGAGTGGTAATGTGTTTAACAGCCAATGTATATATCGTAACATAACAACTGAACAGTCGGGATCCATTATCCGACAGCCAAGCTAATATTTCAATGGATCCTGGCTGTTCAGTTGTTATGTTACTATCATTACAAAATATTTTATGTTCTTCAATAGTATTCATTCCATAATAATATTATAGAATGCTAGACCACCGGACATCTAAGTGCTTGTTTTTCTTCTTTTCAGTTTTTATTTTTTAAGCAGGGTTTTTGGATTTTTTAAATTATGTTTTTTTTTTCATTTCAGTTTTTTTTATTATGTACATTATTTTTTGTTATTAAATTGTTGTGGAACCAAGATTTTAAATAAATGAGCCCAAACTTCAAGGCTTCAGGTTACTAAAAAATTCCACTAACTGTTTTTCGGCGGCTCCATCATCAGACCCTCGTTTCCTTTATATTATGTCACGCTACACATATACAGGATGTTTTTTTTGTGGCCACCTTTAACGAAGGGTACGTATTCTATACATGAAATAAAGTAAGTTTATGCAAAAAAAAAAATGCTGGGATTTTTTTTTTTTTTTTTTAATTTTTTTAAATTCCTTGATCGTGCGAAATTTATAGTGTCTAGTGTTTATGTTAGTTTTTTTTATACAGATATTAATTATTTTTCGTGAAAAAATCCTGCTACGCGCGTCTATGTGCATTTATGCAGAAAAACGCAGTCTATTTACTCAACTTTGGACCCTAATATTTTGGAAACCAGACACTTCCCAGGTATGCTTCCATGGAGAAAAATGATCGTGATGATGAGGAGATTCCGTAGTTTTCGGGAACGTTGACGACCAAAAATCACCCTGTATAGCTGACCAAAATTCTCTATAAAAATCTAAAACCAACTACTCGTGCCTATGTTTGAGGATATCCATAGAGATTCCATCATCAGATGTTATGTTTTATATGTAGGTGATCAAAACGCTCGGTAAAAGTATAAAAACAGACTACATGTGCCTACAATATTTGAGGATTGCCCTCGATTTCTTCAAGATCCCATCATCAGATCCTGATGTGGCGAATATAGGACCAACTTGGAAGCATACCATGACCAACTATATAAAATTGAAATCGGTTCATAAATGACGGAGTTCTGAGGTAACACACATAAAAAAAACATAGGTACAGACGAATTGATAACCTCTCTTTTTTGAAGTCGGTTAAAAATGTAACGGATCGCTATCTGTACATGGAAGATACATGAGAAAAAATATTGTAGTAGACCTTTATCAACGCAATATTACCCAATAGAATGATTTTTGGAAATTTTTTATCCCGGATAATTTCGACATTTTGTTTTTTTTGTTCCACGTGGACGGAGTCGCGGGCATCCACTAGTATCATACATGCGTGAATAATGGAACACGCGCTGCGCCTGCGTCGGACAATCCAGCCCGAGGTTATGTCTTATCCGGAAAGAGTCAATACAAACTAGTGCATCTTTCTTGACTACCTGTGTGTAGGTAGAGGAATTGAGGAAATGCCTGTCATGTATAAGCGTACTACCGGCCTACCAGTGTAGTTTGATATTTGTTAGACTAAAACGGCTAATAAACACTACTCGTAGATATCGTGATTAGGTATTCGACTCTGCTCGCACTACGCTACTTTTGCTGTTTTACATTTGTTGTAACCATATATCCATACATAATTCAGTGAGGAGGTATTCTCGAAATGGAGTAGCCAGAACTGCAGAATCATAAAGGCAATCCTACTGCCACGTTTAGCATAGCGGAGTCAGATGTTAATGATCAGTGACAACCTGAGTGAATGCCCGAATCCCTTAGTCGACTCTTACGCCATGTACAGAAAGAGATGCAGCTGATGTAAGTATATGTATGTAATTGTATCAGGCGTCACTATTCGGAAGTTCAAATTTCCATTGAGGGGTCGCCCACCACCGGGCCCTACACCCTCCGCCGACCCTCGGATCTGCCGGCTCATGATCACGAACACAAGACACTACCGTCGCAACGAGAAGCCAGATCCCAGCACCTAGCATGCGACCATACATACAATACATAGCTGCTAATCCGAAAACCAATTAAAAATTTTAATCGACATATTTCGCCAACACCCGTGGCATCACCCGTGATGTAAGTATTCTAGGGAGCCCCGCATTTGCCATACGAATTACGAATAATAGTTACCTACTTCTTTCTAGTATCTAATATCTATTAAATCTGTGCTTGTTTATTTTTATAGCGTAACTTTGAAACGTTATGTTTGTGTTTTACAAACTATGTTATAATATTGTTGGTTAATAAAATGGAAGGCGAGATCGCGTAATTAAATGTATTGGAATAGAGCCAACTCACGTATGGAGCAAAAACAATGAATCGACCTGTTTTCGGTACGTGGTTTACTAAATATAACAGTTTCATCAGTACTTTGCATCTGCATGCTCGATTATTTTTACACATTCAAATAAATGTTTGGTCACATCGGGATACGAGTATTTCTCTTCCCAGTTTCCAGTCTGTAGCAATATATCTACAGGGTGAAAGAAAAGGGGCATGTTAGCGAAATTATAAAAATAGTTTACCTACTAATAGAGAAACATTCCCGAGTTGGGAATTCTCCCAATTTTGGGGATCGGTTCTCTATAGTGACCTAAGTACATAATTTTCATAGGATTTCGTTTGATATAGTTACCCCTTTTGTTTCATTCTGTATATATAGGTATTTATTCGGTTACATACAAAAATAAGAGAATAGTTAAGCGAATGAACATTACCTAACATTCACCTCCTAATTTTGTGTGTTTTGTCTCTAGATAAATTTGATAGTGATAAGAAAATGTGTGCTTAAGAAATTCCTTTTAGGTAAGTAGCACAGTATGAGTCAGATGCAGCTTTAAGAAATGGTCTTCCAGGACTATAATAGTTGCGTATTTTCATGGGCTTGTTCCCAAAGGTCCTCGACTCTATTGTTTTCAAAAAATGTCAGTTCATACTTCAATTCCCAACAGGTCCACGATATTGAAAAATAATAAACATTTTCTTTCCCAACGGATCCATGAGAATGTTTAGTATGTACAATCAGCAGGAAAACCTGGGTCAATTTATTATGAAATAAAATACAGATAATAGTTTAGATGAACAAGGAGTCTTTACTGTGTCTCTTTGCACAAAAATAGGCTTATAATAAAGGCATTAAAATCACAGTTTCGAAATATCACAAAAATCATCTCAATCTTACACTGACCACCCATGATCCTTGTCTGCTGACTGACCTAAGCATCAAATAAAACATAGTTTCGGTATAATCATAGGTAGTAAATCATCTCAATCTTACAGTAAAATAGACATAAGCATTAAAAATCACAGTTTCGGAATATCACAAAAATCATCTCGATCTTACACTGACCGTCCATGGTCCTTGTCGTCTGCTGACTGACCTAAGCATTAAAAAATCACAGTTTTGGTATAATCATAGGTAGTAAATATCATCTCAATCTTACAGTAAAATAGATAAATAGCACAAACTCTCTTGTATCGTTTTTGCTGATTGTACTTCGAATAAATATCGTGGACCCGTTGGCAATTCGTATTTGAAAGTTTTAAAATATACATATTTTACAAATTTCATGGACCCGGTGGGAAAAGAAGAACAATAGAATCGTGGACCTTTGGAAACAAGCCATTTTTTGCATTGGTACCACAGAACACTATAATATACTCTAGATTGGTACATGATGTTTCTATAAATATCTTTGTATTTATTTCTCGTTGCTTAGTATCCTACCCATGACACAAGACTTTTATTACTATTGATAGGTACATATAAGCTTATCTACATAACTCTTTCTATTTCCGTCAGGCAGTGTTAGAGCTAAAAATTTAACTGTGGACACGGTAGTGCCACCGCCAAGTCACAATTAACCGTGAGTAGATCCTTATATCCTTGTGTTTTCAGTGCCAGGTACTACTTAGTCTTTAGTTATTTAAATTTTATTCTTATTTATCAGTTGTTAGATGATTAATAACGTCTTATCTCCATACAAGTCTATAACGTTATTATATCACGATAATTACTTATTATTATAAATAACATCATCGTCTTGTTTGTATGATAAACGTACCAGATTTTAGTACCTACCTACCTCTTGTTGCATTTATCCCCCATAAAAGAGACACTACAAGTTAAATTACCTATAGGTACATAACTTATTTCTTAAAATTTTCCACTTTAGGTCCTACAGTAGATAAATAAATACCTACCTACATACATAGACTCTGTCAAATGTAATATTTAAGGCGGATAATCGGAAAAACCTGAATTAACCATTATGATTACAGCGCACGTCTTGGCCCTACCTAAAAATAATTAATAGATAGGTACTACTACTGATTACAGTCGGTTTATTCCCAGTCGTCCCCACCCTGTCGTCCCCACTGGGTACGAGTGGGAAAAAAGGTTTTGTTCGTCCCCGGTGGTAGGCAAACGTAAAAAAGAACGAATGGGAAATAAAAAGTTCCAATCGCCAAACGAACCTTTTTTCCCACTCGTACCTACCCAGTGTTGATGACAGGGTGGGGTAGGGACACAGATTACCCCCTAGTGGGTAGGGACGACTGGAAATAAACCTTACAGACAAGCATAAACTAAAGAAACTAGGTAATAAAATAATTGTTGCAAACACTTTACAGTAAAACAATTACTGAATAATTGAAATCACGTCGTCGTCGGTGCATAGGTTTAGCAATTATTGCGGCACTCCAAGTTAAACATACTCGTATGTCAACAACATTATAATAATGTACGAGTAGATATAAGCAAGATCTGGTGACTTCAGTGCTTTTAATAGATGTTTGACATCATAATGCCATTCAGTCAGACCTTTATCACAATGCTATCTAATTATTAGGTATGCTCCCTCGCGCAAGTAACTAAGAATTATGTTTAAATAGGTACAATAAATACTTTTAATGTTTTAACGATTGTTGCATGCTGCTTTAAAAGAAAAACTCACAAGTTTTTCCGGAAAACATATTTATCGGGAAGTAAAATCTATACATACGAGTATAATATACTCCAATAAATTCTTATTTTCTAAAATACTTTGAAGTTAACATGATCTGAGTGGACATTATTTTATTTATATGTATATGTTGTCTCGGTTGAATCTAATCACGCGATCGGATTCTACTTTTCATTCATGTGATTTGATGCGAAACTAATATCGTGATCAGAGTGTATCCAAAACCATGATCAGTTTCCACTTATAACGGATCATTATGATCAGATTGGACTATCCCAAAATACTTAGCTTATTGGAAGCAAACAAGGACTTATTGGAACATCTCCAATACCTTATTTCCATTTTTTTTACCCACCCAACAATTTTATAAAACCTACTACTTCAAGAGCTAAGTAAAGGCGGGGTGGGTGGACAGAATCATCGGTTTATAATGTATTATGCATGACTGTATTTTACACCCTGTATACCAGGGGTGGCCGAAACCCAAGATCTACTGTTCAGACGACACTGTGCTGGTGCCTTAAATACTTCTTGAGATCTTAAATGAAACTGCATACAGTATTAAAACGAGTAACGTAGTAGGTATATGCCTTGCCACGATCGACTGGACTTATAGTCGCGATCGACCGGTTGGCCACCTCTGCAGTATATTCGTACTTTCCTTCATTAGGTCAGGAGTTTGTATTCTTTGCACTCCAACTCCAAAGTCCAGTTCGCGGTTAACCAATTGGCACGGTGGTGCAGTGTTGCCACTAACAATACTCCAGTTTCAAACAATTTAAATACGATATTTCCCTATTTTCCCCACAATTGCGAGGTAAAGGTAAACAGATACTGTTCTAGTAAATTATAATGTCCTCTCTTGAGTGCATACGTTGTTGTATGAATGAACATTCGTAGTTATAGATTATAGAGTAACGGAAGGAAAAGCTATGTTTTTTCTATCAAATAAGTAGTTTATTTTAATTGAGTTTCAATAGAGAACTACCTACCTAAAAATTGATACTATCACCAGACAGACCAACAATATCATCGATACGAATCGGTAATCACTGGGTCACCTACCTTACGCCTACATTAAAATGGCTAGATGCCCATGTTCGTAAAGATCTATAATATAAATCATCCACATAGAGTTGTTTTATTTACGGACATTATTGTTAGACGCTGACTCATACCAAATGCCTGTTGACGAAATAGTAATACAATGGCAAATAATTCTGTCCGACAGATTGTGACACAGATTTCTTAATTTGTTTACATTTGCTCATTGAAATTACATTTTACGATCATAACATTCATAGATAGACATTCGCATCGCAGCATGTCCAAAAAACAAACTATTCAATCTATCAAACATGTTTTTGATTTTACACAATGTAAGTAGTTACAGATCCCAAGAATATATTGTAAAAGTTTCAAATTTAACAAGCATGCGGGTGGTTTAGCATATTTCATAAAAAGATAGGTAAGTACTAAATAACATTAGGGAATTCCGCAGGCAGGTTTCATACAATAGGGGCACCACTCGAAAAAAAGAGTATTGGGAAAATGCGTTTAAGATGTAGACGTGTTGATTTTGTGCCCAAATATTATAAAAACTCGAAATCACAAAATTTTCGAGATGTGTCCCTATGTATAGTATGAAAGCTGCGACAGATAGGTACCTACATGCTATGTATCCCTACTAACTAACTAATGCTAATGGCAATAACATGGATGCGCAGTTTTAAGATCTACCTATAGCGATTTTGTTTTTCTAAGTTAGAGATTGAAACACGGACCTAAACGATATCGCCATTCACCATCCTCCACGCTTCCACATTGCTAACATAATTATGTATATGTTTCATTTAGTGAGGGACTTGCTTAATTTGTTCTAAATGTTAGTGCAAGTTAAAGCTACCACCTGAAACAGGTCCATCAACAATTTTGTGCCACTTCAAAGGTGGAAGGGTCCTATAAACTTGGGTAAAGGTAACACGACGTAGCTAAAGTAATACGTGGTACGTCAGGAAGATTTCCTTGGAGATGTGGGACGTAAGGTAGAGCCAAACCTAAAAGAGTGTACCTTAAAATTATTTACGAAACATTTAATACAGACAATAGTAACACCACAATTATCTAGTTTGGTGGTCACACAAATAAATACGTCAAAAGAATGGAGGAAAATGATATTACTCGTAAGTAGGTAGGTACTACAAAATACTAACATGGTACCTATGTTACGATAGTGATGTCATCGAGTGTCTATGTAAATACAGATTTGTGGTGAATTTGTACCGATTCTACATGTTAATAAAATGGCATAAAGAAACCTTAATTTCATAAATGTTGCTCTTTTGAGTCTAAGTTTATGTTGTAGCATCTACGACAAGTACTATCTATGATTAGAAATTAATTTATTTTTGGACAATAGTAATTGCTGTCAACGTTACATTAATTAAACACGACATTTAAGACTCGTGTTCCTATCTACTAATACGGGATAACCGTGGTATAAGTAACATTATTAGGTAGGTAGATGTTTACGCAATAGAGATACCTAAGTCTGAATCGGAAAAAAAATCACGAACTACGATGAAAATGTAAAAAAAAACTCACCATGAGTTCTTCAGGTCCTTGATGCCATTGAAAGATATGCTGTTGGATCGATTAAGCTTCCTGCCAATCGTCCAAAACCGTATCTTGTTGTGGTTGTCCTCCTCGTAGAACGGATTCAAGTGCTCCGGGTAGTCCTGGCTGGAGTAGCTCTTGCGGGCCATAGTCATGATTGCGAATCCAGAAAATCCAATTTTTACATAATAGGGTGCACAGGCGTCGGCCACTTCGCGCGTTATCAGTAATCACACTTATCACGGGCTGATAGCGGTTTCGTATCGAGTGAGATATTGTGTTGGTGAGGTGCGCCGAGCGGCGGCGGTGGCGGCTCGCGGTTGACTGCCGGTAGCAGCTAGCGCGGCCGCTGGCGACGTCATCGCCATCGTCAGCGGAGCCGCATTCAGCTCGAAACAATGCACACGATGCAGATGCAGAATACTATGAACACTCTATACCATGTTTCTTGATAATTAATAGTTCTGACTTCTGAACAGATATTAATTGCTCTACATTTCTCTATCAGCTATAACTAGTGGCTTATGCAAGTATTTTGTGGGCAGTTTCTTACATTGTATCGTTAAATAACAAATTATCCTGTATCTATGTAGGTTTAATTTTAGGCTCATTTGCACGCTCAGCTGGAAGTCAGGTGACATGATTGATCTATTCATCATTTGATATAAGGTAGGTAAGTAAAGCTACCTACCTTGATATCTTTGAAATCACGCACACTACAAGGTTTTAATTATTATCGCCACATTTTATCTTATATCTTTATTTACGTACGAAATTACGACTCGACCTATTTGACAGCCTAGACAGGGTAGTGAATAAATGAATACGACGAGGCTTAGGTTATCTATTAAACTACGGGTTCCCTCAAAGGCAAAGTTACTCTAAGAATACGAGCATTACAATAATTTATGAGGTGAAGAAGATTGATCATCTGGTGAAGGTTAAAGCCCACGTGTCTACCTACTATAAGCCTGAAATTCAGTTAAAATCATCAAATATCTCACAAAAAACTTCGGTATCTTGCTTAAACTGTATTGTTAAATATTAATCTAAATGACGTAGCTAATTTATATAAAGGGATGACGTCAACTTAACCTACAGCCAAAGGCTAAGTAAACTCAAAAAACTCGCACCTTTGCATTTATTACACACTGTCAACTATGCAAACAAGACATCTTTTTAGACTTTTCAGCTATTCAAGGTTATGTAGACTTATGGAGCGGTTATTCATGTAGGTACCTATTATATCTAGCTACCATCAGTCAGAGGGTAGTTCTATTAGTTTCCGCGTAAGTACTACGAGTATGGCACTGGGCTCTTGGGAAAATAAAATCGACTATCTATGTCGTGGTCATTTATTTATGTTCATTTTATAATCAGTGGAATCATGAAAGAAACACTTATTACGATGTACCATAGGAAAAATACCTCCTAATGACCCCTTAATGACAAATAAAAACTTGGCCTTTCCAACGACATTGCCGCTTACTTAAGCAAGTATCAAGGTACGATGGGCCATCATATATGCAAGTCGAAATTTTGATTTCACGACGCACCGTATGATATCTTATATCCTGGCATTCCTGGCTATAAATCTTTCCAGACCAAGAGCTTGCAGTGCATTACATAAGAACTCAATTGGCCATGTAAACGTTATTATCATTTGTCAAGCGACTTCGTTCTCTTGGTTCAATTTTAGTCTGCAGTGGCTGAGTCAACTCGGCACGCGAGGCCCCACTGGACGCCGAAATATCGCCTTAATGGTAGCCAACACGCCTTAGGATTATCGATCTATTACTATAAAGACTAGTATTATAAATAGGTGTGGTTAGATAGAAGCGGAAGGGAGTTGAATTGTTAATAGATCGTATACCTACAACTGTAGCTAGGTAGAGAACGGTCGCGCGATCGCTAATGGTATCAATAGGAAAGGTGACTTGAATTTGGTGAAAGAATTATTATTTATTATGATTTATTGAGAATAATGCGTTATAATATTATTGCTTTTCTTTGTTTGTAAATATAAACTGACCCTGAGGGATGACCTCATTTTAGGTCACCGTCATTTTGTTCTTTGTGCGTCGTCATTACACATTCTTTCGGGTTTCAGGACTACGAGTATTATACAGAAATACCTACACTTGTTTGAGGAACACACTAAATAGAGCATTTCATTTGATTTTCCGTCAGCTCTTCAAATTCCTGTGTGTTCCCGAATGTTTGTAAGCCAATTTCTTTGATCTTCATCAACCAAATGTCGGTCGACCCTAATATATCTTTGCGTAATAGTAGCGGGCTTGCTGTATTGTACAGTTCAGTGACAGGACAATTAACCCGCCGGGAACAAACGTATTGCGCCACTGCGCCACCAATTGAACCGGTATCGCCAATTCATTGACTGGGTCGTTCGGTAATGGAACTTATCTTCTTGCTCAATATCCTCGCCGGTGACCAATACGTAAAAGTCATCAGATGATGGACAGCTGTTCCGAATGAAGATACGTTTGTTTTTTTTGTAGGTGGGATAGGTTAAGTAATGAACCCTGCTGCAATGTACCTACTGTTTATAAACTGGTATAAATAATACCTTTCAAAGAATATACTTACCCCCTAAGTACCTTTGCATAGCGGCATAGATTATATTGGTACTTAGGCAGGTAATCTAATCACGAGAGTTGCCATAGAGTAAATAAGGGACTAAAATACCGTAGATATCTACTGGTTACACAGCCTGAATACATTCTGAGAAAAGATTCAAATGCCAAATACCAAGACCTAGCAAAAATAATAGAAAGTGCTCACGGTACCGACTCGAGAACTAATGTAGCGGAGCTGACACAAATGCAAGTTGTACAGAAATTATGCAGTACGGTACCTAAGTTACTTTTAGCGTGTTCCAAAGTACCTAGACCAAAGCGATTAATAGCCAACCTTCTGGCGGTGTCAAGTCCAAAGTAAATAGACATAATGTCATTGCATGGTTATCAATTAAGTATTTAGATACCTAGGTACATAATAAATATAAGGTCTATCCAATTCAGTCTGCACAAAAAAAATCTGCTGTTCCATACGATCTCGAATTACTTCACTGAAATGTATGAAACAGCTGTTTTTTTTTTCAATATTTCGGAGTTGGTCCCATAGTGAAGGTTGTTTCTTTTTACCTACCTACCTAGTTTCGTGTCAAAGATAACCACTAATTTTGGATAGACCTTATACAGGATATAACAAAAAGGATATGTTAAGCGAAAAGCTATGTAAATAGCCCACTATAGAGAAGCTATCCACAAAATTGAGACCCGAAATCACATGTTTATTTTTCCCGATAGTATGGAGAATTTTTAAATATCTCAGAAATTTTCATACAATCTTGAAAAATAAAAATGTGATTTCGAGTCTCAAATTTTGTAGATAGGTTCTCTATAGTGGGCTATTTACATAGCTTTTCGCTTAACATACCCTTTTGTTACACCCTGTATACTTAGGTAGATCACACAGTCTCCTTTGTCAAGGTTTGTTGACGAAAATGTGCACCATTGCGATGGAAGTGGTCTGTACACATAAGTGCAGACGCAAGACTGAATGCATGTTAAATTTATTTAGAGATATGGCAGTGCAATAAAAAGTAGCCTTTGCAAACGGCTCCGCTATAATTTCAGCTTTCATGGTTTAAGTGTTTCTAGATCCAGGCAGACAGAGTGCAAATAAAAAGTAAGGTGCAAAACTAGACCGAGGAAATTAGCATTGGCCGCGTCATGCCCAGGTTTAAATGAGGCTTAAACTGCATTAACATCATTAATGCAGCTGTACAAAGACTGCGAAGTAGGCAACTAGTCCTCGGAACGGTGCTAATAAACAACTTTTAATTATTACTTACTAGGTAGTGGACGCCCGCGACTTCGTCCGCGTGGACTGCAGAAAAAACAAAAAATCTAAATTATCCGGGATAAAAAGTAGCCTATGTGTTAATCCAGGGGTCAGCTAGCTCCATACTAAATGTTATTAAAATCGCTCCAGCCGTTTTTACGTGAAAGAGTAACAAACATCCATCCATCCATACTTACAACCTTTCGCGTTTATAAGTAAGATTTTTAGTACCTACCTACCTATCTATAGATTTTGCAGATATCAATTCAAAGTAGAGCATCTGAAATTGTTATTAATGTAAAATTTTCTTTTACCTTTTACCGGACCTTGAAAATAGACAAGTGTAAAGATTCATAGATCTCTCACTCCAACAGGAAATAACAACTCATCGCGAAGTTGAAGATTATATTTTTCACACGTGTCGCTTAATGACCTGTTGGCACTGCAGGCAGTTCCTATTTGAGCCAGTTTTGAGCATTTATGATTATGATTATATTTGAAGTACCAAATCACACCTATTAGGTACATTAAAAAGTCTTGTTTATTCCAGTAATTTCTGATCATTATCTCAAGTTTTACAAACACTGAGCAGAAGGAAGTAACGACTTATACGAGGATCTGCAAAGGAAGCATCCCGCGACATTGAGCAGTAATGAAGTAGATGCTGGACTATACGAGTCAAATGAATTTCGTTCATATACCATTGCTAATAGAAATCATGAGAGCAGCAAAACGGCACTACAGATAGTTAAATGCAGGACGACTAAATGAACACTGAGAAACGCTGCGCAGTTTTCGCTTATAAAGACACAGGTAGTCATTTGCCAGTGGAAGGAGACAAAGCGCGCTATTTGCAAGGTTGTGTTGCAAAGAACTCTTGGCGCAAGACAGCTCATCCATCAGTCAAGTTCTTTAAGTGTTGGTAAAAGCTAAGAGCTTAAATCCAACTTTCGGGCTATTTCAGCTTTTCTGAACTTCCTTATCATATACCTGCTGCCACAGAGTGGTTTATTGTATAGGCATTATTTACGTCATCAGCATTAGGTATCTTTATCAGATAGATAACAGCCTGTTCTGCGTATTTCCTAGAAATTTGTGGAATTAATCGCTTTTTATGGTTTATCTCGTGAAGGTTAGGCGGGAATAAGCCAAATGTGGTAAGGTACAACAATAATATATCTAATAGATCTCGCTCGACTCTTTGTACCTAATTCACAGTGAAGTGATTATGACACAATCCAGTATCATCTAAGCTAATTCAAAATTAAACCATCAATTGTTTTCATTAAGGATTATCTACAATTTGTAATCACTAATAAAGCTCTCAAAAATAGCCTTAGACGGCGTATTAATAAAGGCTAGGTAAGGACCTAAGGATTCTATGCCATACCAATATCATACGGTTTCCAAGGCTGGCTGACGACGCCCTTACGAGTAAATACGAGTATGTACATCGATACGAAGATTTACGACAGAAACCTGTAATACTTATGCGATAAGTTTAGATTAGTATTTCGATCATACGATAGGTATATAGGTATATCCATCGAAGGGTCATTGGGAGCGTAACCAAAATAGGACGACAGTGTGTGTAAGAGATCCCCTGCAGCTTGTTAAACACAAAATTGCATAAGAAGGGCACAATTGACAGATGAATGGCGATGACTGGTGAAGTGGACGAATGGATCTCAGGCTCTAGGCTGCCTGTACAACAGAAGTCAAAAGAAACGATTGCCTGCTTAGGATAAAAACGGCGAAAAATTGAGATTTAACATTATTTTTTATACCTATCTTACCTTCGACACTAAATTTTAACATGCTATCTAGAATTCATAATTATCATAACAGATATTTGAGAATTCTCTTATGAGGTCGATAGGGAGAATGTGATGGACTAAAGTGGTATACCTACCTGATTTCTTTTCATGCTGTCTTTTATTTTTCTTTCGCTAAGAAGTTCTCGGCAACTCTTAAAATATTCCTCTACATATCCTTTTTGTTACCCAGGAACTACACACACACCTGTATAATTATAAACACACCTTTTTAGGTCTGACCTACTTTCTTTACCGTTGTCATAGCAACGAAATAAATGTTTTCTACTCTTTCTACGGTTTTCTATTTGTTTTCTTAATCTTGAAATCTTGACGAAAAGTCTGTTTGTCACATGTCAAGTTTATATCAAAATTCAAAGCTTGTTATTGTAATATTCTATAAACTTCACGATACCTTTAATGTTTTAAGGATTTTCAAGAATCATGGCAACCGTAGCCCCGCCGAATTTATCTGCGCGTATATTTTATGGTCTTCGGACTGATATTGAGTAAGTTTTAATTGATCGCGTGCATCTAGTGGTTTTTACATAGCAACATGATACATAGTAGGTATAATGTAGATGTATACCTATAAATAATAGTTTTGAGAAGAATAGACACACTCACCTTAACTTATGTTTCCTGTTGCAGTTACAATGCACACTATCTAACCGAATCCGAGATAATCTACCCCGCTGGAGGGGTCATAGTCATCCACAATCATCTGCAGAGGAAGCAGAAGTTCATCCGTCTCCAGGACAAGCATAAACCTATTAAATCCTTAGTCTTGGCTCCAAATAGGTAAGAAGGAAGATCATAAATTTCTCTATGTTGCTAGTGACAATGGCTCTATTATCTATGTAGATTTAATACGTTTCATATCTGTGCGGCTACTTTAGGTACACAATGCGTGATTTCAAAGAGCTTTTTAACATGTACATACATAAACACACAGCTGTGTTCCCGAAATGGGGTAGCCAGAACTGCAGGATCATAGAGGAGATCCTCTACGTTTAACATAGCACGGACAGATAAATTATCATCAGTGATAAGTTGCTAGCTTATGAACCGAATTCCTTAGTTGACTCTTACGAAATGCACGCAAGGAGATGGAGCGATGTATTCTAGTAAAGCCCCACATCAACTTGACATGATACATACATATATACATACATAATAATCACGCCTCTTTCCCGGAGGGGTAGGCAGAGATCACGGATCTCCATTTGCTACGATCCTGACACACCTCTTTCGCTTCATCTACTTTCATGATATTCTTCATGCACGCTCGTCGGTTTAGGGTACTCTTGACCTGACCTTTCTTTAGAATTTCACCAATTTGATCGGTGAAAGTCCGGCGAGGTCTTCCCCTTTCAACCCTTCCATCCACTCTTCCGTTGTACACTTTCTTTGTCAGTCTACTTTGACTCATCCTCTCCATATGCCCAAACCACCTCAACATACCCTTCTCAATCTTCGTCACCACGTCCTCATTTATACCACACTTACATGATTCTGAAAATAATAATGATTTATGTCAATGCTACTCCCACTTTATTTTGCAGACGATGGCTTGCCCTAAATGAGATTGCGGAAGAGGGACAAAAACCCATAATCACCATATACGATTTGACAACTTACAAGAGAAGAAAAATCCTTACTGTGCCCTTTGAAAACTCCACCGCCAGGGAGTTTGCTTGTGTTCAGTTCACGTATGACTCCAAATACTTGGTGGCGATAACTGGTGAACCAGATTGGTATCTGTATTACTACAATTGGGATAAAGGGAAGGTAGAGAGTCATGCCAAAGCTCAGAATCCAAGTGGACAAGGGACCGTTGAAAGTGTGAGAGATTATTATTTCAAATATGTATTAAGTAACGCTTTCGTAAAAGTTAAGGATCGCTTATGAACAAAACCTACAAAATACACTAGCTACTACTTAGTTTGCATCATCAATATGACGTATCGACAGTTCACAAATATTTTAGTTTACAGAGTTTGATATCACATCGCGTTATGATCTTCAGGTCCAATGCAATCCGTCAGACGCAACGCTGGTCGTCATCACGGGGAAGTACACGTTCCGGATCATGAATGTGGCCGAGACTGTGTGGCGGCAGTGGGGCTGGTGCAAGGCGGAGAATGTAGGTGACTCGACTTTTTATACATAGCATAACCTTAATTTAAACTTGATAGGAATGTTGGTAGGAATTTATGCCATTGGCATTTATTCATTACTTACTAGTGGACGGCCGCGACTCCGTTAGTGTGGACTGCAGAAAAAAAATGTAAATTATCCGGGATAAAATATTTTCACGGGATACCTAATGAATTGAAGCCTATGTGTTATTCTGATATGTACCTAAACTATATTATTGTAAAGTTTCATCAAAATCCATTCAGAACTGTTTGCGTGAAAGAGCAACATCATCCTCACAAACTTTCGCGTTTATAACATTAGTAGGCAGTAGGATTATCTGATGAGTGTATCTGATAATGTAGGTACTTCTTTAGTTACTTTGGAGTGAAAAAGTGTGTAGCTCACATCTATGAAGATGATTATGTTTTTCCTGTTTAGACGGTAATAACCACTTGCATGTGGCTCACTCCGGACCGCATCATGTTCGGCACCGACAACGGCATGATCATGATGGTGGAGAACGGAGAGATGCGGCAAAACTGTGTCTTCCGCGCCTCGGAAGTCATCGAGATGTCGTTGAAGAAGGTTGATGTTGAGTAAGAATTTTTAAGAAAAAACAACTTCATTTGAGAATTTGCGGCTTGTTTGTTTTTTCCCGGCTTTCCTGTTAGACTAAAGATTGCTTGCCTTTTGAGGTACCTATTAGGTGCCTACGCATGATGGATGAGGTAGATATAGAAGCAAATCAGTGTAATAAAGGGTATCATCATTATCAGCCATGAGAAGTCCACCGCTGAACATAGGCCGCCCCCAACAACCTCCACTCCGACTGGCCGGAAGCGGCCTGCATCCAACCAATGCCAATAAAGTGTATAGCAATGTAAAAATACCAACCTATTCTAATATTTACAGTGAAGAAGGCGACAAAGCGAGTACATCTGGAAGCAAGCCTGACACGGGCAGTGAGAGGAGCTCTGTCGACTTGGAGACATATCCTGTCACTTCCTTCGTGAACTTTCCCAAAGGTTATCATCACGCCTTGCACCTAATTATCTATGCAACTTGTTGTTTGACCCGTAGAGCTTATCATGCGTGAATGTAATGTTACATTGCACTTGCGAATGATATTCTGTAGATAAAGACATTAATTAAACATGTGTTCACTTATCTACATAGGTATGTAAGGCGTTTAAGTACCTAAGTCTAAAGAAAATCGATTGAGTATCTTTTTGTTCGGTTGTCCTTCTAAACATTCTAAGCATCCTAAGTTATTCTTTCATGCTTACTTTCAGGATTCGTATTCGGTTGTGGCCCCGGCTACGTTCATATGTTTGAAAAAGAAACTCCGCATCATTGGCGAAAAAGAAACGTCTTCAGGATTTGTAAGAAATGTTACAAGTAAGTCGATTCCACCACTCAATATAATGTACATATACCTTCGTGTGTATAATAAAATAATAGGTAATTAAATAATTCCTATCTCTACAGACATACTCGAGAGCATCCGATGTTTTCTCACCTAGACGCCATCCGGCATATAACCGTGGACCCCAACCAGGAGACCCTACTCATTACAACGCATAGGAAACAACTTTACAGTGTAAAGTTATTTGGACAGCATATGCTTCAGGTAATATACCTACAAGTCCTGTGTTACTCCGGGATTTTAGTTAAAAGATTTATGTATTTCACACATAAAAAGCATTAATACTTTTAATAACCAGATAAATATAAAAATTAAAGGTGTGCTTATCTCTAAAAGATATTTAAGATATTAATATATCATTAAACACAGATACTACTGTACTTATAGAATTGTCCAGATATTAGGTTAGGTATTTCCTTTCCGAAATAAATATGTCATCATCAATGATCTTAATGTCCTGTGTTGATGCGGGGCTTCACTAGAATACATTAGCTGCATTTCCTTTCGTGCAGCATTCGACTGGGGCCTTTTTCTCAAGCAATGAGTTAGAAACTTGACATTGATGTTTTACATCGGACCCAGCTGTGCTAATCGTGGTTGTACTATCTCATTCGCAATCCTGCAGTTTTTGCTAGCCAATTTTTTTACAATCGTATGCTTATGAATGTATGTAATTTTAATCACAGAATCCGGAAATCTTGTTCTCTGAACTCGGTCCAGCGATGCACTTTGGATCTATAAACTCGCTGTCGATGTGTGCGTGGAAGCCCATATTCATGACATCAGGGGAACAGGACAAGAGCATCAGGATCTGGAACTACATGACTGACGATGTCGAGATGATAAAGCTGTACCAAGAGGAGATACAATGCGTCTCACTACACCCTACCGGTAATTAATATTTATTATGGACACCCGGGATTTAGCACTTTGCTGTTCTTGTGAATAAGCATAAAAAATATCGAACGGATTTTGTAAGGCAGCAAACTGACATTTATTATGTTTATCCTGTTATAATAGGATAGACGTGCGACATTCATGCATCAAATAATTGATCGGTATTCATGTGTAATCTTCGACCGCCTTTTTACATCAGCAGACGATGGTCAAAAACAATCCCATTATAATTAAACAAAATATATAACGTTAACTACTACAACAAGCACCTAATCTTAGCGAAAGAGAAGAAGCCGACTTTGAGCAAATCAGAAATCTAGACACGCGGTAGCAGCGTGTCAAACAAAACTGGCGTGCAGTACCTACCGTGTGTATAACTTGTATTACTTACATTGCCCTCCTTTTGTTTTAGGTTTGTTCGCAATAGTAGGGTTTTCCGACAAACTAAGATTCATGGTGGTGCTAATAGACGACTTCGAGGTGATGCGTGAGTTTCCGATCAGGAACTGCAAGCAGGCTAAGTTCAGCACAAACGGACACATGTTCGCCGCAGTCAATGCTCAAGTCATACAAGTGTTCTCCTCGGTTTCCTTCCAGAATGTTTTTAATTTGAAAGGGCATAATGGAATTGTAAGTTGTTTCGGTAATTTTATCCTTTGCATTGTTATAAAATTGTATTAGGTGTTACTATTTGGAAGTTTAAATAATCGAACTTATGGGCGACCACCACCGAGTTCTACCTAAGCTTTCGCTAGCCCTCAAATCAGTCAACTCATGATTATAAAGCAGATTACAGCACCTAGCATGCAATACAAAGCTGCTACTGCTAAAAATATGTAATGCTTTGTGTATTAATTAAAACCACGCTAGAACGTAGGTATGTTGTACAAGTCTTTACCAATAACAATTTATAAATAATTTGATAATGTATTTCTATGTATAGGTAACTTGTCTGGCGTGGTCGTCTAGTGATCTGACATTAGTATCTTGCGGCACGGAAGGAGCAGTTTACGAGTGGAGCATGTCTACAGGGCAACGTGTGGGGGAAGTTATTCTCAAAACCAACCAATTCGCCGCATGCACTGTAACCAGGTCAAATAATAATATAGCATTTGTCTATACATTTCTATTATTATCAAATGTTTACAACCATAACGTATTTGGCACTTTTCAGTACTGGAAAAACTACATACGCTATTGGAACAGATGGAGAGATTAAAGAAATTGGCTCCAATTCCATCCGACGGAATTTAGGGCTGATTGGACTGCCTCTCAACACTGTCATCTTGTCTCGATCGGACATGATGTTGTTTATAACAGGGGGCGAGGGAGGAGTCACTGCGGTGCAACTACCCCTTCTCGATAAAGCTATCTACAACGAGTTCCACATGCACAACAAGAAAGTGACCTGTATCGCTTTGGCGTATGACGACCAAACGTTGATATCGGTCGCCGAAGACGCTTCGCTTTGTATGTGGAGACTGACTAATGCGGATGGTCGGGCGATTTCTCTTGATAAAGACTTTGCCTATTCGAAAGAGATCTTGATTAGCAAAAAGGATTTGCAGGAAAAAATTAACAATATCAATGTTAGTATCGATTAATAAGGTTGATATTATTAAGCTATAGGAGGATAATTTATTTGAAAATTATTTCAGCTACTAAGTACGAGGATGAGCGAGTTGGAGACGGAACATTCGTACCAACTTCGACAAGCCGAGGCGACACAGGCTGAAAAACTGAAGGAAGTGCACGAGGGTTACTGTGCAGCTATTGAAGAACTGAAGGAGAAGAATGAGGTCTGTTACAATTCAGTCAATCCACTTTAAAATTCTAGCCAAGTATATAGAGAAGAGATAATAATTGTCTTTGTGCATTTTTTCACATCTACAGACCATGGAAGGAGAGCATACACATGAAATAGGAATGATACAGCAAGACATTGCCAAGCTACGGTCAAGTCATGAGAGAACCTTGCAAGCTTTGGAAGCGGACTTCAACATTAAACTAATCAGCGAGTATGATAGATATCAGGTATAGTTTTATAACGCAGCCCAGTCTGAATTAAATCTTTATTTGTCTTTTGACTCCTATGTGTTTATTATTATTTATATCTATTCTTATTACCTATTGGTTGAAATGTTGTCTTGGTTGAAATATTATTATTTTACAGAGTCTAGAAGATAAAACAGCTCGGATGAGAAAGGAATACGAACAGAGACTCGAGGATTTAGCAGAAAGCAAACGTCAAGCGTTGAGAGAAATAACTAGAACATTTGAAAAGAATTTAGAAGAGAAAGACCAACTTTTGTTGGAGGTAATAAAACTTAAGACTTCTATTTAAGTAAAAAATAATAATGAATTACGTACTTCTTAAATTTTAAATTTGCAGTTACACGAACAAGCCGATATGGAAAAACGAGAACATGAGACTATAAAGTCAGCAATAGAAGATGATGCCGATCGCGAAATAATAGAAATTAAGACCGCTTACGAATGTCAACTAAAGGAAGAAAAGGATTCCAATGTAAGACTAAAAGGGGAGACTGCATTAATGAAGAAAAAGCTAATTACAGCTAACAAGGACATTGACGAGTTTAAACATCAAGTACAACAATTAAAAGGTAATGATAATAAAAGATTACTAATAGTTATTACAATTACATAACTGGCATTAATAAACATAGACGAAAATCAATCATAAGGTCAGAATTATTCGTATTGATTTTTAAAGGTTACTTAAAGTTACTTTGCTAAATATTATAAACTCTTATTTCAGCCGAACATATGCAGTTTCAAAAGGTAATATCCACACTGGAAAAGGATGTAGCAGACCTAAAGAAAGAAATATCAGAAAGAGACGGCACAATAAAAGACAAAGAGAAGAGAATATACGAATTGAAAAGGAAAAAGCAGGAATTGGAGAAATACAAATTTGTGTTGAACTTTAAAATTATTGAGCTGAAAAATCAGGTACGTCGTTATAATATTGTTTCTTATCACAACAATGTTATATTGAATAAAATGTATAATTTATTTATTTAGATTGAGCCAAAACAGCTCACAATAAGCGAGTTGAGTGCTCAAATAGATGACATGGAGAATGAGGAGCTAAAACTATTAAACATTAAACACGACCTTGGTATGACTTCCCAGTCAGTTTTCGCCTTTCATTTTATTAGCTCATTAGAGAAGAAAAACTTACAGCTGTCATAATGTATCTTAAATTAACTAAACCGTTTTCCAAAAACAGATTGAGCCATTAGAACGTGACATAAAGGCGAAAAAGTTGCGGATACTAGAGCTGGAAGTGTCATTAGAAAATCTTCTTAAACAAAAAGGCTTCCGCGGTAAAACTTTAATATTGATTTGCGATCAGTTGTAATTTTTTCCTACTTCACAGTAGAGTCGTTGTCTTCGCATGATTATCACTATAGTATTATTTATCACACCTTCATATTGTAGCGGCAGAATACTATATTTTACCTAGTGGGTAATTAGAAATAACGTAATAACCACGGAGAAGGTATAAAAGAGGAGGTGGGACTATGAACTGAGTCGTGTGGCAATCATGACGTCATGATAGGGGCGGAGCTTCAGGGCCAGTGTGTGTAACGCAGTAGCTGTAACCACACGCTTATGCAAGTAGTTTGACTAGTCACTACAAAGTGGTTTCTATGTAAATGGGCAAGGCTACAGTGTTAGGATGCTCTCCTCGTCCCATACTTTAGCCCCGCTCAGCGGAACACTATTTTTGTATGAAAATATACTTAGCCGCTGCTCCTCTTTTATTTCTTCTCCGTGGTAATAACTAATAAAATATCATAGATGACCGCATTAAACCTCATGACTATAAACCTAATGATTTGAGTTTATTATTGTAATTTACAGAGTTGAAGATAATCCAGCTTAATGAGAAACTGTCATCAGCGAAAAAAGATTACTACCATGAAGCGGAAAGAAATCTTAATTTGAAGAATACTCTAAAGAAAATAAAAATTGACCTTCACAATATGACAGCCAATTTCCAGGATCCAACCAAACTTAAATTAAATGTCAAGGTTAAGGAAAACATAATGCGTAGACATCCATAAATATTATAATACATTTGTCAGCAAATTTGGCTCACAATTTCACGTCTTTGGTGGGATATAAATTAAATCCCGATAATTTTTCCAGGCACTATTCCACAAGTACGTGGAAGACGTGGAATTCGTGCGCGGGCGCGCAGCCGAAGATGAAGCTATACGCGAGTTTAACCGACAGAGGGATCATCTTGAGAAGCAAGTGGCAGCACTCAAGAAACAGCTGGCCAAGTCTCTCGGAGGCTCTAAGAGCGATATCGCCAAGATTATGGATGTCAGTAACTTTTCCTTTATTTATTCCGAAATCGAGGCAAAGAAAATATATTTATACTGCTTGGCTTGTGAAGTTGCATATACGAATACTGACGGCATCTTCTCCTATTTTGTCTATAAGCGTGTTACATACTTACACTACCATGGAATCGCCAGCCGGCGAGAACCAAAGTATTGCCCAATTTATTCGGTGGAACGGTCGCCGTGAATCGCCGAGTCAGCTTTACGAGAATTTCCCTTGTTTTCGATACAAGATTGCTCATCGTGGGATCTCGTCACTCTTGTATCTTACATCAATTGTCACCTAATTAATAACCCTTATTTTGTATACCACAATGATATAACTACTGCGCCCTGGCGAAAAGTGGAACCTGCTGCAGATATAAAATAGTATCGTCGGCACACAAATCCATGAGGCTACTGCTGAGCTTTAGTTGTGGTTGCGATTCGTCTCTCGTCGATTTTACTAAACGAACGAATTGCAACTAACTTCCTTTCATGTTTACCAAAAATCGACGAATCGCAACCACATTAATACCTAATGACGCGAAGTAAGTATGTTTAAAAGCAAATCTACCTATGAAAATATGTTACATATTGGGAATAGTAACTAGATGCTAGCGTAAAGACAGAGGGGATAGGTGTTACTTATGGGTCAGTTCACACCGAGACGCGACGCGATGCGACGACACTCGAAGAGGCCAATGATTTCGCGCTGCGCCGCGATCCACCACGAGACTTATCACCATATCGCAAGGCGTATCGTAAAATCATTGGCCTCTTCGAGTGTCGTCGCATCGCTGCGCAGCGGAATGTGTCTACTCGCCGCGGGCGACCGCCCCACCCGCGCCACCAGCAGTCTGCCATCTAAGTTTGGACGGAAATAGTAGACAAATCGCTACAGTTGCCTCAGGCTGCGCCTTGCAGCTTCGCGCGGCATCACAAGACGCAGCACCGCTCTTGCACGCCGCGCGACCGGCGATGCACCATTGTGGCGCGATACGTTGCGCTACGCCGCGAGGCATCCCGAGGCGCAGTGCTGCGTGGTGCAACGTATTCTGAATTCTCAAAATGAAATGTGTATCTTTTCGTGTTGTAAATAAAGTATATTTCGAGTTGCTCTATAAAAATATACGCGCATCGTCGCGTCGCGTCTCGGTGTGAACTAACCCTATAACTTATAACCAGAGTAGGTAGGTACCATAATAGAATTTACTACTACTTCTCACTTACTAACCTAACTTATCGCACCTTTGAATACAGGAAAACTGCACTCTACTATCGGAGATAAACAACCTGCGCACGGAACTAAAATCAACGCGCACGCGCTGCTTCCAAATGGAGTCGATTTTGGGGCTGTCGGCGCGTTACGTGCCACCTGCGACGGCTAGGGCCAAGCTAAAACATGTCACCGAGGATCGAGACAAGTTGGACGAGAAATTCAAACAGACAATCGAAGTGAGTAATCATCACAACTCAAAAGCAATTCCCATATGGAATCCAATATTGGTTACCGGTCTCTACATTGTTATATTTATGCCAGAAAAGCGGCAGTAGGATCAGCCTTTACCTACCACACAGGACTTGGTAACTTTTTGCCCACTTCTGCCCAGTTTCTGGGGGTAACGGTGACTATGTGTATAAGAAATGACACTGCCAACACAACAAAGTCTTTGTTAAGAGGTAAAAATTTAAGTCTCTGACTAAGGACTTGTCTTGACTTGTGATTTGTCTTTGTCGGTGTAAGTAGTTCTTAAGTTATTTTATTTTTTATCAATGTTATTCGTTTTTATTGTACCGCTCTAAGCTTTTCTCCAGTAATTGGGTTAACTGGTAGAAAATGCTATATTGCATTAAGTTCGCCCATGTACCAAATTTTTTTGTGTGTACAATAAAGTATTTTATTATTATTATTAAGGACATAAGATTTGTTTGCTACGAGTATCTCTTACGCTTTATATAAAAAAAACTCTATATAGTCTTGGTGAACTTGATGAAATTTAATCTCAGTATGATCGACTAGTGTGCCACAACGCTGAGCATTCTAGCTTTCGCCGGATCATAAAGTCGTGTTGCTCATCACTGTGATGATATGTTAAAATGAACCTATTTTAAAACAGGAGAGAGAAGAGCTAATTGTCGCTCTGAAGGAGGAGAATGACAGACTGCTGCACAAGTGTAGGTATCCAGACGATATGGAGGAAGGCGACGGCCCTGAAGTTAAGCCTAGGCACTAACTATTGCCCCTATATTATTATAACTATATTATGTTCCAACATTATGTTTTAATATATCTACTATGTCAGAAATAAATAATAGTCATTTGATTTGCCTGATCGTATTGCAAATGTTGATCCAGTTTCCAAATCAATCTACACACTACTTGTGTACCTGCTAATAGCAGGCTCCTATGATCAACAAGATAACCTACACTGTGTCAAAAGAGTAAAATACCAAAACAGCCATTTTGTTAAAGAAAGGAATTATATTTTCAGGAAATAAATGCATTATTTAAATAATTAATAACAACTGTGCTAAATAATAGAAACCAAACAGAACCAAGAAATCATACAAATCAAGAAAAAGTTACTCTTATACAGCAAGATATTAGAACAAGCCCAAGCCTATACTTCTATCACTCGTCAGTCATTTATTGAAATTATAAAACCCTGACCATAAAAATCCATACCCCAGTCTTACATAACTATGAGTAAGCTTTATAATAAGCTTCATTTCCGAAATACACCCAACAAATGTTTATTCAAAACTTTTAATTAACAAATTAGTATTTGACCTAAGCAACCCTATGTAATTTTACGTATTCCGTACACTTGTTAGGTGTAATTCGGACTTTATTGCGGTCTAGACAGAAGTCTACAAATGAAATTAGATTTCAATAAATTGGTAATAGAAATATATCATACTAACCTAATATAAAATTAGAGTACAAAGGGGAAAATAGCCTTGCGACCCTTAGGGTAGTCAGGGAACTCCTTCTTGTAGTTCTTATGCTTGCCGAGAGCCCACACTGCCATCTGGTAGATGCCGGCCAAAGCAAATAGTCCAGCTGAAAATGTACAAAAACACTTATGTAAATGAGCATATAAAATGTTAGGTTGAAGAGGTGGATAATCAAAGAGCCAGTTATGCTCTCATCTCATTAGTGCTTTCATTGGGTAGGCTCGGTAGGTTTTTCGGTCTTTCAGGGTTTTAGTTTACATCATAATATCCAATTCCCAAAATGTCCAATCTACTATATCGGTGGGTTTGTTGAGTAAATGCCCATAGCATGCTTTCAAGGGTTTTACTTAATTTTCGAAACAATGATTAGAATAAATATTATACATAATGATTAATTCGTAAGCCTAGCAGTTTTGGATATTTAAGAGCACATTATAACAAGCACATTAGGTATGCACATTGATGGTTGATTTGTATACATACTTAGTTATTTAATGGCAAGTAGGTACATACTCAAAAACAACAAGAATAAATTGACTCTGCCATAAGTTGTATTGTACTCGTATAATGTGCCTTTAGAAGCATGTTACTAGTTGAAGGAATTCGAAGATGGTGTCGACTTGGATAGAAGACACAGGATAGGTACGTTTGAACATACGAACGCGACATCTAGTGCGTTACAATCATGAAGAAGCGAACCAGTGGAGAGCGGATACGGGGCGACCGCACTCACGAAACATATGCTTTATCAGTATAATGCTTCGAAAATTTTAGTCAGTCGGACTTTACAGCCTATAAAGTACGCACGTCTTGCAGTCCCGTTTTAAGCGCACAAAAAATTGTTAAACATGCCTAGTTGTGCTATTAAATGGTGTGGAAAGAATTCCGGTACTTCAAATTATAAAATAGATGGGATTACATTCCATAGGTGAGTGATTTTCTAATCAATTTAACTAAAAACAAAAAAACATGAAAATAATATATTTCAGTTACGTCCGGGCGTGCCCCCGTTGATGTCTTTCATGTTGTCTCTTTCTGATACATGGATATGCGCATGGGCAGTCGTCTCTTTTTTTCTCGATAGTGTTGTCCGCCGTACGTTAAATGTTCATATCGATAAAATACCATTATTATAATCTATATCTATGCAAATAAATACAAATGAAATGTTTGTATGTAATGTCAATTGACATAGAGCACTCTTATGAATTAGGGCAAAATAGAATTAGGGTTCCACAAAAAAATACTATTTAATAATTTAATAGTACATACATACATACATACATAATAATCACGCCTCTTTCCCGGAGGGGTAGGCAGAGATCACGGATCTCCATTTGCTACGATCCTGACACACCTCTTTCGCTTCATCTACTTTCATGATATTCTTCATGCACGCTCGTCGGTTTAGGGTACTCTTGACTCGACATTTCTTTAGAATTTCACCAATTTGATCGGTGAAAGTCCGGCGAGGTCTTCCCCTTCCAACCCTTCCATCCACTCTTCCGTTGTATACTTTCTTTGTCAGTCTACTTTCACTCATCCTCTCCACATGCCCAAACCACCTCAACATACCCTTCTCAATCTTCGTCACCACGTCCTCATTTATACCACACTTCTTTCTGATCACCTCATTTCTTATCCTATCTTTCAAAGTGACTCTACACATACTTCTCAATGCTCTCATTTCCACTGCATTCACTTGACTTTGATGTTTTGGTTTCTGCCATACCCAACTTTCACTTCCATACATAAGAGTCGGCACCAAAACACCTCCATGAACAGCCAGACGTGCCGCTTGCGACACTTTCTGGCTACTCATAAAAGAATTAAGTGCCCCATTCACCCGATTCCTAGCATTCACTCTCCTTGCAATATCTTTGTCATGCTTACCATGCCTTGTAAACAAAGTCCCCAGATACACGAACTCAGTCACTTGTTCCAATCTTTCTTCGCCAATCATTATTTTGCAATTCGCCATTAATATAATAATAATTTAATAGACCTACTCAAAAATCATGAAAAAAATACAGAATACCTACTGCATAGATATAGATGATAATACTGTTATTTTAACGATATGTACATTATATATACCTATACATACTCGTATCTATATACCTATATGTATATATAAATCGATTGCTTTTCGTTTGTCACGCTAAAGCTCGAGAACGGCTCTGCCGATTTTAATGATATTTTCTGTGTATATTTGGGCGAGTCCAGGAAAGGTTTGGAAACGCTTAGTTTGGCCTGGTTGGTAGGTGGCGCTGCGATCGGGATGCAGCAAGTGAAGTTCCTAAGGGACCACTAGTTCTAATATAAAATATTAATCCGCTTTATTAACACTAAAAATTCAAGTCCTTTATATATTACCTATTCATTTCCTTACAGTTAAATCAGCATTCTTATTACTCGTACTTTCACATTTTTAGATTTCCACACGACGGCGTGAAGAAAAAAATCTGGAGCAATGCTACTCAAAGAGACAATTTCATACCAACAAAATATAGTGTCTTGTGTTCCAGACATTTTAGATCAGATAGTTTTGAAAATTTAAAAAATAACAGGCGCCGATTATATAGCTCTAGACACTAGACAGTTCTAAACACTTGAAGTTGTAAGATATTACTCTGCTCGATTTCTGTTCTATATAAAAACATTGTAACTCTATAATCTATTTATGGCGAGTCAGGTATCTTGCTGCTTCTTTTCCCGAATGTTATATCGCCTGAAGTAGCCTTAACTGTAGAATTGATAAATAAATAGTTCTACATAGCCACTACGCTGTTTCACTTTGCAACCTGAATATACTCGTACCGCTGCGTCATCAAGTAATCTATGGTTACAAAGGCCTCTCTGTGATGAAACTTTTAGCAATATACCTAAACATGATGTTTTTCTTATTTCCGACCTAAGGCTTTATTGTCTAACATTTATGTTATGTATGACATAAAAAGCGGCTTTCTTTTCATAGTTTGTGAAAAAATATCATGTACCTACTTATTTGTTTTTATGTTTTGCCTATCTTATATTACTATTATGTATAAATATTGTAATGCGCACACCATGCACAATACATGAGCGCACAAGGCCTTACTAAACTATTGTTATTATGTAAAAACCTTATTGAACCTTAAACGCCCAACTTACAGGCAATACGAACCTATATCGTAGTGAATGAACCTTAATATATATTTTACTTTTTTTATCGCCTGTTTTATTTCAAAATTGAGCTCGTTATCCATGGCATAGTAATCAGACTACTTCATCATCCATCATGCATAATCTAACTTTTACCTACGATAAGTGAAATATTTATCGATATCGATAATTTTTTTGTAACCCCTAGAAAATTGGTTGTTTTTGCATCAGCAAATAGCACGCGCCAAAACTTACCTCTCCCCCCGCCGTAAACTAGTGACATGTATTTAGAACAAAAACTGGCCTACGCGCTCTCCACTGGTTCGCTTCTTCATGGTTACAATGAACTCCTAAAGCAAGATTGTTTCCATCTTGTAAGCGAGGTTCTACACTGGATATAGCAGCGTTTCGCATTCACAACTAATAAATACCTGCCTTATATCGAGAGTTTGAGTTAAGAGTTAATGTTAAGTTTACATTGTTAACCTCTCTAACTTGACTAGCAAGTAGAGTTTAACTTACTATCTATCTATACATATAATAAAAATGTAACGGATCGCTGTCTGTACATCGAAGATATACGAGAAAAAATATTATAGGAGACCTTTATCAACGCAATAGTACCCAAAACAATGATTTTTGAAATTTTTGTCGGTTTGTCTGTGCGTTTGTGCACGCTAATCTCAGAAACGGCTAACCGATTTCGATGCAGTTTTCAGGAATATATTGTGACAGGTCCCACTTAACATATAGGCTACTTTTTATCCCGAGAAAATGTTTTTATCCCGGATAATTTCGACATTTTGTTTTTTCTGTAGTCCACGCGGACGGAGTCGCGGGCGTCCACTAGTAAATAATATATTATGTAGAATTTCGGTTTATTTTGTTACCTACGTATTTTTACACTCTATGCTAAACGTGCCAGGGGGATCTCCTTTATGATCCTGCATTTCTGGCTACCCCCATTTAGCGAACACAGTCGTGTGAATATGTATTATGTATGTGGTAGTACCTAGTACTACTTATGTACTTTTCTAGTCGGTGCTTGCAGTTATGAGCAACGAAACGAAACACTTTCTATTTATCTATTAAGTACTTAAAGATATGACGAGCAATAACATTTTAGATACGAGTATGTACACCTTTTATATTGTGCTAAAGAGAATTTTCGAAACTTCATGACGAACGTTTGTTGTTATGTTAATGTATTTATGAAGTGTATCAACATACATATAATTATCATAAACACTGCTTGCGTTACGGGTAACGTAATTTTTTTAACGTTTTATGTTGATTTAAAATAATGCAAATGATGACCAGAGGTCGGAATTAGGTAGAGTCATTTATGTACTTGCATCGAAATGTTGATATTAATGGACAATCCCGTGTGGCCAACAATATTACAAATAAATAATAATAAAACCCTCAGAGATAGACAAATAAAACAAAGATAATTAACATAAAATTTCTGCTCTTTAAAATTAATACCGGAATTTGAGGCATATCCACTTTCTTCTTTCGCTGTATGAAATCAGTGCAAGTACATAAATGACTCTACCTAATTCCGACCTCTGATGATGACTTGAATGACCTGTTCCTCACTGATGATAATTTATGTAAATCAAATACGTTACTAACTGTTTTTATACAGAATTTAATTAAATATTGATTATAATTTCGTAGTTCAAAGTTCAATCACAATTAGGTATTAGGTAATCTGTAAATGAGTGACTACTAGTACCGACTATCATCTATCATGCTCGTGTACTGAATAGTAGGTAAACCAATTCCAACTTACATCATAAATGCGAAAGTAAGTTACATAGTTTGTTACCTACCTCTTCCTTCATGCTTTATTTAGGAACTCAACCAGTCTTCTTCAAATTTTGCATCACTATACCAACACAAAGTTTCTTCCCGCTGTCTGTCCCTATGTATGCTTAGATCATGAAAACTACTCAACGGATTATGATGCGGATTTTTAAAATAAGTAATATTAATTAGGCGGGTGAACTGCCAATGAATTACATTATTATAAACCGGGATTGGCGCACCACTCATTTCCGCCTCTGCAACTCCTGTGAGCCAGGATCAACAGAGGCGACCAGAAAAATGCATAACAAAGCATGGACAATCCCGGGGGGACCTAACTAGCGACCATAAAGCAGTTTTAGACATCAATTTATTACTCTTGACAATACGATGTAAACAATACAGACTTACGGCACTTTAGGGCAGGCACTACTACGAGTATAATACCGAAACTTGTGGTTTTTAGTCGGCAGCGATAGAGTACCGTTTGCTGCATTGTATACTTACTTACATAATTACCTAAATGTACAATTTACGTGAATATATATAAAGTTGTGAATGAGTAAAACATTATATTTATCGCAGTATTCGCAGTTAATAACGACATGATGGTTATATCTAGTGATGACGCGATGTGACAAGGAAAAGTAACCATTCGTGACTATGACGTATATTGTTGGCCGATACCAATAAAGTAACTGCTTTATGGCTAAAATATCACAAACATCAATATAAATAGGTACCTATAGCATGTACCTACCGATATAAAACTTTGAACGTACGTACACGAATAGCTGTTTGCCTTGAGTATTATTTAAACATGTAAGATCTACACTACAGGAATTGAATGAAACAGAAACGGGTATACCGTGTTCGGAATTCGTATAGACAAGCTATCTTGCCTTCTGTTATATCAAGAAGCCAGCAGGGCGAAGCGACTTTAGCCCCATAGGCACTTTAACCATTTCACCATAAATCAACTGAATGGATCATGATGAAATTTGGTCTCCCACATAGAGAATAAGGAGTTCTTATATAATTTTATATTTCGTGATAAATAATGGAGTAGAACTTGGTTGTTCTTATTTATAAAGTGACTATTGACCAGTCAACTTTGAAAAAAAAAAGACAAACTTTAAAGGGGCTAAAGCTTAGATGAATTATGGCTAAAGCATAAAAACATTGTGTTTGTACTAAATAAATTATTATCTACCTACTCATTTAAACACAAATGAAAGTGTATCCAAAAGTGGGTAAACCACAAGTGTATGTAAACGAAATACAAGCATGCTATTTCAACTAACAAACAAGACCTGTTACTGTTGAGTAAGCACAATGTAATAGCCACAGCCACTGCGTTGCTATATCAGTTATTTATTACCACTAGAAAAAATTTTAAATACATTTCTTATCCTCAAATCCAACAGTAATCAGTAGCAAATAACATCTATGGACTAATTTTAATGACGATTATCTATGGACTAATTAGGTTTAAGTGTGACTGCCGGAATCGACCCTATTATCTGAAGTACAGATACGAGGGCTGTTTGATAAGTCGTTTTAAAAAGTAATTTTTTTATATTTTTTTTAAACAATTTACATTTATTTCTCAACATAGTCTCCTTTGAGGGCCAAACACTTGTTCCAGCGAGTTTCCAATTTTTTTATCCGCTCCAAAAAATACGTTTTGTCGAGGTCTTCAAAATAGGCGTTTACACCAGCGATGCAGTCCTCATTTGTCAAAAATTTTTGCCCTCCAAGCCATCTTTTCAGATTTGGGAATAGGTACCTAATAATCACACGGAGCTAGATCCGGCGAATACGGAGCATGCGGAACCAGTTCGAAGCCCAACTCGTGGATTTTGGCCATTGCAATAGTTGACGTGTGCACTGGGGCATTGTCTTGATGAAAGAGGACTTTCTTGGGGGACAATTTTGGTCGTTTTTCCAACAATTCGGCATTAAAACGGTCCAATAACTCTGCGTAATAACGGCCAGTGATAGTCTTTCCCTTTTCCAAGTAATCAATCATAATGATTCCTTCGCCATCCCAGAAGACTGTCGCCATGACCTTTCCAGCCGACAAAACAGTCTTGGCCTTCTTTGGGGCACGTTCACCAGTCGCCATCCATTGTTTTGATTGCTGTTTTGATTCAGGTGTATAATGAGTGGAGGTGTATAAACAGTGACAAATCGACTCAAAAAATTCCGAGGATTACGCTTCATCATATCCAAACACAGTTTTGAAATTAGCTTTCTTTCGTGTTTTTGTTCGATTGTCAACAAACGTGGCACCCATCATGCAGACAGCTTTGTCATACCCAAATCTTCATGCAGGATTTTATGTACTCGCTCAGTGGAGATGCCTGTGTTCTCAGCTATTTCACGCACCTTCACTCGGCGGTCGTCGAGTACAATATTATGGACTTCTTCAACAACATCCTCAGTAGTGACTTCGATTGGGCGACCAGAGCGTGGAGCATCAGATGTGCTTGACCGACCACGTTTAAAATCATTTATCCAGTTATAAACAGTCTGCAACGTTGGTGCGTTAGTGCCATGAACAGAATCAAGTTCAGTTTTTATTGTGGCAGCACTGCAACCCTTCATAAAAAATGTTTTATAACGGCACGAAATTCAGTTTTTTCCATAGTTGTTGAATATTTACGAGTGATCACAGTTAAACAATGGTTATACTGACAAAAACTTGTTTTTTTTTGCTGAATTTTTGACAGTCTTCATTTGAAAGATTGTGCCTGCCAGTGTTAACGCCATTTACCAGAAAAAAGGTTTTACAAATAGTTTTTAAAAGGACTTATCAAACAGCCCTCGTATATGTGCGGATTTTAATATTCTAAAATTGGCACTTAGCTATTCCCAAGGAGAGTTGGCCTCAGGCAGGCAGCCGGCCGTAAAACTAACGCCAAATCCTTGGCAATATGAGTTTCGAAGGAAACCATATTGCGCAGACCCTATCATAATGGGTTTAAGGTAGGACGAAGTTACGCAAATTTCATGGTAAATAATTTCTTAAATAAACAACATTTTGAGCCTAACGAAAAGGAAACAATAGGTAAATAAACTCACCTGGAGCACATTTAGTCATAATGGTGAAGAACAACCAGGAACCAAACTCGTAGGTATAATTAGGGCAAGAGACAAAGTTGAAGAGCAGGGAGAAAGGGTTGCTGTCAGGAACTGGAATCTTCCTGACCTTAGTGCCCGGTGGACGAAGGTTCTTCAGCAGAATGTGAATACTGAGATTCCCAAGTTCACATAACTATCGGAAAAGAAAAGATGCCCATATTTACAGAAAATCTAGAGATAAAAAGATACCTACTTTATTTATAATATAGGTATAGTATAACCAACATGTAATCAAAGTAATCCAATGACTTTTAAAGGTCACACATAGCCTTTGTAATCATTAAAATGTGAACATTTACTTGTTGAATGTTAATTACTTCACCATTTAACAGGTATTGTTTATTTCTGGCCCAATATGGCTTCACAAGTATATTAATTGAGAGACTGTATTTTAATGTAAAATATAGAGAAGTTAAAAGAACAAACTTCAAGCAAAGGTAACAATAAAATGCAAAAAACTATTTTAAAGGATTTTAATATTATGTGAGATACCAATAAAAGAACCCTATTCCTGCAAAATTTGTAAGCTTTATATGCCTTATAAAAACTTTCTGTTGATATCTAATACATTAAGTACTCTTACAAAACAGCTTGACCAATATTTATGAAATTTTATAAATACATATGTACTTATATTCAGTAGGTCTGAGACCAGGTCATAAAGCGACATCCACATAAGCGGAGCCGCTGAAAACAGCTTGTTAATTTATATACTCACCACAAAACCTGCTAGTCCAGTGTATACTGAAACTGTGCAAGGCTCCGTATATTGGGGGTGGTTGACATGGTAAGCCACATATAAAGTGAACAACCAATAATATGAGCAGTTCTTGAACAGGTTCCGCAGCGGCATTGTTCCATGTGAGAAACGGTGAATGAATAGAGTTTCAAATATTCTTTTTGCATAGTGAGCGGACCAGCATACCATGGCAATGCTGAAAAAATAATAATATTATGACATAGAATAATTTTCTTACTTCTTTACTGATACATTCTTATTAGTAGCAACTGTTACTTACGTAGCAACTGTTCCCGGGGCAGAAGTTGTAGTTCCATAAAGTATCCATGGCCTTTGATATACCCACAAATAAACAAAGAGAGGTCCAGCATATTCTGCCAAAAACACATTTTTCCATGATATTTGAGGACCAAGATCTTTCAAATACAATTTACTACCATTTTCAATATTTAGGGATTTAAGTGTTTCTTCATCATTTAGTGTTTTTCCTTTGGCTTCTTGCTTGATAGCTTGGCGATCAGGGTACAGTGACTTTTTGAGGGTCTTATATATCTTGTCCTTGACATCTTTGACTGTAGAGTCAGGAGTCAACTGAATTTTCCCTAATGACTTTGAACCACTAGTACTTAGCACTTCGATCTGCAGAAATAAAATGAAACATAAATTGCTTGTATCAAGAACATGAGTTTGCTATTAGAATCAGACCAAATAAGAGCCCAAGACAGTATTTTGTGCATAGTAAGGTCTGTTTTGTCAATATAAGAACATACAAAAATATTGCTTTATATATATATTAAGTCTTACTCTGTGTGTATGTATACACAGAGACATTTGACATGGTCTCATTTGCGGCTCAGAGCTTTTATTTATTTGGTCTGAGCTGCAAGGTACAAGACTTATATGTAGTAGCAGCAAATAAATATTTAAATACTCATACACATACCTCCATTTCCAGCCAAATAATTTTATCACACGGACTCAAATTTCACACACGATATTGGAACACTTAATTCGTATGTGTGTATGGCTTTTCTTTACAACCAAGCAAGACAATTAGAATAAATTTCACTTAATCACTCACTACGCACATGCACTATAAGTCCACGCGCTACAACACGCACGACACCGGCAAAATTAATGGTAGGTATATAGTAGGTAGATAATATCTACATAAGTCTGAGCTCTTTATGTTGGAGTAATCGCGGGACTTCGGTAGGTAGTTTGGGAGAAAGTTGGAAATGAAGATAGAGACGTGTGTAGTCCACTGACGGTGGCACATACGAGTCAAACGGAAAACTAGTCAAGCAAGCAAGCAAAGTACATCTAGTTAGTAGTCAACCAACAGCAGGGGAAAACAAATTCCAATTCTAAAATTATTTCTCCTCCAATAAAACCAACTTCCTTCGTTTTGCATCATGCATCCATGTTGAGTGTTGGTTGACGTTGACGTTTGTTGATTTTTAGGGTTCCATAGCCGAATGGCAAAAATGGATCCCTTTGAACGTACGTCACAGCCACTTTATTCCGAAAGTCCTATACAAGAACTAGATATTTAAAAGGTACAGATTTTTTTTAATTGTAGGATCAGTCTCCAGAGATTTATGTTATGATTATGACATGTGGCTAGTGAGTGCATACATTAACATACGGAATTATTATAAACGAGTCCATTTCGCTCTTGGCCAAATTTTTGTTTATTTATCCCGACAGCAAGACAAAGGAATTATTTCCATAACTGCTCTAGCAAAGAAATGACTATACACGACTTGGTCCGGTCTAGGGTTGCCAACCGTCTCGCGTGGTGCGGGGCGTCCCGTTTTCAGGGTCTAAACAACGCGTCCCGTTTTGAGTGTCTGCGGGACGCCAAATGTCCCGTTTTCAGGTGAATCCTTCCCAGTTGATAAAAAAAACAGAGCATGTGTAGTTTCATCTACTTGACATTGACGAATCTTCGAATCATTAATGAAACATCCGAATTTATAAGTAGTATCTTAAATGACATAGGTATTTTTCAAATCGAATTTTTTTATTAGGTTTGTATGTGTATCAATCCTTTAATCATTGTGTCGCGGACTCCGACTTCGGTCGTCGCCGGCGACAAGGGGTTGGGGGCCAGGCGGGTTACCGAACAAACTTTCCAATAGCGGTTCCCCGTCCGACCGAATAAAACACTTTCGATGCTCGTGGACTGTATATTTTCTTAACTCCCTCGAAGACAGTAATTACACAAAGCTTCTTACTATTTCTAACTATTTACAATTTTTCTTCTTATTTCTTGGCTGTAGGCACTGTATAGGAAAACTATCTGGGGGTCTTCCTAAGCGCGCGCTAGCGCGCTTCGTGTTGCGGGCCTTAGGGGATGCCCCTGTGCCCGGGCAAAGTCTCGGCGCGCGACAGCGCGCCGGTCACTATTTAGCGGCCGGAGGCCGCGCTGCCTCGGCTTAGTCACCGAGGCAGCGAAGGACATACTAAAATATATACAAGTGAGTGCATGGGGCAATGCCCATGCACTCCGAAAGATAAGGACAACACAACTTGTCGGTAGGACGGCAGGCAGACATGGCCGGGTAGATCCGCCGATCGGTCGGTGACGAGGAGATTTTGCCCCGCCCTCGGCCGATCGACACCCCCGCCCGCTACCGCCGCCCTACCGAGAGACTAGACTAACACGAGAGTAAAGCTATTATGTACAATATATAAACTAGGGACGGACAATAGTAAAAGGGACATCACAAGTAAGAGGGACTTCATAATGAGGTGAAATTTATAATAATTTGTGCCACCTGGGCAAGAAAACTATGTACATTTGTGTAGGCGCTTAGGGCCGATGAGTCGGCCATAATGCGCCTACCTATAAGTCAGTCCGTGTCTGTAGGTCAAATCCGGGAGGGCCCGGCATCGCTGTCGAGTGGAATACTCAACAGCTCCCTCGGCTGTGGGCGGCCGTCTGGCGGCCTCGCATGAAGCGGAGCTAGCCCGCGGAGATGGGCGTGCGGCCCGTTGTCGGCGCGGTCGAACATTCGACGCGCCATTCGGGCCACGAATTGCTCCACTTTCGTCATTTTGAGGTCCCGAGCGATGACGTCATTACGGACGTACCGCCCGGCCCTCGCAATGCTGCGGAGGGTGGAGCTCTGCAAGGCCTCAATCCTCTTTCTGTTTGAAACAGAGCAAAGTTGGAACCAGGCCGGGGCCGCGTACGTGAGACGCGGCCGAACATATAACTTGTACATGGTCAGCCTGGTTCGGAGGGGAAGCGTGGACTGCATGACAGGCCGCAGCAGGGCGCGCGCGGTCTTCGCGCTGCGCAGCACGTGCTCAACCATCCCAGTCATCCGCAACCCACGATCGATTTGGCAGCCTAGATACCTGACAGTATTCTGCCAGGCTATCGGCTGCCCTCGAAGCGTGAGCCTGGGAGGGAGCTCTCGCTGCTGACCCGTCAGCAGGGCAACGGTCTTTGCCGGATTGGCCGACATCCGCCATCTGTCAAGCCAATCCGGAAGAAGATTGAGGACCCTTTGCATTTGATCCACCGCCAGTGGGGAGCTGCGCGATGTGGCAAAGTACGCGCTATCGTCCGCGTACAGTGCCAACATGCCTTCAAATTCCCATGGGAAGACCACCTTTACGGTCGGTATGTCATCTGTGTAGATGGCATACAAGACCGGGGAGAGGCAACTGCCTTGAGGGACGCCGGCCAATATGGGGTGGAGTTGCGAACTCGCGTTTTCCACCCCTACAAAGAACCGCCGGTCATTTAGAAATGACGCGACGATTCTAATTCTAAATTAAAAAAAAAAAAACAAATACAGTGGATGAATGGTAGACAAGTTTTCTTTGCCTTTCAGCATAGAAAAAAATATATTTGATTGTGATTGTGACATTTATGCAATTTTTCGGAAAATTTTATAGAAGTCGGAATCAAGTTCTTAATAAATACTACATATTAAGTTTGTAAAGAATTTGAAAATGCGTTCAGTTGTGGAAATAGGGGCTAGTGTCCCTGCCTTTTTAGGCAAACTTTGGAAATTGGTCAACGACGAAGAGACAGATCATTTGATTTCATGGAGCCCTGTAAGTTTTCATAATACATAATGTTTTGGTCTTTTGTATAATTTATGAGCATTCTTTTCATACAGAGATGTTACAATAAGTATTTAGTAACAAGATAAATTGTGGTAAGATTCGTGACAAAACAACCTTAAATTTGTTGCTATTGACATTACATAGATAAATACATGTCACGTTTTTTACCATGCTCACGGACTGAAGTCCTATGTTTCGTTGGATCGATAGTAATTTTCTTTAATATGTTTACATTACATGTACCTACCTATTGTTGTGTGCATAAGCATGTTAAAACTGTCAGATATAACTACTACTATGACTTATCTACTACTACGACTTACCTACTTGCTTACCTACTTTTTCTAAATGTTAGGGAGTTATACTTTACAACAGAATTTTATGTTTAATATATTAGTGCCATACTTAATTAACTTTAATGCTGTGTTTGGTATTATTTTATTATTATTATTATATATGTAAACAGGCAGGCAGTTGAGGCCTGTATCTGAATGTTCTCTTCTTAGGTTTTTCTATGTTCTATTTATATGTATATTTGTTGGAGATAATAGGGTCGTTTATAGGTTTTTTTATTGTAAGATTATAAAATAAAATAAACATTTGCAAAAGAAAAACTTCGCTATTTGTCAGCAAGTAGTTATAATCAAATTTTTTTGTACCACACTGTGTCTTGTTTATTCCTGACGTTGGCAGAATCATCGATAGTCGATGGTGATATTTATATTTTCAAAAGTTGAAGTTTAAACTTCACTAGCGTGAAAACTTTCCAGGATATAACAATTTCAAAAAAACAATTTTAGACTTGCCAAAAAACCACTCTATACAAATGGCTACCATGATGTGCGTCACCCTTTAAACAAGTTGTATGCGCGTAAAAGAACTTTTGTTCTACAGCTATATTAAATATTGCATTTATAAATATGGTCACAAAACAAAAGTTGATGTAAATGATGCAGGTGGACATGTGATGTTGTAATTTTTAATTAATTTCACATTTAACAATGAACTTGCCCACTTAACTTTGAAGGCTTATTACTATCTCATTTGAACACTTAATCAAATTGTAATTTTACAGATAGGTATGATTTTGATTATTCTGATAAAAATAAGATGTTATTAAGATTCAATCATAGGAAACTACCCAATTATTAAAGTTCTCTAATAAGGGCTTTTACATGTTGGCTATGGCCCAATGCATGATAATAAATGGAGACCAATTAGTATATCAAACTATTACAGTTTATTTTTTTGTAATAATGTAGGTAATTAAGGCCGTAACTTTTATACCAAATGTGTTTTTTTGTTGTTACCTATTACATGAGTATTATTTCAGGGTGGAAAAACATTTGTCATAAAAAATCAGGCTGATTTTGCTAGGGAGCTCTTACCCTTGTACTACAAACATAACAACATGGCAAGTTTCATAAGGCAGTTGAACATGTATGGCTTTCACAAAATAACTTCAGTTGAAAATGGGGGATTAAGATATGAAAAAGATGAAATAGAATTTTCCCACCAATGCTTTATGAGGAATCATGCATACCTATTAGAGCATATAAAAAGGAAAATAGCCAATCCTAAAACTATAATAACGAGCAGTGAGAATGGAGAGAAGATTCTTTTGAAACCTGAGCTCATGAACAAAGTTCTTTTGGATGTAAAACAGATGAAAGGAAAACAGGAGAATCTGGATGCCAAATTTAGTGCAATGAAACAAGAAAATGAAGCATTGTGGAGAGAGGTGGCAATTCTCAGACAAAAACATATAAAGCAGCAACAGATTGTCAATAATGTGAGTAAATTTAGTTTTGACAAAATTATTACCTGCTGTTACAGAATTGCACTGGCTGCCTAATATTGAATGATTTGTTATCTTACTCGTAACATATATGCAAGTGTGTAGTACATAAATGGGCCGAAGTACAATTTGTGTAATAAGCATACAAAATTCTTTTCTAAATTATTTTTGAAATAGTAAACAGTGATACTTATTTACTGTTTTAAACTTTTTATTATTCTCACTTAAATTATATTACCTACATTAACAAAGTTACAATGCTTGTGTGTCACTATAACCGTATGACCAAGGGTTGGATCTTGTTTTGAAAGGTAACATGGTATTTGATTTTCTAATATATTTCAAATTCAGATGTACCCCAGCCAACATAGTAACCTACAGAAATATGACTCTATTATACTGTTTCAGCTCATTCAATTCCTGATGTCTCTAGTACAACCCAGCAGGACAGCTAATGGCACCAGTAATAATGTTGGAGTAAAGAGGCCACATCAGTTAATGATAAACAATGCAGCACACAACTCAGCAGGGTCTTACCCTGGTAAAGCAAAGAACTTAAAGCTTATAAAGGATCAAGTTTCAGAGGATATACATGAAGACAATTTGGTAATAAAACTTTATTGTTTTTAAACTTTTACTAGTTTGTACTTAATTTGGTAGTAGAAAATCTATATTCTCTAGATTATTAACTTACTCTTGTCTTGCAGGAGGATGGACCAACTATTCATGAATTAGGTCATGATGATTTATTACAAGATGAGGATTCACAAGATGCATTTAATGCAAATAATTTTGTTACAATAGAAGTACCATCATCTACAGCTGAAGTACCTAATCAAAGTCCCTCAGACCTCTCAGCATACCATGTTACTATGGAAGATGGGGATGATGTTGACCCAGGTGAGATATGAACAGAAAGAAGTTAATTAAATTTACTTTTGGGGTGAAAGTCTTTAGCTTGTCTGTGTCCAATCTGAGTCCTTATTTTCCTACATACATTTAATATGTATACTTAGTTACTAGGCGTGGGTGTTGTCAAGTTTTAAAATTATTAAAACAGAAAGGAATAAAGATGTAGCAATATCTAGTAGGCCTGGATGTTTGACCACATTTTTATGTTGACAAATTGTGGTCTACATATCGCACCTTCGGTAGAACAAGGGCACAATTGCGTATTGCAATTTATGACAATTGTGCCCTTGTTCTACCGAAGGTGCGATATAATCAACATTTTTTAAATACAGCACTTTAGAGATAAATACATATTTGAGTGGAATAGCATTATTTTGTTATAAGTACATACTCAAATATTGTTTTTACACAATAAAAAAGTTGTTTTAATTATTTTTAAGTCTTTTTTTTTTGCAGCGAGAATATCGAGTCGTCTTGTGCAAGACCAAGGCCTAACGTCACCTACACCTGTAGCAGAAGCCACTGTCAATGATGAGATCCTAAACTTACTTATTCCTGCTACAGAACCATCTAAGCGTAAAAACAAAGTGACCACCAGCAATAGTTTTGCGGCGACCCCGAGAAGCACAACCTCTCCAAGTTTCAACACTTTAAGCACATCGCCCGACTTAAGGTTACCCGCTGAGATATTTGCCAGTGATGACTCTGTTAGTGACGCGGGCTTGCCCCATGACGATGTACAGAACTTGTTGCAAGATGCTGCCCTAAATCCTGACAGTTTAGTTTCAACGTCCAAGGACAAAATGCTAGGTGGAATCAATATTAAAGTGGAAAAGCCGGAAGTTGAGAAACCGACCAAAAAATCGAAGAGTAAAAAACAACCTACCGCATTGAACTTGTCCAATATTAAAACGGAACTGCAAGATGACTTTGATTGGAACAACATGACTCTGGCTATGGTCAACAATAATACCAACCTCAACAAATTTCAATCAGTGTGAGTACATAATTTCAGTTTAACTATTGAATTCTTAAGTAAGCCATGTCTTAAGTAGGTACTTACATACCATTCTATCGTATTTCCACGTTAAGTAATAATTAATTTCTGAAGCTCTAAGTGACTCTTTTTCTACTATTATACTCTATACACCTATCATGCAAAATAAGAGCAGTTTCACATGGCAAGCGTTCAGCGCGCGTATCTTCATAATTATCTACAAAAATATCTACATGCATTTTGATAAAATGCTAGGCGTCGTATACATATCATAACGCTCGCTATAGCTTTGGTTTTCTAGGATACCGGTATCGTCACATATATCGGCCGTGAATGTATTTACAACATGTCGGCACCGTGAAGAGAACGTGTTTTATTCTTCATACGGCCGTTATAAATTACGGCAACGTTATCCTAAAAAAACTATTTTTAAGCTATTAATCATTTGTGAACCAGCTTTTAACATATTCTCAGAGTGTCCATATAAGGTGCCCCATTCTTTTATTATATTTTTGCGCGATGCGCTTTCTGTACCTGTACTATTAAGAATTCCGTGATGTTATTTCTATATTCAGGAAAAAGAGAGATAACATCGTCAAAAATGGAGAAGATTATTCTTCTCTCTTTGGAACAAATATCCCCAAGTATGTGTTGTATTATTTTTTTTTTTACAAGCTGCCTACTATATTTATTTATTGGAAAAATGTTCATAAGAGTATAAGTTATGGAAGTTTTCTCTAAATATGTATAGACTGTTGCTATTATTAAGATTTTTATTAATATACAGTGTAAAGTATTAATCTTAGGGTGTTATCTCATTAGGACACCAGTGGATAGGTACATACTAACAAGATATGTATGTACAACTATTCAAATATATAATGATGTAATTACATTAATGTAAATACATCTAGTGTGCTTGGTTGCGTAACTAATTTGCTGGTTGCTAGCAACTGGGGTAAGCTGCTGGCAGCAGAACTGCTAATTTGTATAAGGTGTTTCCAAGGTCCGTTACTTCGCCGAATTCTTGACTTTCTTCAGACATAAACTTAAAACAAAGTTATCCCAGTGAGATAGCAACCCTATACCAACTAAAAATAACTAACCTCTTGACACCATTAACTTGCAAATGTGTGTAAGTAGGGGTTAGGCTATGTTTTTATATTTATACAGGGTGTAACAGAAAGGGTATATTAAGCGAAAGGCTACGTAAAAAGCCCGCTGTAGAGAACCTACCCACAAAATTTGAGACTCGAAATCACATCTTTATTTTCCAAGATTGTATGAAAATTCCAGAGATATTTAAAAATTCTCCATACTATCGGGAAAAATAAACATGTGATTTCGAGTCTCAAATTTTGTGGATAGGTCCTCTACAGTGGGCTATTTACGTAGCTTTTCGCTTAACATACCCTTTTTGTTACACCCTGGATATACACATTTATATCTGAACGAATACTAATATTCCCAGAGTGCTTTTCAAGGCTTAAGATTTTACGCCTTTTCGGCCTTGTTAGATTCTTCTTACCATTGAAAATTCTAATAATTTATCATCATTCTCCTATATTAAGTGCCTTAAATCAAAATATTTTATATGATTTGTGCTGAATTATTTGATTTTTTATATTTTTCACAATGTGGTAAAAAGAGCAATAAAATAATTGACAGCAGCTTATAATAAAACCAAAGTATGTAATAGGCTAAGAGATAGCTGCACTTTGGTAATCATCTCCAGCTAGGCTGATTTGGTATTTGGTAGATAGAGCTGCCTTCCCCCAGAGATGTGTTATGCTACGTTGCTATGGATGCGTTTGATATCCACCAATCCACATTGACATGATGGAGCGGTGAATTTGATTGGTGAATATCACGCATCCGTAACCTACATAACACATCTCCGGTGGAACTACAGCCTAGATAGAATGATCGCATGTCGTTGGTCAAATGACTTGTCTCTATCACCCTACATCTATTAATTATGTACTTAAAACCTTCCAGCTATTGTTACCAAAAGTATAGCTTTCTCATAGCCCAAAATATGTTTGAAATATGTAATCACAACTTTCATAACTTTCTACAGGAATGACATTGATGGACATTTGGATTCCATGCAAACAGATCTTGATTCCTTGAGAGAGCTACTTCGAACGGACAGTTATTCACTCGACACCAATACATTATTAGGGGTATGTATGCTTTATTATTACACAGAATTTGTTTGTTCTTTTAAGTAATTTTTTAACTTATAATAATATTCAATAAGTACTCAGAATAAGCCATCAAGGTCATGTAGAATTTACATGTGATTATTAATTTTTTATGCTCTACATGGAATATTATTTGAATTCTCGAACTAAATTCAAAGTAATTGATTGTCTTGATCTAATGCAACTTATAGGGCAAATTAGTTGTTTGCATTTGATCTGTGATGGTTAATAAAAAAATACTTATTTTGATTATACAGGGTGTCCCGGAAGTCGACGTCAAGCCGGAAACGGGAGATAGGTCAAGTCATAATAGTTATCAGATTTTTCTTTTTATCTAATTTATGTACTTTATAAATTATAGGACTTAAAAAAAAATCGAGAAAATCTACATCCTGTGACAGTTTTTTAACTCCTGTTGCTACAAATCTTCACTTTTTGTCAATTTCTTTTTTATTCTGTAATCCTGAAAAGTGCTTCTGTAAACTTGTTGCCTAAAATTGAAAGCCAACTGCTCCAGTTTGGAAGAAAATGTCACGTTTTGCCCAACCAACTATATAAAATCAATACTTCGCCCAACCTTAGATGTACTGAAAAAATGTACATAACTTAGATTTTTTATTTTATTTTTCTGATAACTATTATGACTTGGCCTCTCTCCCGTTTCCAGCTTGACGTCGACTTCCGGGATAGCCTGTATGTATGTGATATGTCTTACGTACTTGTTATTGTTAAATTTTAAAGCTTATTACAATTGAATAAGAAAGGAACTCTTCGCTACATGTGGGTATTATTGTGAAACTTACAAGGACGATCACCGACCTGTTAAATACACGTGGAGACGCTGCCATATAACATTGTGTTAAAATGGGTTTATCATTTATTTCCTAAAGTTCATTTATATCAAATTCGCGAGCAAAGAGATTCTCTAGTTATTATCTAACGTAGACAGCCCTGACGCGTGTACCTACCTACATAAAAAAAGAGTCGAGACGTAAACAGCGGCGGTTCATTTTGTTTGGTTACCGGCAAGTCACGTTGCAGGCCACGCGTAGACATCGAGTGATTGTGTTGATATCGAGAGTAGTTCTACGTCGTCGTCACCGCGGTCATTGGACGCACACAGAGGCGCACTGGTTATGTACCTACTGTTCTGTCCTCCATTGTAGTTCGATTATGGATTTTAATAATTTGATTCGCGCAAACCTTCCGATAGCTTTTCACTGCATTGGATTGAATGCCGGCAATATTGCGACTTATTGTATGTTTTCCTTTGTGAAAACTGATCGATGTAGGGGCAGGCGCTATTGTTATGAAACCTATGGATGAATAAATACTTGTATAGCTAGTTACAAACCATACGGTATATTATGCCTTACGTAAAATAATATTGTTCGATTTCTATTTTCCTATTGCTCACGTTACGACGTAAACTTCACTTTTACCAATTTAATTAGTCGCATTATTTTAAGGTGTCTATTTTTAAACCTGTTTCGTATTACCGCCGGACGGCTAAATGAAAATAAAATTAGATTGCTTTTACCCAACACATTCGGCCTTGACGTACTTACGAAGCGGTTCTTATATCGCAGTATCTTTCTCTTTTGCTCGGCGATTATGCCGTCTTCTTATTATTTCGTATGCATGTGTTGTAAAATATTGTTGTTTGCCCTTAGAATGGCGATATCATCTATGGACTAGGACTGTCGCTACCTACATGCGGCCCTGTGACAACAAAACCTTATGTAATATGAATAGCAATATAGTTGCATAACTGCTTTTTGCGTTATTTGGAACAACAGATATTCTTATAAATTATGTTTTCATAATTCATATCTAGGTAGATACGGAACTCAGCTGTAACGTTAGTTATGTTTTTTATCTTAAGTTTTGCCATATGCGTTCGCCGCGGTTGGTAAATTAAAGTAACGATTAGTGTTGCCGTTCAATAGTCCACTATCGATAGACTATCGATATTTGGGCAAAAAATATAGTATTGATAGCCCTATCGATACTATCGATAGCTAAGTTTGCTAAAATACTATCGGTACACACCAATACTAATAGTATCGATACTATCGAAGTTCAATATCGAATGCACTATCGATACTATTGCTACTGAATATTGCAATAACAATCGATATTACCGATAGTATCGATAGTTTTATCCCGTCGATAGTGACCTTTTCCTCAGTAGTATTGCTAATACAACAATTCTCTAGTGGAAGACAGAAAACGATATGGTTTTTTACTTACCGCTGTTGCTGCTTTTGCGTTGACGCTTTGTAAAACCCTTGCACATCACATTAAGATTACAGCCTCAAAATATTTACTAGCTACATCAACCAATATTCATACACAACACTATTGAATCGCAGCCTACTATCGACCGCGAAAACATATCAATGGTATCAATTGTTATTACAATAGATACTATCGACAGTATCGATAGGCCTATCGATATTATAGATGATTTTCGAGGTCTACTATCGATAGTTCGGCAACACTAGTAACGATCATTACAACACATTGACATTGTTATGTGAACGTGATAGCCCAATTTTTAAGGCGTGCGCCTTCCGGTCGGGCGGCGTACCACTGAATTTATTTCATGTACGGATTTTTATATTCTGTTCAGTACCTTAGCTGTATGTTCCCGAGGAGGGTTGGCGTCAGGCAGGCCGTCAAACAAACCCTCTAAATAATAGGATTAGGGCAGGAAGATGATGATTATGTAAAGTAGATAGGCTACTAATCTAGAGTACCGATGACTCTTTTTCTCGGGTTTATTTTATTGCTTAGTGTAGGTCGTGAGAAACGATACGGCAATTTAGTTTGAATGTTTGAAAATCTTCATAGAGATGATATAAATGTGGCCCTAATGACCTATTATATACAGTTAATTTTTACTATCTATCTACAGAACGATCATACAATAATAATGAACTGTAGGTAGATAATATTTCTATAATATGAAACAATTCAGTGTCCAAATTATTTACTAAGACAGTTGCAGTTTCAAATCCTTAAATAACGTATCAGCTTAATTGTCAAGTAATATTTTTTTCAATAGGTCTCCGTTTTTTTACTAACATTTGTGTATATCTGTCATTTTCAGTTGTTTGGAGGCGAGGATCCTTTATATGGGCTATCGTACAATGCCATGGATGAGCGAGCTAGGACCGGCAACGGTGGTAAGTTAAACTTGATTTGAATTTTTTTTGTGTAGTCTCCGTTGAATATCATTTATACTAAAATATATTCGAAAACAATAAGGTTCTATTATAACTGCATGCTTTAAATGTCGATCAAGACAATGTTTTTTGCGAACATATAAATGATTTCGAACAATTACAGTAAATACATATAAGATTTATATTCCGACAATTTATTCAACTTTAAGTAGTTTTGGTCATAATTCGTTGTAAATGGAGACTAGTTGTTTGAGGCTATTTGTATGGGATTTACTCACACTTGTGTTAATTGTAGATACAGAAAAAGAGTATCCGATGATTGATTTTGATTGGCTGGTCGATGCAACACCGGCTAACTAATGCTTCAAGATATATTCAACATACCTGTTCGAAACGTACTGTGGAATATCTAATTATATTATAATTCAAGTATAGTATGGATGTTTGGATAAAGGGGTAGGAAGAAGGGAACATTAAACTTAGGGACTGTGATAGGAATTGTGATGTTATGACAAAAATGGTAAAAATGCATTTATATACAAATATCTTTTGAATGTCCGTGAATGATTATAATACCTCCATATATTTCTAAATATTTTACTGGTTTTACGAACCCAATATAATTTTAACGTTGTACAGTTAGTAAGGAAATCATCACAAGTAAATCATGAAGCTAGCAAAAAATACATTTTTTTATCACTCTTGTTTTAACAGCCATTTTCACAGTTACGTCATACACGTAAAATAATAACGCGTCAAAATATGGAAGTACTGTGGTTTTTAGGATTTCGCATTATATTTCCAATGCTATGATAATAAATACTAGACCATACACACCGTACCTACATAAATTGACGCGTTTTATGTTTTCTGCTTCTGCTTCGAGCGTACCCATTATAAATTGTTTAATTATTAATTTAAGCTAAGAAGCAGAGAGCTGAGCTTTCGAATATAACCGCGGATGAGTGTCGCGTACAAGACCTGTTCTCTGAGGAGGATGAAAGTAAATATTCTGCATTCGATTGATGTAGATTTAGATTAGCTTCGTTATTTCATTTTTTTACATCAGACCCACTTGACGGCGCTAGTAGCCATGTAATTTTAAAATTGTTTCATATTTTTTATTTAGATCCATAAAAATCCGCTTCATTTCCTAAGTGAAGACGACAATAATTTTTTTCATATTTTTTATTTAGTTCCATAGAAATACGCTTCATTTCCTAAGTGAAGACGACAATAATTTTTTCGATGTGCTTACACTGGAGTGCGTGACTACCTGTAAGTCTTGAATTGCTATCTAAGAATAAAAAAAAGATATATTCTGTCTGGGACTTAATCAGTGTAAATTTTGTCATGTAATTTGCTCACGTCTGTCCACCTCTTCGGGAATAATCACTGAACATAATAGTATATATTAAAATAAGAGTAAAAACGTAACTATAGGTATGTACCGCCAGTTACCAATTTTCCAAAAGTAGTCTATATTAAATTCATGTTCAGTTGTAGCTATAAGGAGTGCCTATATCTCACTCCAGTGTATGTCGTCTGTAATTAATAAGTTTATATTGAAATAAATATAATAAGTTTGACCGCATGACAGAAAATAGCTTATATATTGTATTTAGTTACTTTTAAACTTAGAATATTTTAGCTAAGGTTAAATAATGGATTAATTTTTAGTAATGCATGACGTATTTTGTTTTATGTATATGTATACATATAGGTTTGGTATACTTAGTAAATAAGTGTGTAAGTTAGCATGTGAATTCAACACTTTTGCATTCTAAGGTGATTATTACACTGCACTGTCCTAGTTCGTGGCCCCAGATATTAACAGTCACTATATGCAATGTATCGCAATTTAAAATACGATTGGCAAAAAATATAGCAAAGCATAAGGTCTGTTCACACAGACCGGCTTTGGCACGGCCCACGCTATACTTTTCTCATACTAGCAGGGCAATGGTGCTGTTATGGTCGATTCTGACCGTCACATTTAAACCCAACCTTAAAATTCCTATCCCTTTCTGTCTCAGCCATTTATGTTAATAAAGAATAGAGAGGGACAGACCTGACTGAATTTTAAGTTTACATTTAAGTGTGACGGTCAGAATCGACCATATTATTGAACATATTGGCCGGAGCGAAGCCTCGGAACTGTTTCACATAAATCGACTGGAGGAACTATCGGCAGATCCGAGGGAAATTTGAACTTCCGAATAGTGACGCCTGATACAATTACATATTATACGCAGTGGATGCTTGTTATTTCACACGAAGCGTATCGTCCAAGTATTCTTAATGAGAAAAGAAGTACACTACAAGAATAAACCTTATTGTCTCAAAACTCTTGTTTCCAATGTAATAAAATGTGCTCTCCACTCTAAGCCGATCTGTGTGAACGGACTCTAAAGTGTTGCATATTATTATATTTAAATATGCGACCGGCGCTAATCAAGCGGTGCAGTATGATAATCACTTCACGATTGAATATACAATACATTAATAACACCTAGTTATGATTTATTATTTAAATTGTATGAAAAGTACTGTAGGGTACTGCTCTGAGTTGCTTTGAACAGGTGTTAGTAGATCAATGTGGTACAATATTGGCCGGCACACCTCATACTTCGACCAGCCTGGACCTAATGACTTGGATCAATGGCCTGTACTTGTACCTATGTAAAAGTACCTACAACTATCTACGCTGAGGTGTAGCCACTACACCGTTGTATAGGTACAAAACTTCGTTATGTCACGTTTCTGTATAAAGAATTGGATTACAACTTTATGACATCCACGAGATGAGATTCATTATACCTACTCGTAATTATGATTTATGTTTTAATATCTCCACTGGAGGTTTAACTGCAACAGTTAATATCGCTTAGCTTTTGTATTACGAGCTCGTAAAACATGTAACATAAGTATATGTAAAATCTAATTACATGTTTCAAATAAAAAATCTCATAACATTTTCTTGGGCAACTTTTCAGCTGAGGGGAATGAGTTAATGTCGTATACCGGGAAACTTCCTGACTTTGAGGATATGTCCATGCTACCTGACCTAGAGGAGAACAGCCCGGACCCGTGTATGTCGCCGCTGCCTGGTGGATCTACGCTCAACACGCCCAGTATACAGGTGAATTCGCCCCCTTTCCAACAACCCTGAGGAAAGACCAGGGGCCGGCGACGGAAACGCGCCAAAAGATGAGCGCTGAGCGATGGACCATTTGCCAGTTAGAGCCGACGACGGCATCGTTGTATGAGTATAGAATTTACATTACAAGATGACACTCGAAAAACGACTCCCGTTTTATATTTCCTATCGTATAGCGACAAGTATTTTGATATGCGGTAATGCAAAGAATTCGCAGTGCAGTGCTTTTTCCATCACATTGAAACCGTTTCGTTTATTTATTTCGCTACAAATAATCCTATAATTAGTATGGTATGTATTGATTTAGTTAGGTTAACATTTAAATAGGATATAAAAATATTTTTAAACTATTATTATAATTTGTATAGGTATTGCAGTATGTGTAGGTTTAATATGTAAGTACATATGTGTATAATTTTAACAGTATAGAGTTTTAGTTTGTTTATAAATGATTATGTTAATCTTAAACGAGAAATGGTCTAGCAGGAAAAATATTATTGAATAACGAAACACAGTTCATATTTTTTACTTGCAAGTACCATGAATTCCGTTTGACATAATTCATTTCAATAATGTTATGAAAAATGGCTTGATGTATATTTTATGGCCACACCATACCATAGACGATGAAGAATTACGTTATTTGTATTTATTACGATTATAGAGCAGTCGTTACGTCGCGTTAAAGTTTGTATATAGAAAACAAGTGTATGATATGTGTTATCATCATACCTTGAATTCCCATGTCCAAGGCTTTATGCCCGCACGTTGTATTTATTATATGTGACAACATGCTAATTAAAACTTAATTCTACAACTAGCACTAAACTTCCTAATTATATTTAGGTGGGTTTGAATTCAAGTGATTCAAAAAATGTAATAATTGTTTACCTACAAAAGTGTACAATTTTATTTAATGTTTGGTAATCGTAAAGTCGTTTAGAAGCGCCAATTGCTATGTTTTCATTTAGAATAGAAGGATTCACTATGTACATAAACCATAATTTTTTTTTTTATGTGTTTATACAGAGTGTGGGTGACAGCCATGCAAATACTGAAATGCTGAACAAGTACCATTGTGTTGAGTTATACGACAGTATTATTACTCACAGGAAATGTATTTTGATTGATTTATCTTATCAGTAATCTTTGTTCTCAGTGCCAATTGTATCGGGCGAACCTGTGACTAATTAAATGGGCTTATTTGTTATTGTGTGACACATTGCTGTTTTTTGGATCACTTGTGACTCCATTAGGTTGTTTTTTAAGAACAACTTTTTTTTGAAAATCTTTGATTAAAATTTTATATTCAAGTCATTATCCAAGGCCTAATTAAACGACAAACTATTTTTTCCCCGAAAATATGAAAAAATGACGAAAATTCTTAAAGTTTTCCTGCGATTTTTTTTTGTGTTTTTCGCCTTAGAATCATGGTCTGAAGTCATGGTATCGATAAATGAAATTGTATTAGGCGTTACAATTCGGAAGTTCAAACATTCACTATGTGGTGGGCGCACCCATAGTACATGGTATAGATATTTGCCTGGCTGTCACAAACACCCTGTATAGAATGTTGTCTTGAATTCTGGTAAATAACTTCAGTGTTTTTTTAAGACTAATAAACCCACATCACACTTAAACGTAAACTTAATCTTAGCCAAGTCTATCCCTCTCAGTTCCTAACATAAATAGCTGAGAGAGAAAGGGACAGGTAGAACTAGACTAATTTTGCGTGTAGGTTTAAGTGTGAAGGTCATAATCGACCATAATGTTTATTTATACATGACGTACCTTATTGAATAAGAAACATGTTTCTAGGATGGAACCATTACATTTTTGTGTAAGAAAATTTGATGTCAATCATTTGCTGATAAAAATTTCACATATTATACTTATATGATGATATTATCATGAAATATTAAAAGTACCTATCTATATAAAACACTGTTTATATAGTGATCTCGATGAAACTCAAAACTTGTAAAAAGCTACCTAATATAACATTCTGTACTTATAGTATTAATTTTAACAATATCCCAGATAAAAATAAGGTAGATCTGAACATAATAATAATATGGCAGGTAGTTGGAAAAACACTGTGATTTTAGTGTAGAAGAAATCTATATTATTATATGTTGATATGAGAATTTTCCGGGGCATAATTCCAGTTTCACCAAGCCTGGTTAGGTTAACATGTATAAAAAACAATTAAGGCTTGAGATTGGGTTTGATTTTTTCGATTATCAGACTAAAGCATTAATAATCGTTAGATCAACTAGGCTTGGTGAAACTGGAACTTGGCTTCACTTGCAGCATTGCGTAATTTATTTTTTAATTAAAGTTTAAATTACGTAATAATTAGCATACACGACATTTGTGTTTATGTAAAATAATGCAAGACTGCATGTGCAGCGTGCATTGTGCACTAATCTTCGGTTTAAATAAATCTAGGTTCACACATTGCTGCAAGTGGGGCTCAATATACTTATGTACAGACAGTTAAAGGTATCTGTTATCGAAAATCTTCGACTAATATAAGAATTTGTTAAATTATCGTTAAGTTTGAATATTTATCAGTTTACTATTATTTGTGTTTATGGGTGTATAAATTTGTACCTATATTTTAGGATGAATTTCATACATAAAGTTAAGTCTGGCCACAGCCTGTAAAATTGCGATCAACGGAGTATTTTCGCGTATTTTGTGAGAGATCAAATAAGTAAAAGGGTACTTTATACAGGATGTAAAGGAAGAAGTATGTACGGTGAAGTAGGGTGTTCAGCAAAATCCAATACAATGTGGAAATCTGTCTTATTATAATTCTGAGTCTCTTCGTGGACAAGCTATCTATTTGCATTTATCTTTACATTCTTCATCTGATACGAAAATATTTACTTTTGTGTCAAATGAAATGCTAATTATAAATTATTTTAGGGCCGATTTTACCATTGGTCAGGTAGTCTATCTAAAGAATAAAGTTGATGCTGTCTTTCTCTAAAACTTGATCCAGATAGAGACAGCATCAACCTTATCCTTCAGATTCAGATAGGCTTTTTGGTCGCTGGAAAAATTAGTCTTTAAATAATCGATTATAGTGTACTTATTATAAAAGGAAGGCGATACACCCTGACCGAATTATTATTTTTTATGCTGGACTAGCCATTTTTGACCTCAATCGCACCTGACGATACCTAGGCCAAGATAAGGTCGAAGATCGCAACACAATATGTTACAAAATTTATTACAAAGAAAATGTTAATAATAGTTTTAGGAACCAATGTTCTGGGATACCTACTTGCCATTATAATTCAAAAGCCATAAAATAGGAAGAGGCTCTAATGGGCTAAGTATTAAAGTCTTGTTTCGGCTTATAAAATTATCGTTAATGTTATTCATTTGTACCAACATATTTTTGTCTATGGTATTGTTAAATTTGTAAATAGAATGCGCAGAAACGTTAATGAAGATACTAGAGATAATATTCCCCTAAAGAAACAGAATGTTATTTATATTTGTATACATTTACATTACCTACTTATCTACCCGTTGTATAATATTCGTTATGAACAAAGATAATTAAGATTTAGTATAAGAATGAAAATTATAATACCCTTGTAAGCTAGCTGTAATAAAATAAATGTTTGATGCATATTATATTTTTCATTTTATAGCACCTTTTTCAACTTTGAACTGCCAATATAGCATTCGCAGCACAGTCTGAACAGAACCAACTCCTGGCTCCTATAAGGGCCGAATTTATAATGGTCAGCTAGCCTATATGACGGATGAAGATGATGCTGTCTATCTTGAGCTTGATCAAATTTTAGAGTAAGACAGCATTAATATTTTTAACCTTCAAATAATCAGACCTTTGGGAATTCTGCCCTAACTGGAATAAATAGCCATCGCGACATTGGGTTAGCTATCTCTGTTTTACTAAAGTACTTAGGCCCATATATTTGATCAGTTTCTGCTATTACATAGTTAAAAAATGGGTGCGGCGGTGGCGGAATATTCTATAAAATAAGCATTCATAGGTAATATTAAGTAAATATAGAATAACGGTATAAGTTCGCTATGATACTGTTGTAGTACATACATATATGAATGGGGTAGCCAAAGCGTTCGCTAAAAGTTATTCAGAACTTCCAACCCATATCGGCCAAGATCACGTTAGTCAACGCTCTGTTGCTCCCAATCATTGACTATGCTGATGTCTGCTACCCAGATATTACAGAGGAACTCTTAGACAAGTTGGACCGCCTTCTCAACATGTGTATTCGATATAATTTTTGGATTGCATAAATATGACCACATATCCCAATATGCACAGCTAAACTGGCTCAATATTAGACATCGACCTAATCTTCACCTACTTTCCTTCTTGTTGAATACCCTGAACCATCCTCGTGCTCCCCAATACATTTCCGAACGCTTCGAGTTCTCCTCCTGCGATAGACCACTCCGGTCTAGCCGCAACAAAACCCTCCGTGAGCCCTAGCGCAATGCTGCTTTGTATTCTGACTCTTTTACTGCCACTGCTGTTAACTTATGGAACGATCTACCAGTAACGATTCGGGAGTCTTCTAATGTGGAGGTATTTAAGTCGAGAGTAACTGAGTACTACAGGAGAGTCCAGAACCTGGTCAATGTCGTATTATGTGTAAGTATGTACTAATTTATAGAATTAAGTGTGCTTAGCTACTAGTGTTTGTTATTTAATATTTATTTTTATGTATAGCCTATCTTTAAAATTCGCCGCGTGGTGCCGGCAGAGTAGAATTCGTACCAGGCGATTAAGGGTTCCCGGGAGGTGGGCAGCAGCGCCTCCCGTGTTGACAACATAGTCCAAAATACAAACTGCGGTCATCAACCCGTCTGCCCAGCGTGGTGACTATGGGCGAATACCCCTCATGGCAGTCTTGTGGCGTGCCCTGGGGGAGGCCTACGTCCAGTAGTGGACTGCAATAGGCTGATGATGATGATCTTTAAAATTGTTTTGTCCATTGCACTACCTGTACATTCTCACCACAAATATTGGTTGACTGGTAGAGAATGCTGCATAGCATTAAGTCCGCCATTATACAAATCTTTAGACGTGCAATGAAGAATTTAAAAAAAGTGTCATCTGGTTTATTCCAGTTATGCCCCGCATCAATGCAGGTAAAATATTGCCATAACAATTTTATTGTCTCAAGTACTCGTAACTGCCTAAGACTAAATGATTGCCACGTTTGATCTTGCGTCCCGCGATTTCCTAATACTCGTATCTAGTTCCTTTTGTAGTACCTAATATGAATTTACCCTTAGATAATGTCAGCCAGTAAATAGTCAGTTAAAATTTGACAGAGAAAAATAACAGCGCGGGAAAACGACTCACGTAGACCCAGCGTCGATCAAGGCCGGAGGCCGACTGAGGGTGAGGGTGGAGGGACGTTTATTTCCATACAAATATGAGCGGGGACTAGCTTAAACTAAAAGGGCGTAAGCGACAAAACATATTTTCGCGTTTTAATTAAAAACTACACAATATTTTTAAAATGTGCAACCATACGTTTTTAGAGTATGTTTAGACAAGTCTATTGATATAAAAATTGAGGCTTAAATCGCTCTAGTTTGCCTGTAAAATGAACAAATTTGATAAAATAGAGGTTTTTAAACACAATTTTTTATCCTAAAAAAGTCTATGAATCGTGTTTCTGCAACCACAGAAAGTGAGCTAATATAGTGAAGAATTCGATTATTAAAAATCACTTTCCTATATGTTGTAATGGCTGAGAAAAATCGACTTAACTAACGCCAAAGCGATTCGTCATCTTAAATGTGAGATGTGGAGATGAGTCGTTATCGTCCAACCTGTGCGTCCAACTCATGCTACGCATGTTGTTGTAAGTACGTACACATATTTATACTTCCTTTCTTAAGTATTTTATGTCTCTAGTCCTAGGCCCTAGGACCTAGGGTAAGATTCAATGTGGAGTGATTATAAATTCAATAAGTACAATAACATTTATGTAACCATTTTTATTGCAATAAAATTGTAGATACGCACAAATTTGTACTGTCATTGTTGATGGGTTACACGATTAAAATGTTAGGTATCACAGTTGCATATCCTTACAGGACAAAATAATGCTATTTTTATAATATTAGAACAAATTAAATAAGTATGTATAATAGCAATTAAAAGCAGCCATATTTAAAAAGTGATTAGATATACATGTAATGCATAATAATAAAATATAGAGTATACTGAGGACAAATACCGAATAGGTATGCGCCCATGGTCCGTTATGCGCGTCTAGCCTATGACATATAAATCAAGTAAAGTTTTTTTAACCTATGTTGACGTCTGTAGCACACCTGCCGACTTGAGATACGTAGTGAAACTGTTGGATGAGTTCTACTGCGATAAAGTGTAGTTAATTTAGTCTTCAACTACGACAAACACATGCAAAAACTACGCGGAACCACAATACGTTAGCGACCGGAGCGCGGAAGTGCGGCTAACATCGAAACATCGAGGAAATCACCGAAGGGAAAGAGACAAAAAATAGTCAAATGTATGCCTTTGAACAGACAGTTTCGCCTGTCTTACGTACATGCCGAAACCGCGGAGGCTATAACGTAATTTGCAGTAGCAAAGCCAAAGCAATGCGGCAGCGAAGTTTGTGTGGCAGTACGCGGGACGAACGTAAGGCCTCCCGCGCGCCCCGCGCACTCACATACTGTAAATTTTCGCTGTCGCATTGCTTCGTATTTGTTATTGCAGGTTACGTAATAGCCCTGTGGTTCCGCTTTTATAGTTCGCGGCGGAGGTGTGCTACGGACGTAAAGGTTCTTCCCCTTTCTTTTTATATACTTTAGGCATACTTTAAGTACTCCTACCTATTTTTCAGTGTTTAAAGTGCTTCAATAAAAATGTGAGAATACATTATTGATTTAAGCCCTATATTCTTTTAACGGTACCAATAAATAAATTAGCAAATTATTTGAGTTAACACCGTGAAGCAACCTAATAGAGATAATTAAAATATTGTATATTTTTTTCAATACTTCTAAATCATGACTATCACAATACTACCTTTGCACATCATCCAATTGGCCTAATTTAACTATGTTTACTAAGTATGTTTACTTAAAATATCATACCCTTGAAATGACTGATTCCGTTTACACACTTATTCACACATAATATACAGAAAACAGCACCAAGTAGAGGTGGAATGTGAGTAATTTCTAATGTAAACGCAACTTCCTCATCAATGTGGGTAAAAACGTTGGTGCGGCGGTCCTGTTTTTCACGCCATCCGTAATGTACGGCCCTGGTTTAGACATTAACACCGTGTGTAAGGTGGGCAGGCTTCCGATTGAGCAAGCCAACTCGGGCGAAATGTTACGGCATCCCTGGATATCCAGTAACTTTAGCTTCCCACAGTGAACTTTGATGGCTTCCAATGTTTTGTCCGTGAGCTGATTGCAACCCTGAAACAGTTTTCATAATACTTTAAGAAATGGGAAAATTCACTTAGGATTTATAGATATTTATTATACGGATTTTACCTTCAATTCAAGCTGCTGTAATCTTTTCAATCCCACAACAATTTCCTTAACTGCCTCATCTTTTAAATTGTAACAATCAATTAAATTGAAATATTCAATGCTGGGACAATTTTTAACAAGATGCTCAACACCTTCATGAGTGATCTGTTGACATCTGCTCAAATTTAAATTAACAAGCTCTCTGAAGTTAAATGCATATGTTAAGCTTACATCTGTTATCCGATTACATCCACTAATATCTAGTTCTCTGAGACCTTTGATTCGAGCTAATGAATACCCACTAAATGTATCCATTGTCAATTTCTCACACATCCTCATTACATCACGTTTTCTCCTGGCGTCACGCACTATTTCTTCTTCTGCTCGTGACCCCAAATGTATTTTAAAATCTGGTGAGTTAATTCCATCATAATCTGACAAAATTGGACCGTTCTCATTGCCTTCTGTTTCCACTTTTCCCATACCTGTTAATCCTGCATCTGATACTTTATCACAGTGGCTTATCTTTAATGTATGTAACAGTACTTGGTTTTTGAATACTACTTGAATAGATGCATCAGTCACAGCATTAAAACAATAACTTATATCAAAGAAACGTAAATTAGGTAGCTTTTCTGAAAGCATTATAACAGCAGATTGATCTAAGTTCAAGGAATGTATATTGAGTTCTTCCAGAACTTCATTTTCCACTGGACATATGCCCTTGAGTAGTCCATCTTTAGTTATGAGTTCACACTGAGATATGTTTAATGACCTCAGCTTCTTGAGTTGTTGGAGTTCAGCGACTCCTAAATCAGTCACAGCACGACATCTCTGTATATTAAGATATTCTAAATTGACTAGATTTTTCGATATATGTACAAGTGATTGGTCTGTAACTCTAGTGCAAAGACCAATATCTAATTCCCTCAATGATGTCTGATGAGCAGTCAATGCTAGAAGTCCAACATTGGTCAGCTGGTCACAGGAATGTGCTTCTAGCAGTTCCAACTGTAGGCCTTTTACTTCAGACAGAGATTTTAATGCTGCCCCATCTATTAGAGTATTTGAGAATAGCAAACGTTTTATGTTTTTGGCTCTAGAAATTATGTACTGTAGTACAAAGTAGAATGTGAGCACACTCTCTGAAGGGTTGTCAAAAATATTTGAATCTGGGGGATAGAACTTCTTCACCAGTCCCAAATGAAACTGTAGAGAACAACCTGATAAGTTTATCTCTTCTAAACCTGGTGCTGCTGTAATGAATCTATTTAGGAGGGCATCTGTTAAATATGTGTTCCCTAATAAGCTTAAAGTTTTTAACTGTTCCAGGGTATTTACTAAAAGACCATCTGTTTTTCCTTCCAGTAGCCTTCCAGACATAAACAGTTCCTTACAACTCTGAATGCTCAGGCTTTCTATGTTGGCACATTTTTGTAAAATATAGACAAATACCTTCTCACAAATGTCAGAGTTTCTAAATATTAAACTTTTGATGGACCCTCCCATCCTGTCCCAGAAAGTGTTCAGTTTGCTAGTTATCTCTACTTCATTAAAGTAGTAATTAGTGTATGTGACAGGAGAATCATTGAAAACAGTTATGGGTGAATTAGTCTCATCATTCAAAGGTGTTTTATAAAATATGACTATTTTATTCTTTAAAAAGGTGTTGTCATTTGCAGCTAGGTACCAGGACTGACATGTCTCACTTGCAGCTTTTCTGTCTGATTTAGGCAGGTATTTGAATAGGTATATTAACACCTGGAAAATAAAAAGATTTAAGTGTGGAATGAGTTTAATATGACATAGAACAGTTACTGTTATAAGCTAGTAACTAATACACATAATCCAACTAGACTTTTATTATCATTAAATTTTAGTAATAGTATTTTTATATTCCACCTAATGTTTGTCAAATAGTTTGTGAAGTTATTATTTCAGGTACTCTTATCTTGTAGAACAACATAAGTACATATTCATTCATTCTATTTTATTTAGTAATAGTAACAGTAGGGGTATTCCAAGCTAACGGTGACCACATATGTTATATATAAAAACTGTTTAATATAAAAACATATTAAATACAGCTAAACATGTTAAGAACATACCATATTTAATAACAAAATTTTAAAAATTTAATACACCAATTTGTTATTTTTTTAGGGTGAAGCACTGTTTACTATTTTTATTGTTAGGAAGTTATTATTATTCGGTAATAAATTTATGATTTGGTAATAAATTTTATGCAGAAAACAACCATATTTCTATTTATTTGATAATTGTACCTAATTAATTTTTCACTGATTAAATGTTCAATCGCCAGGTATTTTCAAAATGAGTCAAAATGCCCCAACCATCACTGGAATGCCCCAGTAGAAGCAGCAGGAATGTTTAGTATTTATAATATTGGTTCATAAACCTGTATACACCAATAACCACTATATAACTTTTATACAAATATATTTATTTATTTATTTATATCTTTCTATTAGGTACCTACTTTCTATAATCTTTATTACCTATAATGTTTATTAATCTTGCTTATCTGAATTTTACGATAAGATTGAAGATTTTAGCGAATTCAGAGTAAAAAACATAATTATAGTTTATTACGAAATCAGAGGGGCAGATTCGTGATCAATAAAGAATGGTAGGTCTATTTACAGCCTTGGAGTAGGCGGAAGGCCAAGTAGAAATACGTAGCAATGAACCAATGTTGAATTCAAGGTTTAATGTAAAGTAACTGGAACATAACAAGTAATGTAACAGCAGTAAAGAATTTGTAAAAATAGCAATCACGTGAAAGTAATGATGTAAAGACAAACAGGTGTCCTTATCGATTATTGCAGAATACTTGTGTTACTTTAACCAAAATTATAAACTGTTACAAACCTCATATGGTAGATCCATTTCTTCAGAGGCACACAATATAATTTACTGAGGTTGCATGCACCAAAAATATTTACTTTTTCTTGCCTTCGTCGCGACTCGCGAATTATTTTGCTCTTCCGCTATATTTATTTTGGATGACTTTGACATTGACAGGTGACGTTAAATAATTTACTTTGAAAGGCAAATGATTTATGTTAATGCAGCCAGGTCTTAATAAAATAATTTCAGTACATATTATAATGAATTGATGATCAACATCATGAAAAGAAATCGAGAAAACCATGAATGCTGTTTTTAGAATATCGACGTTTCCAATGGATCTTTCATATTTTTTAATAATAGTGTTACAGTGGTCATCAGTAGGCCGCGTGGTGCCGGCAAGGCCGCGTGGTGCAGGCAAAGTAGAATTCGTATCACTCCATGTCTGCCCGTGGGTATCGGACGAAGCGATTAAGGGTTTCCGGGAGGTGGGCAGCAGCGTGTTGACAACATAGTCCAAAATACAAACTGCGGTCACCAACCCGCCTGCCCAGCGTGGTGACTATGGGCAAATACCCCCCCTCGCAGTCTTGTGGCGTGCCCTGGGGGAGGCCTACGTCCAGCAGTGGACTGCATTAGGCTGATGATGATGATGATCATGATGATGAGGGTGCAGATATGGCCACTGAGGGTTAAACTGAGGGTTAAACACTTAAGTAGCCCCCGTTGAACTGCATAGGAGGTAGTACAATTCGTAGTTATTTTGCACTTAACACTTCACCTTTATCAGCCTTTAGGTACTTGACACCTGCACCTGCATTCGAAGCAAATGCCAAATGGTGGTGACTTACCGTGATTAAACTCCATTGAATCAACTTCGATAAAAGTTGGCGCGCGCCGACGCACGTTGCGAGGTTGACGACGACGCGACACAGGGAGAAGGACTAAAGACTACGTTATGGCTAACTGAAGGCAAACGTTTACAGGGGGTGCTTAACACTCGCAGAATTGTAAGGCGGTGTTGTACCTAAAGCGCAATCACAAGAACTCCACGAATGACCAATAATTTTATTAAAATCTAGCTGGGCTAGAATAGCAATAGAGTCACTCTACCAACTAGCCAATTACTTATGTAGTCAGCTACTAACAATTATTTCTTGTCTTAACATTATCAACGAGGTAAACAATTACTAACATATCATATTAATTTGGTAGGTACTTACGTACAGATACGATTTTTTTGTCAAAATTAAAAAGTTTCGGCTCATTTGTAAACAATAACAAACGTGGTTCTGAGTATGCGCGGTAGACACATGCACAGTTGCGGCCACTTGTTGGGCGCCAGCAAGTTAGTAGAGCCGACAACGGCGCCGCGAACACGTGCGTCCCATCGCTCGGCTCGACTACGACTCGACGCGATCGCCGATACTTTGGCAAACTTTCGTAGCTCGTAGCATTTTCGTAGTTTACAGACGCACTGTCGTAGCTTTCGTAGATTTCATTGGACAAATAGTTGAATTGCGGTGTATGGTTGCAATAAGTGAAGTTAAATTCTATTTGTGTATCCTGTGGAATGACTTAGATTAAAAGTGAAAAGTCATAAGTATGTCCAGAAGGAAACAGGCTAAACCACGATCGCTAAAAGGTAAAATTATTTTAGGCTAAGAGAAATAATGCCGTCAGTTAGGCACCTACCTACGTGTGAATGTAGCCAAATTTATTTAATGTAAGTAGGTAGAAGTAGGTACTTGCTTACTAAGTACCCACGGATTTAAAAAGAGTTTAAAATGTTGTAAAAGGACACCCTAATGTTTGCGAGGTGGGTTGACGACAGACAGGCAGCCGGCCGTAAACCGTAGGTATGCCGAAGTGTTATGATTTCGAATATAGCGCTGACCACAAAATATTAGCAAAGGGCAAGTACGTGATGAAGACAAACTTATACTTCGGTAATGATATGCATTGCTCTCAGAAAGTATTTATGAGAAAGATAGCCAAACCGCTAACTCTAGGGGAATCTTAGATGCAGACTTGAACTATAATGTACCACAGGGGACGATGAGTATTGGCCTGTTCGTCAATCAGACTCGACCTAACGACGGACATTAAAAGAGGAGCTACCGGGAGTGCGGCTAATTCCCTTTCTCATATAGGAGTAAGTGGTTTAGGAAATATATCGCCTGTAAGGCGATGTAGGTAATGGTTTTACGTTAAACCGATGCCTAGAGTTATTTAAATAGTTGACTAGATAGGTAAAGTATCCATGCGAGCTTATTTCGCTCAGTCGTTTCTTTCAACAGAAGAAAATATTATAATACCTACAATTACGATGCTAAGAGGATTACTTGTGTATAGCTTGATTTAAACAAATATAGTAGGCACGAATATGGTACGAGAATGTTATACTTAGTTACTTACATAACTGAGATTGTTTTAAAAAAGAGTGAAGTCACTTCAGGTTTTGCAAAATAGTAGCTGCCATCACCGCAATCATTACGTTGACCTCTTACTAGGTAATAATTAAATATGTAGAGCCATGACCTAACCCATACCTCTAGGATGACTACAAATCGCGTTACCATCCTAACTAAAGACCTATGATCATGAACCAGACTAGAGGGGTAGACTAAAAACTAATGAGCACATGTCTGCCAGAGGTGTGCTTGCAGTCGTGATGAATGCGGACCAGCCGCGCCTGCCACCGCGACTGCTAATATCAGCGTTTTATCAGTGGCGGGTAGCGGTCGCGGTCATGGAGCAAACCTAAAGAGGAGGGGGCCTGTCAAGGCGAGGATACGATGGACTATAGTAAAGCTTGTAGGTAAACGGTTTACAGGTAAAAATTATTTATTTACTTACCCAATCTGTTATAAAGTTATAAAACTGTATTTAAAATTTCCGTTAAATATTTATATAAATAGTGGGCTATATTGCCATATACCTATTCAGTAGTGGACTACTAATGGCTAAAAATGAAAGGGTACCTATAAATTAGATTTTCGTTTCTGTTTGGATCATGGGAGACAAATATTGGCCGTGGCATTGGTTCAACAAGCGTTTCAACATGGGCGATGGGACCAATGATTATAACAGCTCCTTCTTGTATTTGTCTTATAGACGCGGGGCACGTGCCTCTGGTTCATCCCGGTCGCGATGCACTTCGCTTTGGTACCTAAATAATGACGCGCTTTTGATGATGAATATGCATAGGCGGTAGATGGTATCTATAAGTTTAATAAACGTAGATAGGTATATAACTAGCTATAAATTTTAGAGTACCTAAAGCAGTAAATGAGCGCACGAATGATCTAATTAAGAAGTCTTAAGGCCTATTTAACCACAACACAGGGCTTTATTGACATTCATTGTAATTCAGTATCAAAAAGCCAGGTTTCCTTAAAAAAATAAAGTGTTTTTTCAATACTTAGATTTGTTACTTATAATAGCAAAGTACCTAGAGTAGGAATCAATATAAAACAATTCCGTTATTGAATAGAAATAGGCATAGGAAGCTATAGTTTGATAGTATGTTCCATGGGAAATACCTACAGCACTAGGACAGCTTTCCCGGAATTCTCACTAAAATATCGTATGTCCTCGGTACCTACTCTATCTAGGTACAGACTTAATTATACCCTGTTTTATAGGCCCATATGTGAACGGCTTTCTTTGATTTAGTTCCACGAGTTGGCCGCGACGCTGGGGTCCAATAACACGTCAATTTCACAAGCGTCCCTCATGCAAAGGAATTAAAATTTTAACATCCAGCATAAATGTTAATCCGAGGCCGTCCCTGGCTGCTCTTAAAACGAATTGCCATATCTTGAATTGTTTACTTACCCTTTTTCACCAGGTCCGTATTAGGTGGATAAATTAAATAAATGTAGAGTTATGTTACCTACTGCTAAGTGTGTTATCTTTTTGTGTTTTTTTCTATCATATCGCCTACTAATTAAATTTAACCATACCTATAGTTAAGCTGTATTTAAGTAAGCGTAGGCAAATTTTTGTTGGTGTAAAGATCACATCACAATAAAACACATGTGAATGTTTTATGAAAGGTAAAAGCTTCGGATGGACGTATTTGTAAGCCGCTTTGAGGAGGGTTAAGTCAATTTAGCTTTGAGTGTCAACTTTTTTACTGTGCGAGCTTATGCGTGCCGTGATCAGCCGGACGTACTAACCCTCTATTTCTGCTGCAATTATGATTATAAATAAATTTAATTATTGTAAGGAAATAACATAATCAGAATCAAAACTAGCAAAACTGCGCACGGAGCCGCGGGGATCCACCTTTACACATAAAGTAAAGATACTAAGCTAGAACAAAAAATTGTTTTGCTCTTCTAAATTTTCAACATACTTGCTTATTTGAAATTTCCTAACATTTATCATTGCTCTCTTTTCGACCAATTTTTATTACCAGTTACCCAACTTAGATCTCATCCACAAAATCCATAAATATAAATCCTTAATTACTCCAAAGACAGGGAATTCTCTGGAACATAGCGGCTGAAGGAGTTGGGAGGCTCCAAACTGGGGGTCGGGTACATAAACTCACTGAGGCCCCGTCGAGAGCGTCCCGAAATTTCCCCAGGGTAGCGCGCACCCCCTCCCGCGCCCTGGGAAATACGGTAAAGCCATATCATAACAGTTTTATGTTGATGTTGACCTCGTGATGCTATTGGGACTCGCTAATCTCAGTTATTTTAGTGATAAATGTATTAAATAGTTAGTTCCAACTTTAAAGTTCTGCCATGAGGTAGAGCTGTGTTGTACCTAATTATCTCTAGCTGCTTCTTTATTGCGGGTAATGAGCAGTGGCGTAGCTAGGTAACCAGGGGCCCTGGGGCAAATAAAAAAATGAGGCCCCACTGTAGTGATGGGACTCGAGTGATATTTTTTTCACTCGAGTCGGTACTGGTAACTTTCTTACTCGAATGCCACTCGAGTGATTTTTATTGACTCGAGTCACTCGGAATATAAAACTCGAGTGACCAAAATTTAATTTAAAATGAATACTTAAAACAATATTAATTTTACATAGAAAATGTGTATTAATTTTCGCATTAATGTAAAAGCTACTCAAAGAAATAATGTATTATTAATGAGATAACAAGTTTCTTCTTTGATTACATATCAGCCAAGCTTTAGAAAAAACTCGTTCTGAAGGAACAGAAGTAGCTGGGATGCATAAATATTTCATAGCTAATTTATACAGCACTGGCATAATCAGTTTCCTTTTCTCCCAGTAAGCAATGGGATCATCTTTTCTACAGTCTTACAGCGGGTAAACTTGTCACAACTTGAATTTCTCACTCGGCTCGGTATAAACCACTCGAGTCACTCGAAACTCGAGTTGTCAAAAATTTAACTCGAGTGCGAGTAATATAAAAACTACTCGAGTCACTCGAGTGAAAACCAACTTGAATCCTATCACTACCCCACTGCTATCTCAACTAATTAGATTTTGAGAAAAACATGCTCACTTCCTATTTTCTTTGTTTACTATCTTCTGACCAAGAATTTTTTAAGTTTACGAGCCCCTAATTGAAAGACTGCTTAGATTAAATAATATATTTTTTCTCGTATTTACCACGTAACTTGTCTATTACATACATATAATCACGCATTTAGCCTTTACGGGGTAGGCAGAGCACCAAGGGCCGATAGAACCACATAGTGCCACTTCTGACCAATTTTGAGGGTATAGTTGACATGTACAAGTTCGGTTACTTGTCTATTACAATCGGGTAGACATTACCAAGAATTTTTGGAGTTTACGAGCCCCATAATTGAAAACCAAAAGAACCATTATAGATACGCGAGCAGAGCGAGCGCGAAATCTTTTCTCTTATTTACCACATAACTCAATTAACTTGTCTATTACTTTTTGAAAATTCAATCTCAGGAATTTACGGTAAGGATTCGAGGGCCCCCTGAGCATGAGGGCCCCGGTGCACTGCCCCGCCTAACCCCTAGGTAGCTACGCCACTGGTAATGGGTGCCTATTTACAAACTTGTAGGTGCAATTATGTAAGTAGGCTGCAAAATAAAAAGTATATTGGTAGCTCAGAATTTTCTGTCCACTCTACTCGACCGACCTCTAGGTGGAAAGTATAGGCATTAGTTGAGCGAGGGTCTAGATATGTAGACGCCGTATGTTTTATAGGTATCAAACCCTATCTGGGGCATCACTTTTACAGTGAGAAAGTGACGGTCTTTATTTGGCTACAGTCCAATCGTTATCCACGACCACCGACGTTATTGCGTCTTGTTTGAATCATACCTATAATCATATATTATGGGTCATTGTAAATAATGCAATTGACAGAGGTGCGACACATTACTACGCCGTCGTTAACAAAGACCCTTATGTATTTATTAGGTATACAAGTACAAGTCACTGTACAAGGGTTATAGTTATACTATACAAGGGTACATACATACGGCCAATATAGCAATTGATCTTATCACCAATCTTTGGTAACAAATTATTTTAGAATCGAAGTATATAACTAGGCAGCTCTTCTTGCAGGAAATACGAATGTACAATTTTAATGTAATCCGTGAGCATGGCAGAACATTCTTCTTTTTTTCTGATTCCCAGTCGACTTCCATAAATCACTCATGTGTTTTCACGCAAAAAATCCATAAAATGCTACAAAACCCACAGCACTCGTGGAGAGAATTTATTATGTATCCATTAAATACTTTATTTTGAAATAAGTGTAAGGAAAATATCTTATTATTTTTCCTCGAATATGATTCTCTACCTTTGGTACGTCATTATAATTTTTTTTTATGATATTGGCTAAAAGTTAGGATCAAATTTTTTCCTTGAACTGTTTACAGGTATCTTATTTTTTATGTATTGCAAATAAAAAAATGTTAATAGAATTGACAGGAATGTTTACAAAGGCATACTTACCTCTAAGGAAAAAAATGCAAGTGCACGTGCACATATCAGAACAAAAATAACTAACTTATATTATTTCATGGGTCACAAAATTTTGTAGTACCTACCTATTCAGTCAAAATAGTATGAAATCTTATAAAAATTTCAACTTACAGTAAACATATTGGGTAGGATTGAAGATATGTAGTTATACATGGACCTATATCAGATAGCATTTGTATTAAACCGTAGGTAGGTACGTTGACAAATATACAAAACCCTAATCTCATAGCAACTCTTCAGCGGTGGGAGATTATTTAAAAATATCACGGTGGAGGTCTGGTGTGGGGATCCCAGTGGAGCTGAAGTTACCGCCCCCCAGCAGGATCCCCAGGGACTTGGCCCAGGCTGCCGCGTGCCGCCTGGTCCCACGGGACCACGCTCCCTATAATACTCCACTACTACGGGTCTCAAAATGGTTCGAGTTGGCTTTACTACGATCCTATAGATGTTTGTTTGTTTTAACACTGCTTTGTGTATAAACGGGTCAAAAGTTCTTCGTCTCTTTCAATAATTCCAAGTGGCATTAGAGCTTCGTTAAGATCAAGTTTTTCTTTATGTAGACTACTCATAAATCCTACTAGTCATTAAGGCAACTCGTGGATCGACAATTCTTATGTACCTACAGAAGTTGTTTATGCAACTACAAATTGAGTTCAAAAGAAAATGGAAACGATGAGCTTACTTATACAAAGGTAACTACAAACCAGCAGCCGTAGAACGTGGGTGAGAAAGATTATAATATATCTCACATCTAAATGATAAAACCACAGACCTATGTAATGACTAGATGGAGTAAATGTATGTTCTTATTTTGCGTGTAAAAAGGGATTGCAAAGCACGTCTGTCAGTGCAAAATTAATTATATCTGTGAATTTGTATCTCACTCACCTCACCTAGGTTCTTTATGCTACTGGTGCAGATTCTTCTTCTTTCTAACCAGCCGGGAAACTAAAAATTGTTTAGGTAGAGTCGACTAAGAGCCGATTTTTCAAATGGTCAGATAGCTTGGAGAAAGACATCATAAACTTTATTCTTCATATAGACTATCTGACCTTTTGAAAAATCGGCTCATAGGCGACTCTACCTAAAACTTAAATAAAAGTGTAATAATATTTTGTACCTAAATACGAATTAAAGAGAGACAAAATCTGGAGGTTCTGCCGTTAATAACCACAAATCTAAGGACAACACCTAGGTTATATGACTACCTTAATACCTAATTCGATACATCGAAGTATAGCTATTTCCACAAAAGTTGAACAATACAAATTCGTACCCTGCAAGTCGTCAGTGCTCCCGCGTGGGTTGCCACCTCCGAACACATTAAAATTACAATTCCGAAGGCTATTCCTACTGCGTTATTGTTCCTCGGTGCTTACTTCGAGATAGTTCATCAGTATTTATGTTTACTGCTGTGGAAACTGAACTACAATGGTATAGGACTGGTTTAATAGAGGCTTGTATATAGGTAGTAGTAGAAATAAACACAGATTGTTCACACTACTTGCACTAAGTTTAAATCTCAGATACTTGGTTATATACGATTAGCATAAGCATATACAGGATGTAACAAAAAGGGTATGTTAAGCGAAAAGCTATGTAAAAGCTAAGTAGTGGGCACTGTAGAGAGCCTATCCACAAAATTTGAGACCCGAAATCACATGTTTATTTTTCCCGATAGTATGGAGAATTTTTAAATATCTCGGGAATTTTCATACAATCTTGAAAAATAAAAATGTGATTTCGAGTCTCAAATTTTGGAAATAGGTTCTCTCTCTATAGTGGGCTATTTACATAGCTTTTCACTTAATATACCCTTTCTGTTACACCCTGTATACAGTGCAACCTCAATATAACGAATCGGAAGGGAACAAGTAAAAATTCGTTATATCAAGTAATTCGTTGAACTGGGGTTTGTTATGTTGAGGTTAGGTAGGCTAAAATTCGTTATAAAGAGGTAAAAGCGAGTCGTAACCTGTCATAATAATAAAATTAAGGCTCCTAAATTGATGGGAACTTTATAAAGGTTTTGGTTGACAAAATTAGAGGTATTCATGCTTTTTCTTGGTAGTCAAAAATTCGTTATAAAAGGGTTGTTTACAAAAAATGTTCGCAATGTAAAGGTATATTTTACATTGAAGTCGTTATATTGAGGTTGCACTGTATATGCATACTTACTTGTGGGTATGTTTAAATGTTCTTTTGAAAATCAATGTTATGCCTCTCGTACATAACAAATTATACCTATATTAGTAAAAATTAGACCTTTGGTAAAACATTGTGAATGACTTGTGTTGTTATTTACCTTAATTTGAAAAGCTTACGAGTATTCACTTACCTATTTCGTACTCATAGGTAAGGCAATTTAGTACTTTAAGTAGATCGACACTTTGACACATACATACAGGATGTTTTTTCGTTGCCACCTTTAACGAAGGGTACGTACTCTATACATCAAATAAAGTAAGTTAGTGCCAAAAAAAATGCTGGGAAACGATGTAAATTTTTTTTTAAAAAAAGTTTAATTACTTGATCGAGCGAAATGTATAGTGTTCAGTGTTTATGCTAGTTTTTCCATAGACAGATATTAATTATTTTTCGTGAAAAAATCTTGCTACGCGCGTCTATGTGCATTTATGCAGAAAAACGCAGTCTATTTACTCAACTTTGGACTCTAATATCTTAGGAACCAGACACTTCCCAGGTATGCTTCCATGGAGAAAAATCATCGTGTTGATTAGGAGATTCCGTAGTTTTCAGGAACGTTGACGACCAAAAATCACCCTGTATAGCTAGTATGTTAAAAAATTATGCTCATCCATCCATATCCCATACCAGTAAACATACACCTACCACACCACCCTATGATTAGAACGAATCCAAGAAATCTTTTTGGCGGCAAAATACAACCAATAATACAAATATGGTCAGCAAGACAATTAAACAGTGCAATACAGGCGGTGCTTTGGTGAGCGGATACGACTCTCGGGCGAGTCGTTCTTGTTGCCAGTGCGCGCCTTACCCCCGTTCACAAAGGTGCAACTTTGTCGTTAGTACTCTAGCCAGGTACTGGTTAATTGTAAACCTGGTACTCTATTTTAGTTGTACACATGGCTGTGTTCCAAAATGAGGAAGGAGTGAAGGAGATCCTGCAGGCAAGTTTTGTATAGCGGGGTCAGATATGTATAAGTGATAGATAAGGTACCTAGTCGACATATACAAAAGAAGATGGAACGTATGTAGGTACCTATATTCTAGTAAAAATCCGCATCAACGCAGTTCGGGATTCAAAAATATTCTTAGGTTTGATGTCCATAGATTTAGAAAGCTAGTTTAAATAAGAGTATGATCTTTATCTCTCTCTAGAAATGGGTTAGCTCATTTTTACATCTCAATGAAAAACATGCATCCAATTTATACAGGGTGTAACAGAAAGGGTATGTTAAGCGAAAAGCTATGTAAATAATCCACTATAGAAAACCTATTTCCAAAATTTGAGACTCGTAATCACATTTTTATTTTTCAAGATTGTATGAAAATTCCTGAGATATTTAAGAATTCTCCATATTATCAGGAAAAATAAACATGTGATTTCGGGTCTCAAATTTTGTGGATAGGTTCTCTATAGTGGGCTATTTACATAGCTTTTCGCTTAACATACCCTTTTTGTTACACCCTGTATATTGCGACGTAAACGCAGTCATTATTAGTAAGTATGTGAGTACCTACCTATATAAGTGAGTAAACTATACTATACCTAATACTGTAATTGTAGGAACATGTCCAAAAGCTCCAGGGACTGTGAATTGTCAGAATGTACCTAGCCCGTGGCCTGCTTTCAGCGAATAGACGCAATGTCCCTAGGCAGTTCCATAAGAGATCCCATGGGATGAAAGCCTGACTTGTATATGCTTTAGGTTATTAGGTTTTTATTATTATATTATTTAGGTTAATATGAAAGATATGATGAAACTTATAGGTACATATAATACATACATACCTACCTATAAATTATATATAATAAATTTCGTACGTATTTTTGGAGGTTAATCAACGTTAGGCTAATCATGGACGACGTGGACCAAATGAAGGTAAGTAGTACCTTCCTAGTATTTCGACTTAGATATACGATACTCAGGGACGTACTAAAGTTGTTTTTTGAAGGTGTTTACAGAGCATAATATAATATATATAAAACAAAATCTGCACCTAACACATAAATCTGATTGGCTATAATGTACTCAAAGGTAGTCTGGGCGCGGCGCCAGTGTCGACGGCTGGCAATCACGCCACCCGCGCCCATTGCTAATTATGTCACCAAATACATAATATCACTGTTATAAAGTGGAAGCGTTTGAAAAGCTATTTATCCTACTTATATTATAAACGCAAAAGTTTGTGAGTGTGGCTGGATGGAGTAATTTTAATAAAATCTGGGATGGAGTTAGCTTAAACCCTGGATTAACATATAGGCTACTCTTTATCCCGGTAAAATATTTATGTCCCGGATAATTTTGACATTTTGTTTTTTCTGCAGTCGACCCGGACGAAGTTGCCGAATATCAGGATGCCTATAGCCAGTGGCGGATTAAGAGTATCCGAGGCCCTAAGCACAGAGCCTGTGTAGGCCCTCTATTGCTTAAATGGAAATGGAAGGAATGGAATGGAAGGTAGAAAGTATAAAATGAAAGTTCATCAAAATAGAAAGTGTAGTAGGTATAATTTAAAACTTAAAACATTTTTTTCCTTGCCTTAATCAGAGCAAACTCCGAGATTACATCGTCGAAATTTATCTGACGAAGTATGTCTGCCTCAATACACGTTAATGCTAAAGAATTAAGCTTGTCTGGACGGATTTTTTTAAAAAATATTTTTTTATATTTTTTTTAAATATTTTTTTATATTTTCTTTAATAATCATTTCATATAGATCGGAATGGGTGACCTTTGTTTCTGAAAATTCATATTTTATTCGAACATATTTGTGAAAATGATTAAATTCGCCGAGGAAGTTTTCATTGAAGTCTTCTGGGTAAGATTCTAAGAGCAATTGGATATCTTTTTTCATATTCTGAACATGACTTATTTAGATCCGCAAGAAATGAAAACTTTTGTGAAACTTCGTGGTATACATCACCTCTTCTTTGCATTTGAGCATTAAGTGTGTCAATTATTACATTGAAAGTCTCAATGCGGAATTTGTCTCTAGGATTCAAATCAAGTTCCTCTGCATTTCCGGAACCTGAAATAAATTCGTTATAGTTAAAAAAATATATAATAGGGGCTTTTATTGCGTATGTGTAGGCAGTGTAGGTTATTACAAAGTAATAAACAAAGTGCAAAAGACATCGAACCTTTTTGTATGAAGCCAAACATATCTTAACTTGGAAGTACATGAAATGTATATTTTTTTTGGTGTACAAGTCAATCGAAACCTAGGCCAATCGATAGAAAATATTATCTAAAACAATAATTACTCTTTGAAAAAATGACATAAATCTCATAATTTCCGAGATATTTCAATGTGAAGTTATAAAATCAAATAATACGATACTCGGTAGGTAGGTAGTAGTCGGTACTTATTGCGCCGGCGACTGATTGACGGAGCGAGGCGCGGGAAGTGCGCGGCGCGCGCTGTCAACTGTTGGTTGCTGTTTTATTTTACGACTTCAAACTGCAATGTCTCAGAAAGTATGAGATTTACGCAAATTTACGACAGTTTTTCAAACAATAATTGTTGTTTTAAATAATATTTTCTATGGATTGGCATAGGTTTCATACCTGTACATCAAAAAGTGACATTTCATATACTTCCAAGTTTAGGTATGTTCAAGAGGTTCCATGCTTTTTCATTTTTTTTTGGTGAATTACGGTGTTTTTGTGAATTTATTATTTTAGTAAAAATGTAAAAAAGCTGAGAAAAGTGTGGTGACAGTTGTTCGTCAAAGTTGAGGGACTTTTCGAAGTTTAGTTATGAAACATAAAGTTAGAATTATTGTTGAAAAAGGCCATATTCTTTATACGTGTACGTAATCAATAGTGAAAGCATAAATATAGTACCTACTTACCTGAAAACTTTGTGTGGGGTAACGATAAGTGTAGTTTCAATCAAAGCCACTCCGTAAATAAAGTAGGTAAGTACGTGCGGTAATGCGTATGGGCGCTAATCGGCGCTATCATTTGCAATGCAAAGACAACTCACTCACTCGGTCTCGCGGCGGCGCGACGCGACGTGCGGGCGGGGCGCGCAGGGGGCAGGGCCCTGCGGGGGTGTATGAAGGGTCACTCCCGGACTGCTCGCGCCTTGTGATTTCGGACATTAATTGTGGATGAATCTCGATAAAATGTAGATATAAAATGAAACGCCAGCAGAGGATGGAGGCCCCTGGAGAACAGAGGCCCCAAGCACGTGCTTGTAGTGCTTATATACGTTAATCCGCCACTGCCTATAGCCTACGTTTGGACCTGTAATCAAGACTGTTTCTTGAAGATTTGACGCTAATTCAGGATAACAATGTGTTAAACCGACGGAATATAAAATAAAAGTAGTCAAATTAATGTTCATCGTAATTGACATACCGGTAGTTGGTCTATCAGAACACCTGAGGTGGTATAGTAAACCGTAACTCTACGTGTAAACCTAGGAATGTCAAGTTTTTGCAACAAAAGCCTCTTTTCGAACATACTGCACTGACACTGGGAACAAACACAGAAAGTTACTACAAAACTACCTAATGTAAATTAACAAAACTAATTAGTAAAATGCGTGCCTTATGGGAACGCAAATCATGAACAATACATAACACTAATTAACTGAACAACTTAATCAAGGTATGTAAAGTAGGTGTCTATGATGAATGCAAAAAATCAGGATATACATACCTACTTACATACATAATATGTAATCGGGCCTTTATCCCTTACGGTGTAGGCAGAGCACCAAGGGCCGATAGAACCACATGGTGCCACTTCTGACCAATTTTGAGGGTATAGTTGAGATATACAAGTTCGGTCAGTAGTGACAGGTGGTCAGCCCATCGCCTACAAAACACCAAGACCCTCTTGTCCCTCTACTGACATACACTTACTTAAAATTCCTTTAAAAAATTAAGACAAATTATACTTACTACTACTTACAACCGACAAAAGTCCTGATTTTCTAAAATATTCTCGTTTGAAAAGCCTGGCCTCCAAAAGTCTAAACTTGTATCGGGGAGCACGGCAGTGCCCCCGCCAAGTCGAGCGCGAAGCAAACACTGCCGTACCATCCTTTACTGGAACCATTTTGCCGCATTTTCAGGCCCCTATTTGAGAACCTCTGGATAAGACCAGAACGCAGAAATTTTCGTCATAAGCTATAATCACATACTTAAAATCCAATATTTCAAGTCATTTAGTTCCGAAGTTAAGCGAAAGCAAAGTTTCGCATTTATGAGAGACACTCACTCACTCACTCGTGATCATCAAAATAGAACTAGTACTTCCCATAAACTCAGAGAGCTGAAATTTGGTACAGAGTTAGGGTTTAATGGCCACATAAAAAAGTATAAAAACTAGGATAATCGAAGATCTGGAGTACCTGGTGACCCTGATTAGAAAACACAAGAGCCCAACCAAACTATTAGAGATCGACATACCACCGCCTTTACAAAAAATATTCAACTTGGTGGGCCGCTTCATTTGATGTCAAAAATCGAAGGTCTGAAGTGTCTGATGAAGAACCCTCAGCTGGTCTCAGCTGTATTAGAGATATGGTAATGCCCCCTTCTACTATTGGTACATTAAAAAATCGACTGACCTTGCAAAAATCCAGCGTAGTGGGACACATCTTCTAATTTAATCTAGCTTTTAGCGTCCCACTGCTGGGCAAATGCCTCCCGTTCTGCTTTTAATACGCATATAAAGCCCACGTTCTATAAAAAGAAGTGAAATCCCACCAAAACATTCTGTAAAAAACTAGCCAAGTCTCGATGGAGCTGCTTGTTTATCTCTAAAAAGTAATGAAATCTAGTCGTGCCAAGTCTAAGGTTCCTTACTGCCATTTCTTTATTATTATAGTGAATGTTGTGTGACTTGGCCTTTGAATTTTACTACCAATTGTTTACTACCAATAATTCTATCAATGATTAGAAGTCCGTCTGTACTGGAAATAATTTTTTATACTGTTTGTTTCAGGCTCGCCTATACATAAGTATTATTGAAATACGCAGCTTTATCAAGCCTACAATTGACTGGTTATTGAATCAACGTTTTCCAAGTGGTAATTTTCCATCACCAATGGGTAGCTTTTCTGGCGACAGATTGATGCAATGGTGTCATGGAGCACCTGGTTTAGTACTCTTGTGTACCCTTCAATGGCCAAGTCAAACAACATTAACTATAATAATAAAGAAATCGCAGTAAGGAACCTTAGACTTGGCACGACTAGATTTATTTAATTACTTTTTAGAGATAAACAAGCAGCTCCATCGAGACTTGGCTAGTTTTTTACAGAATATTTTGTTGAGATTACTATCTACCCGATGCACAGCTGATGAAGAACTAGTCTCATAAATAAACTATCAGACATCCTTTTCTTAGACACAGGTAGAGATTAAATGTTATAAAACCTGATTTGTTTATTGGCACATATTGTTGATGGTATCACCATTTTCTCTTTTTTTAACCGACTCCAAAAAGAAGGTTATCAATTGGTTTTTTTTTATGTGTGTTACCTCAGAACTCCGTCATTTATGAACCGATTTCAATTTTTTTTATAGTTGGTCATGGTATACTTCCAGGTTGGTCCCATATTCACCACATCAGGATCTGATGATGGGAACTTGGAGAAATCGAGGGCAATCCTCGAATATTGTAGGCATATGTAGTCTGTTTTTACACTTTTACTGAGCGTTTTGGTCACCTACATATAAAACATAACATCTGATGACGGAATCCCTAAGGAATCTAGGGATATCCTCAAATATAATAGGCACGAGTAGTCCGTTTTTAGATTTTCATAGAGAATTTTTGTCAGCTACACATAAAGGAAACGAGGGTCTGATGATGGAGCCGCCGAAAAACAGATAGTGGAACTTTTTAGTAACAAAATCCCCTTATGACAGGGGGAAGCCTACGTCCAGTAGTGGACTGCAATAGCCTTATGAAGATGAAGATAATTGTGTTATGTCGTGTAATTATATGTTGCGTTAAGCCGTGTCCGAAGTAAGAGGAAGAGGTAGACATGAGAATAACGAGATGACGGATAATAGGGATGAATGAAAGAAGAGTACCTACATATTGCACCGACCCCAAATGATTGGGAACAGGGCGGGAAGAAGGAGTGTAATTATATGTAGCTTATATATTGTCAGACGTAAAGTTTCGAAGCCTAGTCATTTCTCTCTTTTGTCATGTGGCCTATTTAATAATTTGCTGGCATATAAATCTGACAATATTATGCCTTCTAAACGTCGTACACGGCTTAACGCAATATATAGGTATATTTTCCCTTTAGTAAGATTTTACTTTAGTAAGCTCGAGTTTTGGGAGGAAGTCGGTTTTTCGTTTTAAAAAATTTATTAAATTCTGCCAACACTCAGCTCATGTGAATTTCGTCCATTGATTATGTAGTATGGCGTCGGTGTCGCATCGTCGTGCGTTGTCCGTGATTTGCAGTCCCGAGGGGAGCGCACCTTCGCCTCTACAGCTACATTATACTAATTAGTTCTGTTCATTTGCACCGCCCAATGTTGTAGGAAATACTTGTTTAGATTTAAATGGCAAATACGATTTAGGTTACAGGGTTTGTGCTTATTGTAAGGCTGGTGTTTGGAAAAATATGTAGGTAGGTACTAGGATAAGTAAGATAGAAGATGATGTACATACGTATACACATAGCTGTGAAATGGGGCAGCCAGAAGTGCAGGATCGTCAAGGAGATCCCACAGTCATGATTAGCATAGCGTGGAACATGTAATTGGATAAAAATGATTGTCCAATTTTAGACAATTTATTCTATCTTATGATTCTAATTATACCTAGTCTAAAACCTATGTAACAAGATGGTAACAAAATTGGGAACACCCTTACAAATCCTGAATTGGGTCCACATGATCATTATTTATGGTAACGAGATGTTTGAACCCATTTACCGATATTGAAGATAACATTATCATAATAGTGAAACAACACGGTATAAACGGTTTCCTTCAGGTAGAGTGTTATTGCATTTTATTATTATTACTTTTGGAGATTGCAAAGAATTCGTTGTACTTATATTAACAGACCCCTTACATTACGAGTAAGGCCCGGCGCCTTTTATCGACATCGGCAAGGACAAAAAATTATTAGCAAATATAATAAAGTAGAAATAGAAGCAAGGCTTAGTATTGCTGCCGATTTGGCGCCAGGCTAGGCCTTAGAAACCCTTTTTATTGAAACTTATAAAATTAATTTAAAAAAATTCAAAGTGGTAGGTGGCCTAGGTGTAAAGTAACATTAAACCTATTCCAAGATCGAGAACACCTAAAGAGGGCTACATTAGGACAAACAAGATATCCTATACCATTAGTGTGATTTTTGAAATACATTTAATTCATTGTTATAGCTGAAGAAGACGGGTGGAACGAAGGTCAGGAAGCGACGACAGCAGATGAGGACCCGGAGTCAGACGGAGCAGACGATGATGAACAGGATAACGATGACAATGAAGACTGCAAAAGTGAAAAGTTTGAAGGCAAGTTGAATAAAATGACAAAATTTAAATTTTGTTTAAGCCTCTTGGCTTACCCAAGAAAATATGTTAAGTTGTTTCACCAGTATGTACCTATTCATCTTTTTATAACACCAACGGAGGATAGGTACTGAAAACATCTCCCTATACGGCCCTCACTCGGCTAGCTGCCTAGCTTAGGTGATTACAAGCTCTTTGGTGCATCCATTTGCATTATTCGATCACAGCGAGGCACGACACTGACGTACAGCCGCCGATAAGACATGATGTACGCCGCCGGCCGTGCCCGGGTGCAATGCGACACGTGGCTCTGAGCGTGACAGAGCTGTGATTTTGCACCGTATTGAGGCGCCGAGATTATGTGCTGGGTTTCCCGTGAATTAATTATTCGGTCGTTGGTATAGATAGGTATTTCAAAATTTTAGTTTCTTTAGACAAGGGAACAACATATAAGTTTATTTATTTTTATTTTATTTATTTTAGTTTTGTTTTCTTTGACATTGCTAGTTTTTGACCTAGTTATTTTTGAAAGAAGCTGGAGATGTTGTAGATAGATATTCCTATTCCATCTATTCGCCTTTATTTTTAATCTTCTTATAACAATATGCAATGTAGGTAGGTACTGTACCTAAGTCCCCTATTACAATATAACAAATACACGATTTCTATTTTTGAGTTTAATATTTTATGTGGCAAAAATGAGTATTTTATTCCATTTATTACAAAAGCATTCATATCAGACATTCTTGACAATAACAAATAGGTAGAGGAGACATTCACTAGCATTGTTTCTTTCCAAATAATAATCCCTACCTTGCCATTACCTTAAAGCTTCCTGTCATACTTGGAACGTTCGTCCTCAAGTGACTTGGCTGGAGGGGCGAAAAACTCCTCCACGTATCTTCTATGCATTAGATTATTATCTTATATTTGTCTTTTCTTCATATACCCTCCCTTGGGACTCTGCGCGAGGCACTCGGAGACTATACATAGGTACCTACTTATTAATATTTCGCCTGTAAATGTTCCACGTTGTATGTTATAATAATATTATTATGTTTCTATATACCTACGGTAAATCTTCTTAATTGGTATATTATCTTACATTAGTTGTATATATTCAATATAGTAACTTGACTATAGATATCTCATGACTTCGTCTGCAAAAACTACAAAAAAGGTACCTTTTTTGATGGAATGAAAGTAGAGGAGGAGTTTATATCATCATAATATAACTACATACAATAAATGTTTGTAGTAGTAGGTAAGATATGTATGACATGTTACATAGTCTAACTTCGTTTTGATTCCGTGAAGTATCAATCTATGAGTCAAGTAAGAAATTAATTAAATTGTTTTTACTGCAGATGCTGAAGTCAATGAAAATGATGAGAAGACATCAGATGCACTTGAAGCGGACGATGCAGCAGAAAATGGGACTGGTAAGTTTCAGAAAGTTAAGTTATCGTTTCTATGAACTTTTTCAAAACTTCTGTAGATCTTTTAAACTCAAATAATTTATAAAATAAGTAATACAGATTCTTATAACTGCAGGTCTAGTCCGTATAATATGTTTTATATATATATGCAAGCTTTTTACGATATTCATTAGGGCCTCTACATTAAAATTCATAAGGAGGCTACTACAATAACGAGGAGACGCGAGCGAACCTTTTACTGCAATTTAACGCTCTTTTTACAGCTTCGTCAAAGGGTGTGTCTCCCGGTACTTTACGGGCTTGTCCCCGCTTATCTCGGGCCATTCCAGATAAATCACCAAGGATCCATGGACCTCAAATATTTACATGCTAATTCGTAGCCAATTCTACCGCTAAGATTGTAAATAAAGTGGCTGAGGATGTCCGCGGTTGGTGCTGCTCCTTTATCTTATGCGAGTCAAGTTTTTAAATTACTACTTTGACATTCAAATTTTATGACGTCGAGATTATTTTGGCTTTATGATGGGTGAGGTGGGCTTCTAGAATGAATTAAATTATGCATAGGTCTTGGAAATTGGAGACAAAATGATGGTGCGTTAGCTTTAATAAGTGCTGGGAGTTTGTGAAGTTTAATATCGAGATAAATATACCGAATACCAAATATACCAATCAGACATCAAAGAGTAGAATTAGTGAAATATAAGTAGTAATTTTTAAAGTCCTAAAGGCCTCAGAAATGCGGGAGTTCCAAAGGCCATAACTTTACGTAATGAGGTAGTTTGTTTGCTTTTTGTTCATAGAATTCCATTACGTTACGTCTCACATACAATGTATAAGTGTACATTAGCACTCCAGAGAATACCTTGGTCTTTCTTACTTAGATACTTTCGCTTAGACAATGGAAAATAATAGAAATAGTACATCAGACAAAGGCCCCTTTTCCCTACGGCACCCTTAGAATTTAAGTGAATTGCACATTGTTCAATTTTACTGTAAAATATTTATTACATGGTATAGGCAAAACTGTCGTATTTCCAAGCTAAGGATTGTCGAGGATTCGTCCATATATCTATGTAAAGCACCATACAATTCTTGTGTAGGGTGCAAACAAAATAAAATGTTATAGAATATATGATTCTTTATTGCACTACAAATCACTCACTACAAAGCTAACCTGTTTACTTAAATAACACACGAGAGACCTATATAGAATGTAATGAATAAGTTTTTAGTACCCACCTATAGAAAATTACATCCCATGGACGATTCAGAAAAACTTCTCTTAGTGCTCTCCTACACTCCCCAAGAAATATATGCCAAACAGCATGCAGAAAATAAGGGGTGCTCTCGCCATAGACGTAGTTCTAATACCCCTCTATATTCCATATTTGAAATGCAGGTGCTGAATCTTACTAAGTAAGTAACTAGTTGCTGGCTGTTTGTGACTTTATAAACAAATCAATAAATAATGGCTGTAAGGGTCTGCTTCGTGATCCTGAAGCTCTGGCTATACCATTTTGGGACATAGCCGTGTGAATATGTGTGTATACTACTATAAAATTCAGATACAAATTACAACTTTATAAGCTATGCTATAAAGTTAAAAAATATTTCATTGCATAGTGACAGATGGTACAAAAATGTTGGTCCATCCCTACCGTATCGAAACAGTTAACAACTTATAAAAAAAAATCCAAGCGGCCTTAGGGCTCATGACGAGGCTGCTCTCGCCAAAAAAATCTAATGAAACACCGACGACATTATTGTGATTCGAGTAATTTTTCCGAATGAGTGCTTCTCGTTGTCGTTGCGAGGCTAGCACGAGTGTTGCGCAAATGTATTCTCAGCGGGGGCTAGGGGGTGAGGGGGCTCGCCGGCGGGGGTGGGGAGGGCAGGGAGTGGGGGTACGCCGCTGAGCCCGAAGTTGGGCGCGCGGGCTCTGTCCCATGGGACCTGGCCGCAGGGGCCGCACTTGGAGCCGCCAGTTTTACTCGAAAATATCTATGGAATTTAATGTTTCTTAAGAATGTAGTAACAGATACGTATGAGCTTCCATCTAAATGTTCTCTAAGAAAACAAAATAGTTATGAAGAAAAAATACATGAACACTTCTAATTCCGTCCACACCCCCACTATTCAATCAAAAATTTGTTTAACACAACTTCAAAACAAATCCTTTCGGAACTAACAACAATGCAAATATTTTAGTTATTGGCACTACAGACTAGGGACCACGTTTACAATAACTCAATCGGACAAAATGTAGAGCATTCACAAGTTATTCTATCGCCATGCCACGGCGGGGTATACAATGCGAGCAATGCGGCCGGTCTATTGGCACGTGGCTAATTAAATGCCGGAACGATCGACACCGACAGGCATTCGACGACATGCGACGGTCATCGACGGGTTCGGGTGGAATTTCGCACCGCGGTGATGCAAACCATGACGTCGCGTACCGCTCTACATGCTGTGACGTTGCCTACTTAGAATTGTTGCTAAACTTCGGGGTTTGCTATTTGAATAGAAGCATTAGATACACCTTAGGCTTTGTACACAAATGAGCATAAATATTTATATACAGGGTGTAAAAAGACAACGTTGTTATTTTAATACCTCGTATTCTTTGTAACGTAACGACCATTTTTTCTATGGAACCAACCCTGGGATACGAAAAATTTTTTTATTTATTTTTTATTGCAAGAAATGTATTCGATTCACAAATGTACCTACAAAACTAACATTTTTACAAATATTAATATGGTGTCTTAAAAAAAAATGTTTGTTAACTGTTTCCAGATGGATTTATTTAAAAAAATGCTGATATTCATTAAACTTTGGACCTCAATATCTTGGAAACCCGTGGTTTCCCAGGGGTGCTTCCATAGAAAAAAATTATCGTGATGTTACAAAGAATACGAGGTATTAAAAGAATAAAGTTGTCTTTTTACACCCAGTATTTATGAATAGGTAAAGTTGTATTTGCAACGTGCAAGCAAGTAAATGCACTGAAACAAGTCAACACTACTGATAGAGATATAATAATTCAGTAACCTGTCCATAAACAGAAACACATAGATATGATGTACTTAGGTATATGGTATACTTAAGTTTAATAACCACGAATCATTATTATCAGCAGAACTAAACATTGCTATCCTACCGTGATCCTATATCTCTATTACAATCTAATAAACAGAATGCTACCATTTCTAAATATTTTATTAAAAAAAAAACATTTTTATACATTTGTTTAGTTTTAAAATCCGGCCCTGGCAGATCCCAGGTGGCGCGGCCGCAGCGTTTGGAATTATCACATAGTGGAGAGGCAAGGGGGGCACCCGATACATTCGTCACAGGCCCAGCAGCCATTAGGCGTTTAGATATTATCAGCGCCCTAGGGATGACCCGCGACCTGAGGCCATCGCTGTTCCAATGCTTAATTACTGAAAGTGTTCGACTACACGGGGGAATACCGCTACTACGCCATTGTGGAAGAACTGTTATCTTTAACTCCAGGCTATGCCCCCCTCCGACCCGCCCCCCGGTCCCAGGTGGCGTCTTCAGCCACACTTCCTTGCTTCCCAGGGGATTCCCCAGTCGACCCGTGCATCCACACTCAAGCTTTCTTGCCAAACTTGGTTCTTGTTTTAGTGGATAAAGAATAAAAAATGTAGCCATTAATATGGAATAGCTTCCGGTGATGCATTACAAATGAGCTAATATTTATTGGTATTGGAAATAGATTGTTTGTTGTACCTGTAATAAGTTTTGTAAGTATGTAATAAGTGTTATAAATATTTGTTCTAGTTAGAGTTCCCGAAAGTAGTTAGAGTGTTGGGCGCCATGGATTTTTTTATTATACCTACTTATTATAGTTTGGTGCAAGCGGGAGGCGCAAGATCGATCCCAGTCACGGGCCTGTACCAACGAATTTAATTGATATACAGACTTTAATGTTGTAAAATTGTCACTTAGCTCGTGCCTCGGAAAGCACGTAAAACTGTTGGTCCTGCGCCTGATCTCTCTCCGGTCGTGTCGGCTTTCCGTCCCATCGGACTATGAGAGTAACGGAATAGAGAGTGCATCTGTATTTGCGCACACACTTGTGCACTATAATATCTCCTGCGTACCTGGCCAATCTCCGTAGAGATAAGTCGTCTTGGCCGAAATACGGTCGGAGATCATCATAGTTTGGCAGAAAATGTCTTCAATCGGAGAGAGAAGACAACGTTAGGTTAGGTTACACGTTACACGTTTTTCACTTTCTGTACTATTGATCGATTCATAGAATAGTTCCTACGCCTGATTTCGGAACGGAATTTTTTTGTATGCACTGACACAGAAAATGTATTCATACACATAGTAACTAGCGCCATCATCCATTAAAACTATATGGTGAAATGCACTCTCCCACTTTTTGTCTCGCTATAAAGCTCTGTGTAATGTTATGGAGGGTCGTCACAAAAGTGCTCATCATCTCATTCGACTCTTTCGTATATTTTGCAACTTTGAGCCATTATCATCATCACTTATTGCCTTTTGGTCAGAGGAGAAAACCGTCCAATAATACTTTAGTTTTCCAGTAGAGATTATGGTAAAATTCACAGTCGTGCAATTATTGTTTTCACACAACATTTTAAAATAAAGTAATGATCTCTAGACTGTATCTGTTATTGCAACAGAGTAGATAATAAAGTTGTAAACAATGATTGAAGCTCAATAATCAAAAAGTTTTCTGATCATTTTACATAAATCGAAAGTTCGATTATTACATTTATTACTTTACATATATGAATAAAAACAAGCTATAATCACAATGCCCGTGAACTCTGGAGATGTACCGGGGTTTAGGTCAGTAGTGAATAACGTCAACTTTTATTACATTAGTTTACTATAATTTCAATACCTAGTAAAAAGTAAGTACTTATGTAGCACGTGTTCGAGATATCGTTTTATTGACTGTCTTATAGGTAAGATAAATTAATTATTGATACGGCGCCCTTCTCAATTAATACATATAATCAAATTGTAACGGATTGGTGTTTGTGCATGCTAATCTCAGAAACGGCTGTACTGATTTCGATGCAGTTTTCAGGAATATATTGTGACAAGTCCCACTTAACATATAAGCTACTTTTTATCCCTGGAAAATATTTTTATCCCGGATAATTTCGACATTTTGTTTTTTTCTGCAGTCGACGCGGACGGAGTCGCGGGCGTCCACTAGTTTTAAAATAACAACAAACTGCCAGCGACAAAATAAGTTAGCAATAAATAAGTCTATATCATAAATTCGCTTAGCCAGCTCATTTACTACCTGTACTGGCTACCTATTTACAAGGTGAAAAACTTCCCTCCGGGGAGGTATATCGGATCCATGGAGGAACTCCAAAGAGGAGATGCAATAGTAAATGTAGAGACAAACCTGCGATCGCCAATATCCAACACAGCGCGTTTAAGTATAACCTAATTATTGACATTTCTTTTCGAAGTTTTACAGCTTGCGCCAATGCGGTGTGGAAGTATAGACCATATTGCGCGTTTTTCCACCAGACGACACGATAACGAAACGACCACGACATTTCGTCATCTAGTATGGGGGCCCCGTGTTGTCTAATGAAAAAACGAGCCACACAATTTAATACATTTATACTTCCAAAAAAGCCGTGGTCGTATCGTGGCCCTGGTCTTGTCGTTGTTTTGTCGTCAAGCGACATAATTTTCTATGGACATCTATTTATGTTATGCTACCTCTTCTTTACCTTTCCTTCACGATCGGAACACCTCGAACGCACAGGTAGCGCCCCGGGGAGCCGTATGCTCAAGGCGGCAGAAAATTAACTCAGTCCCGAGGGACATCTTATGCGCCGCTCCAGACTGCGCCCATTCCTATGGGAATATTGAGAATACACGGAATATGGATAATAATGCTGGTAATGAGTATTGAGATCTATTCCGGTCCGACCCCTTAAACTAGTCCCTTTTTACTTTAAATCCACAACAAATTCCGGTGTGATACCAAAACAATTTTTAGATTCTGGTCTGATCCCGTGGAGTTCTTTTAAATGCGTAAGGTGAGAAAATAAAATAGGAAATAAAAGAATGAAAATTCCATAAGTTGTTTTATTGAAGAACAGTTAAGAAAAATTAAAATACGAATTAGTAAAATAGTCTCGATCTCTTAGTAAAAATCAACAATCATTCCAAAAACAATATTGTATGTGTCTACTGTTTTACTTGCTAACAGTACTAAAAAAACCTTGAGAAGTTACACGGGATCAGAACGGAATATAAAATAAATGAAATATTCATCTGATCCCGCGACGGGATCGGATAGAAATAAAATTATAAAATGAAATAAAACGGATCCTTTGCGGGATCATTTGCTGGGATCAGAACGGAATATAAATAGTAAATAAATAAATCATAGTCACCAAAACAATTGATAAGTATAGGACATTCTTATATTCAAATTTTGTAAACTAATAGTGGTTTAGTGTTAGCAACATTGAAATAGGAAGGTCCTCTATATCATCACATAATAGATTCTACTCAATACAGAAGGTTTAAGGCTCGAGCCCACCGGATGCGTATGCGTGCACGTAAGCGTAGACGTACACGCACCTCTGAGTTGTAATGTATGGAACTGTATAGGCACGGGCAGACCGGATGCGTATGCGTAGACGTAAGCATAGACGTCAAGCGGTGACAGTTCCATACATTAAACTCTGAGGTACGTGTACGTCTACGCTTACGTGCACGCATACGCATCCGGTGTGCTCGAGCCTTTACAACGTAACAAAATCCAAGTATTACGATCGCCATCGTACCTATTACTAGAGCGACGAACAACCTACTAAACCAGGGGTTCCCAAACTTTATTTTCTCATAGACCCCTTTCAATAGTTAACTGGTTCTGGTGGACCCCCTACAAGCCTGTACCACATACGAATTAATTGGGAACACCCAATCGAGTCTCCTGTGGAGCCCTGGGGGTCCACCTGGACCACTTTGGGAACCACTGTACTAAACTGATACCACCACTGGCCACATGTGATTTAACTTTTTAATTTTATTTTCATACCGCTCAGCTAAACATTTATTACTTTTGTTACACCCTGTCTTATACCTCAGAGTTGCGGATATCTATTAGGTATATTTTCAATGTACATAATTTTAATGAACCTAATAACATAGGTAGGTATATACCCCTTTTATCATTCTCTGTATAGATATGTAGTGGACAGTATTATAATCACAAAATATATTTTTCGCGTAACCTGCAACATATTTACAATACGGAGGAATAGTCTTTTATTCCTCTATGACAATACTATGAAAAGACCTTGAAAAGGCATAAGTGTGCTGTGTGTACGTTACTGGTAGCATTTCTGAATACGAAGGTATAGCCTCCAGGGAGTCGTATACTCAAGGCGGCACAGAATTAACTCCGTCCCATAGGAAATCTAGAGCCGATCCCGACTGAGCACCCACGAACTGTCATGGAATATAGTTACTTACTGTTACTGTAAAGAAATAATATATCACATTTACTTGACTGTTAGCATGATACGAGTATACTTACTTAGTAATTTACCAGAAAGGTATAATGATTTGTAAACAACATTGGTCTCTTCAAAGCTACAGTGAATAGGCACTTTCTAGGCAAACATGTACCACCCTAGGCCGCATCTGCTTAACATCAGGCACGATGGCGGTCAAATGTTTGCCTACCTTATTGTAAAAAAAACTCATTGACCGAAGTGCTGTCCTAAACTCGGTCAATAAGATAATTGATGGTGGTATCATCCTGGACGTAAGTCTCAGCTTATATCCGGGTGTGGGAGTCGATTTGCGTGACAATTCACCCACAGAAAGTCAGTTCTAACTGATCCAATCGATTTTGACAATAGGAATGACGGTGTATAGCATAAGGGAACGTGATCCATGATTTATAGAAAAATTAAGGCTGTTAAAATGTAGCTACTTATAGGTACGATAGATAGTACCAAAAGTGTTCCTCTTTTCAGTTTGCAAATCCTATTTAAATAAGATGAGGTGCCGAAACCTTAAAAGTTAGGGTGCGTTCGAGTTTGTTAGGGACTTTTGGAACAGGATCACCTACTTCAATTTTAAATTTAAAACAGGATAGAGTCTGAACCGCTGGCAAGTAGATTAGAGACCGCACGACCCCGCCTCGGGCACACCAGCTCGTCTGCTAAACTTTCTGTGGTCCTTTGAAAAGGACGCAATTTTCCCGTTGAAACCTGTAAGTTTGTTATAGTTTTTGAGTAATACTTTTTAAAGGTACCAATCAAACTTCTAACATCTACCTGCATACATATGCCCAGTTGCACCACAAGTTTCATGTTACGAATTCGTAAAAAGTAACGTATAAAGTAGACGTATAATGTAAAAAGTTGTTGTTCCACGGTTCAGCGTTACGATTTACTTTTACTTTATACCGGTTCCTTTTCACGGAGCTCAAACCCTGCTTATATCGTAAAAAGTATAAAGATTTTGACACTGACAGATTGTTTTAATATAGTGTTTTATATTAATTTTACGGATACTTTAACTGTTTTTTTTATTGATGCATCGCACATTTACGAATTCGTAATAGTGACGGAATAGTAAACGTAATACGTAAAACTGAATTCGTAAATGAACATTGATTTTTATTTATTTATTTATTTATTCACCCATATAAAACATTATCATTACAGCTGATCAAGCCAATGCGATAACGTGAAAACCATAAACATCTTAAATTAACTTATAACAACAATACAAAATTAATAATTATATAAATAAAATTACTCACAATTTTGGTGCAACCGGCTGATAGTGTAAGAGTAGGAAATGAAAAGAAAGGAATTGTTTGTTTCTGGATATTTGTTACCTATAATCATCGATATCGGGTATATTATCATCAATATATTAGGATAGAAATCAATGAGTTTTCTTACCTTTAAAAGTATTAGCCACTGAAAATCTATAACGAACTTATACATTTAATTACTAGAAGTATATAATTTGAACTTTGATAGCAACTATCTTTACTCGTATATTATTGTTTCAGATATGGTCGACATTAAATCCGAGAGCATGGACAGCTTCGAATCTGGTAAGTTTAAAATAATAAGTAAGTCGCATGGAAAAATATCACCGACCGCCATAAATACAAAATAAAGTTTAAAATTACTGCGACCGCAACAAAAGAAGCTAATATTTAATAGCAGCAAATATTTAATATTTGAATAGTGAAAATGTGTAAAGTATAGTCAGAGGTGGTGGGCGGTAACGGAGCCCTAGAGGGCCTTTGTCGAAGTCCCCGTTTCGCAATACTGCCGAAAAGATAAAATGAACATAAAGTTGAGGAGCAGATACAGTGTGCAGGAATCGTAGTTTCCCTCCAGGCGCCACTAAAGGGGCACGCTGGATGCTGAGGACAGTACATGCTGAACTATATGACGTCATGGCTTTATTAGCAACGGGTTTGTTTTATTTATTTATTTTATTTAAAGATATAAAAATCCTGTACAAGTCAGTAGAGGGACAAGAGGGTCTTGGTGTTTTGTAGGCGATGGACTGACCACCTGTCACTAATAACCGAATTTGTACATTTAAACTATACCCTCAAAATTGGTCAGAAGTGGCACCATGTGGTCTTATCGGCCCTTGGTGCTCTGCCTACCCCATAAGGGATAAAGGCGTGATTATATGTATGTATATATAAAAATCCTTAGCTTATTTTTGTCTCGAGATATTGAATTTTTAAATATTATGTCTCACAAGAAACAAAACAATGGGAAGGGCAGAAAGATGATTATCTCGATGATTTTACACACGGTCATAATCTAAAGATAAATTAAGTCGATAGGTGTTAATAAATCAAATCATAGGTATATAGGTACCTCTACCTACACTTATCCGAATAATGGTATATTAGAAAAACTCTCCAATCTAAACTGCATACGGCCTCACCAACTTTAAACTTGCAATTAAAACGGACGGACAAAATTGAACACAGTTCCCCACTTAGCACCCGGTGACCGTACGGGAATGTACGGGTTTAACTAAGTAGGTACATATTACTTCTCTTATACTAACCCGGGTATTTACAGATACGTTTCATTTGCTCTCTTTTCTTTATTATGAAACAGGATTGGTTTTAGGGTTCTGTGCGTATGAGGTTACTGATATCCTCGGAAGTAAGCACGAACTTTTTTAGGGATGAATTTTCATTAGAGCGGGCCGTGCCCGGGGCGGGCCGTGTACGTGGCCCGGACAGGGCACGGATTAAACACGTTACATACATTTTGTATGAAGCAATTTATATTTCACCGTGCATTATCCTTGTCACGTCCGGGCCTGCCCGACGCTCGCCGTCTACACTATATTGAATAAAATGTATGTAACGTGTTTAATCCGTGCCCCGTCCGGGCCACGTACACGGCCCGCCCCGGGCACGGCCTGGTCTAATGAGAATCATCCCTTACCTACTCTGCGTAACGCTGTCGAAGTGATTCAATAGCGTTACGTTTTTACGCTGGATCAGTCGCGTATCTTCGCTTTGTATTCTCCCGGTATCTATTACTGGCAAATTTAAAATACCTACCCACAAGTCACTACGCAATCTAGTGTAGCCCCAGATTTAATAATACGAATACATATAACTATCTATACCGGAAAATCGTCAGAATACATTCCTTTTGGGAGCGGGTAATACCTTCAATGAACTTTGTAAAGGCGTAGAGCTTGATCTCTTCAATACCAGTTTTAACATAGCGAGGCGTGTGCTTAGTGAAATTTTTTTCCGCCAATAAGTTAGTAGGTACCTAGATATTATCTAGTACCTAAATTGTTTTTTTTTTATTATGTTTGTTATTGATAAGCTTGTTAGGTTTTGTGAAACTCTGATGATAATTGTATGTGCATTAGTGCCTGATTAGCTATCATAATGCTTCTATAAGTGTGGACCTGTTATTGGCTTTATGTATCTACAATTTTAACTATAATTATAAATAGCTTTTTATAAAATTATAAAATAAAATAAAAAATTCCCGGTAAAACTAACTAGCGAACTAACTGTATCTATCTATGAACCTAACATCTAGTTTATTCAGTCTATATTTTACGAAACAGCAAGCATCAAAACGAAGAATATCAATTCCTACCAAAATAGTGAGCACTAACAGTGATATTATAATTAGCGCTCTAGTCCGGATGCCGATTAAAATAACGTGACAGGAAGACTTTTCGCCTGGCTCGGTACACGGTTCTGCAATCAGGTTTGGTTTAAAATGTGCATTTGCAAGTGGCATGGTCCGGGCGCAGGGCGCAGAAATGCATTTTCAATAATTGAGGGTCAGACGAATCGAGGGTGGCAGGGGGCATTAACATTCGCTGCGAAACTTTCCGATGGTCATTTGAGTGGCGTTCGCTTTGCGAAAATGTTTGCGGTTGATTGTGTTCTATTTGGTCACCTTTCTTGCTTAGAAAAGGCGCGCTTATGGAAATTAAGTCCAAAATGAAATTGATAGTCCTCTGAATGTTGTGGCTTTTGAATAGAAAACATTATATAATTTTATTGTCACCTGTCATGTCTGCAAATACGTACTACGAATAGAAATATAACCTATAGAAGTATAGTCCGAAGGCCGATTTTAGGAATTTTTATGGGTGCAAATTTGAACCAATCGCGGCTCTGTCATTCAGTGCTCAGCGGTCAGTGGCTACGTGTGTATGTCAACCTAAAGGACTTACCATGACGAAATGTGTACTGACATCCTGCCAAAATTATGCTCAAAAACATAAGAAAGTAAATAACATCACATGTCACCGGTAAATATTTGATGTTTTTACGTAATTTCATTAATAAAACAATAAATACACAATCAAATTTTCATATTTTTTTTATGTCATTCGGAACAAAATGTTGCCATGTGTGTGAAATTTTACCCTTTTTTTAAACATGCAGACTGTAGGTAAAAGTGAAGGTAACTACCTATCGCAACTATGAATACTCCGGTTATACTTACCTACAGTCTTCTTGTTATAAGAAATATAATAAAATTATGACATTTTATGACAACTTAATTAAAAAACGAGAATGAGCATATTCCGTCCAAATGGAGTCGGCTAATGAAACTTTATTAATAATAACACATGCATATTATGTTATTTTCAGGGTTCTGACTTCTGTTCCGGAACCCTGAACCGTGCCTATATTTATATATTAAAAATTTTAATATTTAAAGAAGAAAAAGAAGATAGGAATAAAAACAGATTCTTTCATTACTTTGGAATTTTAGATTTCCTGCTAACTCAATAACTACTGACAATTGGATAAAAATTTAAGACTCAATCGGCGAGAAGATACATGGAAACCAAAACCACAGTCACCTATATGTTCTGCTCATTTTGATGAAAGTTATAAGTACATGACTAAAGGTGGCTTATGTAAATTATGTCAAAACGCCGTCCCCACGAAGGTACTGTATTCGTATGTCGTTAGTGAAGTAATAGTCAAAACTAAATATAAATTCTACTATACGATAATAAATCATCCTACTATTTTATAAGTATTTCACATAAAGATGTGAATGTTGAGTCTTTGTGTCTCGTTCTTCCAGGACTTAAATACTATATGTTGTACAAATGTAATCTATAGAATAATACTTATTATTATATAAGTAATAGGTATTGGTAAACTAGTATATTAGTAGATATTAGTAGATTACTAGTGTTAGTATTAGTTTGAAATAACTTAGTATGTATTTCATGTTGTTTTAATAAAAACAAAGTTAAGTTTTCCATTTTGGTAAATATATTTCAAAATACTACTGACTATCGTTCAGACCAATTTTATTTACAATACTTTTATAATTGGCGAGGCATTTTAAGTAATTTTAAAATAAATAAGTCTACATACCCATCTTTATTTTATTATTAACCCTGGGGCGGCATTATAATCATAATGAAAATATATTTTTGCTTTAAGGCGAAATAAATCGATTTACTAGCACCGCCACACATTTTTAATTCAGGTTCATTTAGCTCCCATAAATAAATATACCTCTTTATATTTAAATAAATATTTTAATATTAATTTTGTTAAGTTAATAATATTTATGTGATTATTATTCTCTGAACTTCAAACAGTGGCGGAACTAGTAGTTGGATCTATTTTGTCTTTGATTGATTGTGTGTGTGTCCTTTTAATATATTTTATATTTAAATTTCACGATAATTCTACAAGAGTTTGCAAATCAGTATACGAGTACTTCTCAGCGTCAATAATAAATTTATCGAGTATTTCCCCATATCTAGGGAAAAAACATTTTTATGGCAACATTAATTTTATGTCATGCATACGTCAAGTCGATATTTTATGCCTGTTTTTTCGCCTTGCGTTTGGTTGGAACACACTTTCTATAGGTTATAATTCTATTGTACTACGATACTATCTTAATTACATATAATCTGTAACAGGACTTCCTTTTAGGATCAGCTGAGATTTATCTAAGTTACTAAAAGTTACCCAATTTATCTTATATTCAAGACTAAATGCAAAATACAACACTGCAAAGTAAATGAGAGTGTCACAGCGTTGGCATAGTGAATGATTGCACAGTAACTGCAAATAAGGCGATAGCTAATTAAACTGGCATTCAGGATTCCGTGTTCCCTAATCTTATCCCATTAAATTAGTGTTCAGATTGGGTCTCAGAAGATCGTGAACAAAGCTTAAGAAATTTATTTAAACTTAGTCTGTACGAAATCGCAAGGTTCGATCTGGTAAGATTGGAAGGTAGTTTAAAAAATCCAAAGGTAAAATAATTTCGGTGATTTCCGGAAGCTTTAATAGCTAGAATAGAATATAATAATTAGGTAGAAACAGCTTTGATTACAAAACATGAGGTGCCTACATTGAACATTACATGGAGTTGTCTCTAGGGAGAAATATCCTAAGATTACGTGTAGGTAATTCTTTTAGACTATATCACTTAAATAAACCTTATAACAAAAACATCAACAAAAAGAAGGTCTTATTTTCCCGGGGACATCACGAAGGAGCACCTCATCTGCCGGCGTCCCGCTGCGGCGATAAAATTTAAAATTCAAGGACGCGTTAACGAAGGCCTCGCGAAGAAATAGATATTCAAATGTGAAAAGATCCCATATTAACATTTATGGCAAGTTTGCGAGAGACAAAGCGAGACAAGGGCCGGCCCCGAGCGACCGGGCGGCGACGACCTCTGTGCCCTGTACTCGGCTTCAATATGCAATGTTACTGGAGCACCATCCTTGAACACCTTCGAAGAAATTGATCTTTAAATAAATTGTATTTGGTGACTTCTGAAGTAGCACCTGCATTTAATATTTTTCGGGGATGTTATCATAATACAAGGCAATTAGCATTTTCCACCTCATTTAAAATTTGAAATGCTCTATGCAAAGCAAAGGTACTTTATTGTTTCGGCGCTTTCATTCAGAAGACAAATAAAAGTTTGCAAGAAAACAAATCAAAATACCAATTTTGCTGGTTGCATTATTTATGTGTTATCGCTTGGTGGCTGTTGGGTAGAAAGGGGGTCTTTTTCTTTTGGAACCTGTCATGAACTTAAAGCATTGTCTTTCATACTTTCGGAAGTTATCGTGTTTTTGTTTTGGTAACTTTTGAACTCTGAATTAACTATATTCATACCTGTTTGAGATTTTTTTTACAATTTTAGTAGCACTACCTATTTACAGAATTTTATAATTCTTTCAAGTCAAATGCTTTTCGAACATTTCTAGCGTGTGAAACATATTTTGGTCTTAATCCAGGCTTGATAAACTCATATTTAGTACTTAGTATCCTATTAGGTGGACCCACACGTTTCTTATTAATATCGGGCGGTTAGAATGGCCGAAGACGTCCCAGGCGAACGCTCGCTTCCAAATAAAATTGCCGCTATCTAAACAAAGAGCCCTAATTATTCGGCCGTGGCGGGCGGGGTCGCTCTCTTATGGGTGTTCTGGGGCCCATTTCGCTTCTCGTATAGGGCCCAGGGGACCAGCGGGCGCCGCCTAGCCAATCGCTGGATGGAGAAGCGAGCGATCCGCAACCTTTTTATATGCGATATCGGCGTCAGCGCTGGACCCTCGCACCCCACCGCCCCCTACCCGCTTCTCGGGGAATTAAAAGTTGGAAGGCGCACATCTGATTACCCGAAACACACATTACTCTGGATCACCAATCTCGATAAGCCACATACAATTTATTTGCGGCCCTGACGAATGTGTTGCCTTTATCTCATTAAACTGAAGCGAACCTCAGAAATGATTAGCGTATTGTACACAGTTGTTTGGGCTTTTCGACTTCTTAATTTGTTACCTAATTGAGTCTATGTAATATACAAACTCGTAGTATTTATAAGGGAAGTAGTTACCTATTTTTAAAATACTTAAAACATGGGCTTCTATTTCTAAAAACCTGAATAAGTCTTTGATTTCCTTTCAATTCTATTTAAAAAATGTCCCCTTTTAATGAACTTAAGAACGTTCATATAATCATAGGTAGAGCTGCCTATCTTTGCCATTTGAATATAATGAAACGGCTAAAAGACCCTTTGGGCCACCGGGCGTACCTTTCAATACATATTTTAATTTGCACCCGATTTTATTTTGAGACAATAAATCCGATATAAAGGGTTTCCGAGCGGTTTTTACCTCCGGGCGTATTGTCTTCGCCCTTACGCCTTTGCAGCGATCGTATTGTGTAGAAATTATGAAATAAAGAGGTGATATCGTGTGTCGGTACGGCGTGGGCGACGGGACATCCGACACCCGCGACCGCGCTTTGTGTGCACTCATATTCGATTGCAATGTTTTAAGCATTCGATTGCCCAAAGGGTTCCCAAGAAGTACGATCGTACAATGAGTTTTTTCGCATTTGGTCTTTCACCTGAGCGGTGAAGGGTTGACTCATTGTTTCTGTGAATTGACGAGGCTGAATGGGCTCTCATTCATACGTTCAGCTCTCGGAGATCGGAAGATAATGTGCAGGCGGGCCTGGCCTGTCCCTACAGTATAACAAACCTCCTTCTATAACACTATTTGAATTACCTACAGACATAGAATATTTTTGTTTCGGACATAAATAATGTTAGCTTACTTACTAACTTAAGTTAGAGCAACTGGCACGGTATGCAGTGGTCGTGGGTTCGATTCCCACTCGGGAGAAGAATTTTTTCCATTTCTTTATTAATAATTTTAAAATATTACCCTTTGCCATTTTAAAAACAGATTACTTTGCAGAATAATCTAAAATATAAAAGATTGTGGTCGTGGTAAGAGTAACAGCTCAAGTCACAGCGATCCCTTGGGAGAGACACGCGACGGGCGCTGCGTTAACTATGCATGACGACCGCGGCCGACGAAGTGTGTGCCGCATACACTCGGTGATAGGTCTACGTTACACCTATGTCATCGTGAACATATAGTGGACTACTTCGTCAACTGAATTTTTATTACCTGGACCTAAAGTTGTTTTTAGGAGACCAGAGTATGTCAGGATGCACCAGAACAAATGCAATCACAATGAGACATCTAGGAGGAGGGCTAAACGCTAAGCTCTTGCCGGAACAAAATATTATGCTCTAAAGTGAATATGAAGCAGAATCAAACTTTATAAATTATAAATAAATGTACTTACACACTTTTAACACCACAACAACGTCATAAAGTGAAAAATGTACTTAAAATCCATCACACCGAATCACATGCATTTTCCAAACCTATCGACATTAAATTAAGAATCACACAATATTCCGCTCACCTCCTGGCCATCCAAGAAGTTTAAATCAGTGTCCTCAGTCTCCCGGGAGGCGTGCATATTGCGTCGCCACTTGACGCAGTTGATATCCACTATGCATGGACAGGGGCGTCCCAAATACAGAGCCAAAGTTTCATACTCAATTTTAAAGTTAATCATGTTTGTTTGATTATCTGGATCTTGTTCTATTCTAGATGGTTTTGGATTTAGGTGAATGTGGGTCAGTTATTAGAATTGCTGGTGGTTATTTACGCTTTGGATCTATCTCGCACCACGTGTAGTACCTACCTATGTTAGGTACCTAACCTAGCCGGGAACATAACGTCGTCGGTCATCTAAAAAAAATATAATCTATAATAGTAAATTCTCACTCGGTTGAATTTTTTAAATTTCTTACACATAGTTAATGTATTATAAATAATATTAAGAAATGAAAAAATTTCACCTGAGTGAGACTTGAACTCACGACCTCTCGCATACGGTGCTGTGCTCTAACCAACGAGTAGATTAACTGTCTGTGGAACCGTTAAATCGTTTTGCTATATATTTAACGGTGATTGTAAATTAGCATTGGATCTCTGTAAAATATAGCATAAAAGCGTGAAATCACGGCGGATATCGATTTTCAACTTGAATGGTCAGTTGCGGCGCACAGCACATCATGCAGTGCTTTAGTAGAAACGTTTGACGCGACTCTACATTTAGTTTAATGTTAATTTACGTAGAGTGTAACAAAAGGGATATGTTAAGCGAAAGGTTATGAAAAAGAGAGCCAAAAAGAGTTCTCTATAGGACCTATCCACCGAATTTGAGACTTAAAATCACATGTTTATTTTTCAAAATTGTATGAATTTTCCTGAGATTTTTAGGAAATCTCCGTACTATCTGGGATATATACGTCCTACACTACCAACATCTTTCGAGCTTTTGTAGGAGTCTATTTATTAGTCATGCCAAGTAGCTTTTAGTTTGTCGACGCTACGTTTAGATGATTACATTCATATATTGTACCTTTTTTTTGTTTCGGGGGGTAAAATGCGTTACGCATACCACCCGGGCGCAGGGGGTACCCGAGTGGTTATGTGGGACTCCCGTATAGGCTAATAAGACCCACGGTATACCCACTAAACCCCCCCCCCATCTTCCTCCTCGCCGCCTTGTGACGGGGTTACGGGAACGCTTTCGCACACATCCGCGACTCCGCCGGCGGCAGCCGCCCGCAAGCGGGTCCATCGCGAAAGCCCGAAGGCCCTCCACGATGGGCGCACGAGATGGTAAGGTGCGCTTCCCTCCTCGGCCTCCACTAGTACTGTAGCAGACTCCCCCCGAGTCTGCTACTGGGAGGTCATGGATACCAGATAACTGGTACCCGGTGGAAGATCAGGTCTGTGGATCTGCCACCGACCACACCTCGGCCGCAGAGGATAGGGCAAGCGGCGCACCGCAATACCGACATGCCTCTTCCTCTGCGGCCCCACCAGTGTCGTTTCGACGGAACGGCCCCGCCAGCTCGCAGGGGGTGGGAGACTAACACGCCTCTCCCCCTGCGATCCCTCCACGGCCGCAGAAGATAGGGAGAACGGCGCACCGTTATACCGGCACTCCTCTTCTTCTGCGGTCCCACCTCCACGCGCGTCCGCAGCGGACTTGTTCAGCCCGCCGGGAGCGCCCTCCTCGGGCCAGCCGGCGCCCCAAACAGGCCCTGGTTGCCTCTTAGCTTCATCGTGGGTGACCAGTCCACGGTTACTAAGCCCCCCCGCCCCGACAAGGCGGGCAACCATCGGGGGGGGGGGGGTCATATATTGTGTACCTATCCCAACTTGCCTCTTCTCTGCGACTCCGCCAAAATGGTCTAGGTAAGAACTTACAGATTTTTGTTGAAAATGTTTTGCGGGGATTATTTTTGTCACCGTATTATAAGGTCTGTTACACGTGTCTATGTGCATTTCTGCAAAAAAAATTATTGCATAGTTAATTTTACTTAGGATCTTAGTATCTTGGAAACCAGACACTTTCCAGGTATGCTTCCATGAAAAAAATGTTCGTGATGAAGTGGAGAATGTGTAGTATACGGCAACGTTGACGACCAAATAAACACCATGTAAGTATAGGTGTTGAATTGTTCAGTAGGAACCAATTAAAATCTTCGGCGCGACACCTCGATTTGCTTCATCAGTCACACAGTCTAATACCATTGTTGGAGCCCTACTCGTGACCACTGCGGCTACCGTGGGAAAGGCAAGCGTCGTGAGCGCCCGTACCTAACTGTGCTCTATTCTGACTATGGAATGGTGAAAACGTCTTTACTTCCACAATGAAAGTGCAAATAAGCGGCGCAGATACCTGCAGTGTTTGGTTTATTTAGTTTGATTAGATATTTTATTAATAGTTATTTTTCCATTCGCTATAATTTTGGTGATCGGCCCTCTTATTACCTAATTAGCAAAAGCAAAGCGATAGCGAAAATTGTACAAAAATCGCTGATTGCTTGTCAAATTCGTATTACGTAAAATGAATTTCAAAGGAACTTTGACATTTCAAGGCGAATATTGTACAATTTTCGCTATCGCTTTGCTTCGGCTTTGCTATTGCTTTTACGGAATCAGGGGGTTGGTGTTATAGGTGTGTATTATTATTCTGACTATCAGTTCATGGTACATCATGAAGCCCCATGTACCTATCATCCTGCATAGAACTTAAAGTGACCGCCAAAAGATCTTACATAGCAATTTATTAGATTTTATTCAAAGTAAATTAGATAAGCTTACCAAGACCAAGACGGTGACAAAATCGGATAATTATCATTTTCAACAAGGCAAAATAAAAACTGGCAGATCTGCGTGTTGGATGAAATGCTAGATGTGATGTGATGTGACTATCTCCGAGGCGCGTGCGGCGGCGATCGCAAAGTGGACGATGTTATCACTGCCTTTCATCTCGCCGACACCAGCTGCGCCTGCTACTCGTATCGTGATCAATTTGCTGTATATGTATTTGCTCTATCATCGCGGTGGCTAAGATTTTTGAGACGACACAGATAGCAATATGCGTAGGTAAGTTGACTAAGGCTAATATTTTTAGCTTTTTTCTGGATTTTGCGATTTGTCTAAAAGGAGGTTTTCTTCAAATGGTGGTTTTTGAAAGTTATTTCGGCTCAGCTATTAAGTAGGTATATTATTAATAGACTACGAAAAATTACCAGATGTACAGATGTGCCAGATAATAACATAAGCCCATAATATAAATAACCATAATTAGATCTGTCGCTTTGTGCGTCGCTGTTTGATGTTTTAAAACTTTGTAAGTTTAGGTACTTACTAGAATTATCAATCTTATCTGCTTACTGAACATTTTTCTTGGTAGGTAACATGGAGAATATATGTAAGCCCTGTCTATAACTACACAGTTAGGTATTCAGAGTTTATACAAAGATGTCAAAGGGTTTATTATTTATCAGCTTTTTCATGTAGTTTAGAATTTTTTTACACCCTGGAGCGCACTCTACCGGTACATAAGGAAAATTACAGTGAGCAGAGGGTTGCATGTTGAGGGGTGAAATTTTCTCGATCGAACAGCGACACCTAGAGCAAAAATGCGGGAACTTCTACACCAACCGACTGGGTGTGCTGGGTGCTAGGCTAGCTAAGTTACTACTTGGTAGTAGTCTGTCTGTGTGATACAAAACTTTCCAACATAGAGAAGAATAACTATAGTTTCCAAGTTGTATCTTCATTGGGTAATGGTAGGGGAGAGTTAGATATTACCGAGCCCCTAAGAACTTGGGTCCATAATTAGGAAAACGTTTGATATTAAATTAAACAATATGCAATAATTAGTAGAACATTTATCAGGTTCACATACCGTATGACAAAAAATCCAAAGTTGAAATAGAAATTAATTATTGTAGAATTACAAAGACCTTTAAAAGCGTGGTATTGTCAAACTGGTTCGATAATACCGTGCTTAGGTTTGATGAAATAGTACCCACATAAATGGGTAAGTAACCAAAATAATAATAATAAAAAATGAGTACAAATCAAAGATATTTTACAAGAAGTTAAGGAAACCCCAAGGCTTCCCAAATCCTGTTTAAAAAATTAGATCACTACCTACCTATATGATAACGTTCCCGAAAACTACGGAATATCATCACGATCATTTTTCTCCATGGAAGTAGGTAAAGTTGAGTAAATAGACTGCGTTTTTCTGCAAAATGCACATAGACGCGCGTAGCAGGATTTTTTCACGAAAAATTTAATATCCGTCTATAAAAAAACTATAAACACTAGACACTATTTTCGCAATGAAATGTTCATATTTTCTAGATCCCATGACTTCTTCTTATTCCTTGGCACAGATTTATCCATCTAAAACGAAAATAAAATAAAATTATACTATGTTGATTTGTATGTATGTTTTTTTCATAGTTGATAATTTCGCGCCCCGGGTCGAGATATTGTCAAACTTGGTCATTTTAATTTTTAACTTATAAATAATATTGAAATGTTTAAAGTATGTAAAAACGTATAAGCAAAATTAATTCTATATTGTATAAGCTTTAAAAATGTAAGGTATCAAAGTATTATAATAACACAGTATCACTTACCTCTTATGAAAAGTATGTACGAAATTTTATAAGGAATGACGGAAAAAACATCTGCAAGACATGCTGTTAAAAAATATGTTGTTTTCAAATTGTTCATAATATTCTCTTGTAAGTTATTGTCTTGATATGATATTTATACTATAATATTATAAAGTTTACAGGTTGTAGTGACATCTAAATCAGCCTACACTATTATATACTATGTATAAGATATTTGGTTTTTGACTGGCTGCAATGTAAGTCAAAGAATCGTTAAGTTAGTTGCCACCGATGCCACGTGGTGCTACCCGTAGCAGTGCTACGGACTACGATCTTACTACGGCTGCGCAGGAGTATTAACTAACCTCATTGTTTGTAGCTCTTAACAGTTCATTGCTATTTTCTTAATTTAAAAAATCTAAGAAATTCCCTGGAGAGAGATCACCAAATTTACCCACTGTGGTCTATGAAACTGACAGATACTGCAGAGTTCATAGAGTGAATTCAACATGGCTAAAAACTCTTGATTCATTCACTATAGCAATCATAGCATAGTAGGATATCGTGTCCAGGAAGTTTAGACAATGTTACAATTTTATGGCAGCAAAGTTATCAAAATTATCGAAACATTTACTCCGATTTAATACTTTCATTGAGCGCATTCGTTAAATGACGTGATGAAGTTTTTACCTCTACTATTGGTGAAAATGTAGAGATATTCGCTGTCGCTCGCAATAAGTTTTGTTACATTGTTTTTAGCCACCTGCACCTGTATGATGATGAATTTGGGGAGAGCGAGATCTCTCACTTTTAAACGTCAAACTCACAGAGCTATTAATAACTAGATAAACTAAGTGTTATGTACTTGCATGTAAAAAATAGACTTCAGAATTAGAATAGACACTCGTTCTCGAGCCAGGACAGAATGAATTAGGGCTGATAGAAGTGGTTTGCAATCCCCTTTTACACACCAAGTAGAAACACTTGCCTTGTCTAGTTATTACTTAGCTCTGTGGATTTGACATTTAAAAGTGAGACATCTCGCTTTCACCAAATTCATCATACAGGTGGTGGATGCTTTACAATATACTTGGCAGCGACATAGTAGTAGTTACGTGGTATATTTACTTTGATAATAGTTTAACACTAGCATTATAATCAAAGTAATATTTTTCGCCACTAAAGAAGCTCATGACTGCACAGAAAACGTCGACGAATTCAATACAATCACCTTTACATTCTGTAATAGTGGTAGGCGTGTCTAGCGATGGGCGGAGCTAATACCCGTCCCGCCCTCCGCACCCACGCCTGCACCCATGCCCAACCCAACCGATTTGAACTTACCTAATCTTTGAGCATACTTTTCTTAACTACCTGCCAGAAAGATTTATACTCGTATGTTGCCTATGGGTACAACAGGTAAGAAATAAATAGAGGTCCTAGATATAATAATATTAAATTAAAGGATGGGGATATTATGAAAATCGCCCAATAGTGCTTTGTGGTGGACCTGAATTTAAAAAGCCTTTGCGACAAATTACCTGGATCATGCATGAGTTTAAAAGTTTATAAATTATACAAAGTTATAAAAATGGGATGAGTAAATAGTTAGCAAGTTATTTGCTAATGATTGTAGTTCTTATTGAATGACCGCATTTGCATCTCTGCTAAAGCAAATTTTAGGCTAGGCTCTAGAGTAGAGCGTGCCGAAGAAATATAAGTACATACAAACATACCTACACTCGAAAAACAAAACCCTACTTCTGGCGCAGTCGTGTAAAAAATAGATACTTAGTAATTTATTCAAGATATTATGAACATTGTAGTAGTGTATACTCGTATTAAGTATTTTATGTTTACCTACCTATTTGTTTTTCATGTTTTCTCACTTTTGTTAGTTGAGCTGTAGAAACATTGTAATTAACTTTAGTTAAGTATTAGGCTGGATCTGTTACATGTACTATGCTGTATGTTCTTTAAATAAATAAATAAATATGTCCATTATTGGCCAAACAATACATTTTACTATACATATAAAAATATATGAGGCGTCTAATGACTAGAGGTGTTTAGAAAGTTCCTATAGAGTCTGTACTCAATACGTGTATAAAATGATAAGATATGCAATGTATTTTTAAATCTGATATTAAACTTTAGATTTCACGATTCCTATAATTGACGTATTTTATAGTAGTAGTTGCCGGTCTATACCAGTAGTAATTACGATGTAAGCGATGATGTGGCCACCGGTAATGGTTTCTAAATACCATGAAATTAACGCCGACACCGCTCGCCCACCCAAAAGTATAGGAGCGGTGTAGGAGAGCATGACTGAAAGAAAAAGATATACATAGCAAACGTGTAAATCTCATGTAAATCTACATTTATATTAGACTAGTGGACGCCCGCGACTTCGTCCGCGTGGACAGCAGAAAAAAACTAAATGTCGAAATTATCCGGGATAAAAGTATTTTCCCGGGATAAAAGGCTATGTGTTAATACCAGAGTGTCAGCTAACTCCATACCAAATTTTATCAAAATCGCTTCAGCCGCTTTTACATGAAAGAGTAACAAACATCCATCCATACTCACAAACTTTCGCGTTTATAATATTAGTAAGAATAACGGCTCTTTCTGTTTATGTCCAGAAAAGCATATGTTTTAATTCTCGATTTAAAATCTTGATTTAGCGTAATTATTAGGTATTATATCTACTTACTACAAGTAAAAAGTATTTCTACGTTGTATATCTACGTACTTCTAGCGTTTACTACAAGTGGGTCTAAGTATACACTGTAATCATAGGTAATTATCAGTGTTCCTACTAACCACCGCAGTTGTTAGTGTCCTATCTTTTGTGTATTTTTTATTAGTTTAATCGTATAAATGAATAGGAGGTAGTTTTCCTGAAAAAGCCTAACTACTAATAGGTATTATTTAACCTGGGAAATGCGATGTTTGTTAGTCTTTCACAAACACCGACAGGATTATGATGAAACTGGGCAGTTTGTATTAGAATAGTGGGCGTCCGCTATTTTCAAAATGATGTCCATTAGGGATTTGGGGATGTATTGAGTAACTTAGAATAGTAGCTATTAGGTAATGGATGTAGTCATCATCATCATCAGCGGGGGTATTGCCCATAGTCACCACGCTGGGCAGGCGGGTTGGTGACCGCAGTTTGTATTTTGGACTATGTTGTCAACACGGGAGGCGCTGCTGCCCACCTCCCGGAAACCCTTAATCGCCTCGTACGATACCCACGGGCAGACAAGGGGTGGTACGAATTCTACTCTGCTGGCACTACGCGGCCAAAAGGATGTAGTATAATAATCAAAATACTTAATATTTAGTGTAAGGAGATTGCAAAACCCGATATGTATTTTAATGTAAGTCTTATTTGAGGTGATTTGATTACGTGTTCGTTTATTAGTAAAGTTATGGAAACGTAGGTACCTAATCATTTTGCGGCGCGTAAATGTCTCCGTCACGTTTCTATAAACATTGCGTCTTTATTACCCACTAACTATTGGAAGGGGAGAATGGGCAATGCGTATACAAGTGTATACCTAAAATGTGTAAATAAGCTTTTAACATCACTAGGTAAACATATGAATAAACTTCTAAAACGACTAGGTTCTAATAACTAGACTGAATATAAACTTAAATTATATTAAAAAAATCTAATAGTTACGCGTTTGTACCTATTTATTCCACAAATATGTAAAAAGATTTTTCTCCACAAATAACCAAACATACCTACCCCAAAAATTCAGGAACTTACCTAGATACCTGTTTTACTTGTCTCTAAATATTTTAAATTCAATATTGCAATATACACATTTTTTTCTTTCCAAAAAGGGTAGTTAACTTAATAAAGAGCACATATCGTAAAAATGTAGGTACCTAATGTAATTTATGGAGTGTCTAAGTCCTCCTCTGCCCATCTTCCTTCATTTCTGGTCTACCTAATTACGTAATCTAATCGAAAGCCTGAGAAAGATTACAACAAATTGAGTAATTTACTTTACGTAGGTAGGCAAATGAGCTGTTTAAATACAAGTAGCGTGAAATCTTTGAAATTTAAACAGTGCTCTAAAAGAATTTTCTAGTTTCCGACAAAGCAATTTACAATTTACTTGCGCTATTAATTATCTTTAATTTCCCCAGTTTCCTGAAGGATATTAGTATTTAGTAATATATTTAATTAGAGTTAGCTAAATCGGCGACTAGTGCCCTCGTATGAAACCACCTTTAAAATAGGAAATCATTCAGGCTCACACAAAATTGAAATAATCAAACACATCACAGATCTATTGAAAGTAAAATATGTAGGTATAATGCGTCAAGCGATCGTATCCCACTTCTGATTTGAATCATAAATAATTTCCTCTTTAATAAAAATTACGATATCTTTAAAAAGAGACTAATTTAGTCGTGATGGAGATTTTACACTTGACTCGGCGGCAGTGATTGCCGAAATTCTCAGAATGTTAATAGTTTTGGTGTCGACACGATATGCATCTAATTATACGATGACTCAGAGACTCTCTGTGAGAACTTTTCATGAAGAAAGTATGATTATGGAGCAGAGTCGTCATAATGATAATAACATAATTATAAAAGTATGTCTTCCCCGGATACGTAGAGTACGTACTTTTCCTGTTCAATGTGTATTTATTTTCATCAGCCAGGGCCACGAAAGTCATACACAACCTTTAATGATACATTATGGTTATTGGATTTAAGTGTGTAAGAAGGTTATAAAAATACTCCGACCGGTCGGAAGCAGCCTCATCCAACCGACGCCCGCAACCTGACCAGGTCACCGTCCACCTCGCGGGTGGCCTTCCCACGCTGCGCTTGCCGATACGTGGTATAGAGACTCCATCGGCCATCAGTGAGCTATGTATTTTCAGCTTGAAAGCAATATGTCGGTGATCTTTGTACGTCTGCGGATATTCTAACCGCACAAGCAGCTCTCTCCATCGCTGATCCTGAGCTTTTTTATGAGGCACATAGTTAGGTCTCGGCACCGCAGGCAGCACGCACTGTTGAATACCTTCGTCTTTAGAGCTGTGTGACGACATAAGCTTTGTAGTTTCGAACGCGTGCCCAGCATCGAATGCTACCCCTTCTCTTGGACCGCTACCCTGTCGTAAACATTACAGCATCGGCAGTACGTGGGGTAATCGTTCGACATGAATTTCACTTCCCCAGTTTTAGACTATTTCAACCTTAATAGCCGCCATGGATGTGTTAAATGAGTGATGTATTTTGTACCGAGTCCTTTCCATTCGAGAAGGGCGTTTCCACTTTCTTGGTAACATTTGATCTCGAAAGAAATCGGCTCAGTGCTCCGCTCGATCGTACCGACATGGTTATTGAATTAGTTCGATCGATATAGTGAGCCGCAACACTGATGAGTTTTATTCCACGAACGCTTAGTGGCCGATACTCTCCGTAATTGTAAATCTGCCGTAGCGTTTATTATGCTAAACTTTTCGGAAACCGGCTATCATCAAACCTGTTTTACCCTTGAGAAGCTTGAAGTTAGCAAGGCTCTTTTTTAAAGAACCATTCTGTTCATGCGATTGGCGTATGGAATTAAGAGCCTTTGGATTGCGGATGTAGCTCTTAGAAGCTCTGATGTAATTCCATTCGCCCGGCGCTATGTATTGTAATGAAACATTTGAACGTTTTTATCTAATCTCGTACAGGCTGATATTGAGTATAGTGTCGGGTGAGCTTGGTCTTGGGTCTTTGCCTATCAACATAAAAAGCCTGTACATATATAATCTCCCTTAGCACCTCTATGAGTCACGCTACACTAAGCCGTCCTCTGTCTTCACTTCATCAACTGGCTCTGCCCAATAGATATTCTCAACACTTTGGAGCCTTGGTTCGCTTATTGTCTCCTTACAGAGTATTAAAGCTGCGGATGTGTGTCGCAGAGACTTGGAGATACTATTGAGCTAATATGCTTCATCATCAGAGGACTGCAGAGACATTGCGCGCCTTTCCGCCATTTGAGGTTGAGGGTATGACCAGTTAGTTTCTGGGGTCTCCGATTTCTACTGGTTTCTAAAGAATTTAGACCCCACCGTGTGGACAGTTTCTACCAGCCTTTATTTATATCGTCCACTGACATGCAACTTCTAGGCAAGCAATTTGTCAGCTCGAGTTTCCGGGGTTTTGAATGTGCACGGATGAGGCGAGTGTAGACTTCACTACGTGATTCTCCCGTTTGACATTAATATTCAATGTGCCTCGAACCAATCGCTACCGGTTTTCACCCTGTTGATCACTGAGAAATCATTGAATATCCGTCTATCGGCAATATGAAGTCTATCTCGTTCATTGGGATGACAGCCATTTCCTATGAGGCGGCTTCTTGAAGAAGGAGTTCATATAAAGAGTCCCTCCATCTCTAGAAAATCGGCCATCTGGCCCCTCCTGTCGCCGGATCCAAATTCCCACGGGAAGGGGACAAACGGGAATTCATTAATTTACATTACGAAAACCGCTATACATATGAAGCTGAAATTGGGCATATAAGTTAATTATGGGACTGCGAGGAAGCACTAAGAACGGATTTCCAGAAATTGCCACGGGAAGTCTTCGGGACCACACGGGAATTAATTATTTTTTACGCGGTTATACATATGAATCTGAAGTTGGGCATATATATTTATTGGGACCCCGAGGAAGCACTGAGAACGGATTTCCCGAAATTCCCACGGGAGGGACAAACGGGAATCATAATTTTTACGAAAACCGCTATACATATTGAAATTGGGCATATAAGTTCATTAGGGCACTGCGAGGAAGCACTAAGAACGGATTTCCAGAAATTCCCACGGGAAGGGGACCAACGGGAATTAATTATTTAAGTTTACGAAAACGGGTATAAATAGTCTGTGGACCGGAAAATAGAGACATATAATCAGATATTTGGGAACCCCGAGGAAATTCCCACGGGAAGGTGAACCATTTAACAATAAGGTAGCAGGTGTCAATTAGAGCTGTGTGACGACATATGAAGTCGGCTAATGTACTGATATGTACCGAAGCGAATGCTACCCCTTCCTCCGCTACCCCGTAATTACAGGGCAGTCTTACGTGGGGTAATCAGAATTACTTCCCCAGTTTTTATTTCAACCTTAATAGCCACTAAATGGATGGTGTTAAATTGAGTATTTTGTACCGTAAAAGGTTTTTTCTTGGTTTTGATCTCGAGAACAAATTGTTTCGATTTGTTATTGAATTAGTTCTCGTATAGTGAGCTGATGAGTTTTATTTTAGTTACTTCTAATTGTAAGTTCTTTTTTATGCTACTTTTTATCATCGTTTTACAGAAGCTTGAAGTTAATCTTCTATTTCATGCGATTCGTATGGAATTACATTGCGATGTAGCTAACTAACATTTAGAACTTCATTTATGGATATTGTAATGAAACATTTAACGTTTTATCTGCAATCTGATAACATTGAGGTCAAGGGTATCAACATAAAAAGCCTGTACAATATATTATCCACTTATGAGTCACGCTATAAGCACTCATCAGACGTTATCATCATCTCAAACTTATTTTCTTGCTACGATAGAGTTTATGCACTAATAAAGTTCGCCAATTTTAGAAACAAAACTGATTTAAAATTTAGATCGGCTAAATAAAAGATAGATACGAGTAGATCAGCAGCATGTCCTTTGGTACAATGCCGTAAGAATCACTAAGGAACTCGGGCATTCTCTCAGGCGATAAGCTAGAATTAGTCACTAATCATTTACATCTTTCCCCGCTATTGCTGTAGGTGGCTGTGGGATCTCCTTTAGGTAAGATTCTGCAGTTCTGGCAACCCCATTTCGAAGTCCAAGTTTCTCCATGAAATCTCCACTTATCCACCCATTCCCAGTAGTGTTATATCGTTCACTAGCGACCCGCCCCGGCATTGCACGGGCACAATGCTTATACTATACATATAAACCTTTCTCTTGAATAGCTCTATCTATTGAAAAAAACTGCATCTAAATCCATTGCGTAGTTTAAAAGATCGAAGGATAGATAGGGACAGACAGACAGCGGGAGCGACTTTGTTTTATACTATGTAATGATGATGATGGATCATAATGTATCAGTTTACATACATACATATAATCACGCCTTTATCCCTTACGGGGTAGGCAGATCAGTTTCCTTAGTTATAATCCAATTCGAATCTCCTGATACAAAACACGTCAGTCTCAAATACCAGTGGACAATAACAACCACTGTTTACAAATTAATTCTAGGGTAGTCGATCATCAGGCCTTTGTTTAGACATTCTATTACGCGCAAGTTTCCAAAACTATGGTTTCTTGGGTACCTCTACCGTATTTCAAGCAGATTTGGACGAGAGTTGAAATAAATTTTTAGTGTTTATACCTGCGGCTGTGGTATAATAAAGTGCCAATGTTTTTTTAATTATATAAAAACGCATTATATTATACATGAGCTCCAAAATTAGAAACAAATTTTCATATTTAAAATCAAATTCCATCAAAACGTTTTTGCGGCCACCGCATTAATATTTGTTGTCCAACTTGATTTAAATTAGATTATTATTGGTCTTCAAGAATGTTGTTTCCTTCGGCTTGCCTATCATGACAAAGCTACATACTTGCCTATAATATTACTGTATAAGGATTCCATGAAAATTTAGTTTACAGTTTGTGTTCTGTGGCACGAGACAGCATCCGACTACACAATTAAACAGACAAACAATGGATTGTCTCGGTATGTATTGAGAAGCAGAATATAGAGCAAACATAGGTAGGTACCTAATAATTAGAGTATCTAATAAGCATTGTAAGTTTTAATAACAACTATGTATATCGTAAAGTTTATAAAATACCTACTTGCCTTTTAAGTTGTATAAGCTTATTGAAAATATTTATTTATTAAATTAGAAAGCCAACATAATACATAACAGTTCCGTTAAGATACAAGTTGGACAGGAGCACACGATAATATTATGTATCACAATTACAGGCTAGGACAACTTTTACAATAAATGAAGTAAAACTATTTAACCATTATTTAAGCAATGAAGCGTGTTAAAACATAAGCATGGAATTAAACTGTATTAATCGATTCAAAAAATACATTTGCATGATCACCAGTTATATCAATGTATCTCGAACGTTTGTAGGTAACTACTTGTACTTACCTACATTATAGATGTCGCCCACTACTTCGTCTGCGTAAGAATTATAATTCCCGCTATTACCCATTTCCGTGGGAATTTCGGGAAATCCCTTCTTAGCGGATCTATAGGTACATCACAATAGGAAGCCACGGTCCAAATATTTCTGAAAATTTCTAGCTTTAGCTTTTTTTTTGTTTAGTTTATCCCGAAGGAAAGGCAAGGGGAACTAAGCCCATACAGCCATTGTCTTAAGTAAATGATTTCTGAATTTATGATGGATGATGATGATGGTGGTGATGATGATGATGATGAATGGAAACGTCGGGAAAATCCTCGAGAACAAGTGTAAAGTTAGTCAAAATGAAAAATTATTGCAGAAACAACTTACATGCGCCCATGAAGATTCTAACTTTAGCAGTTTTGCCTCGACGTTGGTAAATCAATTAGGAGATGTTATAATGGATGATGCTACTTTATAATGGAGTAGTTCAGTTAGCATTTTGTAGTGAATGTTTATTATCCCATTTTGATTATTGACTTCAAAGGTGCCCATAAGATTAAGCGTGACTGACTTTACGCAATAAATCTTTACCCTTGTGTTGAAGTGTTTGTATATCTTAGGTTCGTAATACGGAGCACTAAAAAGTTACATTATTTCGTTAATGGTATCGAACGTGAAACTGAAATGTAGGTACATTAAAGTTTTAATTAAGTAAATAAAAAATCGTAAAATTTTATTGTGTATGTTTTTATTAATTAAAAAGTTTGTTTACGGCATGCAACACTGATTGAATGTACATTTGAAAGGAATTAAATCTCTTCGTTAATCTAATTTTGTTGAAGAACTGCTTTGTTACTAAAGCAACAAGTAAAATCTATACGCATTAAAATGCTTTGTCCAGAATGACTGATGGATATCAACGCACAGCCACCGCTGACCCTTACCTAGACCTGAAACTTAGAGGATGTTTTTGTATGACGTATAGGCATCCGAGAAAGAAAAAAAAAACTAGTGGGCGCCCGCGACTTCGTCCGCGTGGACTGCAGTAAAAACAAAATGTCTAAATTATCCGGGATAAAAATATTTTCCCGGGATCAAAAGTAGCCTATGTGTTAATCCAGGGTGTCAGCTAACTAAGTACATACCAAATTTTATTAAAATCGTTCAGCCGTTTTTACGTGAAAGAGTAACAAACATCTATCCATCCATCCATACTCACAAACTTTCGCGTTTATAATATTAGTAGGATTCTAATGTTCGTAAAGTTAGTGGGTGTCCGCCAGTCTTAGACAAATACATAGCTACAAGGCTAGTTTATGTTTTTAGTTTATAAAACAAGCTATATACTTACTCGAGAGATTATCGTAAGATTTTTACAATAGGTAACTACTTTATTCACCGGAATTAAGTACATTTACAGACCGGAAGTCCATCTCTTCTCAACAGCCGGATGTGCGGCCAATGCCGGACGGGCTTGAGTATCCGGTGTTAGTCCGGACCGAGTGCTACGGGTCGTTTAGTTGCGTCTTATGCAAATCTTTATTTGTTTTGAACAGGGAATTGTTCGTCTTAAGATCTTATATTGTGTCTTTGGTATTAAGGTCCTTCCGGTTTCGTCTACGAAGCTATCTATTAATGATAATACATTACTAACCCTAACACTACCCTACATAATGCATTAACATCACGCATGACAGAGGTTATCACAGAAATAATCAGAGGTGTCTTCTAATATCTGAAATGGACGTGCATTTCTTCAAATTTAATCATGAGTGACACGTCGCTGCTGCCACTAGATATTTGAAGTTCAGACCAGATCATTACCAGTATCTGAAAGTTCTGAAGAAAATGTTTCATTTTTATATCGAATCGTACAATGTACCTACGCAAACTATCGGCCAATAGAAAGACGTAGTCTGCGAGAACCCTTAGCAAACTGGATGCTCGCATAGTCTGGGCGAATGGTGCGTGAAGCGTGCAGCAGCTGACCACAGCATCTGCGCCCGGATCTACGTGGTGCCGGCGATGCGCGTCGGTGCGCAAATCGATCATGACTCTATCGATTTTTCAGCACCAGTAGCTGCTGTCGGCCATTTTCGGTGTAGTCTTGGGTAAAATGCGCCTAAATTCATTTTGAATAAGTAACTTGTTAAGTTAACTGTGAAGACGACCCTGCGAATAGGCTTATTTGACAATGCGGCAACTTCTGAAAATATTCTTGGTTCAATCAATTTTATTCTATCTCGTAATTTTTCGGAGCCCCAAAAAATAAAGTCATGTAAAAAGCTTACCAAATTCTCAGCATAAGTTACCTACATGTTTCTACTTTTTGTTATATTTCTTGTCCAAGATCATTGGTTCTCCCAGTGGTTCAGGGTCAGCGCAGCCTAATGTCCCATAACTCACCAAGAGGTGGTAAAAAGTGGTCAACTTCGCGCGGTAATTGTCGATCACGAGTCAGGGCCGCGCCGCCGCGCCGGCGCGCCGGCGCAACTGTCGCGGATTGTTTTATTTTATGATGTGACCATGATTATAATAAGAATTAGGATACGATTTTGATTCAATCGATAGGTCATTTGGATTTAGCAAGAGATGCATTTTAAAACCCGGTATACTAGAAAATAATAAAAAAAACTAGATTAAGTAGGTATTGTTTGCCGTCTAGCTCACAAACTTTATTGCCAAGTTAGTTTAAGTTGGCGAGTTTTATATTCTTATTCCTCTATGGTATCAGTGATACCAATGTCGGATCAAATCTAAATAAACAACGAATCCCTATCAGTTGATGGTTATACTATAAATAAATCAGCATATCACAGAGATAATTAAATTCATAGTCACCCTACTTTGGGGCTCCTATCTGACCTCGGCGTATAGGCGCAGGCGTCGCCACCAAGCTGCGCATGAGACTCGGTTCGTTCCACCTCATCATGTCAGCCGCTATTCTCCTGCTGGCCACTATTGTATGAGATGTTCCCACGCCACAGGGAGAGAATTCTTGGATGACTGCTGGTGATCAATCGGTGTTCCAAGTAACTAGTAAAAGAGTTCGAACTGTTCGAAGTAGGTAACTGAAAAAAAAACGTTTGCTATTCCTAAAACTATACTTACAGGCACTGTTACAATGGGTTTCAAGCGAACATACAACACAAATGTAATATAGAAAACATTGTTTGTATAAATGACTACAACAGGACAAGAGTAAAATAGAATCAAATCATGAATTCAACATATTCTTGAGTTGTACCTACCTAAGTAAGGGTTCTAAATAAAAGCTCGTATAATAACTCAAGTTGCAATCTAACAACTTCCGGAGGGTGGAGAGACCTTAAGCATTTTAGTAAATCGGAACTCACGCCCATTGCAATTGTTTTCTTTATTGCTTTCCAACCCTAATAGAGGTGATTTACACACTGTTGAGCGTATCAACAATCACGAAGGTGATACGTTGGTACGAGCGACGGCTGATACATAGAGGCGTGAAACATAGCAGCGCGTCGCATCACCGGCGGAGATCAGCGTTACGGTCACGTAATCCTTCACTCCCACGTCTTAATTGACCTATTTCGTGTGAGATGTAACGCGTAGTGTGCACGCCGCGTTAGGGATACCATCTCACCGCGGACGTGACGCCGACTATCTTCATAAAACAGAAAAAGATCACACTCGTCAATATGCGCTGGTCTGTCCCACACTTGGATTCAGCGAAAACCCTTAAAGTTGGTCACGACACGACACCTTATGGAGAAATAAGTAAAAGGTAGAAAAATGTTTAACACAAACTTAAGTTTTACGCGGTCGTGAGGGAATGTAATACGAATGTGGTCAACCAGCAATTTGGTCATCAGGTAGGTGATTACTATACATGATTATCTATTGTCCTCAATTGCCTTGGTGCACCTCTATTTTGACAAATTGTAAGATAAAGTATGCAAGTGTGTTCTCCCCGTTGGACCACCCCATCGATATTATCTGCCTGATCTACAAAAACGTCACCCTCAGCTTCATCGATATGTTTGTCTTGTGTGGCCTTCATTTTACGCCTGTTTGCTGTGAAATTGTTCGGAAGGTCATGTCGCTTTTTTCGTTCCATCTAAAGGAATCATTATACCATTGATTATACCAAATTTTATTGAAGCGTGAGTGAAAAGGTTAAAAGGACAGGATTTTAAAGATATTGAAGATATTACTCGTAATTGGTTATTTTTGTAACATGTATTCTTAATTTATTAAGTTGTACAAGTATGCATTTATAATTAACATAATGTGCATACAAATCGATGACACACAGAGAGAGACTTTACTCACAAATCGACGCTACTGTAACATCCTCGATTTGATTAGTGCAACCATATGAATGTGGTGTTGCTATAGAAATCTATTACCAGATTCTTGCAATACTCTATCATGTCTAATCATTATGTTGTAAGATTATTCCCTCATAAATGTAAGATAAAGGTAATTTCATTGACGTGCTAATCCATCGGAATGACGGGTGGACCCTTTCAATTGATTTATTGGGACTGGAACAGACGTGCGCGTGTCCCTGGGGCGCAGGTAGGGTCGCAAAAAATATTTGGGTGTTTGTTGACAATTCCAATTCGTCACGGTGCCGGAATTTCTTAACAGTTCCGTGGTTTCGATCGTGAACACCTTTTTCGTTCGCATAACTTAGGTATTGTAATTAAATCCTTTACTTCATAACCTATCTACAGGTAATACGCTATGTGTAAAACTCCTTGGTGATTTTTTTTTACAAAAGAACACACTTATTAAACCTCGCTGATTTGTCGCTGTGATCTATACTGATAAGCAAATTATGCACCCAGAGTTCGAGTTTTTCATATTTTTTACCGGCTCAAATAATTTTGTGGTGTTTGGCACTGACGGTGAAAGATGTCATTTAAACTACTAATTTATTATTGAAACAAAGTACCTATTGATGTTTTGGTTTTGAAAAATAATCACAAAATAATAATCAAGTTATTTAATACACAGTTTAATAAATTCTTCAAAATATGGCAGACAATAGCAAAGGTTACTTAACGATGATGCCGGATCTCGAGTCTGACATGTGCAGGCCGTGTCGATGTCGAGAGAGGAGGGTTTCGTGTGACGTGGTAGTCCCTCTTCGAAAACAACTGGTGTTATCTAATGTGGAGAGGACAGAGAGCTACTTGAGGGACCGCCGCATTCCTGAGCTGATCCGGTTCCTCATGACGAAGCTGATCGCTGTAAGGCCAGAAAAGCCGAACGCATATTTGGAAAAGTTACTTGACGATTGTATGCTGTATCGTGCTCAATATGGTGCTGCTCCTGTGTTGTATGAGGATAGGTAAGACCTTTGTATTCCTACCTAATCTATCACTAATAGTCTAAATGCTTTAACTAAATGCTTGTAAAAAATCTGAAAAGGGATTCCAGTAGGTAAGCCATGATACTCGTCTTTGAATTCTTGACTTGATATGTTGGTGAGGATATATATCCGCTTACAGATTTTTGCTTTAAAAGTTAAAGCAGGAATAAATTTGCACAGGCACATTGAAGCAGTGATCAAGAGCTTCGATCCTGGCGATCGCGGCTGGATGACAGCAGGCCAGGTCAGGCGGGCCTTCATCACCATGGGTCTCAACCCCATAGTGACCGAAGAGGAGACCATACCTACTTCTGTCGTCTTTAATCAACTGAAGGAAACCCAGGAGAAGGAGCTGCTCGACCTGCTGAGGTCTGGACTAGATTCAGAAGCTGTTTAGATGAAAAACAATGACCCTGGGTTGTATTTGTTTTTCCTAAGCCGTTTCGTTAGTGAATCAATGTAAAATAATGTAAACTGTGTATTAGTTTAATTAATTAGTTTGTATATTTAGATTCTCGTTAAGTTAGTCAGAGCTTGGTAAAGTTTAGTATACCTATGGGGTCGGAAACACTTTCAAAGTTATATATTTAGATGTATAACCGTCAGTTTATTGAAATAAATTATTTCTAAATTGCATATATTTAGTTTTGATTGTACATGTTTAGTTTTTATATATTCTTAGTTATTACGTATAAGACAGTAGTGAACACTCTATTGTCTTATTGAATTTTAGGTGGACGTATTTTGGTCATGCATTCAATCCACAGAGGGGTAATCTGTGATTCAATCGTATGGAATATTCGACATTGTTTTCAAGTTTATACCATGTAGTATACCTATGCAATTCCAAGTAATGTACTGTCAACCCACAAATTTACTCTTGCTTTGATTAGTGACTCCAAAGTTGGATCATAAAATCTTTCGAAAAGCTAAATATGGTCAATATACCTATAAATAAACCAAAAATAAAAGCGAAAGCTACTTAGAAACATTAAAATACCGCTTACCTAAGAATTTAAAGTTTAATGAGCTCTCGCCGAAAGGGTTGCGATAACTGAATCAGGGGTTGAAGGTTGACTTCGAGTTGACTGAGGGAGGGTGTCGGTGGTGTCAGCCGATCTGACATTAAACATGCATGCCTCTGTGTCGCTGAGACTGCTGTCTGTCTGTATGTTGTGCTTTGTTTGTCATTTACAAAGGGACAACAATTAAGTTGGTATCGAATGGATGATTAGCAGAATATGAAAGTGATAGGTATCGCTTTTGTCTTTTTTTAAGCTTTTGTCTTTTTTTAACCATGTTTGGTTAGATAGATACGAGTAGAAATACGAAAAGGTACTTATTAAATTAACTTTCACTTGGTTTATGACTCAACGTAGGTAGGGTTACCGGGTAAACGGTGGGTCAGTTGGGTACGTATGGACATATTGACGAAATGTGAAGATCCGCCATTGGTCCGCTCACAGGTTGCACACAATTCCTTCTCGATTAGTTCCCGCACCGCTGCGCTTCAAGACGACGGGTGACATCAATTATCGCGAGTAAGCAAAAATATTTTGAAACATGAGTTGATATTTTGTTTATAATTTTTATCTTAAAATAAATATCGATAAAATTGTACTACCATATATTGACATGGTTTATACATATATATTAAATAAATGATTGACTAGGTGTTTGTTTTTAACATCTTGTTTGTATTTAAAGTAGGCCTATGGTCAACGGTTAGTCTGAACTGTGTACCCAGTATCGCGATTCACTGTGTACCTATTTGTTAAGGCGTGGTATGTTTCTGCTAAATATAAAGTAGGGAATATCAATATCAAAATTTATAAAGGGAATCTTCATTTTTTGTTATAGAATGAGCAGCAATTCAAACAGAAAAATTGGGACATCAAATTGAAATGTAAATACAGAAACTTACTTTAAGAACGTAAAATGTGATCTCCTGTTTTTATCTCTAAGAACTAGATTTCTTTGTTTTTTATTTTTAAGATGTGACGTTTTTTAAACTTATTATTTTTTATCCAATAATATATTTTTATAAGTGCAGTGCCTTAACGGATGTTGATAACAAATTTTGTTCTTTTATACGACAAGTAGTCGATTTTTATTTTTTGATAAATTATAGCTGGTCTCATTTTTCATTGAATAAATGTTTAATTTCATGTTTAAATGTTTTACTTACATATAAAAACTCCAGACACCAAGGTGATTCATTGTTCACCATCCTGTGTATACAATCAGTGGTCTTATAAAAATACCTAGGCCCACTGTTTACCACGGGGTGATTCAATGTTCACCACCCGGTGTACACAGTGGGTCAATTCCGTTTATTTTAAAAAATGGTTTTTTCAGTACTTCTATTTATTATAGGCCAATGGTTTAGTCATAATCTGAAAGCTGATTAAATATATAATACGTCACATCTGATTCCAAATCTCTCTGACTGTTCGGTTTTGAGCTACAAGCGGTCAAAAAAATGTGACCCACCGTTAACCCGGTGACCCTACTTATCGTATCGAAAATATCTTACGTTACTTATGTAGTAGACTCTCATTAAGAGAACAACCCACACAGTCAAATTTAAACGAATGGTCAAAATCATCTTGTGCCTAAATAACATTCAGCTTCATAAATTTTAATTTATCAGACGTACTCAATGTTTTTGCGAAACTAGTCAAAAGAAACAATCGGGAGACACATTATGGCCGACCCTCATCAGACAGCCCTTGTCCTGGCCCAAAGTTAGATAAGGAACACTTTTTCATAATACTTTATTCAGGTCCGGAGATTTGGTTCAGTGACAGTCTTAATCCAGCTTGACACGAGTGAGGTGCCCGCTTAAGAATTAATGTTTACGTTGAACCCTTTTGTTGTCTGCCTATCTGAATAGGGCATGTTGAGATTGGGAACGCAACAACTGTCGCGCAACCATTTGTATAGGTAGATACAGCTAATGAGATTGGGATGCTGGATATCACAATTTTGGAGTACTTATATGTTGTGGCCGTGGGAAGCTTTGTTTCTTGGTGCGGTAGTAGCGTAAGCAACAGTGAATAAAACTTTACTTACTTACCTATATAGGTACTTCACACGGCCGCTATTACTTCTAGCCTCTACTTTACTCTTCCTCATTTCGGAACTAACATTTTTTGTATGTAGAACAGAAAATGTGGTCATACACATCACATAGTAACTAGCGCCATCATCCAAAGGAACCACTCGTATAGTGAAAAACACTACCCACATATACTCAAATTCACCAAATACACCATGATGATCTCCGACCGTATTTCGGCCAAGGCGACTAATCTCTACGGAGATTGGCCAGGTACGCAGGAGATATTATAGTGCACAAGCGTGTGCGCAAATACAGACGCACTCTCTATTCCGTTACTCTCATAGTTCGATGGGACGGAAAGCCGACACGACCGGAGAGAAATCAGGCGCTGGACCAACGGTTTTACGTGCTTTCCGAGGCACGAGCTAAGTCATAATTTTACAACATTAAAATCTGTACATGAAATAAATTCTTTGCGCCCGTGACTGGGATCGAACTTACGCCTCCCACTTGGAAGGTGCACGTCTTAATCACTGGGCTATCACCGCCCACCATGTATCCTATGGTATCCTAGTGAGCTCTCGGCTTTATTTAACCCTTTCGTTGACTACGTTAGGTGTCAATCCTGGTGTAAATGTTTAATGCCCTAACCCGTGCAACGCCCGTTTAGTTAGACTAGAAATAAACAAACATATTAGCTAACCGGTTCGTTAATATTGCAAGCTGGTTATCGATTGTAATATATTACTGATGCCTTGTTCAGGGGTTCTTCCTTAAGATTGCTGTATTGTAATATTCAGCAGCTATTAGTAGATTACTATTATATGTAGCTGTTACGCGTAAGCAAACATGTGTGGCCAATTTACAAACTATCTTACTACATAACGGTACCTACAAGGTATTTGCCTGTAGAAGGTATACCTAACTATGGTGGTAAAACTTTTAGTAGGTACTTAGGTATGGCAGAACATTACATGGAAATGTTTTCGGTGGGATTACATTAACTATAGGTAAATACAGATTAACTATCCCCTTTGACAATCTGAACTAAAATAACATAAAATAAAACAACTTGATCCGGTAACAAGCGGCCGGTCCTCCGGGTGCGGTTTAAGCCCGTTTTGCTGTAAATCCCGCATATTACCCGGTTTGTTGTAATCTGGTATTACAGTAATACAGTCCGGTAATGTATGCACAACTAAAAGGACCCGCAATCGGTCCGGGGGGAGCGATCGCCGGACATCCACTTCACCCAGTCTAGGACGGGCTCAAGTAGAGTTGTGTTAGGTTTTGACCAATTTATGTTTTTAACTTGATGTTCCTTGTAAGTCTATTTGCGTGGACTATAGAAAGTAAATGCCAGTTCTTTTTCCGACAGGTAGGTAAATGATTTCTTTTTCGTATCTACCAAATGTCCCCCGAGCTTAGCTTACCTATTAAATTACATGTTTTGTATACTTATACAAAACCAGCAGGAGCAACAGTTAGATTGACTGACAATTTTGTACTAAAAACTGCAATGGATTACAGAAACGATACCTACTTAGAGAGGGGTAATGAGGAATTAACTCATTAAATGATTAAATCATTCAATTAAAATTTTAAAAAAACCAATCATACAACAAAAAATAAAATAAATAGAAGATTAGACAATTCAATGCTGCAATAAGCACAACAAAACCATTGCCGATTCCAATACAAAAGCCTCTAAGAAGTTTTGCTTGAGCAGTCTTTCATTATTATGGACGTAGCTAGAGACGCGGTAAAGGCGCGGGGCCGGCGCCCATTGGCCGCGCCCACAGCTGCGGGAAGGCGGGAGGGGAACCTATTTTCCCGCTCATTTTCCCGCCAATTTGGAAAGCTTTTAGCGTCATCCGGCTGTCATTTGTTTTGCGTGATTATTCGCGTTGACGTGTCGCTTTTTAAATCAAGCGTGTATTTGGTACGTTTGGGAATAACCGGGATGGTGATCGAGTGTTCTTATGCACTTATGATTTGACTTTTTTGTATTTTTATTCAGATTCTTCACAGATTCAGAGATGTGTGAAGTTTTTAGGATTTGAGAAGGTGAGTATTTTATTAATTTTCTGTAGGTAGACTTCAGGTACTTAACTTTTAAACTAAAATTTTGTACCTACTTAGATTGATTTGATAAACTTTGTATGATATGCAAGTTAGATTGAAAGTAAAATTTAGTAATAGTATATCCCTATTAAGTCACTAGTAAGGAATAAACCTTGTCTTTAAGAACTGTCATATTCATTCAGTTCAGATATCACTAACTACTGTTTACAAAAAAATTGCTTCATTAAATCAGTGACTCTACTCACTGCTGCTATATTAAAAAACTATTTCTCATGGATCTACTGGTTAAAAAAAATTGCTTTATTAAATCAGTTACTCTACTCACTGCTGCTATATTAAAAAACAATTTCTCATGGCTTTTATCCTAAATCTGGCTACGCTACACCTATCCGCACGAAATTAGAATGTCGTTGAAATGCGGCGCAAAAGTTAGATCTGTCACCGACGAAAAGTTTACAGGTGACCGGTGCGGTTGCTGAAAGTTTACCGTGCTTAATAGGCGAAGGGGGTGTGGGTGCAGGGCGGAAGGGGGGGTGGCGAGGTGGGCGGAGTTTCAGGCGGGGCTGGGTGCTGCTCGCCCACTCGAGCCCATCTCAATCGCAGTCTCGCATCACATGCCGCACTTGGCGCACGTCTCTTGCGCGCACGCATCCGGTTTGTGCACGACTCGTTAATCCCTTTTATTTCGCGTCGATGCTTCAAAAAACCTTTATACGAAAAAATTATGTTAATTGACACCCGTTAAACTTGGCTCCCGATGAGCTGTTCCAAAAACTCGGACAGGAAACAAAGGTGCGCATTTCGTTAATTAAGTAAACCGAGTCACCCAAGTAATCACCGTGAAGGGACCGTGGTCGGGCGCCGACCAATTACCGTCACCTGTCGGCCACGCGCGGCATAATTCGCGGTTCGCAAAAAAACGCCAAATTGAACTTGGCCCGATGCACCTGCGTGCGCCCGTGACACGTCTAGATCGCTAGTGGAAGGTAGACCTCGGCCATGATCATGCTATTCAAAGGCAACAGCAGTAGACTGGAACACCTCATAGAGAAGATACAGGCCAACAAGGAGAACCATGAAGTGGAGGATATAAAGGGTATGTGTAACGTTTCAGTATTTTCTTAGAGCACTAACAAAATAGCAAAATTATTAGTATTGGTTTAATCCAAAAAAGGACCTGTGTAAAGTAATTTATACCTGATCCTGCGAACAAAAAGCTCTACATTAACTTTATAGTTATGCTTAAGCGGTGATAGCCCAGTGGTTAAGACGTGCACCTTCCAAGCGGGAGGCGTAAGTTCGATACCAGTCACGGGCCTGTACAAATGAATTTATTTCATGTACAGATTTTAATGTTGTAAAATTGTCACTTAGCTCGTGCCTCGGAAAGCACGTAAAACCGTTGGTCCTGCACCTGATTTATCTCCGGTCGTGTCTTTCCGTCCCATCGGACTATGAGAGCAGCGGAATAGAGAGTGCATCTGTGTTTGCGCACACACTAATGTACTATAATATCTCCTGCGTACCTGGCCAATCTCGGTAGAGATTGGTCGCCTTGGCCGAAATACGGTCGGAGATCATCATCATAAATAAGTAGCTTTTATCTTATTATTCAAGTTAATTATGTTTTCCCCGTATTTGTTTGTTTATTTGTCACAAGACGGTACCTACATGATCTTGATTGATTACTAACATCGGATTTTGCAAGAGGACCTCCCGGAAATAAGCTTTTAATTGTCTACACTTTTTAACACTTCGTTCATATTGTTAAGTATTTTTTATCATAATTATCATAATAATTATAACCTAATTATGTCATGATATAGCCAATATAATCTATCTTCTATATCTTTCTATCTATACATATAATAAAAATGTAACGGATCGCTGTCTGTACATGGAAGATAGATGAGAAAAAATATTATAGGAGACCTTTATCAACGCAATAGTACCCAATAGTATGATTTTTGGAATTTTTGTCTGTTTGTCGGTTTGTCTGTGCACGCTAATCTCAGAAACGGCTGAACCGTCGATGCAGTTTTCAGGAATATATTGTGACAGGTCCCACTTAACATATAGGCTACTTTTTATACCGGGAAAATGTTTTTATCCCGGATAATTTCGACATTTTATTTTTTCTGTAGACCACGCGGATGGAGTCGCGGGCGTCCGCTAGTAATACATAAATACTTACATACATAATATTCCTTCTATAAAATTTTTGGATGTAAGAAATTTGTTCTTCTGAACCCTATTTTTCGTAGTTGTAGTAGCCGTGAACTAATATGTGCTTTAGCTAGCTTTAGCTTTTACCTAAACCTCGTACTAATATAGTATAGTTGTTCAAGATAAATAATGGGCCCCCTAAAACAATGGCTAGAAACGTAGGTAAGTAAGAGGTTCAATTTTACGAAATTGCATTGTAGAGCCGTACATCATATTTTCTGATAGATATTTATTTAAGAACTATAAAATAGCGAATTTTATTTCTAACAAAATGGAGGATGTGTAGTTAGATTAAACAAATATCGAGATAAAACGTATAAGTATTCTAGTAATGAAAGTCCTATTCGTCCACCACGCAAACATTGTTTTTTTTTTTTTTTTTTCAAACAGATTTTTAAAAGAATTACAATTAGGTTCAGGGTGCCATTAAACCGGAGGGGTTTCACTTGGCGCCCTCTCTATTATTCTTCTTTATTAGCTGAGTTTTACTGAAATCGACGAGGAGTATGTAGTTCTAAGTTATAATTACGGTTTTGTTATCAATTTCGTATCTCCACAATAAAAAAATGTTTTTCAACAAGGTACCTGCTGTGCTGATGTGGGGCTTTACATCAGCATACTTACATCAGCTGCATCTCTTTCCGTGCATGTCGTAAGGTCGACTAAAGTTACTCGGACATTTTCTCAGGAGATAAGCTAGCAACTTGGCACTGGTCACTTACGAATGTCAATTACGATGATCTGTCCCTGCCAGGCTAAACGTGGGTGTGGGTTCCCCTTATGATCCTGCAGTTCTGGTGATCCCATTTGGGGAGCATAGCCGTGTGTATGTATGTATGTATTACGTACATAGCGAATGTTTACAGTGTTAATGCATATTAGAAGAATCTGTCTATCCAATTTCAGTTCATAAGTACCGATTTAAATTAATTTGTTCGATCTTCATACTCATCACATTTAGACCCCGAATACATACAGATTTACTCACTTCGAATGCAAATATGAAACTGCTCTCGACTCTATCTCTTAGTATAAAAATAAGCAAGGGCAACGAACGCCAACGCTCAGAAAGACTCTACGTTTAGAAAAATTAGAATACAAAATGCTGTCGAAATGGTAAATGAGAAATCAAGTAAATAATGAGCATTGCTTCTTCGTAGTGTATATAGGTAGTACCACTTTCAGAATAAGTACATACCTAAATCTAAATTTAATTTAATCACGAATTAGCACACACATTACCTCAATAAGTAAATAAATTATTATTATTGTATCCGAAATTCACGGGACTACAGAGTCCCGTGCATCGGGCCGTAGCCAATATGTAGAGGCCCTTTTAAGAGAACTTTAATATGATAAGGGATACACATGGCGGATACCATCACCGAGCGTACAATATGATACACCCGGTGATGGGCCCCGCCATGTGCAAGACTATTGGAGTGCAGAGCTTTGTCATGAGACGGGAAACAAAGGTCATGGGCTATGGAGCTGAATGTTGGGTGGGGTTGGGTCATCAGGCAGTTGAAGGACACTAACGGACGCCTGCCATTACAACCAAGTCTGTTGTTGCCACCTAACAATTATGAGGCGGTGACTCGCCGACTCATTTCATGGGCCCCTAAAACGGCCGCACGCACGGAGCGACTGGGGCCAACATTTGGTAAGCGGCTTGGGTGGAGTGCCCCTGGACTTTAAACGACGTTCCGCGCCGGGGCATGTGCACGAAGACCAATTCGCCACTTACGGACGGGCACGTCCACCCTCGCTGTCATAGCTCTCGTGACTCTACTCTACCCAGCCGGCGAAGACAAGACAGATAACTGTTCCTTGTCAGACCTCACTCCTCGCGCCGGAGATGAGGAACGGGAACACTTCAGTCCGTGGGAACGCTGCCTCCCAGCAGCCCGCCACGAACTACCCTGAGGGCTTATTATTATTATTTACGCAATTCTGCATGTGGGGGCTAAGGTAATGTGATAACTGTATAGGTATATATGTCGCAGTAAGATAGATAAAGCCGTAAGATAGATAAGCTATTTCACTAAACTTAATCTAGTAATATAAGTATATCTCTAAACTTGGACCGTTTTATAACTATATTCCTAGTGAGATAGTAATGAATCGCTTTCGTATAACTATGTTACGGTATATAGCTATATCCCTAGGAAACTATATTACGGCTTTATCTATCTTACTGCGACATGTACACAAATAAATACAAAATGACGCGATTATTCGCAATCAAATATTACATGATCCCACGGCGACATACTCGTACATTTGCAGCCGCGGTACTCTACCACCTGCCGACCCTGCCAGTAATGGCCATCAAATTTTTCGCATTAATTTCAAGCCGATTACACCGAAACTGCTACTGAATGGTTTACATTAATTGTCTTGATTCGTCGAAAATTCAAGGGCAATTATATGGTTTAATTAGTCTATCTGTCTTTGAAATAGCCATCACACGGGCTACTAGTTTTATAGTAAGTGATCTCTAGCTACCAGGTTTATAGATAGTTGATACCCTCAATAGGTAAGTTACCTAAGCAGCGCTTATACCTATGAACACTTTTCCAAATAGGAATTTATGTCAATTTATTCCCAAAAATGGTGTAGCCAAATTGCATGATCGTGAAGGAGCTCCTACAGCCACGTATAGCATAGCATTATTGACCCTTCTTTAGTATGATGCACCGCAGTTTTTCTAAATTCGTCAGAAATGACTGATTCGTTTGTACAAATTGGCTATGTGCTCTTATAGTCAGTAGGGATCGATTGAGAACTTGATGATGTTCACCAGTCCCTTGAAGGGAGAAGTAAAATTATAACTTTGTCTAAAATTGTTATTCTAGACGACGTATTTCATCATAAAGTAAACAAAAAGAAAGTGGTCGAGACGCGGTCAAAATTTTGTCGCACATATGCAACTATAACAAGGAATTATACAGATAATGCATTCGAAAGTTTAAGCGTGCTTCTGAATATATTGTTTCAAAATCAATTTACATCAACAAAATTGAAAGCACTTGACCATAGTTGGAAAGTGAATAATGCAATGGACGGCAAAACGTGCTAGTTTCGATTAACATACCCAACATAACCATTTCTGAGCCCATGAACCCTTGTTAAATATTTACCTATCCACTGTGGTATTGTCCAACGTGTATTACACCATTCACATAATTTTCTTATCGACCACATTTATTTTATACCTACTGTTGCCTGCGACATCGTCCGCGTCTATGGTCCGCGTGGACTCCAGAATGTAGCTTGAGATGTAGCCTATGTTCTTCTCCGGTACTCCCGATCAGTCAGGGCCAGGGCGACAAATGGCTGACTTTAAGCAACAGCTGATCTGATTGATTTAAGTTTATTTGAAGTGAAGTATTATTTTGCCTGCGCCAAATATATTTTTCATTGCTAGCTATTATATAAGTTTCTTGTTTCTCTGTGTTTTAAAATGCAAGCTGTACAGGCCATCGCCGCCATTGACCTAATAGAAAATGTTCCGTGTCATCGTAATTCCTACCAAAACAGATCACTTTAGTCCTCTTAGGAGATACGGGATAACGCCTAAAGCCATATCTTTTTTCATCCATTTTAAGATTGCCGTGTTGAACAATATTGTAATACAGATCAATGAAGCCAGAGGAAGAGCCCCTAACAATGATTTTCTAAGGGCTTTTATTAATAGACATTTTATTAGTAGGTATACCTATTGTGTATACTATATACTATCGAAAATATATCGGAAATAGTTACATTATATTAATTTAATATTGAAACATCCATTATAATATTCTGCTGTACCTATCTCATCATCTGATATTGATACGTTCCTGCTACGAGATTTCTGGAGTTGGTACGCGTATCGGTGTTTTCTTTACCAAACCCATCAAGAGATCCTATGGAAATTGAAATAAAAACGTGGAATATAATATCAACAAAAGAAGCACCGGATTAAAGTATTGTGTATAAATATTCTTCTAACCAATTGACATACGTGTGCGCCGCGCCGGCGCGCCGCCGCCGCCACCGATTTGCTTTTCGGCGTAAAATCGGCGCGACTTTCAAACGTTTGAAAACCAATTTTTAGGCCAAATCAGCCTTTATATTATATACATTAATAAGTACTAATAATACTAAAGGTAATGATATTTGTTCAACAGCCATTACAAGAGTCTTTAAATGACTTTGACATACGCAGGCACGACAAGCACGGCCCATTCCTGTACACTTTTGGAGGTCCAAACCGGGTACAGCTACGGCGTACAGCACACCCGCAGTCTAATGCCCACTTTTACACACTTTTCAAGGTCCAGCGCTGCTGGTACAGCTTCAGCGCCGGTAGCTATCAGCAGGAGCGTGCACAGCACATCCATTAGACTGCCAACTTTTGCGCACTTTTGAAGGGTCCAGCGGGTAGGTGCATCGGGTAGGTACCTCAAACAAAAACTATGGATATATATCTCAATTCTTCACGCCGAAAAGACGCCGAAATCACGCCGCCGTCGCCGAATATAATCGGCGCACACGTCTAATTGACACTTCTTTGCCTCTTTTTAACCTCTTTATTCTGTATCCATACGCCTCTCCAGAGCCTTTTTAGGGTTCCGTGGCTAAATGACAAAATGGGGCCTTAAAAAATGATATTGAGGTTTCTTATATAATTTTTTTCTAAACTGAATAGTTTTCGCGAGAGACACTTCCAAAGTGGTAAAATGTGTGTCCTATCCCCTATAACTTCTAAAATAAGAGAATGATAAAACTGAAAAAATATATTGATCTGCTTACACACACATGCACACTTCTTCCACCGAAAATTGGTTGGAACAAAATCCAGTAAGTAGTTTTTTTTAATACCTTATAAATCGTGAACTGCAATTTACCGAACTGTTTTGTTTTTAACCGACTTCAATAAAAGGAGGAGGTTTTCAATTCGTCTGTATGTATAATTTTTTTTTTTTTATGTATGTTCACCGATATTTCCGTCAATTATAGACGGATTTCAAAAATTTTTTTTTGTTGGATAGAGTTCACTTCTGAGGTGGTCCCATTTTCACCAGGTCAGGATCTGATGATGGGATCCAGGAGAAATCAAGGGTAACCACCGAAAATTGTATGCACGCATGGTGCTTTTGTTACGTAATCATGTCTTACTCAGGTATATGCTTCAGGGTGTCAACATCTAATGCTGCTGTGCTGATGATGAAGCTACAGAACTCCTTAACGGTTAGGAGTTGGGAGACAGTACAGCAATTGGTCGATGGAAACTATTTAGTACTATGTAGGGCTAACGTGTTACTTGAATCAACATCTAATGCTGCTGTGCTGATGATGAAGCTACAGAACTCCATAGTACTGCAATTGGTCGATGGAAACTATTTATTAGTATTTAGGGCAAACGTGTTACTTGAATCAACATCTGATGCTGCTGTGCCGATGATGAAGCTACAGAACTCCTTAACGGTTAGGAGTTGGGAGACAGTACTGCAATTGGTCGATGGAAACTATTTAGTAGTATGTAGGGCTAACGTGTTACTTGAATCAACATCTGATGCTGCTGTTCTGACGATGAAGCTACAGAACTCCTTAACGGTTAGGAGTTGGGAGACAGTACTGCAATTGGTCGATGGAAACTATATAGTAGTATGTAGGGCTAACTTGTTGCTTGTGAGGTATACTTGACTCAAAATCTGATGCTGCTGTGCTGATGGTCAAGCTACAGAACTGCTTAACGGTTAGGAGTTAGGGGACAGTACTGCAATTGGTCGATGGAAACTATATATGTAGGGCTAACGTGATACTTATACGGGTAGATACTACTCCTGAGATGGTAATGATGAAAACCTTAGGTATATATGGTGTTTTTTCGTTGCCACCCTTAACTAAGGGTACGTACTCTATACATCAAATAAAGTAAGTTTATGCAAAAAAAAAATGCTGAGAAACGATGTAAATTTTTTTGAAACAATTTTTTTATTAGGTACTTGATCGGCGAAATGTATAGTGTCCAGTGTTTATGTTAGTTTTTTTATAGACATATATTAATTATATCTCGTGAAAAATCTTGCTACGCGCGTCTATGTGCATTCATGCAGAAAAATGCAGTCTATTTACTCAACTTTGGACCCTAATATTTTGGAAACCAGACACTTCCCAGGTATGCTTCCAAGGAGAAAAATGATAGTGATGATGAGGAGATTACGTAGTTTTCGGGAACGTTGACGACCAAAAATCAGCCTGTATAAACTAGCATCTATTTAAGTCCACAACGCATTAACACAACTAAAAATCGAGAAATAAACTGACTTTAAAAAAAAAAATTAACCGACTTCAAACTTTAACTAAAAAGCGATAAATAACGTAACTAATTTATCTACTTAATACATATTAAATATCTCAAACTATTTAAATATTTACAACTTAATACATAATACTTTAATAAAGTCATCTTTAACTATTTATAATTATCACATATTTTTTGGAGTCGGTGCCAGCCAAACAAATAAATGTAATTAAGAAAACTGACCCACACTAAATAGTAAAACCAAGAATAGGAAATTGCATTACCGCTGCCTACTACACCGTATTGTATTTTGCCGTGTGTGTGGCTTTGCCAGTCGCGCGCGTCCATCAACACTACGTTACCTAGGCTGGCACCGACTCCAAAAAATATGTGATAATTATAAATATTTAAATAGTTAAAGATGACTTTATTAAAGTATTAGGTATTAAGTTGTAAATATTTAAATAGTTTGAGATATTTAATATGTATTAAGTAGATAAATTAGTTACGTTATTTATTGCTTTTTAGTTAAAGTTTGAAGTCGGTTAATTTTTTTTTTTTAAAGTCAGTTTATTATTTTTATAGGTACCTACAAGAATATAGGTACTCGCATAGTACCTTAGATATAACTTAAAAGTCTTAATTCTGTACCCTGACAATTTTTGTTAAGTGTTAACTGTTACATATATTTTTGTAAACTTTGTTTTTCTTGAGCTAAATGTATCTTCGATAACCACGAGACAGGCCTTAAGCCTAGTGTGGGTATCATAGTTAACGTATGCAAAATAAATTCTTCTACAGTGTACACACGTACACTAATATTCTATAATTAATGTGTAATAATGTAACTAAGTAATGTGTGTACATTGAAAATAAATTATTATTATTATTATTGTATCTCTGTTTAAATTCTCGGGACTACAGAGTCCCGGTCCTTTGAGAGGCGTGCATCGGGCCGTGGCCAAGAAGTAGAGGCCCTTTTTAGAGAACTTTTAATATGGTTTGGGATTGGATACACATGGCGAATACCATCGCCGACCGCACAATATGATACACCCGGCGATGGTCCCCGCCATGTGCAAGACTATTGGAGTGCAGATCTATGTCATGCGATGGAAACAAAGGTCATGGGCTATGGGGCTGAATGTTGGGTGGGGTTGGGTAACTGGGCTATTGAAGGAGACTAACGGACGCCTGCCATTACAACCAAGTCTCATAATTGTTTGTTGGCATGCGGTGACTCGCCGACTCATTTCATGGGCCCCCTGAAACGGCCGCACGCATGGAGCGACAAAGGGGGCAACATTTGGTGAGCGGCTAGGGTGGAGGGGTGCCCCTGGACTTTAAGCCGAAGCCAACTTGCCACTTACTGACGGGCACGTCCACCCTCGAGCTGTCATAGCTCTCGCGACTCCACTCTGCCCAGCCGGCGAAGGCAAGACAGAGGTGGGGGAACTGTTCCTCGTCAGACCTCACTCCGGCGCCGGAGATGGGGAACAGGGTCTTCCCCCGGGAGCACTTCAGGTCCGTGGGAACAAGCTCGCCACAAGCTGCCCTGCGGGCTTATTATTATTATTATTATTACCTTTCATACGAAACCCTTCATGGACGAGTCCGACTCGCACTTGGCCGCTTTTCAATGATATTCTTGTAAAAGGGTCTCTTTTTTACATTTTGGGTATGAAACCCTAAGAAAGCTTCCGCTATCAAAATCATTTTCTCATTCACCAGCTCGTATTATGACTCTACGAGCAGGTCCAAGTGATAGGTGATAGGCGTTGATTGCCGAGGCGCCGGTCGAGGTGTCTCAGACGGGCCACAATTAGGATGTGCGCTTCCGCCGCCCACCGCCGCGCGCCGGCGCCTTCGGGAATTGTACCAATCGGCAATAATTACGACCGTTTCACTTGCCACCGACACTACACCTACTGCGTAAAGTGATACCCACTACTGCGGTCATATCCTCTAGGATTCGTTATGGCGTTGCGCCGACTCTTGTTATGCAATCATAAGCCACGAATATATGGTTTCATTTAAAAGGGTAAATACCCTATACAAATGTAATAGACAATCAATATCCACTACCATATTTCAATATCCAGCTCCTGAATAAGGGTGCACGTAACTGCCTCCATTGCGTACGTACCTACCTACAGCCACACTGTACAGCCACAATTATCTCTTTATTTCAAAATATACCACTAGATGCCCAGATGACTAGAAAGTTCACCTTATAAATAAAGAATAAAAACTGTCAACGCTTATTATAAATATACTAACCTTCTACTTGAACAAAATGCCTATAACCTCACTTATTTCAACCCATTTAGGATCATCGCTTTCATATAATTTGAAAAGATTATGCAACAGGCAATAAAAATCGAATAGTGTCACACATCTCCTACCACAATCCAAATGAATAACGAAAAATGTAATTGCTTTTTGTTAAGCTACATCCATAAACTTCAGTGCCAACACAATTGTAATAAAACTATTTTTTTTACAAACCGCAAATATTTTCCTGCCGCGCAATTCTGAAGCAGTAATTGTTATTTATACATTTTACCTTCCATTTTACGACGCTACTATGTTTTGATAATATGCTATATTTTAAATAGGCGAAGCTTGCGGCCGTCGTCGTCACATTACTCATCATTTGCAGTGATGGGATCTGATGGGGATGTGCCTTCATTCAATTTGTTTATATTTCACGCTACTCGAGGTGTCTTGGCCCTAACGCCGAAATATGTGGCTTTACCGATATTTATGGTGCTCTCTCGAGACTGTTTGTTGTGTGCAGTTCATGGTTACTCGTAGATCTGGAGATTTTGATGTTGGTAGCGGAGTAGTTATAGCTAAAGATAAAATCCCACAATATCCAGTTTTAGAATCAGACCACTACAATTTTTTTTTAAATAAATTGATAAAAATGAAAGCCTGTGAATTGTGATGTAGGAATTTCCATATCACTGGATGGACCAAATTTCCTGATAAATCAGATCTTTTGCAAGTGGCACGTCTTTCTAAAATGAATTCCCTTTGTTGCAGAAGCCCTGGGTAGTGTGGGAAGCACTGCCGGCAGTTCCTGGCAGTCGTCCACTCCGGAACCGTCTCCATCTCCCGCGTCCACGCCGACCTCGGCAGCTGACGGAGACGCCGAGCCCCCCTTCACCCTGGGCGCCACGGAGCATACCCCGTACCAGTGTCAGTTCTGCGATAAGGCCTTTCCGAGGCTCTCGTATCTTAAGAAACATGAGCAGGTTAGACTTACAGGAATTATCTTACTTATTCCTTTCTATGTTCTTGCAAAAAGAGACAAGCTATTGCTTGGGAGACAAGGCGAGCTTTTTACTCGTTTCATATCTTCGATCTGCAATTGGTTGGTATTTGTTCTTTATTGTGATTTTTTGTGTACTAAATTCTAGTCAAAGAGTTTAGGTGGGTAAGTACTTAGGTGGGTACATTGTTTTATTTTTTGGTTTCATAAGAGGTAACCGTATTTTAGCAATTGTAGAAAGTCCATGGAAAGCTTAGGACATTGTAAGTTATCATAACCACTCGCTCTAGTTACAAACCAGACTGAAATTACACAGATAAAATCTCCCAAGCTCGGGGGCTTAATAGCTAACACAGGTCCAAGATAGTCGCCGTCTACTGCAATAAAACAACTCGCCTAACAGCACAACAATACCGTGCGCCATCATATCTGTGAATTCACAGTCCAGTTTCGCAATGCAGCTTCATTAGCAAGTAGATACCCAAAACGGCCCATTTACAGAGTCGCTGAGATATGCATCGCGTCGCCTTGCACTGCTCACTAGCCTTGTGACGTGAGGCCCATTACGCCGCACATCTCGAATCCTTTGTGTTCCGCCGATCTCACTCCGCTACGATTACAACACAACCTGCGACAGATCTAGCTGCGATAAGGCAAATAGAAACGTCACTTTACATGCCGCCGCGCGCAACGCCTACACTCGGCGGATACGAATCTACACGTACACCTAAAGTGGCAAAAGCGTCACCTTTGATATTTAATGCTAAGCGAAGAAAAATATTCCAGGATTTCAATTTTAGATTATCAGCATGCAATTGCCTAGAGACCGTTGGGTCTGCGCAGATCCCTATCGTCGAATGCGCGGCCGCTGGCCGGCGAGGTGCCGACAAATGTATCGCGCAATGATCGTCTCGCGGACAGACGGTGACGGCCGGAAATAAGGTCCCGATAACAACTCTTTAGTCTTAGCCCACCTCAACCACACCGCGGGAAAGGAGATCATTACGGGAATACATCTCTTGTGAAATGTAGTTATAGAGGGCGTGTAGAGCTATTTTAATACGGCGAATTTTACTGCTTCTAACAGTGCCTCGCTATCGGAATTAATTAAATTGGCGAAATCGTTGATAGAGCCCGGCCGACAGACAGGAGATAGATGTGTAGCCAATCGCGATCGTAAAACAGAGTGAGCCTAGATCTTCGTGTCTGCCATTACACCCACAACAACATTGCTCTCGATGTGATCCTAACTTCCAATTAACTTATCAAGTTTCTCAACTTTATAGACATGATTTTATCATCCCGTCTAAATTACTACTAAGTTAACGGATTGATCGATGACCGCAGTGCCTGGTCGTGTTTGAATGATGCATTTTGATTGCTATTTATTGGTAGTTTCACCCCGGTAGGTACCTATTCAGCATTTTTACGAATGACTAAGTAATTGTCGAGTCAAATCTCACGCTCCTGTATGTTATATAAACCTCGTTATCTGGTCTGACTATCGTCACCCGTTGCGCTTCTGTTTCGAAGAACCGGGCGTTTATGAGAATGTCATAATCCGAATTTTTTTTCCTTCGCCCATTTCGTCGTGGTTATGTTTCCAGTTTTCTGCATTATTTTATCTTACTAATGTTAAGAACGTGCTCTCCTCGAATACATCGCGAGAAGAATACTACCGTAAAAAGTTATTGCGCAAGTGGTCAAGAGTTTGTTGTGAACTATCTTGTTTGTTGCGGCCGTATTTTTCTATTATAGAAGCGGATGTAGGCAAAACCTAATACCAAAGTGCAAAAATCCCTATCAGATGGAATTGTTAGAAATTGTGTCTTCATGTAGGTAATGTTAGGGTTCCATAAGTAACTGGAGTAATTTATTTTAGAAATAATGAAACACTACGGTCACTTATCTACAAGAACCCATTCAACTTTGTACTCGAGGTAATAAAAGTAAACAACATGAATAAAACTACTAAAACGACCGCGATATGCCGACCCTGTGTGAACATGTGACGCTGAGAAAGCTGCTCATTTCCATCCGTTTATTGGCTATCGTCGCGGTGCCCCAGGTCCGTTACTGAGCGCCTTGGTGAGCCTTACGCGGAAATCTCGTTGAAGATACGTATTATGATGTCGGCCTGTCTCACGGTAAACGGTAGTAGCTACGGTTTGGTGAAAGGAACAGTACGCTGAGTCAGAAATTATACTGATATCGGTAACATTAGTTACCGAGCCTTTATTACTTTATAGTAACTAGCACAATATCAGTTAAAAAATTTGATGTGTATTCAAATTTTCACGCCCAGGAACTAAAACTTGTTTTGCAAACACATTTTTTCAAACCATCATCTTTATAATTTTTCCAATCATTGCCAGTTGTTATGTGTTTGTTATTTGCAGATTTATTTGCTAAACCATGACGTCTTTCGCGTGTCTTTCCACCATAAGCAAAAGTGCAGTGTCGTGGCGGGAGCCCCGCGGGCCCGGGGCTCCGCATGCACCCAGGGGCCGAGCCCCCGCTGCGGACATCGAGACTCTCCTTATTGAATTCTCGCACGAAGCACTCCGGCGACAGGAGTCAATATTTTGCTAAATTTACAGCTAACGGGGATCAGGCAGAGGTTTTTTCTCTTGACTCTAATATAAAATTTATTAAAATGGGGAATCATTTTAATATAAGTAACTTGCAAAATCTCACTGACTCTTAAAATAGACCGATAAGAAACCTAAACTTGAGACTGCGTACTTTATTAAATCAATTATATGCGAAGCTCCAAGCCGAGTGACAGATAGCACACTTGCCGATCAGTAAAAATGCCGGAGATTGCGTGGGCGCAGGACGGATGCGATTTATCGTGTACGGACGATCGGATTTATTAATTCTGTCGGGGTCCGATTGGTGCAATTAAGCGAGAGGAGTAAACATGCCGCGGGAATGTTTATGCCCGACGGTTGTGCCTACGCGACGGACAACACTCACGGTACTGCTAATCGGTGCATGTAATTTAGAATAAGGATATTTTCGGTTTGATGTCAAACTTAAAGCATTTCTTTTGTAATCGAAACCGGTTAAATCCGAGAGGCTGTTTAAATGGTATAGATTAATCTATGTTAGGCTGCCTTTTCAGTAGAGATGTGTTTTGTTACTTTGGTATCGGTCCGTGTGATATCCCCCATCATAGTCATTGGTCTATGATGTCAATGAATTAATCAATGGTAATTCCTGTTGTGGTCTATTATCACATAGAGCCGAAAACCATTGCTCGTTGGCTATTTAAAAACTGAAAATGCAACGACTCTAAAGATGAATTAGGTATAAATTGACATTAATGACATACAAACATAATTCCCGAATTGGGGTTGCCAGAACTGCAGGATCAAACTGCAGAGATCCTACACCATGTTTAGAATAGTGGGGCCAGCCAGATACACAAGATCAGTGACAAGTTTCTAGCTCTGGGCCTGTGAGAATGTCCCGAGACTGACATGAATAAATGACTACTAAGGCTATTTAATAATTGTCGTTGAGTTAGCCCGTAAGACCGATGATCTGGACCTGGCTAAACCAAATTATTGCTGATACCTTATCTTAGTCATGTAAATCGATTTGGAACGGGTTATAATCTGAATACCAGTTGAAAGTGACGCAGGCGCCGGCGGAAGCGCCACCACTTAGCACAATTAGGACCCTGGATTGGTGAGTGTCATTAGCTTCAACGAGGAACATCTATTTCTTGACCCACCGATAATTGGCGCTTGTATACTGGTTCATACTATGATTTAGCATTATAGGAAGAATAACATTCTAATAATGGATTCTAATACTCAGATACTTTTCTCAATTTAATTAATGCGGATGGATACTTATATTGTAAACGCAAAAGTTTGTGAGGATGTATGTACGGATGTTTGTTGCTCTTTCGCGCAAAGTACTAAATGGATTTTGATGAAACTTCACTATAATATAGCTTACATATCAGAATGACAAATAAGCTATAATTTATCCCGGAAAAATATTTTTTTATTACGGATAATTTCGACATTTTCTTTTTTTCTGCAGTCCACGCGGACGAAGTGGCGGGCGTCTACTAGCATAAAATAATGTCACTATACTCTTTTAAATATTTGTGGATTTTTTCAATACCGTAAGTACATTGCAGAATCTATAAACTTGAATGGACCTTTCCGAATAGAATTTAGTGTCGTTTTCCTAAGCACAGATAAATTGCCAAAAATATCGGGATGGTATAGTTAGGTACATATAAAAACTGTCTAGAATGAGCAGTAAATGAAGACCTCAGACTTGTGTGTCAATAATAACGATAAGATGATGGTTCCTCCACTATGTGCTAACAAGGAAAACATGGTTGTTAGTAGACTGCCGTGTTGGCCCAATTACCGCCCCCTGAGCGCCCCATTAGCGCTCGTCTCAATTCGTTAGCGCCCCGCGGAACCGCCCTAATCGCCTATCATTCCCGGTCTCTAGGAGCTGAATTATGTGGCTATTATATCATCGTGATGAACAGCTTGTCAGATTTGTATTCATTTAGCCAGATATCCTACAAAGTAGTGTTGTCTGCTGTCTTACCCTATTTTTGAAACCGAGGCCTTATTTTGCACCAAAGCCATGAATAAGTATTTCATCTCTCAAATTATTCTTTATTTCAAATTCAGGAATATTTCTATACCCAGTTCGAATTAATAAATTTAACATACCTATGTTGCTTATAATATTTTGACATCCAGTACTTCATATAGATAGATGTAAGTATTTCTGAAAACAAAACCCTACATGAATGAATCTGACATTGGGTTTCTGCGTGAAATTGAATAAAATCGTTTGTGATTTGGTTATAAACTAAAGATAGAGTTATACAGCTAGCCGTTTTAATAGATAATGAGTTGGATAGAAGGAAAGACATAGGTAAATAGAGCGTAATCTATTTTTCCTCAGAACGCACTGTATCTGTCAGTAGTTCTATAATAAGTATAAATAGGAACCAGTTTCGTTTGGCGTTCATGATATTACATCCTAATATACCTACCTACGCGTAAGATCTAGCGCGTTTGTATGTAGAACCAGCAAACTGAAAACACAAGTCAATTACACAGTGTCACTGCGTATCCTTAAACTGATCCTCGCAAACATTAGCACAGGCTAAGCAAATAGAAAAGACAAAATTTGTTTCGGTTACATGTGCTATTCTATAGCCAGGATTTCGCCTTCGTCCAGGCCGTCAGCATAGTCTGTCATTTCAAAGCTGTCGCCGCCGTGGTGGTCATTTAGAAAAGCGTGAAGAAAACGCCATTTTGGGCGTCTTTGTGGTGCCAGTTCACGGCGATGCGAAGGCCAAGCGCCATTATCTCGGTGCCAGTAATTCTAAGTGCTATTAACATACAAATTATCACATATGAATAATCTTTCAAGCAGCGTGTAACTTTGACGGGTCGTCGTCTGGTCCTAATGCGGAACGTAATGTTTCATAAACTTGGACAGGTACCTACTTTTGTTGTTTTGATGGTAAAGGACATTGGGTATCTTTTTTGGTATTTTTATACTTATCCGGTATCCCACTGAAGGCTTAGGTACAGCCAGTAGGGAATAACAAAAGAATCTGCAAATAAAAAATATATCACAGTTTATTTATAAGTTATGGGTTAAATATGACCCTAGTTAAGGGTTTATATGAATTTACAAACAAGTTAACAAGAAATACGGGTAACACACAACGTAATAATAACGTAATAAAAAAAAGGCGTTATATACGCAACGAAATATTAAATAAATAGGGGTGGGGTACACGCAAGCAAGTAAAAGAGCGCACTATAAGATATGAGTTGAATGCTGAAAAATTTAATCGTGAATTTATTCATCAGGTAATCGTTTGATGTCGACTCTAACCATGTTATAGATGTGGTCAACTATCTAATGATGGCGCAAGATCATGTCATCAGCTTAGTACGAATTATTTAATACAAAGCGTTAATTATCCTACCTACATGGCTGTGTTCCCGAAATGGGGTAGCCAGAATTGCACCATCAAAATAGAGATTCCAGAGTCGCGTTTTACATAGCGGGGACAGATGTAAATGATCAGTGACAAGTTGCTAGCTTATCGCTTGGGAGAATGTCCGAGATTTTTAGTCAACTCTTACAACATGCACGGAAGGAGAATGTATTCTTGTGAAGCGCTGCATCAGCACAGGATTCAATACAGGGTGTTTTTTGGTCGTCAACCGACAACCGTTCCCGAAAACTACGGAATCTCCTCATCATCACGATCATTTTTCTCCATTAAAGCATGGAAAGTGTCTGGTTCCCAAGATATTAGGGTCCAAAGTTGAGTAAATAGACTGCGTTTTTCTGTATACATGCACATAGACGTATGTAGCAAGATTTTTTATACGAGAAATAATTAATATTTGTCTATGAAAAAATTGATCAAGTAATTAAAATAAAAATTCAAAAAAAATTACATTGTTTTCCAGCATTTTTTTGGCATAAACTTACTTTATTTCATGTGTAGAGTACGTACCCTTCGTTAAGGGTGGTAACGAAAAAACACCCTGTATAATACTTACAGTTAAGAATAGTTACAACACAGTTACTACAAAACTGTTGTTATTCATTTTACTGTTACAGAACAGTATCTGGCTGTACCTACTATGTCCAATCTAATATCACAAGATATTTTTAGATCACAATTAGCTAAAGTAATTCTCACTATCTTGATTAAATTTTTCCAACAATTAACTTATCACCCATTACAGATCCGGCATTGAGCCGTAGGTTTTTGATATACTTATTTTGATACAGTTGTGTACAAAAAATATCTTAGGTATGTACCCAACAAGCCAGCAACTATCTCTTGTAATAATTCTTGCAAACCAGAACTGTCGTTAAATATTTAATTGTATCAGGCGTCACTATTCGGAAGTTTAAATTTCCATTGAGGGGTCGCCCACCACCGGGCCCTACAATTTAATTGGTTTTCGGATTAGCAGTTATGTATTTATGGTTGCATGCTAGGTGCTTGTATCTGGCTTCTCGTTGCGACAGTAGTGTCTTGTATTCGTGATCATGAGTCGGCAGATCCGAGGGTCAGCGGAGGGTGTAGGGCCCGGTGGTGGGCGACCCCTCAATGGAGAACTGTCGTTGTCCACTTGTTCAATGCATTTTTGCTTGATAGTGTAATTTGTCTCAAAATTGCAACCTAGGTTTTAACGGTATACGCATTCTCTTTTTGTAGACCACATAGAGAAATATGTAAATTTAACCAAATAATGACTATATAAACGAAGAAAGTTTTTGTTATCGATATATTGATGATGATCTCCGACCGTATTTCGGCCAAGGCGACCAATCTTTACGGAGATTGGCCAGGTACGCAGGAGATATTATAGTGCACAAGTGTGTGCGCAAACACAGATGCACTCTCTATTCCCTCAGTCTCATAGTCCGATGGGACGGAAAGCCGACACGACTGGAGAGAGATCAGGCGCAGGACCAACGGTTTTACGTGCTTTCCGAGGCACGAGTTAATGACAATTTTGCAACATTAAAATCTGTACATGAAATAAATTCATTGGTACAGAGGCCCGTGAGTAGTTTCGAACTTACGCCTCCCGCTTGGAAGGTGCACGTCGCTATCACCACCCTATCTATATACTCAATAATATATCGATAACAAAAACTTTCTTCGTTTATATATTCAGAGGTAGTCTCATTGTTCACGGACAGTTCTCACGATGGTTTTTAATGTTCAAAGCACCCGGTGGTATTCCGTTTCAATCACTGTATGACTAACACATTTTAATCGGACAATCGTAACCCATAGCCGATAGATTGTAATAGAGATGTTGCTTCCAGATGACTTTACTATTCCAGGTTGATTGGCTGCCGAAAATTGAATAGCCGAGGAAGATTTTCTTTAGTTTGATTGTTGTTGTTGTTGTCATATAAATTGAAATATTTGAAATGATGATGTCCCGAGCAATAGTTATCAGATTTTTCTCTTGTTCCTCTTGCCATAAACTTTGTACCTATTTGCACATGTGGGTTATTAAAATTACGAGTATAAAACATTTAACTTTAAAAGATTTAACTCTGCTAATAAGGCAATAGATTTTTCAGAAATAACCAGTTTGGACATAATAGTGTTTCTAATCTGCCAATTCTACCCAACCAATCTCCAACCATCGCTCTGGATTTCTTTATTATGATTCGATCAATCATCGAGCTTATTTAAATCGATATCTCCTTTTCCAGAGCCACTCGGACCAGATGCCGTTCCGTTGCGAGTTCTGTTCACGTCTGTTCAAGCACAAGCGCTCCCGCGACCGCCACGTCAAGTTGCACACGGGGGACCGCAAGTACCGCTGTGCCCATTGCGAGGCTGCTTTCTCTAGGAGGTAAGGACCTCTATCTACTTACGATGCGAATCCACATTGTTGAAGAAAAAAACAGGATGGAATTTCTATTCAGATATTTCTAAAAATTCGTCATCCGAGTAATTGACCCGGTGGCTTAGTGGTTATAGCGGCTGGCACGGTTTGCAGTGGTCGTGGGTTCGATTCCCACTCGGGTGAAGAATTTTTTCCATTTTCTTTATTAATAATTTTATAATATATAATATCTTGACTAAGATAAATTTATAAAAACACTTCTCCATTAATATAATCCGTTAGGATATGGTTGATCGTTTCATCTTTAAACATTGTGCTGAGGGATTCAGCTTTGTTTGCCGAGATTTGGCTAGTATATAGCTATCGGGATGAAGAATAACGTTGCCAATATGTAATTTAGAAAAGAGATGGTAAAATTCGTCATCCGAGTAATTGACCCGGTGCCTTAGTGGTTATAGCGGCTGGTACGGTTTGCAGTGGTCGTGGGTGAGATTCCCACTCGGGTGAAGAATTTATTAATAATTTTATAATAATTTTGCATAAATTCCTAATACTTAATCCTGTAAATAGGTAGATAGGTATAAATATACCTATAGGTATAGTAATTTCTAAACATCGGACCAAACTTTCTGAAATATAGTGTGTTTTATCTTATTAGGTCTTTTGATGCCTTCCTCCATTAGATACCCTATACGTATCGGATCAAAAAGTCATACAATCTGTAAAATATATAATTGCTAAGTATAACAACGTGACTAAACGAGGACTTGAAGCGACTAATAAGCATAATCAAGAACGTCTTTAAATACATAGCGGTGTGTTTAAGGTGAATACTAAGCAATCCCGTCCACCCGAGTCATTGAAGGCTAACCACGAGTTCATGACCGCGGGGACTGTCGAGGTGCCACAATGGCTACGGGCGTAAGATTGATCACCGTCCCCACAAAGCTCACGAGTCACCTTTTTCGTCACCTCGCCGCAACCACGTGACTAATTCTACGCAATTTGTCTGGCCGCAACTGAAAGGAGATGATGTACTGACAAATGGTCGAGGGTCTCACAAAAATGAGATAATGGACCATACCTAAACCGGCGGCGAGGCGACCATTAGCGGAGATGTTTGGGCGAACACCTCTATTATGTCGTTCGCGTGAAAAGCCTTTGTTAGTTCTGTTTGGTCCGCGCTTTATGTGGGCACTTATGCCTCATATGACAAATTGTCTCTCTAGATACACAAAAGAACTTGACTCATTAGTTTTAAATTCTTACAAAAATGACTTTGAATTCAACGTACTTTTTCGTGGGCGCTTTGGTAATGTTTATGGAGAGGATTTAAATAAGACATTCAAGTATTTTCAATGTCGTAGTAGTAATACAGATTGATGGGATCCCATTACAGCTTCAAATAAAGATCTTGAAAGAATTGCGTGATGTTATATAGTTCAAAGAGGCACATCGAGTTTAGACTAATCTTAGACTAGGCCCTTAGATTAATGATTGGTCTTCGCTCCGCTCTGACTAGATGGAGTGCTATCAATAAACAATAGCTCCGTGAATGCGGCAATTTTATCATAATTGATGACATGACTGACATGACAATCATCAATGACAATTTGCAAGGATGCTAGTTGCGTGAAGGATTGTGTTGCCAACTGCTTAACTGTTACCCGAATGAAGGAAAAGCAACTAAAATTTTGCAATAAATTAAAATTGATTACGATATTAAGAGAATTGGGTGGTGTGAAAGAAGACGTACTCGTAGTGACAAGAATAGAGAAAGGTACGCTTCGATGGTTTGGTCATTTGGAGAAGATGGATGGAAGGCAATTATTAACGAAAGAGTACCTACCTACCTACTTTACTGACAATGAAACAATAATTAATATTACTTTTTTAAATTATATCATAAACATTAAATATTAAAAAATGCATCCTCGTCGAGATTAGATCCCATAACTTCGTTTTTCTGATTTCCACCAACTTTCTTCTCGACCAATTTGTACTACAGCAGTCTAACGATTAGAAATTACTGGATTAGCAGGAAATATGCACCAAGCAAAGAAATTTTGGATGTTTGTTACTCAGTTATTTGTTTATGCAAAAACTAACTAATTTAGATGAAAGGAGGATGGGCAAAATATCCCCACCGACCAATAAGGACCAGACGTATATAGTTGGAAAGCGCTTTTTGTGACTATGCATTCACAAAAACTTGCCTTTTAAGTAAAAAAGGAAATATTTTTTTTTATGCTAGTTTTTTAAGATTTCTTTTAACTATAACTTTTTTCAACGCTTTGAGCATCACCCTCATAGTAACAATTGATAGTCAATAATTTTTTTAAAACGAAAAACCGACTTCCTCCCAAAACTCGAGCTTACTAAAGTAAAATTTTACTAAAGGGAAAATATATATTGCGTTAAGCCGTGTACAACGTTTAGAAGGCATAATATTGTCAGATTTATATGACAGCAAATGATTAAATAGGCCACATGACAAAAGAGAGAAATGACTAGACTTCGAAACTTTACGTCTGACAATATATAAGCAACATATAATTACACTCCTTCTTCCCGCCCTGTTCCCAATCATTTGGGGTCGGTGCAATATGTAGGTACTCTTCTTTCAGTCATCCCTATTATCCGTCATCTCGTTATTCTCATGTCTACCTCTTCCTCTATAATCTTACTTCGGACACGGCTTAACGCAACATATAATTACACGACTTAACACAATTATCTTCATCTTCATAAGCCTATTGCAGTCCACTACTGGACGTAGGCTCCCCTGCCATAGAGGGATTTTGTTACTAAAAAGTTCCACTGTCTGTTTTTCGGCGGCTCCATCATCAGACCCTCGTTTATATTATGTGTAGCTGACCAAAATTCTCTATAAAAATCTAAAAACGGACTACTCGTGCCTATTATATTTGAGGATATCCCTAGTTTCCTTAGAGATTCCATCATCAGATGTTATGTTTTATATGTAGGTGACTAAAACGCTCAGTAAAAGTGTAAAAACAGACTACATGTGCCTACAATATTCGAGGATCGCCCTCGATTTCTCCAAGATCCCATCATCAGATCCTGATGTGGTGAATATGGAACCAACCTGGAAGTATACCATGGCCAACTATAAAAAAAATTGAAATCGGTTCATAAATGACGGAGTTCTGAGGTAACACACATAAAAAATAAAAATAAAAAACATACAGACGAATTGATAACCTCTCTTTTTGAAGTCGGTTAAAAAAAGAGTTTTCTAACGATATACCTAGGTCTGATGGCTACTGATATTTTTGCCCTTATCCTTTGGCACTAATTTATCTCTATTTTATTGGATTTTCTAATGTGCACCTATCATTTACTCTTAGATAATAGTAACAAATTCACATACTACAAAATCTGTACCACGGGGAACTATTTTTGTATCGGCGGCAACAATGAATGTCTTTTATTATTCATGATAATTTTATATTGAAATTTCATAATTATGAGATACTTACTGATGGTATGTGATCTCTAGTCTCTTTTTTATGCATTGTAGTATATTTTTTACACAATTTCACTATGCAAACAGAAATTTTACTACGAAATATGATTAAAATGTAATAAAACTGACATATCTTGGCATATTGTTGACAACTAGACTGTGGAGGTTCGAGCTCGTGTCTGACGTGTACGGCAGACTATTTTTTTTATTTTTTTAGATTTGACTTATGTATACTCGTAGCTATCGGGATGAAAAAATAACATTTCCAATAATGTAATTTCAAAAAGAGATGGTAAAATTCGTCATCCGAGTAATTGACCCGGTGTCTCAGTGGTAAGAGCGCTGGCACGGAATGCAGAGGTCGTGGGTTCGATTCCCACTCGGGTGAGGAATTTTTTCCATTTCTTTATTAATAATTTTAGACTATTTGTTGCTGAATTTATGATTATAGGCCGAGTACTTCTACAGAGCGGAGCGAAAGAGCGAATCATTATTCTAAGACTATGCCTATAATTTTAGAACATCGTGAGGTATCCTAATATTTTCATGTCTTTTTTTCTCCAGTGACCACCTAAAAATCCATATGAAAACCCATGACAATCAGAAGCCCTTCCAATGCACAGTGTGCAACCGCGGATACAATACCGCTGCCGCTCTCACCTCGCACATGCAAGGCCATAAGCGCGAGCGAGAGGGAAAAGATCCTGACCGAAGACGGACACTGCGCTGCCTGAGATGTGGTGACGCGTTCCGAAGACCTGATCTTTTGCAGGTATTGTTTATTTTGATTAGGAAATCTGTAGGTATCTGCAACGGTTAGTAAATGCCTATGATATTTTCTACAAAAAGATTATTATTTATTTTCCAGGCTCATATGGCGACAGCACATGGAGTTGACGCCGCTGTCCTGACACCGCCTCGGCGAGTCGCTTCCCAGCCGCCGCCGGCTCTCCTCGCCTGCATCTACTGCACTCGCGACACTTTCACCAGCATGGAGCAGCTGCAACTTCACGTCAGGGCTGCACATTCTGCTCTGCTTAATGGAGAAACCCCACACATCGATCAACCGGCCCCTACCGATCTCAGCAGACGAGGAACAGAAGAAACGCCAGCTAAACGCTCACGGTCAGGCTCAGCTACGCCACAGATGGCGTTGTCTCCGAGCACACTTCTTTGCAATCAATGCGATGCGGCTTTGCCAGATTTTGAAGCGTTTCGAGCACATCTAAAGGCGCATATTGAGGAAGGAGGCGAGTTAGGCCGGTCAAGTCCTACGCCTTGTGTGCACTGTGGTGCCACTTTTGCTGATGCCGCCGCTTCTGAACGACATCTAACGTCGCGCTACCTAGCTGTGTCTTGCGAATATACATGCCACAGCTGCGCGCGCAGTTTCCCAACTCCTGACGATTTGCAAAAACATTTGCTTGACTTTCATGCCCAGCATCTCTTTAGATGCTCGCTTTGCAAGGAGATATTTGACTCGAAAGTCGCTATTCAGGTGAGCTAAAAAATTGTTTTTAAATCATATTTGGTAAAACCTCGATATTTTTAAAATTTTTACACCTTAATTGTGTAATTCAAAGTACATGTAAAGATTAAAAACTTAATTTGGTTTTCAGGTACACTTTGCCGTAGCCCATAGTGGAGAAAACAAAGTATGGCTATGCCGTCCCTGTGGTAGTGCAGGAGGGGCTCTTCGTTCCGAAGCCGAAGGGGTGTCTCATGTGAGGTCCCGCCACGGAGGGCCTCGCTGTGTTTGTGGTGCTATTATGCCTCCTAATAGACTGAGGTCATCTCCACGGGCCTTCCGGTGTCCTGTACCCACGTGCACTCATACCTTTGCTGTGCTATATTTATTAGAAAGGCATATGCAAGCTCATCATGCTATGCCCCAGGTAAGTTAAGATCATTACATTATCTAATGTTATAACTTTGTTAGAATGATAAATAGTTTTACCTAAGCTATCTACAAAATAAATATTTTTAATTTCCAGTCCCTTAACGGCGACATGGTAACACGTCCGAAAGGAATAGACAATAATAATGCGGATATTGACGACAATTGCTCGCCTTGCACGGGAACTGAACCTGCAGCCCCACCCGAAGAGAGGCGTCGTAAAAATGGTGCTGTAGCTCTACAATGCGCATATTGTGGGGAGCGCACGCGCAGCAGGGCGGAGCTTGAAGCTCACACACGAGCACATTCCGGAGCAGCCACCGCCAGGCATAAGTGTCTCATCTGCGATGAGGTGCTGCCTTCTGCTGCAGTTTTGGCTGAACATAAACTGACCCATTGCAAGGTAAATATTTATGAAATGCAGTGTAAGTGAAATTGTTGGCCAAGGTTACTGATGTATTTTAGCGTAAAATTTGACCACCAACCTTTAGTGATGGGTTAATTTATTTCATTACAGGTAGTGGCCGGCGACACATGCGCTCGTTGCCGCGCTCGCCTGCCGTCCGAGGAAGCGTTCCTGACGCACATGGCGCGGCACCACCCCGCGCTGCCCGCGCCCTGCGTGGTCTGTCGCCAGACCCTTTCCTCAGAGCAGGAGGCCCGCCTCCATGCGCGCTTCCACCTGCGACCGTCCGACGACGAACAACGCTGCGCTATTTGCCTGCGGGCTCTCAATGAGAACGAGGCGGGAGACGGTGTCCGTGCATGCGCCGCCTGCTACGCCCGCCATGCCGCCCCCAGAGCACCTCCGCCCGCAGACCACGACTGCCGACTTTGCCGAAGAACCCTTGGCTCGCCAACGCGGCTTCAAGCGCATTTAATTGAACACACTTTCGCAGGCATCGGCGCGTTTACTTGCTACCTGTGTTCTGCCGTGTTCACGAGCGCAGCGGGACTCCAGCGGCATCTTCCCGAGCACTCGTCTGCCCCGCGCCCCTATGATTGCGGACGCTGTGGCATGAAGTTCTTCTTCCGCGCTGAATTGGATAACCACGCATTTGTTCATATCGAGGAAGCGGAGATTGCACAGAGGGCGTTCTATGAAGCATATGCGAGAGGTGCTGCGTCTGCTTGGGCGGCTTTAGCACCTGAACAGCCTACACCCTCTCAAGCGCCGGTAGAGGATGTGAAGAGAGAACCAGAGATTAAGGAGGAGCGCACAGATGAGTACATAGAAGTAGCGTCCCCGCCCCCGCCACCTCCGCCAAAGGAACCCTCCCCTGTAGTCAAACAAGAGAAACTGGAAGAAGACTGAAGGAATGTAACATTAGAGCAAGATAAGGTCAATTGGCTACATTCCATTACAATTTGGTTCAATGATATTCCTATTTCTTATGCACTTTCAAAAATAAGTATAGCTATTTCTAAAGATTATGACAAAAGCTTTATGTTTATATAGGGTATGTTAAAATTTGGCGTTTCAGTACATAGTTTTCCGTTGTGTTTGTAGTTCTATGGTAAAATACCTGTTACGGCTTTGTGTATTGAAGATAAATTGAGAAGACCATTTTTCTTTGGGCCTTGCACTTTCGCCACATTTTCCGGTATGTAGAGTTGTAATGTCGCAGGCGAATCGTATAATCTGGCATACTACATACTGCCTAGGCATTTTGAGTAATACGAGATGTAAAACAGATCTTCGTCCGAGTCGCGGGGCGCCCCGCTGCAATACTAGAGTACGTCCCTGGCTATGTTTGTAGCTAAATAGATAGTTTAAAGTTAAATATCGTTGAATTTTGCGTTTAGAACGCTGTTATCTCCTGTAAGTGTAAGTATCGTTTACGTTGTTTAGAATTAGTTGACGTATGTTTTATAATATTTACATGGCTATTTGTATAAATCGTTAAATTAATAAATTATTGTGTTAAGCTTCATATATTTTAATTTTATTTCATAGCCTACTTTAAACAGTTCCATGTAAAACAAAGTATGGATGATCCAGTTCTTACTAAAAAGTTTTCAAAACGTTAAAAAAATACACTTTTTACCATGCACTGAAAATCTAATTTTTGTAATAAGTATTTCAAATTGAGAAGTAGGGGAGGGAAAATTATGTATTACATTACAGGTAGTAGTATAGTAAACTAAATGACACCACAATAAACTTTATAAACCATTTGGGATTGAAAGAATGTAACTTTCCAGTCTATAACTATATCCAGTCATTTTAGTCTTTGTATTATATACTCGTAAATATTTATATCTAAAATTCATCATCATCACACACAGCAAGAGAATTAATAAAATTAATTAAACCTCTTAAAAATAGTTGTAAATACTCGCACCCATGATCTATAAATTGTCATTGCCCCATATCATGGTAGCGTTCTAATTTCAAAAGACCAGCTCTGGTAATTTTCTGGTAGTCGAGTTAAGCATCTTTCGATGCCTATGGAGTCGCAACCTGCATCTGGATCCACGGCAGCAGGCCAGCGATGTTGACGTATGCTGCAGGGACATTAGCTGCTGCACATCCTAGGCCCCAGGAGACGAGTCCAACCACCACCGCCTGACCGTTTACTGTACATACCAGGCCCGAACCACCGTCACCCTGGAAACAGAGTTGAAAAGATCTATTGACCATGCCACTACACTATTTGTAGCATGGTGCTTTAGAGGCCACCTCAAGAGGGGATTCTTACGTCGTCATTAGGACTGCGATGTACTTTACTTATTAATATCATGTATTCACGTTGTACCAAAATTATAGCTTACAATTACAAAGTAGATACCTAATAATAACGACCTTACATTACTAATGCTGTCCTGTGCTAATGTGGAGCTTCACTAGTATACATTAGCTGCATCTCCTTCAGTGTATACCGTACTAATGAACTCGGGCATTCTCTGAGGCGATTAGCGAGCAACTTGTCACTGTCACCGATATGCTAAACGTGGAAGTGGATCTCCTTTATGATCCTGTAGTTCGGGCTACTCCATTTCGAGGACACAGACGTAATATTTTATGTAACAACTTTGTGTCGTTATCATCTTAAAAATCAACGAACAGGCACGGTTTCTCAAACGGTTTCAACTGCTCCATGGATTCAATTATATATTTATTATAGCGCACTAACCGTACAAGAATCCATATTAGCTTGTCCACCAGCGCAAATGAAAGAAGTAGTATCAAGCACATAGTTCGGACCAAGTCTTGCTGCCTGTAGCTGTGACTGACAAGTAGCTGATGCTACTATAGGAACTTGGACTTCTTTGAGGATTTGCTGGTACTGGCCTTGAACTCCAAACATGTCTTTACCCCATCCTGACACCCAGCATCTGAAGTAAGTTTTAGGAATTAGATAAAGAAGAAACCCCTCACACAATGTGAAATTAGTTAACGTAGGTAGGACCTACTAGCAGACGCTCACGAATTCGATTCGATATGATTTCGGAAAAGTCATTCAGTCGATAAGGGTAAGGTAAATACGGGATTTTTGTCATTTCAAATATTGTCCGATGGTATATACTTTTTATTTGATAACACTTACCTTTGCCCAACATAACTAGCAGCAGCAGAGGGAGGTAGACAAGCTCTATTGATAGTGGGTGCTGCTCCAGCAGCCGGAGTGAAAGGCACAGCTCTGACCAGCCTCAGCACTGTTATATCGTATTGCAAGGTGTTAGGGTTGTACGCCGGGTGACTGAACACCCTGGCAATGTTATACTCCTGGAACGGAATAGGTTCGTACGTTCCTGCTGCATCCCATTCCCCTAGCCTAACCTTTAGGTTGGGAGCTGTTCCTGACACTCTGAAAAATAAGGAGTTATATCACGTACGGCCGATTGGTGTAGTTGGTAGTGGCCCTGCCTGCGTCCTGAGTTCGAATCCTGGCATGTGTAAACATTGATATGATGAATATCGATGTTTGTTTCAGACTCATGGATGTTTCTATACTTATCTATGTAATTAATACCGTTGCTTAGTACCCACGACACAAGACCTTAGGGATCTTAGTGTGGAACTAGGTCAATGTGTGAATAAGTATTATTTGAATCTCCATTGAATTTTTATTGATAATAATTTTCTTGATAAATATTGTACTTACACGTATGATGTTAACCGGTGTGTAACAGTCAAGACGTTGTATTGGTCTATAAGAACGCCTCCAGCCACGTAGTCATTTTGTCTTGTTAGTATGAGAGCCTAAAAATCATCATCATCATCATCATCAGCCTATTGCAGTCCACTGCTGGACGATGGCCTCCCCCAGGGCATGCCACAAGACTGCCATGGGGGGTATTTGCCCATAGTCACCGCGCTGGGCAGACGGGTTGATGACCGCAGTGTGATTATCGGGCTATGTTGCCAGTACGGGAGGCGCTGCTGCCCACCTCCCGGAAAACCTTAATCGCCTCGTACGATACCCACGGGCAGGCATGGGGTGGTACAAACTCTAGTCTACTCTGCCGGCACTACGCGGCTAAACCAGCCGCGAGAGCCTAAAAATATATTTTTATAAATAAATTGAATGGTGTCTCAACACAAACTATGCTCGTTTTTCTGATATGATAGAATTTAAAAATCTAACCTGCCAAGGATATTCTCCATAATTAGCTTGCCCTGTTTGAGGGGTGATTCCAGTAGACGGCACAGCCTGCTGTGTGCCGCAGGCAATAGTCGACCCTGTGCCACTACAGCAGTACACTTGACCACTCGGGCACTGACCACCGCTACCTCCACCCTAAAAAATACCACAATTGCGTAGTTGCCAATTTCTTATTTACAAACTGTTTTGAAATATTTTGATGAATCATTCTAACTAACCGGAGTAACAATTCGGACGTCGATCATGCCAGCTCCTGAGTTAGAGCCGCCAGGGCACGTCCCTGCAGGAACGCAGGTGCAGCTTTGTCTTTTGCGAATTTCATGTTTCCCGTCCGTGTTTTCCTCCATGAAGCTCATTAGAAAGTCATGGACACCCTCAGAGACTGCGCTCCGACGTTGCCTGGGAAAGCGAACTGCAGAGCCGTAAGTTGGTGCTTGTAATGCCGCTAGTTCGTAGTTAGAAGGTGTGGTGCCAAGCCTGGGGTCAATCGGGATCGAGCCTGTATCGATATCATCAGGGTTAGATATGCATATTACATCGGGGTCGGTACAAAGTACTACAGGTAACAAAGTTAAATTTGTAGGTACACCTGGAGGGTAAGTGGCTGATGACATCGTAGGCGGTGGTGGTGTGTAGTTAGTAGAGCCATAGGGGGGTGTGTAACCGCTACTGCCCCCTGGTGGGAATCCTGTCATGTTACCCGGATAATAACTTGTCGTCGTCGTCGTCGTCGTCGTTGTCGTTGTTGTCGGCTGTAGGATAGCAGCCGGTGCTCCCTGAACAACCACCACCTGCGGTGAGGGGTTTGAAGGCATAAGCCCCAAACAAGCGGTCAAAAGCCAAAGACACATTATAGCAAACACACGACCGTATAGAGCGACTTCTAAAGCAGTATACTGACTATTCGGTAATGCAATGGCTATACAATTAGAGGTGATGATGAGCGAGCATTAAATGTGTCCTTAGTTCCAATTGGTGGTATTCCCCTGACAATCACAGCCTTCATGGTGGGATGCGCATAATCGTTCACCGACAAATTATTGCAATCAACATATCAGGATTACTAATCCGAATGGAACTATGATGCAAACTTAACAATGATTCCAATGTTAAATACCTACTTACCTGTATAAACTCTGATAATTCCAGATTCGTTACATTAAAAAAATTGATCTGTAGGTTACGCATGTTAAATAGGTAATACGAAAAGGTAAAAGGGACTAGGATAGGATAAGTAGTAATACCTAATTGTGCACAGACTTCTTATGTAAAATCCGAGTAATAAAATTTTACATTCAATTTGGTTACAGTTTATCCATTTTTCTGTAAAAAACGAGAGGAATTTTTTTCTCGTAAACTATCAACTCCTTGCTTAGCCTACCTACTATAAATCCAAAAATATCATAAACTTTATTCGAAGCTTTTGGTTAGTGACTGTCCAACCAAATATGTAGAAGTACCTATAGCAGTGACGGGTTAACTATGTTATTGTATTTACCTAGTGCCTAACTATTAAAATAATTTATAGTAGATTGCTGACCCTGAAAAAATCACGATTTGTTATTGTAAGAATTTATATTTCGCCTCCAATTTTATAATTATCTGCGGCTACTGGCTTCCTAATAGCATACATGTACATTACAGTAGCAGCATTTACCATAAAAAACACCTTATAGAAAAAATCCTAATAGGTAGGTTAACATTCACACTTAAAAAATTCAAATAGTCTAGGGGGTCGTATATTATGCCCAGGACATATTTGTGTACCTATCAATATATTTTTTAAATAAAAAAAACTTTATACATAAAACAGATACACATACCTACATACAGTTTCTTATGAAATGTAATTATTTGCAGAGATAACAAACATTATGGAATTTATAAATTTTATAATCTTAATTATGTTATTTTTTACAATAACTTTTCATAATAATCGTAAATTGTATATAGGTACCTAATTGCAACTGTCTATATGTACCTAGGTAAATAATGGTTGCATAAATTATTTTTTATATTTAGCTTTAGTGTCACCTTGCGTAAAGTAGATTTACTAAAGTATAAAGTGAATCATCGTCATCGCTCGCAATTTCCACCATCGTTAAATGCCACAACGTTAACTGAATAGATGGCGCTAGTGTTGATAGTAAAACAAACGTTTGTATAACTACCAGATGGCGCCACAACAGTCGACCGCCTTCGCGCAACGCAACTTCATACGTCAATACAAACAACAATTCTGTACAATCAAAACGTCGTATATGTATAGCGTATGATGATGACAGCGCTCGCCAGTGGAGTTCAGTGTGCGCACATTGCTCGTGTAACTCGAAACTGGTCGTGCATGCAGATCGGCTCGCAGTAAACTGTACATTCCCGCGGGTTCCCATAATGACCAATGTGAATAATATACTCATTGTAGTGTTAAACTCAACGTACTCCGTAGATAGTTAACTAATGTAGCCCTAAAACAGAATTAGTGTAATTATTATATCGATTAGTACCTACCTATGTTAAAAAGTTAAGTTGTTTTAGGCATTGATAGTGTACCCCAGATAAAAAATGTGTAATGCGTTGCAGATGTTTTGTTATTGTTTATACGAGTGCAGGAAGTACAGGCAACAAAAACAAGTATTAAGATAGGAACTCAACTTGTGATATACTTAACTAACGTTAAAAAATGCCTTCGAACAGTCAAGAGATTAACATAGATCTAAATTCCAATGAAAACGATGCTTTAAGAAACGATACCAAAGACGGAACCACCGATGATGGGAGATACGTGCAGGTGAATCGCGATGCGAACGATGCCCCGGTGGGGTTGACGGCAGATCAGAGGTTAGCTTTTGCGCTGCGAGATTTCCTTACGCCGCCGAGCAACGTTGTTATAGGAGAGAGCCAGCCCTCGCCGTCAACACTCGACCAGAGTCTACAGTTCATAGACGAACAGGTGGACCCGGAGGATGCCGCGCCCTCTGATGAGGAGCAACCCCACTGTCACGACACCGACACGGTGCTAAACAATGCAGCATGTCGGTTGCGGAGGTGGCGTGCAGCGTCCAGAAAACTACGTCGACCCAGGATAATTAATAATTTGTGTAGCGAAGATAAGACTGACACCAAGATCGGCCACACAGATTTGGCGGATAGGATTCGCAGCTTCTCTGGAAGTATTTCAGCATCGACTGGGGAGTTGCTGTCGCTAGCGCCGCCGCCGCCTGCAGCCACGGCACCACCCTCCCCCGGCTACCTACTCTCACCTTCCTTGGCTGACCAGAGTTCTGTTGAATACTTTGTAAGTGCCATCGTATCTTTTAGTTTACTATGTAACCTTCAACGTTGTATATTGAATGTCACTTTATAAGATTATCGTTCAAAATCATTTGATTGCATGTCATATTCGATTGACCTTTGCACATTCCCAAGAGTCACAATCTATATTATCTTATCTGCATTTAGTATCGACAATATCAATATCGTTTGCGTAAGGTTTACCTACCCCGCGTTCGCCTTTATCGAAATTATCTGAATCTATCTACATATATCCTTATTACGTACCTACTGTTAAGACTTTTATAATATACTAGTGGACGCCCGCGACTCCGTCCGCGTGGACTGCAGAAAAAACAAAATGTCGAAATTACCCTGGATAAAAACATGTTCCTGGAATAAAAAGTTGCCTATATGTTAAGTGGGACCTGTCACAATATATTCCTGAAAACTGCATCGAAATCGGTTCAGCCGTTTCTGAGATTAGCGTGCAAACGCACAGACAAACTGACAAATAGACAAAAATTCCAAAATCATTCTTTTGAGTACTATTGCGTTGATAAACGTCTCCTATAATATATTTTTTCTCATATATCTTCTATGTACAGACAGACAGTGACCCGTTACATTTTTATTATATGTATAGAAGATAGATTATTGGGAAAGTAAGAGTCGTGCCAATACTCCAAAGTTTAAGTTTAGTTTTACTTTCAGAACAAGTACGACATATAAGTCCCTTAATCTGATTTAAATTAATTCAAATTATAAAATGAACCTAACGGTTTATGATTTTAAAAAAAATTAAGAATTAATTCCATTTAATACGATATTTTATAAATACCTTTAACTACGCAACAAGGACAATTTTACTCAATTATTTACATAATTTTATTACCTATCTATGATAAAATAGTACCAAGCAAATGAAACCTAATATGTACTAGTCACTAGTTACATTAGTAACTAGTGTAACATTTAAGCTTCTTATTTACGCGGTTTAAAAACCACATCTACCCTCCTGTGTGTGTTATTGTGTACAAACTTAGTTATGTTGTGTATACCAAGATATATAATGTGCCTAGTTTATTAACTAAGACTTTCCAATAATATGGAAGACATCTCTTTTACACAATCAATAAAGATATAATCAGGCACCTAAGTAGTTAAGAAAAAAACGAGTAAAGCCCGATTTTTACAAAGTTGATGCTAGGGGCGATTCCGGCAGTCACACTTAAATCCTAAACCTAATTTTAGTCTATCTCTCTCCGTTCTTAACATTGGCTGAGAGAAAATGACAGGTAGGACTAATGACTGCCGGAATCGACCGTAATGTCCTCATGGTCAAGTTTTAGAGAAAGACTGCATCAACTGTACCTATTCTTCTGATAAGCTATCTGACGGTTGGAATAATCGGCCCTAAGTTTAATTTTATTGACGTCTTTTGTTCATGTCAAAAAATTAATAGGTACAGCATGTGTGCTAACTCGTGAATATTTTCATAGAAGGTAGTAGGATACCCCTGTATCATCGAAATCGCCTCCAGTAGCTTAAGCAGTATCGTTGTATCAAACATCCATTTAGGATACTTTAATGGTTTTGTGCCTGTCAATTTTAGTGTTAGTTGAATTTTTCAGACAGACATTCAGCCTGCCTCTGTGGTCTGCCTCATACTGAAGTGTCAAATTAATCTATTTAACAATTTATTTATTCCTAATGTTTGTAACGTTGCTAATTTTAGGTACGTAAGATTGGCGAATTACAATTTAATTTAGTCACGTGCATTTTATGAGAAACAATAAAAATATCCATAGTTAAACAATGTTAACGTTCATACATTTTTCTATGAAAATTCTGTAGGTACTCGTAACTGGTCTCATTAAGAGGAAGCAGACGTTATTTAGCATCATTTTGATGTAATATGCTGAAGCGGGCGCATGTTTGTTCAATATGAGACTTTTACAGTATATTCTTAGTACCCTTAACTATGTCGTGTAAAGCCAAAAACATGATTTTACGCGTAAGAACTTTATGTTGCGGGTGGCGGGGTATGTGGGCGAAGCAACCGTGGGATTTTTATTTGACTGCCGGCTCTTAATGCACCGCAGTTATGGGATTTAGTAGTTATTACTACATTAATCTGAAAACTGGTAGATACTTACTGACTTTACCTCTTACAACTAAAACCTTTTACCTCAAGACTCGGACAGAAATTCCCAGAAAGTTATCTTTTGAATGGTAAACATAAACAGCGTCGGTACTTCCCCATGCAAAAGTTATTCATCCCATCTGCAATTTCCCGGTAACTGCTTAACAAAATCCCATAACTTTATTATTCCATCGTTTCTATCAACATTGACACGTCTGCTTAAAAAATGCGGAACTGCACATCTTGATAATAATCTAATGTAGATAATTTTTGCATAGTATGGTCGCGTTCACATTTTTAGGAGGTGTGTTATTGTTGCTCCAATCGAGCGATGAGCCTCTATAAAATATGAAACCAAACAATAATTATCTACACTCTCCTATCATAGATTAATTATTAATGAACATGTGCAGTTTCACATGTTTTTGCAGATGTGTCAATGTTGATTGAAACGAGAGAATAATCAAGTATGGGATTTTGCTAAGCAGTCACCCTTGTATTCTGACAGGAACAGTGACGGATTTACCAGCAGGCTGAGTAGGCTCAAGCCTAGGGCGGCAGATTTTGGGGGCGGCAAATTTGGGGTACGATTTTTTTTTTTTTTTTTACCTCATAGAAATAAAAATATTTTTCTATGACGGTTTTCTGAGCTTACAGATAGAAGTCTGCAACAAATTTTGTCGATGACTTTTCTCTCTCACTTGTCATTGCACATTCCGAGAGTAGCAAACTTCCATATTCTAGAGTAAAACAGCTAGTTCGCCGCCCCTCAAGCAGTGATCGGCCTCGCGCTTCTGCGCCCTTTGCCCACACTTCTTAGAGTGAAAAGAGCGCAATTGTAAAAAATATGCCCCTCTTCCCATAACAACCCATACATGCCAGTCTTATACTGGTTGGAGGCACGAACTGGATGGTTTGTATATAATGTTTCATTTTTATTCGAATATAATGAATAAATTTAGTGAATAATTTTACCGATTTCAATCTTATGTATCGACTATTATGTGTTTCACATGCACTAGTAGCTTCAAAAATTCGATTGGAATTTAAAAAAAATCTTGAACAGTAATAGCAGATAGTCTTAAGCAAAAAAATATTCTAAAATTGTTCATTATTGTGTAAATAGATACATTACCCCGCCCCTACATGATTGAGCTTCGATTAGCTCAAAAATATACCGAAAAATTATTTTACGTGCAATTTCAACGAAATTGTTGCATTGAAAAATAATGTATGATATGACAATTGTTGAGGCAAGGGCGGCAAAAACTATTCAGCCTATACCTTGAAAATTTGTAAATCCGCCACTGGACAGGAAGCATTATGTACTTCCTTCTTTATATTTACTGCAGCGCTTACTGATTTTCTTTCTAGATACCTACTGTTAAAGACGTAACATATGTATAACAACATTATCAATTTGTCTATAAATAGCATATCAAAGCCGAGCACGCATCATAGGGATGCACACTGCGTGCCGATTGCGACAGTTGCATTTAGATAGACGTGGTAGCTCGCCACGGGCTTGTGACGTCAGAGCCTGAAGAAACCCAAACAAAGATTACGGGGTATTTCCAGGAAGCGCTCTTATTTATAAAATAATCATCTAATGCGTACAATACATACTTAACAATAATATGTACTTAAGTATACCTATAATATAGAATCACATATCCATTAGATTCTAATAACGTCATAGTATCTCATCTCACTCGGATGATTTTTTTTTTCATTTTCTTATTAATATTAACGTCATAATAGGTACATACTCTAAAGCTCTATACGTTCAGTAGGTAAAAAGTTCTATCGTCTTAGGTAGTTCTATCTAATTGACCTTACATTACCGATCCAATGTTTGTAATACTTGTAATAAGTTTACTTATTGAAAAAAAGCAAAAGGTATCTTAATTGACTCATGTTGTTTTAACTGACTTTTCTATGTCGCTATCTTACATCTTTCAACATTTCATTTAGCTTCATAGTATCAGCTTATTTTACAAGGAGGACCTAGAGGAGGAGGAAAAACACAATGTTTAAATTATCCGGGATAAAAATATTTTCCCGGGATAAAAATAGCTCCCCACCAATTTTCAGCCTAATCGATACAGCCGTTCTCTAGTTATAAATAGTATAACTTTCTTTATATCTATCTTTATACCTATATATCTAGTTAGATTGTAGAGAGAGGTTTGTACTGTCAGGTTAGATAATAGAGGCGCCCCCAGGTGTGAAGGAAAGGCAAAGTTCCTAGCACCATTTGTTTTTTTAACTAACTTGTTCATAATCTTATACTCAATTTCATCTTAATCTATACATATAATAAAAATGTAACGGGTCGCAGTCTCTACATAGAAGATATATGAGAAAAAATATTATAGGAGACCTTTATCAGCGCAATAGTACCCAAAACAATGATTTTTGAAATTTTTGTCTGTCGGTTTGTCTGTGCGTTTGTGCACGCTAATCTCAGAAAGGCTGAACCGATTTCGATGCAGTTTTCAGGAATATATTGTGATAGGTCCCACTTAACATATAGGCTACTTTTTATCCCGGGAAAATGTTTTTATCCCGGATTATTTCGACATTTTGTTTTTTCTGTAGTCCACGCGAAAGGAGTCGCGGGCGCCCATTAGTATACCTACTAAATACACTATAGAGAATTCGTACAATCTTGAAAAAGAAACATGTGATTTCGAGTCTCTTGTAAATAGGTTCTCTATAGCAGGCTATTTTCATAGCATTTCCCTTTATATACCCCATTTATTTACACCCTATAGTAGAGCGAAATTTTTTTTCTGAATTTTAAGTTTCCTGGTTTCTCAAACAGTGATCGGGAAATAGTAGAGTGGCGCATTTATGAAGGTAGAAAAATAAGAAAAAAAAGAGTTGCGGATATTTCTAATAGTTGAATTACTATATCAAATTACCATAAAAATAACATTTTAATGTTCAGTATCAGAAGTCCTAATACTGAGAAGGTATTTCTTGCCTGGATTTTATTCTAGTGCCAAGCAGCGGGTCCACGTTTCGTATGACGTTGTGGCAAAGATGCCCTCGTTTTTTTTCACTTCCGTTAATGCGCACAAAATTTTTCTTTCCATTGTAGAAGAGCCAGCCGGTCAAAAGAAGTATGTATTTGCGACTTCTTAAATACTACTCAAAGAAATGCTTTCTTCATGCACCCAGTTCGAGAGTGTTTAATCCATGACAATATGTAGGTAACATGTTATCACTGAATTTGATTGGATCATCAAATATAGGATACCGGAAATGCGTTTTAGGCATTTTTTATGAAAATTTACTTAACTTTGGCACTATTTCAAAACCATAATATATTAAAGTTTTATAAGAAAATACTATATTTGTGTTCGAGATCACACTTAGACGAAGTGCCAGTTAACTAGGATAGTAGTACTATTATGCTTTCGTATCCGGTCAGGAGATTTGAAAAGAGCAAAAAAATGTTTCACTGCTCTACTTTAAAAGCGGGTAGTACTGTGCTCGTTCGCACCAGTCGTAGGCCAGTTCGTTAGTACTTCTTTATACCGTCACTCTGGTATGTAGGCATAATGTTGATCGGAGACCTTCGATTATGCTCGCATACCATAATGTTCCTCGATAGGTTTTATTCGATTACATTTCAAAAAGAATTATGAAAATGAATTTGTAAAATTTTCATTTACTTCTGCCTGAAAGAACTTACTTTTGGTTCTAGTTGATCAGTAATTTCAATTTAGTCGACTGTTTTTATAGATTATACAAAAAAAAACTATTTATATATTTATTATGAATTTTTCACGTATGCAGGTACCTACTGCTATATCACATCTTTTGCTGTATTTGTTTCTGAAAAGCTATACAAGCTTTCCATAGTTTCCCGAAATTGGTAGGAAAAAATACTGGTAAGAACTTGCACATTTTCTACTTTTAAAGATAACGTACAGAAGAACAGTTGTAAATCCGACCGAAATTATATTTGCACACGAAGCATTAGTTAGGTTAGGTAGGTTGTGAATACGAGTATAACCTACCTAAGTACGTAACATTGATAAGATATCAAATGGGATCAGGTTATCAGACTTGTATCTTATTTGGTATCTGTACTCGTAGATGCATAAATTCTATACAATTATAATAGAACTCTAATATTACCATTACAAATTTATTCAGAAAGTTGTAGATTTTTTTCAACCTTAAAATGAATTTATGAAAATGAGTTGCATTTACTATATTACACACAAACTTGCGTTATTGACTGATCTAAGAGTGATGTGGAGACTGTACCTATCTGTCTATCTACTATATACGAGTATTGCCTTAAACAATTCAAATAAAAATCATTATTAGTTATAAAAGTTCCTATCCACTGATCAAGTCCATTTTCATTTTAAATTTAATAACTTTATTTTATTTCCCAATGTCCTACATAGATTTCCCCACAAAATAGAAGCTCCGATGCAAGGGTGCAGCTATTTCAATGTTATTAGGTACTATCGCCCTAATTTTGACCTGATATAGGTACGTCCATTCACAAATGTTTTAGGCGATCTATAAATATAGATAATAGAAGTCTATCCAAATAGACATATTTCAGTTATTTACCTTATAATTTAAACAATCACAAATCGAACAGAATAAAGTAACAAAAGCTATTTTCAGTTTCACGAAGCTTTTACACAGGAAGGATTTGAGAATCTTTACATCATCGATCACAACATTTTGTATAAGTGTGCGAGTATATTTATATTGGAATATTGTAGAACACGCCATATTACAAAACGGCTAAAGTAGCATTTTGAATAGTAGGCGTACTTATGGGTTTTGGGTGGAGACAATTTGACTTCTAGAGCTTTGTCCGCATAAATAATTAGGATAGAGCAGAGCATCTTCTGAGCATCTTTTCAACGTCGGCGTCGGGCGAGCGTCAGCGCGGCGTCGACGCTTTGTCGGCGCTGAGTGAAAACCGTACGCTGTAATTACGCTACGTGAGCGTCGCGTCGACGCAACGACAGCGCCGCGTTTTATGCCATATAATAAAACGACGCGACGTTTGCGTTGCGTAATTAGAGCGTTCTGTGCGTTCGGCTTCCATTCAGCGCCGACGTCACGCTGACGCTCGCCCGACGCCGACGCTCAAAAGACGCTCAGAAGACGCTAGTGTGTGGGAGATTCTTAGGTTATGTTAGAACTGTTAAAATAACAACAGAAGGAACAACAGGTGTAAAACGGCATATTCTACAATATTATACGCCTTCGACATTTACATCACATCGGTGATAATGTTCGGATCTGTGTTTACAACCAGCTAGTAATCGGGAATCTCATGCCGTTCTTATGTTCGCCCTGGTGACCCACATTTTGGAATTGACGTCACAACCCTAACGGTATTAGGTCGACAATGATTTTCTACTTATCTCAAAGCATATTAATCAGAGATCAGGAATATATTTGATAAAAACTCTGCGTTCTTTACGAAACACTCGTACTCGCACTCGTGAGGACTAGTGTTGCCGATCTATAGGCCCACATATCGAAAGCTTCTTTAATACAATACTATCGATAGACAACGATACTATAGATAGTAACTAATTAAAGAAATATTGTATTAAAGAAGCTATCAATTACTATTTATAGATATGTACTATTTATAGATATGTACTGTCGATAAGCTTATCAATAGTGTAGATTATTTTCAAAGTAGTAAAACTATCGATGGTTCGGCAGCACGAGAACAATACGAGTATAAATCGATTTTTTTTTAAAAACTTGCTTTTGTTATTTCTTTAATCTTAGTCACCTCCCAACTCGAAGTCCAAGAATTTATAGCAACGAAGAAATCCCATCTCGATTGCGTACGGCAAATGTAATTTATATCCACAACCCAGGCAAATGTACCTCTGGATTGTGCTCTCAAGTTCTCAATACAGTACAGTATAAATTGATATAATATCGCTGTCAGTACAATCGGTGGGTGTTGCATTTGCGGGCGTCCTCGTGACCCACATTTCGGCTTTGACGTCATAACGCGCTAAAGGTGGGCACTGACCGGGAGAAACCATCGGGTGTTACGTTCCAAGTCGGGAAATGACGATGCTTTGTGACAGGAACTTGGAACTTTAAATATCGATACTTAAGGTTAAACTTCGTTGTGAAGATTGGGAGCCTTTATGAACTCTAGCAAAACGTCCACGATGTGAAGACTACATACACATTCCTGACTAGTAGACTATCGCTTCGAGATCTATGCTAGATCTATGCTAAAGTAACACAACTTATTGAACATTCTGTGCTTATCTATCTGATTAGTAACTAAGTAAGTTCAGTCACATCAGTTAACAATAAAGTATTCTCTTATATCTATACAGGATGTTTTATTGTCCTCAGCTTTTACGAAAACTACGCATTTTTCTCATCATCACGAACATTTTTCTCCATGGAAGCATACCTGGGAATTGTCTGGTTTCCAAGGTATTAAGGTCCAAAGTTAAGTTTTCAGGTAGCATTTTTTGCAGAAATGCACGTAGACGCGTGTAACAAACAGCTTATGGTCATTCCAGTGATAAATGATTAATTAACCGACTTCAAAAAGAGAGGTTATTAGATAAGTAGTAAGTAGTTAATGATTTCAATTTTTTGGCCGCGTGAAGGCGTGACTCGTTATGTATTGCATTAACCCTAGAGGTTTTTAATACATGATAGTAATAATAAACTGCATTGTATCAAGTGTAATGAACAAAATAAATGAAAAAAATTTAAACATATTTCAAGAAAACAATTTAAATATTTCCTATCACAAAGCCAACGCAAACACTAGATAGGTATCATACAATGCGCGCGACCAAGTAAATGAAAAAAAAATAGCATGAAAAATTAAAATGATCTGTTTCCTTAAATTTATTTTGGCATAAACTTACTTTATTCGATGTAAGTATAGAGTATGTAGGTACGCCTCGTAAACGGTGGAAACAAAGAAACATCCTGTATAGGTAAAATTAACTATTATACTACAGCTATTACATTTGTGAATATAAAAAGTCTGTGACAACATTCAGTCATCGTGCATAATCAAGAAATATAAGAAGTGAATAAATGAATTAATTTCAGAAGGAGAATTTATTGTAATATATCATTGGTAAGAATAATCCCACCAAAAACATAAATGTAAAAAAGGAGAGCCAAGTTCAATACAAAAATTATGCTTGGCTGTGGGCTTCGCCGCGAAAAGAATGGAGATCTAAATGAGTGCCAAGTTTTATGCAAAATCCAAATATGTATTTATAGGAACAAAATAATATTATGAACAAGTATTAAACTCTATTTTTTTGCTTTATTGGATATCTATAACAATTGCTGTTATTTTAAAAAATGTGAGATCTTAAAGTAGGTTAGATTTGACTTGGCCAGTTTTCATTACATCAGTCATTTTATAAAGTTATTCAACATATATATTTTTTAATTCTGATAAAAACTGGCCAAGTCAAATCTAACCTACTTTAAGCCTACAGCCAAGCATAATTTTTGTATTGAACTTGGCTCTCCTTTTTTACATTTATGTTTTTGGTGGGATATCATTACTTTTTGTAAAGAAAACTAGACAGGTATTAAGATGTAATGTTTTTTCTTGCATTTCCGCTGCATGATTTTCTTTTTTATGCTATTGTCTACATTCTCTTGAATGTTAGAGATAATAAAATCTTTTTAATACGCTTCCTGTTTATGCTTAAATTACCCAAGTCTGGGGATATAACGATCTCAGGCGGTTATATTCTATTAGTCAATACATACATATATCGTAACAATAAGACATCGCTATTGTTTTGATCTAGGTATACATACACATTGGACTTTCTTTTAAGGTACAAAGAGTTCAGAAACGAACCTTGGCACTGATGTTTGTTATTTTAGTGAGCCGTGGACTATAAAATCACTACCATGCAGATATAAATCAACCGACCCGCTAAATTTTAACCAAATCGCTACCGCTTATAATTTTGTACCATTCGTCAAGCGTGACGTCAGAGCGTGACGTGGATTGGCTGGGGCGTCGCTACAACATATAAGGAATTTATTTATTAATTAAATCTAATGTATGTACTTCACTTTTATACTGTTACTGGTTTAGGCACGAAGAACCTATATGACAATTATATAATATAAATTATATAATTGTTATATATAATTATATAATGGTTATAGTATGACAATTATTTAATTCATCGTTGAGAAAGAAGCAGGATGAACATAATTGTAATAAAACAATAAATAACTAAATCGGTATTCGTAAGCGGTGCCTATGTTTATGTGTCGCTCGGGAGCGCTTTTATGTATGTAGATGTACTTCTGTTCTGTGTATACTTATGTGGTGCCGCGTGCCGCCGAAGATACACCGTCGCGTTGGCCGGTTGTTTAGCGCGTATTACAAGTATTTTTGTATGGGGACACCACTTATGTTTTGACTTAACTTTATTTTTATATTTCTGTTATATAGTAAATATAATAATTATAATAATACATAAATTGGGATAGTTTTTTCAAATATCTACTTTTAACGGTTCCAACGCTACAATTAACAAAAAATGTGTATGGTGACCCCCCCCCCTATTTTTTTTAACTTTTTTCTATTTTTAGATTTTTTCCTACGCTTACACACAATAACCGAGCTGGATTCCAAATTTCATCCTTCTAGGTCATCTGGAAGTAGGTTAGGTTTAGGTACTAATATGTGTCAGTCAGTCAGTCAGTTCTAAAATTTACGACTTTTTGACCTTCATAAACCGTTTGAGCTAGCTTCATGAACTTTGAGGCTTCTAGATCTCCTTATGGATATAATTCAAACACACGTAGTTTCATGTGTTTACGTTAAATAGGTTTTAAGTTAGAGAAGGGTCAAAAGTGGCACCAAATGATTCGTGTGATGATACACTCGGCGCTGCTTTGCTTGAACTCGGCTTGACACGCTGCCGCGTGTCTAGATTGAAATTGCGTTTATCGTAGTAGGTTCGTAGTTCGATCTCGTAGCTATAGAGCTACGTACGACCCTGCCCATCTTTTCAATACATACCTAAAACGGCTCACTAAAAATCTCAATTATGGTACAAGTAATAATTTAACGTAGGATAATGAGTATTACATATTATTTATTACGTGTATAAACCACATAAAAAAACTTACAAAGTTAACATACTTATTAACAACATTACATTTTTACCCGAGCTTTTTTTATGGGATATAAAAGTATTTCTTCAAACACATCCTCCAAATCTGATAGTTAGGTAAGAATAGCCATAATGTTTACAATAATTTAATTAAACAAAAAACCCGAATGCGTAAATAGTAAACAAAACTATGTACCTACATCATAGAAAAAACTAAAAAGTTAAAAACAAGCACTTAGATGTCCGGTGATCTAGAAATAGCGGCTAAAATAAAATTGGCGCACAATTTTTTTTTTTATGAAATGGCGTAATTTATTGCAAAACTTTATTTATTTATTGTTAAAAAGTGGCCGGCGTCTACTAAGTACTCAAATCTTCGGGCAGTCTCTGAAAACGGGACAATTTTGCGACCCGCAGTCCATCTCGGGAACACCGGGACAGGTAACTGTAAAACGGCCCCCTGATTACCTAATTTGCAATAGCAAAGCCGAAGAAAGCGACAGCGAACATTGTACAGTATTTGCCTTGAAATGTCAAAGTTCCTTTGAAATTCGTTTTACGTAATACGAATTTGACAAGCAATCAGCGATTTTTGTACAATATTCGCTATCGCTTTGCTTTTGCTAGTTAGGTAATAAGGAGACCATTTTTACAAACGTCAGATAGCCTATCTGAAAAATAAAGTTGATGCTAGGGTCAATTCCGTCACACTTAAACCTAAACCTAATTTTAATCAGGTCTATCTCTCTCCGTTCTTAACATAACCAAAACGGGACATCTGGTCACGTTAGTGATACCTACTAGCTATTTATTAGACTGGATTTTCCAATGAGCAATCTACATCACAAAATGTGAGAATGGTTGTCACGCAACTTTAAATCGATTTAGATCCTAAACGGTAAGTCGAATCGAAAAAAGTTTAGAAAAAACTAAAAAATATTTTTAAATACCTATTCAACGATACCCCACTCGATATAGTTTGTTAACTTTTTTTTTTTCATTTTCACAATATGGCGTCCAGCATTCGCCATATTGAATTTTCACTAACGTCATGTCTTTAGTGAAATATCGATTGATGTGTGAATCATAAAAATCGGCCCAGGCGTTTGGTCTGTATAGTGCTTCAAGGAAACATACATACATAGGCTGTTAAACACAATACCACTCCTTTGCGTCGCGCAGTCGGGTAAAGATAATAATACATAGATACACGAAGCAAGTTCTGCCCAAAATAACACACATGGAGCAGGTTTTGCTCCAAAATAACATACGTAGGTATCTAATTAAATGCCAACTCATCAAATATTATTAAAGTAAAATGTTCACTTAAATGTACGAGTGAGTAATCCATCATATTGAAATATATACTTATAGGTATATCTTATTTCTATAATGTACCTAATAAATCAAGATTCTAGACAGGTGTTCGTATTTTAATATCTAACATCAGATCCCATGAAACGCAAGGAAATGACCTAGTTTACAAGTTTCAGAATGAAACACCTAACAAAACCTTTGCCGACTATCGGCTAAAATTGGAACAGCAATTAGGGGAACTAAATATACCTCGCTATAAAATTAACTTCATTGCTTAAATAATGGTTAAATAGTTTTACTTTTTACATTTATTGTAAAAGTTGTGCTAGCCTGTAATTGTGATACATAATATTATCGTGTGCTCCTATCCAACTTGTATCTTAACGGAACTGTTATGTATTATGTTGGCTTTCTAATTTAATAAATAAAATAAAATAACTTCTTCTATAATTGACCCAAAAATACTTAATTAATTACTATATGTATGTACTCTATCTAAGGATATGTTGATGTAGACGCATTTAAGTATGTAAGTATACCTAAATGCTGTACATAGACTGGCATGATGGGTAAAATCCTACTATGTATATGTTTGTAAGTATGGATGCTACTTTTTATCCTGGGAAAATATTTTTATCCTGGATAATTTCGACATTTTGTTTTTTCTGCAGTCCACGCGGACGAAGTCGCGGGCGTCCACTAGTGGTATATAATGCGCACGAAATACTAAAGGACATTATTTAGGTATCTTTTTAAAAAATTAGCTATTTTCGTTGCTTAAATTACATTATGTTACGATAACGAATGACAATACGACCTGAATGGATCTAAATACTTAGTATTTTCTTGATAACTTGATCAACGGACTAACAGTCAGCCAGCTTTTATGGTTTTAATTAAGTTCGAAAATGCGCATGCAGACGGACGTCTGTGATCTATAAAAAGTGGGAACAACACAACACTATTATTTTGGCAACATTATCTACTCTAAATATTTATCCCTGCAAGGGGTCCATATGGTGGCTCAAGAAAAAGAGAATTTCAATACGTAAATATCAAAATGGTGTTTGCTTTACAAGGCCGCTACTGACGTCAATGAATGGTGATCGTGCAACACATTTGTAACTAAATTAGCTATGTAACTTGGTTCCTTTTTTATTTTAGACATATATTTTTTATTATTAAGCCAAAGGTTGTTCTAAAACAGCTTTGTGACAAAATGATTTTTAGTGAAATGTTATAAACTGGCCCTATACTGCGATGCCTTTTACTTATTTTTTCATGGCATACGAGGATACTCATATTACTTTCAACCTTTCGTGAAGATTAAATTAAATAAAAATGTCGTATTTGTTAATTTACTGAACTGACAATTTTTTATGATTTGATTTTCTGTCTATAAAAATTGTTGCCTTGACACCTGATTTAATAAAATCCCACAGTTCACAATACATGATGAGATGGATAATTTTTCAAATTGATATTCATTATTCATACACACTCTGCTTTATGTTTTAAATATGATTTTTTAAAATGGTTCTTTACCTACCTATATTCTGTATTTCCGATATGTAAAATAGGCACAATGAGTTAGAAATCATATTCCGTAATTTTCGTAAAAAGTTGCGGTCACCCGCAATCCTCTCCTCAGCAAACATACAAAGTTTTCTACCTCTAATAGATTCGGCTGTGCATTGTCAGTCACTAACCCAGAAACCCGAAGAGCATATATATATTTTTCTTTCTCAACAGGGCTCAAGTCCAGAATGCTGCGCCGACAACGCCGGTCTCGAAAGCACCAGCCAAACCGGGGGTCCAGTGCCGCCTCCGGGGCCTCGGTACAAGCTGGCCACCGAAGGCGCCCTCAGGATCTGCAGCTTCCAACACACCAGGACAGTCGTGGACAAGATCCTTGCCGCTAAATTCCTGAGGCGATGGGAGACCCATGTGTTGTGTGCGCAGGATGATCATATTAGTTCTAAAACTGTAAGTTTTTTCATGTTTCATAGGTATGTTACTATGATTTTCCTTAGCCGTCATGAATACTATACAAAAACCGCATTACACTAGGTATATTTAGCCTAATTAAGCTTTGTATGTAGCTCTACGTAAACAAGAAATGGAATTTTAGGAAAAGTTTGTTTCGGATTATGTAAATAGTTTTGGTACTTCTTGGTGTGGAGATATTGGTAAATTAAATCAATTAAAACTTGAGAAGAATCATATAGGTTATACAGAGATATAGAAGACACGTTTGGACTTTTGGAGACGTAAACTTCATTTCAATTATAACTCCATGATTTATAGGTACCTATAGATATTAATACGTCTGTGACACTTTCACTGGTTTTGCCATTCATTTAAATAGCCTATAATCTCCACAGCAGCTGTGCAAATATGCGTCAAACATTTTACAATATCACATTACTCACCGCTATGGGGTTAAATGAGTAATTTCGAAAATATTTCATAATTTTGCTACAAACATTTATGTATTTTTGATAGATAAAACACACTCACTCATGAGATATTTCGTGGTGAGCATTATATCAAGAGTGTTCTATCAATCTTTGTAGGTACGTTAGTTTGTACGTTCATAGATACGAGTATGAGTAGAACAGTCGCGGAATGAAAAGGTTTGAATTTTTTCTGTTGCGCGGAATTAATAAAGTGCGGACCGGCAACGAACAAACAAACAATCTTACTTTCGCATTTATAATACAGGGTGTTTGTGACAGCCAGGCAAATATTAATACCACGACTTCAGACCATGATTCTGAGGCGGAATACACTGAACATTTTAGCAGGAAAGTTCCTAAATTTTCCGTCATTTTTTTCATATTTTCATGAAAAAAAAAATATTTTTGTTCGTTTAATTAGGCCTCAGATAATGACTTAAAATTTACTTTTAACCAAAAGATGATTTTCAATGAAAAAGTTGCCTTTTAAAAAAGTTCAAATAACAGATCAACCCTAATGGAGAGTCACACAAGTGATCCAAAAAACAGCAATGTGTCACACAATACCCAATAAGCCCATTTAATTAGTCACAGGATCGCCCGATACAATTGGCGCGGAGAGCAAAAATTACTGATCAATCAAATTAATAAAAAATCCAAAACCCGACTGCTTAAAAAAGAACTAAATAATGTACATAATAAAAAAACTGAAAACAAAAAAAAACAAGCACTTAGATGTCCGGTGGTCTAGAATTCTATAATATTATTATGGAATGAATACTATTGAAGAACATAAAATATTTTCTAATGATGATTTCTAGGAAAGCAAGGATCCATTGAAATATTAGCTTGACTGTCAATAATGGATCCCGACTGTTCAGTTGTTATGTTACGATCATTAGAAAATATTTTATGTTCTTCAATAGTATTTATTCCATAATAATATTATAGAATTCTAGACCACCGGACATCTAAGCGCTTGTTTTTTTTCTTTTCGGTTTTTTTGTTATGTACATTATTTGGTTCTTTTTTAAGCAGTCGGGTTTTTGGATTTTTTAAATTGTGTTTTTTTATTTTATACTTTTTTGTTATGAGTACCTAGCTACTAGTACGCTTCAAGAAACATGCTCGGCAGCAAGAAGTTTTCGTCTTGCTGCTGTCTAAAAACTTATATGTGAGAATGGTTTTTACGCAACTTTCAATCGATATAGATCCTAAACGATTGGTCGAATCGGTAGAAAAATGTTGAGAGAAACCTAATAATGAATTTTAAATACCTATTCAACGATACCCCACTCGATATACCTATAGTTTGTCGACTTTAATTTTTTTCATTTTCACAAAATGGCATCCAGTAGTCGCCATATTAGATTTTTACTAACGTCATGTCTTTAGTGACACTCCCCGGAGTAAGAGGAATCGATTGACGTATGAATCATAAAAATCGGCCGAGGCGTTTGGTCTGTGTAGTGCTTCAAAGGAACATACATACATACATAGGCTGTTAAACACAATACCACTCCTTTGCGTCGCGCAGTCGGGTAAAAATACATTTCCTGCGAGTAATAAATAACACTTTCGTGTAGCTCAACACAATAGTACTTGTTCAGCATTTCAGTATTTGCCTGGCTGTCACACCCCCAACCCACACCCTGTGTATTCGCATAATATTAGGTTTGGTGTATTTTCTTCGCTCTTTATTACCGTGATTTTATCTGATATTCGTTTATCGACGTCGTTTGGGTGGGTCGTATTTTAGGTAGAGTGGCCAGTAAACATTCTCCGTGTTATTATAAAAGAATTTAAACATTGTTTAAGCTAAACGTGCCCTAAATTTGGCAGATATGCCATACGTTTTGCTGTCAAATATCATATTTAAATCAAGTCTAACTTTAGGCGCTCTTTTGTAATAACACCATCTGTCTCTAAGTATACCTACTACCAAATGACTCTACTTACTTACAATACATACATATGTAATTTTGATAATTGTACTTATTTTATATTAGTTTAGATTGTACATCTCAACTATACCCTCAAAATTGGTCAGAAGTGGCACTATGTGGTTCTATCGGCCCTTGGTGCTCTGCCTAAAGTGGTCGAAGTGGAGGTGTTGGCGGGAAGTCTATGTTCAGCAGTGGACTTCTCATGGTTGAAATTTTACCAAAATTACGGTAATGGAAAAATTGCAGTTTATCGCAAAAGTCAATCATCACCTTTATTTATTCGATTGGCGTAATATAGGTACTTTTGAAACACTATTGTCAAGGATTTAGCGTTTGTTTTATGGCCGGCTGCCTGATTCACGTCAAGCCTTATCGCAAATGTCTGGTTATTAAATATCAGCGTAATCGGTACCATAGTGTGTCAAACAGCTGAAGTTATTTTCATGAACTTTGATATCTAACATAAATAACATGTACAACTGAAAACTATAAGCGACCTTATTAGTTTCACTTCCATAATCAGGTCAACTGTTCTTATTATACCTAATGTGCTATCATTGGGACTAACTAAATGTAAAAAATAAATTACTTTTTGGTACTAAGTATAGGTAGTGGTACCTACCTGCTACACTTTGAATGACCTTTACCTCATTGATGGAGGTAACTATTTAATGTCCAAAAATATTTGAATATAATTAATGTTTATGTTGAATTCCAATTTGTTTCGTGCGTCATAGATTTTAATTAACCTAATAAAATAATAACCACATGATTCTCTTATCTCTAATAATTGCATTCACTGTTCAGTTGGTACTCATGTAAGCCCTGATTCACATCCAGCGATGTTTCCTATGATCTTTAAGCTAATCAAATAAATGGCAAATCCATCCCATGTGGAGATAGCCCAATGGTTGCGACGTGCGTCTTCTAATCGATGATTAGAAGTTCTATGCCAGTCATATGTACTTAAATCTAGATATAAGTAAATGGAGAATTAGCATATATGACAGCCCTTTCTGTTAATGTCAAGAAAAGCAAGACATCATTACTAGGTACTTTAATCTATATTTAGCACTAGTGGACGCCCGCGACTCCGTCCGCGTGGACTACAGAAAAAACAAAATGTCGAAATTATCCGGGATAAAAAGTAGCCTATGTGTGTAAGTGGGCTGTCACAATATATTCCTGAAAACTGCATCGAAATCGGTTCAGCCGTTACTGAAATTAGCGTGCACAAACGCACAGACAAACAGACAAAAATTCCAAAAATCATTGTTTTGGGTACTATTACGTTGATAAAGGTCTCCTATAATATTTTTTCTCATATATCTTCCATGTACAGACAGCCATCCTTTACATTTTTATTATATGTATAAGATTCCTGCAAGTGGGCCTTAGATGCCGGTCACGACTTCGTCCGCGTGTAAGGGACATATTACACCCGGTGTGAAGCCAGGGCGGATCCCTAGTTATATACATACCCTATATGTATATTTAAAAAACGCAACAAAATCCGTTGCGTGGTTAAAGATCCTTATAGATCTAAACATACATAGGGACAGATAGACAGCGCGGGCAGCGACATAGTTTTATGATATGATGATGTACTATAAGAGAATCTATTTCACTATCTTGGTCTATTTGCCGAATGAGATGTATTTGAAATAGTTATCTACAAGACAAGATATCTACTGTGCTAACACTGCGTCATTGGCAGGAAGATACAAACATGAAATACAGGGTGTAAAAAGACAACGTTGTTATTTTAATACCTCGTATTCTTTGTAACGTAACGATAATTTTTTTCTATGGAACCAACCCTGGGAAACGCATTTTTTTTAAATCTCTTTTTATTACAAGCAATTCGATTGACAAATGTACCCACACAAAACTAACATTTTTAAATATTAATGTGGTGTCTTTAAAAGAAATGTTTGTTATTGTTTGTTACCTGTTTCCAGATGGATTTACAAAAAATACGAGGTATTAAAAGAACAAAGTTGTCTTTTTACACCCATATAGAAAAACATTTCGCATAATGAAAAAAATTATACTCGTGCCTATCCATCCACAAAGTTATTCATAGCAGCTTTTTTTCCTCATCTCTTTTATTTACGCATTTAAATAAAGTTATAATAAAATGTATAAACAATTTCGTATAAAAACATAAAAGTTCACATTTGCCTACCTGTAGGTACTGAGCTGATTTTGTTGTTGAACAGTTATGCTTGAAGTCATAGGTGCGCACGCGCGGTTGCTGAGTATGCTAAGTGTATGTAGCTAGGTTTTTTATTATAGTATGTTGTGGGTGGTGCCACACCTTGCGTTAATTACTCATATCGAAGCTTAATGCATAAAATGCTTTCTTATTTGCTTTTTGGCTAGAGCCTGCGGTTAACCCTTCTTTAGATAATGCATTTTGCAGTGCATCTGCCTGCAGTAACCCTTTACGGGCGTCCATATGTCAGGGATCACCAGGGTCACTTGGTGTCTCTGACGTCACTAATAAAAACAACCGGTTTCTTATCTTCCGGTTATCTCGGTACAGGCTATAGTCTAATGTGCGGTTCAATTTTAACTAGGTACCCATTATTAAGGCGACGCATTGCTAGATAATAAAATCCAAAACGATCATATACCGGGTGATTTTTGGTCGTCAACGTTCCCGAAAACTACGGAATCTCCTCATCGTCACGATCATTTTTCTCCATTGAAGCATACCTGGGAAGTGTCTGGTTTCCAAAATATTAGGGTTCAAAGTTTAGTAAATAGACTGCGTTTTTCTGCATAAATGCATATTGACGCGTGTAGCAAGATTTTTTTACGAGAAATAATTAATATTATAAAATTATTAATAAAGTAATTATTAATAATTAATATCTATGAAAAAACTAGCATAAACACTGGACACTATAACTTTCGCCCGATCAAGTAATAAAAAAATAATCTAAAAAAATTACATTATTTCCCACCGATTCGGCGGGAAAAGCTGGAAGGGTGCTGGTGTAATTTTCTTGTGAAAATCAAAATTAATTTGTAAATGGCTTGCATGTGTCCGTAAAGTGATGTTTTCTGGTAGATAAGTTATATTTTGTTTGCTTGTGATGTGAATCTAGTGCGTATGCATGGTTTTATACGCAGGTAAGCTGAGTAAAACTTTAGTCTGAATACCATCTCTTCATGGGCTCATGTAAGTTGTTTCTGCAATTATTTTTCATTTTCACAAATTTTACACTTGTTCTTGAGGATTTTCCCGACGTTTCCATTCATCATCATCATCCATCATATCATAAATCCATCCATCATAAATTCAGAAATCATTTACTAAAGACAATGGCTGTATGGGCTTAGTTCCCTTGCCTTTCCTTCGAGATAAACTATTTAAAAAAAAATATATTTCCCACTATTTTTTTTGTCATAAACTTACTTTAATTGATGTATAGAGTACGTAACCTTCGTTAAAGGTGGCAACGAAAAAACATCCTGTATAGCCGGAGGCTGACTGAGGGAAGTTTATTTCCATATAAATATGAGGGGAGGCTAATCTTACGGCGACGCATTGCTCAATAATAAAATCTAAAACGTTCATAGCCGGAGGCCGGCTGAGGGAAGTTTATTTCTATACAAATATGAGCGGGGATAAGGCTTAAACTAAAAGAGCGTAAGCGACATTACATTACATTACACTCCTTCTTCCTGCCCTGTTCCCAATCATTTAGGGTCGGTGCAATATGTAGGTACTTTTCTTCCCTATTATCCGTCATCTCGTTATTCTCATGTCTACCTCTTCCTCTATAACCATCTTACTTCGGACACGGCTTAACGCAAAATATAATTTCACCACTTAACACAATTATCTTCATGTTCATAAGCCTATTGCAGTCCACTACTGGACGTAGGCCCCCCCCCTGCCATAGGGGGATTTTGTTACTAAAAAGTTCCACTATCTGTTTTTCGGCGGCTCCATCATCAGACCCTCGTTTCCTTTATATTATGTGTAGCTGACCAAAATTCTATATATAAATCTAAAAACGGACTACTCGTGCCTTTTATATTTGAGGATATCCCTAGATTCCTTAGAGATTCCATCATCAGATGTTATGTTTCATATGTAGGTGATCAAAACGCTCAGTACAAGTATAAAAACAGACTACATGTGCCTACAATATTTGAGGATTGTCCTCGATTTCTCCAAGATCCTATCATCAGATCAGACAAACTATAAAAAAAATTGAAATTGGTTCATAAATGACGGAGTTCTGAGGTAACACACATAAAAAAAAAAAATAAAAAACATACAGACGAATTGATAACCTCTCTTTTTTTTAAGTCGGTTGAAAATGAAAAAATTCTTCATCCGAGTGAGATAAAAGTAAGACAATATAATGAGAAATTAGATTATCAAATATCACTTTCCGTAAAATTTTCCCCGTGATTCAGTGCTTTTCTCTTTACAATCATGGCCTGTAGATAAAGCCAGTCGGACTTTCGATATTTGCCAGTCTGTCACTTATGCTCTGTTTAGTGATATAATAACGAGTGAACCAATTCCTGGCTTTTTTACAACATAGGTAGTAAGTTACATGCGCATTCCAGTCGAAAGGCGTAGGTTCGATACCACTGTACCGATGAGTTTATTTCATGTAGGTAGGAATTTAATACTCTAAAATAAAATTGTCAGTTACCTATACCCAAGGATGGTTGGCGTCAGACAGACAAGCATTGGCCGTAAAACAAACGCCAAATACGAGCTTTGAAAGAAACTATACAGAGTATAAGCTACGTAAATAGCCCACTGTAGAGAACCTATCCACAAAATTTGAGACACGAAATCACATGTTTATTTTTCAAAATTGTATGAAAATTCTTGAGATATTTAAAAATTCTCCATACTATCGGGAAAAATAAACATGTGAATTCGAGTCTCAAATTTTGTGGATAGGTTCTCTACAGTGGGCTATTTATGTAGCTTTTCGCTTAACATACCCTTTTTGTTACACCATGTATAGGTTTATAACTAAGCTATATACAGAATGTTTTTTTGTAGCCACCTTTAACGAAGGGTACATACTCTATACATCAAATAAAGTAAGATTATGCCAAAAAAATGCTGGGATTTTTTTTTTTTTTTTTATTTAATTCCTTGATCGTGCGAAATTTATAGTGTGTAGTGTTTATGTTAGTTTTTTTATAGACAGATATTGATTGATTTGACGTGAAAAAATCCCGCTACGCGCGTCTATGTGCATTTATGCAGAAAAACGCAGTCTATTTACTCAACTTTGGACCCTAATATTTTGGAAACCAGACACTTCCCAGGTATGCTTCCATGGAGAAAAATGATCGTGATGATGAGGAGATTCCGTAGTTTTCGGGAACGTTGACGACCAAAAATCACCCTGTATTGTCCTCATAAAATGGGATACGTGCAAGAAGATGTTTATTATAATAAATGTTCATAGCAAAAGCTGTTAAGGCAATCCTTTAGCTATATTTAGTATTCACCTTTTCCTCCTACCCACTAGTACCCACCCTAGGATGTACGTTTACCATGTCACGTAGACAAAGCAACCAGTTTTGTACTGCGATGTTGTGATATAGGTACAAACTATACAGAATGTTTTTTCGTTGCCACTCTTAACGAAGGGTACGTACTTCATACATTAAATAAAGTAAGTATATGCCAAAAAAAAATGCTGGAAAACGATGTAAATTTTTTTGTTTTTTTTTATTACTTGATCGGGCGACATTTATAGTGTCTAGTGTTTATGCTAGTTTTTTCATAGACAGATATTAATTATTTCTCGTGAAAAAATCTTGCTACACGCGTGCATTTATGCAGAAAAACGTAGTCTATTTACTCAACTTTGGACCCTAATATTTTGGAAACCAGACACTTCCCAGATATGCTTCCATGGAGAAAAATGATCGTGATGATGAGGAGATTGCGTAGTTTTCGGGAACGTTGACGACCAAAAATCATCCTGTATACAATCTACCGTCGTTAACTACCTATAGAACTTGCTGGAAAGAAAGCAATAACTATAATTTATATTTTTTCAATTCAGCTAACAACACGCAAAGCAGGGCGATTGTCAAAGCTCTACATGCTCTTTACTTATTAGTATTTTTTCCTATTATGATTATACATGGATGGCAAAAAGAGTCTCAAAATGGCTCTTTAGTCAACTCAGGCCGCTCGAACTCATCCCGCGGGATGAGCATTGGCGGCTGGTCCTAAGGAGCGCTTGTGCAGTGCACTCCCACCCACGAAGATTACATAGGCAATCTATATTTCTCTATACATATTTATAATATATCTTTCAATTCTACTATGTTTATACAATTGTGTCTACGCGTTCGTCTCAAGTAAGTTGTAATCTTATGTATTGAGTGGAGCGCTAGCGATCGCGCTCCAATGAAACGAAATTTGGTACGATTCCTAGTACTGTATTCAATGAGTGCGAAAGTAACATACCAGCATAGGCTGGCGCGTCAAACAGAAGATTTCGTACGAAAAATTAGCCTTATCTGGAGATCTGTGGGAGCGCCGCTCACATTAATTCGCGTATGCGGCCACTAGATGTCGCTTAGTCCGAGTTAGAACGCGATATGGTTGTCTTTAATGTGTTTCATTAGATCATCTGAATTTTGATAATAGTGAAGTTGCACGCGCATAATTTCATTCGATTTAACTCATTCCACTCATACTTTTTATGATTTTTACAGTCGAGAACAAAATTGTTTTATTTACGCATTTCAAAACTATGATTTCAATTACCTGAGCATTTCATTTACATGATGTATTTCCCGAGCACTACAACATTGGTCTCTTCAAAGCTAGAGTGAATAGGCACTTTCTAGGCAAATATGTACCACCCTAGGCCGCATCTTGCTTAACATCAGGCACGATGGCGGTCAAATGTTTGCCTAGCTAATTGTAAAAAAAAAGTATTAAGTAGGTACATACATAATAATAAAACAACTGTCATTTTTTATTGTTTAGTTTTATATTATTATTTTTCAACCAAATTTTTTTAATTTTCAAATCTTTAAATAATGTTCTACTAGATTTCATTTTCTTATTATTTATTTATTTCCCCTAACACTTTTGCTCACGAGTGTAATTAAATTTCAAATAACACAATACATCACATTTGTTTATAAAGTGGGATGCGTTGACGAAGAAGTAGATAATTAAATGTATGATTTATCAACTCAACCCGCGGTATAAGTTTGAAGCGGAATGAGTTGACTTCAGAAAGAGCCCTCAAAATATGGTAACAAAAAGTTTAGCATTTTCGTCATTGTCCTTTCTAAAATGAAATTCCTAGTGAAACTATACCAAATATACCTACCTATACTTTCTAAGGTTGCTCTGAATACCGCTGTTATATGCTAAGTATTACTCCACTTGCATCCATTTGCCTAAATCTTTGATAAGTAAGTAGGTACCTACATTGTTTCTAAAAAAAATGTGAAATGTGTGCAAAAAACCTAAGACAGTGCAAAAGCTTTTTTATATTTTTTTCAATACTCGGCTAAACCTAGTTGTGGGCTCGACTCCGTTTAATCAGGCGCTTTATAAACAAATTTCTGAATTGGTAGCGATAAAACTATTGATTGTATGATAAAATGAAATTACCTGCGTCATAACTGTACTGCACGTACGTTCATATAGGACTAACAGCAATCTAGATTTTTCATTATTCAGATAAGTAGGGGAGACCGGGGATAGTTGACCAATTTTCAGCTTAGAGGTGTCTATTTTTATTTCGTTACAGTTAATTATTTTAAAAACAGGTACAGTTATTAGATTGACTATTAAGCTTTCGAAATAAGTGGATAAAAATGCACGTTATTCATTATGATATAGAGTACAAACCAGCTTGTGTACAAAAGGAAAAACTGGTCAACTTATCCCAGGCTTGGGGTAGGTTGACTATTCACCTGGGGTAAAGTGAACAATGACATTAAAAGGGCAAAATTTACGAGGAAATAGTATAAAATACACAAAAATGTTTAGAAAATTATTCATTAAATCCAATAGACGGTTTTTCGCAACTTCAGATTAAACACAATAAAATTCAAGTTATAAAAATAAAACAATCAAATCGAGTATGTACCCAAAACAAACAAAGTACTAATTTATTAAGTATTTCAAACAAAACGAGACAACTTGTTATAACCTTTAACTATTTGGTAATAAATAATCTCGTGTAACTAATGAAATTATATTTGGTTTTTGGTAATAGTTATAATATATATAGGTCAACCAGCCCCATTATATATTAGTCTACTAGCCCCCCTCCACCTTTAAATTTTTTTATCAAGGGCCATAACCTCAAAACTGCGTCCAAATCAAATAGAATAATACATAAAAGAAAAAAACATGAATTAAACATTCGTTACAAATGCTTAAACAATCAATAATCATGAATAAATAGGCATTATTACAAATAACATTACGACAAAAATAGTTACTAGCACGGGTTCTTTTTCAATATTACGTTCCTACACTCAAGCGACTTGCGTGTGCAACGTCGCCTTTTTGTTGATTGTGCGGGGGTCAGTGATGGACGTCATCACTGGTTGCCTTAAAACTATTGCACCGAATGAGTTTTTGTCGGTTAGTCTACCTACCCCTATAGTCAACTATCCCCAGTCTCCCCTATAAAACTTAAGAATTGGAACGACTACCAAAAACGATAAAATTTAAAATTACCTGAACTGGAAGCCAATTCTCGAAAAGTCTCGAGTTGGAACGAAGCCGAAACGGAACCGTTGTAGACGCTCAGGACAAAGCAATAATTACTTTACGGTGACGTAATTAGACACATTTCAGCACGAGACAGATATTTGTTTTTATTCTGTCATACTCGCGACCGATGCGTGCTAAAGTATACCCTATTATGGGTATTTAGCACCTGTAAGTGAAGTTCTAGCACCTATATGAGTACGTAGGCGAAGTAATTTTTAACACATGTATATATTGCTGGCAACTCGCACAATTTTAGAGTGCGTTTCGAAAACAGAACTACCCTAACGGTGCGACACTTTCCTAGTCTACCGGTTGCGTTTCAGATCAAAAATTTTCTTAGTTTTAGATCTGGGAAGGGAGGGTTTTATCTTATATCTTCGAATGAAACTCCATATAATTGTGATAGAACCTTACAGTAAGTTCGTTTAATCCCAAATACGTAGGTTTCACTTTGAATATTTAAATGTCAATGTTTAAGGTGAAAATATTCATCAACCATCTGGTAATGAGTTGTATACATTATTATTGAATTATGGGAAAAAAGAACAACATTTTTACAATTCAGGCATATAACTTTTATAAAAAAATTAAATCTGCTTAAAATTATTTTAAATTTATGATGATTGATTGGACAGATATCCAAATCAGCAACAAATGACGCGCGAACCAATTAACTGGAGATCAAAGAACGTCTCGTATTCGAGGATCCACAGGTATTAGGTTCGGGTAGCTGCCGTTACTCGTGAAATCTATATTTAGCACACAAAGATTCGAGAGAGAAGAAAAGTGGGCGGGGTGCTGTCGGCGCGGAGGGCGGGTGACGTCACATCGCCTCGCGGGGCATTGCACGACGTGACGTCACAGCCACGCGCCCCTTTGCCGCATCGCATGCTCCTCATTGCACCAACCAACCCCGCCTGACCTTAATTTTGATAAAATTTCATAGGTTTTTAATTTGGTCTGAGATCCTTATCTCCGAAAAGCAAACTTAGAGCCGAACGATTTTCAAGTGTAAGCCGCACCTTATTAAACAGTTTTGTCAAAAAAGTAATTTATTGTATGGATCTATATTTGCCTCAGGGCAGTACTGCCACAATATTTGTAGGAGACACCATGCAAAGTATTTTTCGACAAAGATGCCATCATAAGTCCAATATTTGCACACTCTTACCGAACGCGTCCTGTATAGTTTGGGCACCCAGTGTGACTATACAGGATGTAACATTCTTTGTAAAGTGGGAACCACGGGTATGTTAAAGTGGATGTGTTATTTGCACACTCTTACCGAGAGCCTTGTCCAATAAAATTTTTTCCAAGACCTTTAATACGAGTGGGAAAGCGAAAAGCTATGTAAATAGCCCACTATAGAGAACCTATCTACAAAATTTGAGACTCGAAATCACATTTTTATTTTTCAAGATTGTATGAAAATTTCTGAGATATTTAAATACTTTTGTTACCACCCTGTATATCGGGTCTCAAATTTTGTTTTTCAGATAGTTCTCTATTGTCTTTACTTAAGAAGCAGTAACCATATATTTCGTTCTAGCACCATTGCCAAATTTCTCGCGCTAAATTTTAGTGAGGATACTTTATGCCACCCATGCGACTTGTCAACGCCGTAGTGTTGTCAATCTACGTAACAAAATAGAATGCTACAAAAAAAATACTTTTAAATGAGTATACTAGGTATTAAAACAAAATGCACCCCACACTAATCTATAAAGAGGAAAACTACTTGTTTGTTTGGTCAGGCAATATTATAGTAAGGACGAAATTTAGCTTCGTATGTTTTATATATTTGTAATGCTCAAGTATTTAACTACTTCCGATTTTAAAAATTCTTTCATTAGAAAAAAATAGGACCTGGATGAAATGTATAAGAATTAAAGCCCAGAAACTTCCCACGTCTGTTGAAGGTCGTAAAACGAATTCATAACGAAAACCAAATAACTACATGAATGAATAAAAGGGCATATATGTAAATCATTGGGGAGAGCTAAGGGAGGACTAAAAACACTTGGCCCGTCTAAAAATTGTTAATTGCCTTAGACATATCACGGGATTTCTGCTGTGGAAAATTATTAAATAGAGTACATATTTTTAAACTTTTTTCGAAAACCGGTATTTTGTAGCATTTTTTATTATGAAATTGGGTTATCATAATAGACCCGCATGTACCTGTTTATCTAATGTCGCGTGTAGGTTTGTCGCTGCTGACTGCTCTGGTTCGAGTAAGCACGGATCGAATTCAAATATGTGTAACGAAGGGGGCGAATCTCGTTTCCCGGAAGGCGAGATCTTGAAGTGGATGGGCCATTTGTATTGCAGGTGCTGTCTTATTGTCGGTTTCTTAATTTGAACCTTGTCTGGAACGGTTAGGCTTTTACATGGTCTCCGATGAGTTTATCACCAAAGAGCGTCTTAAGTTCATGATCTTTGATTAATGCGTAAAGGATTTATCGAGGCAAGGTGTTATTTGGGACCCCGTTTTGTTCTGACTCTGTTTCTAGTAATGAACGTCAGTCAAGATCCTGCAGCTATCCGACAGTACCTCTATTGCTTTTATCTCGAAACTCCCACGTCATCTCCAAGGAGGAGTAATGTAATGGCTTTATTAATTGCTGTTATTCGTAATTGGTCTTGCTTTAACTGAATTTTTTATCGCGATTTTTAAGTGATATCAGATACAGCAGCTTTTATTTCGGCGTTTAATTCGAGTAATTGACAATTTTCTGTAGGTACCTGGTTTTTTTCAGCAATTTTTCCTTTGGGTCTTTATTTAGTGCGAGCGTTGTGCCAGAGCGCTCGTCCGTTGTATCATCCAACGAATAAAAGCGGGTTTCCCGAAATTACGGGAAGGACTCTTGTGCGGTTCCGTCTAAACGGGAATTCAAATTTTACAAAATCTGTATACACACTATATTCTGAATAACCGTCACCCGCACTAAGAATTCCCGAAATTCCCACGGTTAATTTTTTGCATCATGTTAAACCTTCGTGATACCCTTTGTGCATATCCTCCAGGTTAACTAAAGATCTCAGGAACTGAATACCGTCGTGTTGACCCGCATTTCAACCTCCCGGTTAATTTATGCATCATGTTAAACCTCAGAAAAAATGAATATCATTGTGATATCCTCCAGGTTAACTTAACATTCCCACTTGTTGACCCGCAGTCAACCTCCCGGTTAATTTTATGCATCATGTTAAACCTTCGTGATACCCTCATTGTGATATCTTTTTATCTTATTCTGAACACCGGTGAAAATCCCGGTAATTTCACATTTTTCGTTTTCATTGTGATATCCACGCGGACTTAAAGATGCTTATTCTGAATACCGTCGTGTTGACCCGCAGTCAACCTTCCCGGTTAATTTTTATGCATCATGTTAAACCTACCCTCATTGTGATATCCTCCAGGTTATACTTAAAATGGACAAAAAAATTCCTCATCGAACTCTGCATTCTGTCAGTATTTAATAAGAGATCATTAACCACTGAGCACTCAATCTCGGATGACGAATTATTAAATTTGAAAAATTAAACATATTGGCAACGTTATTTATCGGTAGATAGCTATAGTGTCGTAGGTTGAAATCTGTTTTCGAAAGAATTGCCCTCAGCACTACATGTTTAAAGATGAAACGTCAACCATGCACTTTACGGATTATATTAGGCGGTAAGTATATATTGGTTTCGTTATGCGTTTTTAGCAAATGGTTGCGTTACTCAAGATATAAATATTATTTAAAATTATTAATGAAAGCAATGCCAAATTAGGTGGGAATCATAACCTCTGCATTCCGCGTGTGCAGTCGTAACGCCTCGCGGGGCATTGCACGACGTGACGCCACCACGCGCCCCTTTGCCGCATCGCATTACTCAGCACCAACCAACCCCGCCTGACCTTAATTTTACCATCTCTTTTTAATCGTATTTATTGGCAAATTATTTGTGCATCTTACCGACTATACACTAGCGAAAAGCAAATAGCTCGGCAAACAAAAATTTGCTCTTACATCACAATGTTCAAATAAGATGAAACGATTTACATAGCTTTTCCTAACATATATTTTTGTTAATGTATATGCACGTTTTTCATAAATTTCATCAACTTAAACAGTAATATGTTACTAAATTAGTTAATTAAACAATGTATCTAACAAAAAGAATGCTACAAAAGTACTTTTATTTTAAGTATAGGTATTGTTAAGCAAATTTTTGCCTGGTGATATAAAACAGAACTTGTTTTTCATCTGACACCTCCATCTGTTTATCATTTACCTACAACAAATAATTAATATACATACCTACAGATAAAACATAGTTAACTCGGATACTGTAGACAAACGGATACGTCACTGCAAATCCGGTAGTTAGTTATACTACCAAACTATTTCGTATATGTATCTATCTAAGTTATTAATTTTATTATAGACAAAAGCGCGGTTTTCATTCGGTATTATACCAGCATTCATCGAATTTATTCCTCGACTGTTTTATTCATAAAAGTGTTTAGTGACTAGGACAAAGTAGGTACATAATTATGTATTAAGGTCTCACAGTCAGTCGGACTTATTTGTGTCATAGAAATTACTATGAAATGCATGCCTTTCTTGTATTTCTGATTTGTGATGTATGTTTCTTTTCTTAGTCAAATCCAGCACATATTTAGTAAGACTGAAGATTCGCTTGGTTGCAACCTGCACTGACATTGGTATCAATTTTTTACATTTAATCCTATTCACTACATTTTATAGTCGTACAACCTTAGTTATATGATGATGGTGCGTTATCTTGCGGTTCATCACGCACGCCGACGACTACGGACAGACACGCACGTAACATGGTCTTGTAAATATGTTACGGCGGACATGTCTGCATTACCCCGTACCTTAGATGAAAACAAAATTTTGTTTTCATCTAAGCCCCGGACGATACCTTTCCCATGGTGCGGTCGGTGCGGGCTGGTCCGAGTCCAACCGCAATATCACGCGTGGCAAGCTAGAATTATAGGTATATACTGTCAATCTACTTTATACTGATTAATTTATTGTTGCAGCCTTCTGGTTTTCTGGACCAACCGCTAGCGTATTGCTCTATGCAGGAGGTCTACTGCATATCACGGTGGGACCCCGCTAGGAAGTACTGTCTTCGAATAGTCATGCCTCATGGGTCGCTACTTTTACAGGTAGGTCACCATGCTCATCAAGGGCGAATGTAATTATTTTCTTGAAGGGCACGCAGAAGGGCGAATTGACTATAACTAGGCACCTATGTGCTGTGTGGTCTTTACGCACAGTAGGAACACAAAAATCCGTCTGGGGATGCCTTCGCACCCTACTAATGCTCCTTAGAATAATTGCTCATAGAAAACGAGAAAAGATAGTACCGAAAAAAAATAGGCTGTTAAACACAATATCACTCCTTTGCATTGCGCAGTCGGGTAAAAATACTTTTAGTGCTAGTTACCCACTATTTAGTCGCTTTTACAACTTGAGAACACGCTAGCTGTCCTAGTGCAAGTTTTTATTACGTTCATAATATTTCAGTGCATACTTTATAGTACCTACATACATAAGTAAATTATGTACTAGGTAGGTACCTAAATATTAGGTATGATATAGCAATCATTTTGAAGGTAGTTTATCAGTACAGTAGGTAGGCCGCCTCTCTGTTTCGGCGTCTTTCAGTCTAAGGTCAGTTACATTTTTAAAGGTCAGCTTTTATGTGGCGCTAAAAGGTCAAAGTTTTCTTTTCAGTGGCTCTGTCAAAGATAACCTAAATAAGTACCTAAAGACATGTACTTGCCTACTTACCTACCTACTAATAACACAATTTATAATTCCGGTTTTATAAAATCAGATAATTCTCGTCAGACTATTAGAGATATGTTAAGTCGTCTAGATCAGCTGCTTTCCATGCATAGGATTTTTTTTTCATACAAATAAATTAATAGCCACATCCGTTGGTGTTCTAGTATTTGAAAAATAACTTAAATAATTATAGAATCTATCATAATTATTTTAAAATATACAATACGTGCCAGTTGCCTTCAAACTTCACACATAGCGCAATCGTCATAAGACACCCCGTGTTACTTACGTTACTAATAACGTCATTTAACACGTGTAGAGTACCTCCTGTTCTGTGGTACCTGCCAAGGGTGTGCCGGGGTAAGCTGAGCAAATATTTACTGAGGTCATAACACTCAATTGTAACATTAATGATTATCTGATCAGCATTTAACCGGTTAAAGTATTAACTGGTTTCTATTATTCATTATTTATCTAGGGATCTCTAAATGCAAAAGCACAGACTTGACTGAAGCTAGGAGGCAACGTAAACATGGGTAGTTTTGCTACAAGAGAAAGTTTATTTTTATCAAATTATCTTTTGTAAATTAAATAAAACTTGCCGTAAAATAAATTAAATTACTAACCGTAGGGTCAGACCATTTACAGCTAATTTCAATTACCGATCTCGAGAGATTTTTTGCATATTTCAGATTAAATGTTCTATTGTTTTCATACAAAATTTCAAATTTGGAATAAAAAATCCGTGATTCTTGATGATCTCTAGTATTGAAATCGGCCGTTAATATACTTACTAAAGTGATGGATGAAGTATGCTTTTCGGAAATTCTATTGACCTATTTAAATAACCGCATCAAATTACCCCACTCTACTCTGTAGATTTTTAAAATAACATTCGTCACATTATCTATTGTGATTAGTTTCGATTGTCTACATAGTAGATTCTAGCGATAACAACCGTCAACGTCAACGTGATCAACACGAGTTGATATTTATTTGGAAAAATATTTAGACACTGCGATTACGACCTAGTGTTTCCTAACGAGTTACACTACACACCTGTAATTAATTTTCTTTCGGACAATCGTACATTTTGTGCTTTTTTATCTGGATGTATGTTAATTAATAAGTGACTTCAGTATAAAGACATACAATACTTATATACCTACAATTAACTGTCTATACATATCTATAAATAATAAAAGGGTGATTTAAAGCTTTTTGTCTAACGACGAAAAACCTGTAATATTTTCTTGTTTGCAGGCAAACGATGCATACACCAGGGACCAATGGTACCACTCTATCATATGGAAGGTAAATATAAAGTTTTTGAATTCAAATATTATAAAAATGTTTAAAAAACAAAATAAATGAAATTTATATAGCTAAAATATAGTATAGGTAAACCTTATATTTCTTAGGTACTTATTACTTTCATTATTTTACTATACAGGGTGCAACAAAAGGGACATGTTAAGCGAAAAGCTATATTAATAGCCCACTAAAAGGACCTGCTCACAAAATTTCAGACCCGAAATCACATGTTTATTTTTCCAGATAGTATGGAGAATTCATAAATAACTTAGAAATGTTCATACAATCATGAAATATAAACATGTGATTTCGAGTTTCAAATTCTGGAAATAGGTTCTCTATAGTGGGCTATATTACATAGCTTTCCGCTTAACATACCCTTTCTGTTACACCCTTTATAGATATCCTAATAATTCATAAGTAGGTATTGCTTTTTATGACGAACGAGTTACTCATTAGTCATTAATAAACAACATAATTTTATATTTTCAGAAAAACATGATACGGTACAGGAAGTTCCTGAACAAAACTGTAAGGAAAGAAGTCGTACTGAAAGAACTGAAGGTTAATACACATCTATTACAATTTAATTATAAGTGAACTACTTACTAGATACAAAGTTTTACCTGCAACTCCATCCACATGATGAAATACAGAAGCACCAGAAGCTAGAAGTAGGCCAACTTATTGAAATAGGCTTTCATAGTTTCACCGTCAAACAAGACGTACAGAGATAATAAACTCACAAACTAACTCTGTAGATTAAAATATTTACCATTAATTCCTTTCAACGTAATGAACTAAGTTGATAAGTAGGTCTTTACTTAGTACTTCATATATGACTTATATTCCAGAACATGGTTGACTACGTTATGACAACCCCTCTGCAAGACGAGAGCGTCACAAGAGCGCCTATGGACTTGCTCACTAGCTTACTTTCAGAGGTCAGTAATTAACCTTAACTCTACTACAAGGACTATCTTACATGACTAATTAAAACTCTCGTAATATAAGCTGACCATTTTAATAATTTCTTCGCCATCATATCATCAGCCTATTGCAGTCCACTGCTGGACGTAGGCCTCCCCCAGGGCACGCCACGAGACTGTGCCATGGGGGGTTTTTGCCCATAGTTACCACGCCGGGCAGGCGGGTTGGTGACCGCAGTTTGTTTTTTGGACTATGTTGTCAACACGGGAGGCGCTGCTGCCCACCTCCCGGAAATCCGTACGATACCCACGGGCAAACATGGGGTGGTACGAATTTTACTCTGTCGGCACCACGCGGCACAATATCGCCATAATATATGAAAGTATTAAAGTGGTATATATTATGGGTCATGTCAACGGACAAGTTATTTCTTTGTTCAACAATTGGTTTAAGTAAATAATACTCTTCCCAAGCACAACACTACTTGGTGCCAAATTTTCAAAGGTGACTGATCCTTGAAACTCGCAATTGTGCATAAACGGTACTTATGTATTATGATCGGGTATTAATAGCTGAGTATTAGGTACATAGTCGGTCGGTGCCAGAAGCCGCGTGATGTTTATTACTGTTAGTAGAAATTGGTTTATTTACTGAAAGGGCGCTGATTGATTTGTACCACACTTCTTTACGACATGTTCTCAGCTGATACCGTCATGATGTGACGTTGTTGACCGTTGTGATACACATTCTTAGTGCATGTTGCATATCTAATTATTCTGGCTTTTTTTATTGGAAAGAAAAAAGTGCAGCTCTCATAGCTTTAGGTTGATATTCGGATTTTATTTTTGCTATAGAACTCAAAATTTTCCACAGACTGGATGTATTGTATGTGCTCGTGAAGTGAATCGTGACCATCTTATTAGGAGATATATTTGTCAGGCACATATCGGCTTATTCTACGATGAGCAGACATTCAATAACATTTATCGACAAGGGGCGTGTGAAATAAACTGTTATTCACCTGATTTCTGTTCGGATATTATTTGGGACTAGTGGACGCCCGCGACTCCGTCCGCGTGGACTACAGAAAAAAAACCAAATATCGAAATTATCCGGGATAAAAACATTTTCCGCGGGATAAAAAGTAGCCTGTCACAATATATTCCTGAAAACTGCATCGAAATCGGTTCAGCCGTTTCTGAGATTAGCGTGCACAAACGCACATACAAACCGACAGACAAAAATTCCAAAAATCATTGTTTTCGGTACTATTGCGTTGATAAAGGTATTCTATAATATTTTTTCTTATATATCTTCCATGTACAGACAGCGATCCGTTACATTTTTATTATATGTATACAGGGTGTTATGTTATGATATAAAAATTCTCCATACTATCGAGACATTTTTCAATAGGTTCTTACAATGTTAACATACCCTTTTTGTTACACCCTGTTAGACCGGATAGTGTTATACGAACCTCTTCTTTAGGTTAGGTACTCTTTTCTCTACATATCTCATGTGATTGTGCCCAAAACATAGCGAGTTAAATGGACAGTCATTTTCCGCCGGTGTTTGACGGACAAAAAACGATTTTTAGATCCTAAAATAAAATAAAATACAATGTATATAACCTTGTATATTTTTCAGAATCAAGATTGCAAAGATTGGGAGGAGTGGGGAGAAAATATCACAAATGTGGCAGCTCCACTGCTAGCGGAGCGGTGCGCAAGCGGCGAACTATGTGCCTTGCTGGCGAGGCTATGTCGCCAGCGGCCCCGCTCCGCTCCGCTACCCGCCCTCGCTTCGCCTGTGCGCCGTGTGCTCACCCGTAACGTCGACTTTGCTAGAGCACCTAACGCCAGACAACTTGTTAGAGAATACATAAGGTAAATAACTATATCACGGTATTTATTGATTACATTTATATATTTACAAAGTTACCGTCTACCGGGAGGGTGCCCAGAATGCTGGCAGCATTGCCACGTTGTATGGCAATGCAAATTGATTACTATACTACTATAATTGACTACTATATTCTGAAATTTATAATTGGCATTAACCTTTAACGTTTATTAATAAACTCTATTTTGGGACATTTTATTTGTATGGCTCATGAAACATGTGGCTCATGAAACATGTGTAGCACATTCACCTCTTTTTAGACTATCTAGCCCTCTATGCACGAAGTCTAGACTTGCGCAAAAATACATACAACATAGTAACCCACTGTAGTAACCTAACCTAAATTGTACGTAGGCACAGCTCCACTAGCAGCGATTTTATTACTTAGGGTCTCGAGGTGACACTGCCAATTATCATAATATGGTTATATTACCAGTAAATCAATTGAATTTCTGATACTGACGGAGAACCATTCCAGCATCTGAACAGTTTCAAGTAAAAATTACTGCTAATTCCGTCCTGAGCTGATGAGCCTTTCGTGCATGTCGTAATAGTCGACTAAGGAACACGGGCATTATTTGTAAGATATCAATAAAATACTGAATCTAAAATCGATTATTCTATTTGGAGTTTAGTAGGTTTTCTAAATATTTACGAATAGCCACGAACAAGCTTCAATATGCCACTGTATTTATATGGGAGGGTCACGTGCCGACTAGACTAGGGACGTGATAACAGTCCGCTCACTAACAGCGGAGTTTATTTACAGCTCGACCTAGCCAAATTGTAAACAGAGAAAATTTGTTTACAGTTTACAGTTATACAGGGTGTAACAGAATGTAAAAGAATAGCCCACTGTAGAGAACCTATAAACAAAATATGAGACTCGAAATTACATGTTTATTTTTCCCGATAGTATGGAGAATTTTTCAATATCTCAGGAATTTTCATACAATTTTGAAAAATTAACATGCGATTTCGAGTCTCAAATTTTGTGAATAGGTTCTCTACAGTGGGCTATTTACGTAGCTTTTCGCTTAACATACCCTTTCTGTTACACCTGTATACGTATTTGAGAGATTTACATAGGTTTGCTGTCTATTTATAGTCCCGGGCCTCTGTTGAAAATAGTTTTAGGCAGATTAGGCTAATGAGGTAGCCAGAACTGCAGGGTCACAAAGGAAATCCCTCAGCCACGTTTAGCATAGCGGGGACCGATGCAAGTGGTCAGTGACAACTTGCTAGCTTATCGCCAGAGGGAATGCCCGAGTTCCTTAGTCGACTCCTATGACATGCACGAAATGAGATACAGCTAAAATATTCACTAGAGATAGTGAAGCCGTGAAATGAATCAGCGCAGGATTGACCAATGGTGACATTAATTTTGACAATGCTGTTATTTGCATATTTAATTATATCGCACTTTTTAACACTACACCTATCTAGGTAGCCTAGTTTGGTACATGCATGTATTAACTACCAACCTACTTAAGTATTGTTGTAAGCATTTGCAACTCCTTATCTACGACGACGCATGCGCAGGTATATAGGTACTGCGTATTTAATTACCATAGTGCTAATATAAAGAGGACATGGCCTAACAATATTATTCATAAAATATTATTTTTCCGTGGATGACGGAGGGAATATTATGGTGGGGTGGGGTGAGATTAATGTGGGTCATGTGGGTGAAAGGCATGTGCTAGTGATTGATTCACACTGCGCAGCCTAGAATAGATACGAGTAGGTACCTACATTGGCGGGCATTATAGGGCCCTGATTGTTCAGCTCCCCCTCTTAACTGCTTCATGGTTGCTGATTGGCATAGAACGTATCAAGCTTGAATTTATTAAATACTAGTGGACGCCCGGGACTCCGTCCGCGTGGACTGCGGAAAAACAAAATGTCAAAATTATCCGGGAAAAAAGCATTTTCCCGAGATAAAAAGTAGCCTATATGTTAAGCGGGACCTGTGACAATATATTCCTGAACACTGTATCGAAATCGGTTCAGCCGTTTCTGAGATTAGCGTGCACAAACAACGTCGACCCGTTACAATTTTATTATATGTATAGATATAGAAGATGTCTACCGTAAACCGTTAGAGCATTGAGCATAACAAATTAATAAGAGTCATGGGTCATTAACATTATGTATGAGACAAAATGTAAACAAATAGTAGTAAATGAAAGTAGGTAGGGTAGGTCCTATTTACATACTTATTGTTATTTTGGTATACTGTACAAGTCAGTAGAGGGTCTTGGTGTTTTGTGGCTGACCACCTGTCACTACTAAGCGAACTTGTAATCTCAACTATACCCTCAAAATTGGTCAGAAATGGCACCATGTGGTTCTATCGGCCCTTGGGCTCTGCCTACCCCGTAAGGGATAAAGGCGTGATTATATGTATGTATGTTATTTTGGTATTGGTCATCAACCGTTTTTGCTACCAGTGGCCGTCTTATCGCAGGAATGCATTACTCTACCGATAACGATTTTATATGCATGGCAAATTTTTGATACAGGTGGTGAATTTAAGATCTTTATACATACAGTTAGGTACAATACCTACAGGCCCAAACAAAACCTACATACTTAAATAATTTACCTATATTTAAATAAAATATAGAATAACTAGGTGTGCGTTTTGACCTACTTACGCAGATTTATACAATAAAAATTAACTGCCCACTTGTGAAGTTACATCCTGTATAAACGTAATTAAACTCGTGGAACACACAATTGGACTCGGCACTTTATCTACCTACGTCAATACTCGGCTAATTATAATTTTAAAACGACGTTAAATAATACAAATAGGTACCTACTTCGTCATATGAGTTATGGTTTGCCCACTTTTTAAATAGGTAGGTTGGTATTGAAAAAATTGGAAAACTAATTCATAATTACTTATATTTTTTAACTTTATGGCTATTAGGAAGGTAATTACTTGAACATTTTGGCATTAAGCCTACAAATCTAGCAACCTTCCTCTAAATTAAGTACTTTGGATTTCCCACAAAAATAACAATCAATATGTACATTTCATGGACTATTGCGACAATAAATATTTGACAAGCTAGCTAGAGTGTTATATAAGTACGTAGGTAGGAGCCTTTAGTAAAAATCTACGATAAATTCGCCGTATAAACTTAAGTGAGCTACAGGCCTAACAGTCTAAATTTTTTGCTAAAAATTAGACAATAGTTTAACTTTTTATGGCTGACACAGTACAGTGATGTTTTAAACTTTTTACTTGTAATGGCACATCATCACCTAGAATGACGCAGCTATTAGACGTAACATACCTAACACCAAAATGTCCAAGTCATTAAGATACTATAGTTCATGTAAATAAACGATAAATTCACAGAGTAAGCTCCGTGGATACGTTAGTCGAGAATCTTAAGAAAATAAAAAAGGTCTGGAAGTCTAATGTTACCGATAACCCATTTCTCCATTCAGCCCATATTGTTCTTATTAGTTTTTTATGAATGACCTGAAATAATTTTATTTACAACGCAACATAGATTATAACAACATATACTCAGGCATTGAGGGCATGGACATTGCACTTAAACATGATAGCGATCGGCCAAATGACAAATTAATTTCGTTGTCTGTCGTCACATCTCCGTCCAAGATTCTCATGTTTAGATGTAGCGAATTATTACATTAATTGTATTTAATTAAATTATAGGCAAGCCTTGATTAGGTAACGCATCGACTATTATATTAGGAATGGCATAACATTAAGTACTTACTACATCCTATCGCCTTCATACTAAGTACCTAGCATCCACCTATTGAATTAATCTAGACTGCCTGGGCTGCCGCTGGCTCCATGAATAGTCAGAGCCCCTTCATTTGCAGAGGATAAAGTCCAATTTCTTTTATTCCAGTGCACTTAGCGCTCACAACTCAGGGCCGGCTCTGGTACGACGTTTCGTCGAGGTGACCCACGGCAGCCGGACCAACTGCCCCCATCCACGCGCCGCGCCCAATCTCACTGCGGTGGCGTTGGCAGCGTTGGACGACCATTACCGCGATGTCAAGTCGCCGCATGTCTGCGATAACAGCGAAGATAATGTCCGATGCTTTGCTGATATACTGGAACACATGTAGTCTTCATGAAAGAAGCAATTGTTTTTTATAGGTTCACACAAGACATAAATAGAACCGACTCTTCATTATGGTACCTAGTTGTTGTACTATGGTGGACAAACTTACATAGTTCCGTAGGTTTAAAAATTGTATAGATACTTAGTACCTACAATTTATGTTTCAGGTCCGAGTATGAAGACTGGCTGGTAGTCGTAGGTGCAGTTCTCCAACCGGTGCCACTATGTGCAAACGCAATGAATTGCCCATATGTGGCCAAACGGCTGGGCCAAGTAATGTTTGTGTTGGCCCGAGACCCGAGATGTGCGGCACACGGGTGCGTGGCTCCAGCTCGGGCGCTTCGCCAATGTCCACCATCGTGGCTTCGGGCTGCTGGCCCATCGAATCCGTTGCTGGGCTTGCCGCAACAACAGCTCTGCTCACTTTGGGGCACTATGGTAAGTTTTAGAGCAAGGTGTTAGTGCTCGTACCTTTTATTTTAGAAGAAAAAGGTCTACCTTTGGACTTGTTTATGGTGATTATAAAATGTTTCAATACAAAATATTTATTATATTCATTACAGCTGGGTGCTCTCTTGAACTGCTGCTGTAAAAGGAAGAGCTTTCTTCAGAATATGAGTAAACAGCTTCCCGATTTCCTAATGGTGGCTTTAACAGAAAATGTAAGTATCTACTTGGTATCTATGGAGGTTATTGGGGGAGGCCTATGTTCAGCAGTAGACTTTTCATAGTTGATAATGATGATGATGACTTAGTCTTAGAGTCAGATATTCCTTTGATTGGCATCAGACATTACGAACTAGTCGTAAAAGTTTAATGTGGGACTAGGTTAATGTGTTGTGTAGTATGTGATTTTTTTTTCTAATTTTTTAAAAGGGGGTTTTTACCCAAGGGTATGTCAACCCCATTGTATCACCTTATTTTACAAAAAGGAAAAACAATCTGAAAAAACGACGGGGTGTTATAAGTTTGACGTGTCTGTGTGTGTGTGTGTGTGTAAATGTGTATGTGTCTGTCTGTGGCATCGTAGCTCTCAAACGGATGATCCGATTTTAAAGCGGTTTTTTTTGTTTGAAAGGTATATCAGTCGAGAGTGTTCTTAGCTATGTTTGGTGGAAATCGGTTCAGGTCTTCAAGGTCATCAGGTTGTTTGTTAGGTGTGATAGGAATGTTATACGCTCAGTTTGCTTGCAAGCATATGTGGGATCTGACATTTGAAACACTAATGTCTTCTGGAACCATTGAGCTGGTCTGCTGTTGGGGCTCGGAGATAGCATAGAAAATAGGAAGTCTCAATAGACGTAACCCTGGACTGCCTTTTAGTAAACCCATCGAGTTTGGGCTCGTTGAATTTGTCTTGACTGGTTCTCTTCATGTTTCTAATTGACGAGGACCTGATGCTGGAAATGGGACGGACGGAAACCCTGGAATGCCGGAATGAAACGGATAAACCAATTTATATTTTTGCTGAAAATCTAGAATGACCAAAGTTTAATCTTTATTGTTTCTTAATCTCTGCAATTCTCCCAGAGCCAGTTTGTCATGAGGATTGTTAAACAGCTTCCTTTGGTAGAGATCGCATATAGCGACCCCATCTAAACTTTTTACGCGGCGAAAAATAATTAATCAAAAATTTCATACGTACGGTCAACAGCAGGCCAAGATAACCATTTGCAGTTCAAAATTAGCGGTTATGCCTCCGACATAAAGGTGGCACAAAGTCCCGAGTAGATAGTCTGCCATGCTTTAGTTGGTACTTACGTAGTGTTAAGTTATTTTTTGCTTTTTATAGGGTTTAGCATTTTAAACCTTTTGTCATTGTTAATTGCGTACTTTTTTTGGGTCGGGGTTTTTTTAAATTTTTATCACATGTATCACAATTAGGTGTATCCGATTTTTTCATGAGATATGCAAATTTATTTGATGGAATGTGCCCGGAACGGAGCCTCATTATCAATTTTACATATTTTCTACATAAGATTGTATGAAAATTTCTGAGATATTTAAAAATTCTCCATACTATCGGGAAAAATAAACATGTGATTTCGGGTCTCAAATTTTGTGGATAGGTTCTCTATAGTGGGCTATTTACATAGCTTTTCGCTTAACATACCCTTTTTGTTACACCCTGTATAGGAGACAAAAATAATTCACTCTCCATAACATGAATTGGAGAACTTTTGATAAATCCACCAATAATTATTTATAATTAATATTATTTATAAACATTCTAATTTAACCTTTTTCCTCACTCTCACATCTAGCCGGCGGCCTTGGAAGGTCTTTGTCTAATGCTGGAATGGGAGGTGGCGAGCGGTGAGCAGACACAGCTGGAGATCATAGCCGCGCTGCAAGGGACCGAGCTGGGCAAGAAGTACTACAGGGACCTTTGCGAGCGACAACAGTATCTCAAACAACTGGTAAGATGGATATTCAGTCCTATCTTTATTTTTCGCGTGATACGTTAGTCAAATACTTCAACCCATTAAAAATAAGTCGTAATGTCTGCTGTGAGCTTTATTGAAGCTTGAGGTTCTTGATGGTCGCCACCGTCTATTTTACCTATCTGATATTCCCTCTTCTAAAGAGTATACAATCCCTTTGAGTGGGTTTCTGGGTGTTCTAGCAATCAGAAGGCGGTCCCCGTCGTCTGGCGCTGCCGGTGCGTGCCACGGACGCCGATGTGGCGGAGCTATTACAGGCAGGGGCGCTCGGCAACCTGGAGTGCCTGTCGCTAGCCTTCACCAGCGTTACCAGCGACTGCGCGCATCATCTTATCAAGGTTGGCATATATTATAACCTAATTCGCATCACAGACAGGACACTTAGTTATGTCAGGCATGGCGGCTAAATGGAATAAATGCCTACATAAAAACGATGATGGCTGTATTTTGCCATATCTTCATAGTCCAATTTGTAGGATAATCACGAACTTTTTTACATGCCGTAACCCTATCGACTCGCTAGCAAAATCTATAAGATGACATTTGGACGATAGGTAGTAGGACTATCGAGAGGTTCGTGCTTGCCCCACTGAACATGACACGTAGCTGAAGCTGGATTGAAAGGATGATGAGTTACCTTACCGTCATTCATGAGGAATAAAAAACCCTGTCTCATACAAATATATCTTCGTAAGTAACCAGGTTAGCTAGCAGAGAATGCCATTGAAGGCATTAATTAAGCTCGCTCGTGTATGTTGTGTTACATACAATAAACAATTGTATTTATCTTTATTATATGTTCCTATGCCAGTTGCCATCCCTTCGGTACCTGAACCTGTGGGCGACGAAGTTCGGCGACAGCGGAGTGCAGCTGATCGCAGAGCACCTTCCGCGGCTGCAGGTCCTCAACCTGTGCGAGACTCCCGTCTCCGACAAGGGGATAGAAGCTTTATCTGGTAACTATATCATTAAATACTTAATTAAACATATCGATCATATGCCTAACCTCATCCTAAATTATTTATTACAAAATATGGCGTACCTACTTATAAAAGAAGTTAGGTAAATATAGAGCCAATCTGCCGTCATTCTAAAAACTCTAGGCCTTCCTTCTACGTCTTCCTATATCCTTTTTAAAACGGCGTCAGCAAAGTGCCTAGGCATTAACTGATATATATAATCTATAACTTTGGTAAGTAACGGTTTAAGAATAGAAATATTACCTAGGTCATATTTCTATTGGTTTAAGTTATTGCGGTACCAATTACATACTTATGTTACTGTGCCCCTAGCTAGATAAGGCAGAAGGCCCCCACAGTTTTCCGCCACCCCGTTCCGTCTTGAACTTCCCGTTGTAATTACTTATAATACCACGTATATTTTTAGGTTTATCAAGCCTTCGAAGATTAAACCTGAACAGCACGAAGCTATCCTCGGAAGCCTTCGAGATACTCCGCCAAAAACTGCCGCAGCTTCAAGAGTACGACGTCAGATATACTGAAGCGTGGTGATTGGTCAATTTGGAGCACTAATTAATGAGATACGACCTTCCAGCCACCAAGGTATCTACCTCTAGGGTGTAACGTTGTTTTGGCATTTTGAAGCTGTGCGTTTTCAATGTATTCTGGTGTCTGGCTGAAATATTTCTGTATGAAGGTAAGCAAAGACAACCGGCTTAAAAAAGAAAATTTGCCATCCGTGTGAAAGTTCCATTATTATGAGATATCTCGCGAGTTGTTTCGTATCAAAGGCCATCCATATCTCGTTTTACAAAAGCTATAGGGAATTCCCTGCGACACTGTTAGTGTTCGTGATCGAATTTATAGGAGGTAAAGGTAATGTTTATCTGCACATGCATATATAATAATATGGGGATACCTTGGAGAGTACAGTGTTCACTGGGAAATTATCTATCGAACACGCTACAAAACAATGTGAAACAACTTACACTTGAGGTATTATACTAAAAATGTTGTCAAATAAGTTAAAATTAATTTATAAATAGTAAGCGACATATGAGAGTTCTATCAAACTTGTTTACTAACTGTAGATATACCTTATGTAGATGTTTGAGAAATACAGATTCAGAGGAGGTTCTGCATAAGAATCACATGGGTTGGGCTAAACTCAGCTGTTAACGGCGGTAACATACATTTGATAGAACTTTTACACGTCCTGATATAGCCACCGACTACTTTAAATAGCCCTAATACGGTTCATGGTTATAGCACACTTAACACCTCGGAGTTACCTGTTCACATATGGGCGAAATAAATATTTTATGAAAAATGCGGCTCGTGGGTATTATCGGACGCGTAGCGTCAGAAAAGACAAATACTACTCGTATATGACAAAACATAGGTACAACCTTTCACACTCAACCGATGACGCTTTAGTGCATTTGCCTGTACTGGAGATACGTTCGATCGAGTTAGACGCATCTTTTGTCAGATATGTACCGACCCTAAAGGCGCGGTCACGCCAAACAACGCGCCATATTTGGCAAGTTAACCATATTGTACACGTCCCCATTATTATAACTGTAAGCCTGTAACCAAGGATAAAAATTATGGTTCATTTCGGGATTTGCCAAGTAATTCTTATATAGACAAGTGCATTATCGTCGTGTGCTATGTTATTAAAAAATACATTACTTACTATAGTCCAGTGTAAATTCAGTCTGGTGTTAGAATATAAAATATAGAATAAATATTCGAATTTAATGTAGATAGACACTTTTAAAAGTGAATTGTATGACCAGTTGCACGAAGTATTTATCAAAATCATGGTAAATATAGGTACAAATACCTAGTATAAACTCTAATTCTCTGTACTCTAATATTTACTGTGATTAGATAAAGTACCTAGCAAGATACAGAATTGGTATAAATTAGCAAAATTTGCTAACATGAAAAAAGACACAAGTGTTAGGGGATATGAACTATGGATATGAAGTACACTAATCAATTTAGCAGCATACCTATTTCCATCTTTATCCCGCGCTGACCAAACTGACGTTCTGTTTCAGTCTAGCATAGTGTATTCGCGTTAAGAATAGTTACATGTCGTCACGTGACTCAGCTTAGCCACGCCCTATTTGTAAAAATAAAAATGGAACGGGGTGTTTGTGTCAATAAATTTGAAAATACATTGCGAAGAAACCAGAAAAAGAAGCGGGTAGTGACTTTTATCGAACGTGTACGTGAGGTGTTTTTCAAAATTATTACATCACATAAAACCTTTTATTACTAAATCGCAAAATGGCAGTGTATAATAACACTCGAGGCAATTATGAAATTATTTTCATTTGTTTCATTGGAGTGATATTCATTTGCCTGTGTTGTGTATCCTCTATTTACTGGTGTCGGGTAGTATTGATTACTGCTGTTGCTGTGGGAATCAGAAAGGGTGATGAAAAATGAGCCAGTTTGATGTGTGTGCTGTTCTGGAATTTTACTTGACTTTATTTAATGATATGAATGTACATCTCCGGCTAATAAAAATATCGATTAGGATCCTTACTTTAATTCAATTGCACCGATGAGTCGTAGTCGACGGCTGGTTTTGGTATACAGGTGTTTGCATTGACGCTGGCTGGCTGGTAGACGGTTGATACAGTGGTGAGTCCGCTTCTGTGGATCTGAATTGTTCATCAAGATCTTCATCGTCGTTGTTGCCAATAGTCATCGTTATCAGTAGGAGAAGTTACATTTGAAAATGAGTTCTTGACTGTTTAGTAACTTTTAAAAACTGCAACAAATCAAAATACGGGCATACTTTCTTCTTCTTTGCTGCGCTACCACTTCTTTCATCATTTTCTTTTTTTTTTCACGCATGTAATAATCTCTTACGGCTTTCCATTTTTTTGCAGAAATTGTACTGAAAAGCAAATGATTTAAATTTAAATTTTAATAGGATGATTATGTTATTATTTATGTACCTAATAAAATTTAACTTAAGTTTTTTAAATTGTGTTCAATTAATTAATTTTACATTTTGTTTCAGATATCTTGCCAAAGGTATTGATTTAAATACAATAAGTGAAGACTTCTTGATTGGGCGTTCTACTGCGTATGATATCGTCAAACATACCTGTATACAAATATGGAATGTACTTCAGCCTAATGAAATGCCAGAACCACTTCTATTTGGAATTCGAACGCCGAGCTTTTTTATAAGAAAACTAATTTTCCAAATTGCGTTGGGGCATAGATGGTAAACACGTCAGAATAAAATCACCTTCATTAATTATTATAATTATAAGAAATACTTCTCCATCGTGTTAATGGCTGTAGCAGATGCAAACTGTTGTTTTACAACGATTAATGTTGGTGATTATGGAAAAGAATCGGATAACTCTATATTCAGAAAGTCTACATTAGGTCAAAAGTTTTTCAGAAATGATAAATTTACCGGAAGACAAAAATTTGCCCAGTTATACAAACGAACCCCAACCTTTTGTTTTTGTTGGAGATGAGGCGTACACAGAAATATGATGCGCCCATATCCTAACAGAAACCTAGATAGAAACAAACGTATTTTTAATTATCGTCTTAGTAGAGCGCGACGATGTGTAGAATGTGCTTTTGGCATATTAACAAATAAATGGAGGGTAACACTAATGCAAGTTAACCCTGACTTTGCCACTACATTTTTGCACAATTTCGTACGAAGGAGAGTTGGAACTAACTTTGACGATGAAAGTGTCCTTTACAATGTATTCAACAAATTTCAAATTTGTCGAATTCTGCTATAGCCACCAGAGATTTTTTTTAAAATTACTTTGTTAGTGAAGTAGGAGCGTTACCCTGGCAAAATCGAATCAATTCTGTATTCTGATCTTAATGTAATTTTAATATAAGATACAGCATATAGATATAATATATCAATAATATTTTAATGTTAATAAAAATATGGTAAAAAATACTCACTTTCTTTTCTTTGTCTTCGTTTCTCAAATTATTCCATTCTTCAAAACAATTCTCAGCGACCTCTTGCCATGCTTTCTGTTTCAAAACTTGTCACTATATGACTTTTCTGATAAATTCCATAGACATGGCCGTTGTTCAACTTCAACAATCAATTTTTCCGTGTCGAACTTTTCGCGAGCGAGAAACGTTCGACTCCTACGCATCCCGTATGTCGTGTCGCTGCCACGCTGACCGCTCTCCGCAGCGCCCCTCCCTCAACCCGGAAATTCGGTCGAGTTTATGCGCGTGAGTCGGCAGACAACTCATTTTGAGTCGTCGTGTGGTACAAACTGCATTTTTGTATGAAACCGAATGCAGCAGAAATTACGCGACAGAAATTTCGCGACTCACAACTCATAAAATTACGCTCGTTTGGCTTCACCCTTAGCCACGCCCTATTTGTAAAAATAAAAATGGAACAATAAATTTCATTGCGAAGAAAGACGAGTGACTTTTATCGAAACGTGAGGTGAAAAGCAAAATGGCAGTGTATGAGGCAATTATGAAATTATTTCAAAATACGGTGTAGAAAGTGTGCATTGGTATAAGTTTAATTTTTACTATGATATGAATGTACCTTTACTTTAATTCAATTGCACCGATGAGTCGTAGAAAAGTCACTATTTTCTTAACGCAAATAGACTAGTAATAGATACTACTATTAGATATATACCTAATACACTTTCTTCTGCAATCTATGATTACTCCTAGACAAATTATTTAGAAAATAAGCATTTACGTTAACATGAGATTGAGCACAATTAATTATAATTCCAAATATTTATTACTGCCTGTATGTGTTATTTATTATGTGTTAGTGTAAGTGGCTACGTACAGGCCTAAAATGAAATTAACATATATATTTAAGGTAACTAGTAAAACTCTTTTTTGTTTGAAATATAAGAAAATATATTTAATTACATTTGGAAGGATTCGAAAATTGCAAGAGGTGTATATACTACATCATGATCTTGATGTACCTACCTGCCTACCTAATCATTCCACTTTTTTTGTATGTTTCCTTTTTGGCCTGTTCGTCATTATTAAATAAGGAATGGAAGATGAATCTGTACCCACGAGAAAATGTAGTCCATGAAATTTTACACTACGCTTTGAAACGTAAGTATTGTTATTAATAAGAATATCATGTGGTTAAAGTTATTTATAAGGAATTTGAGGGCTGTGAGAATATGTACCAACCTGTCATGTGTAAAGTGGGGGCGCTTTCTTGTTGAGCGTTTGTCATTTATAATTATGTGTGATTAAAATTTAATAAAGTATATAAAGTAAGTACGGGCCGAGACACGATGCTGCATTAAACAGAAGAAAAAATACTTATCTACTATACTAATCGCGAGTAGCGATTATAAATCAACTGTTGATTTGAGAGTTAGGTATTTTACCTTGGACTCTTGTAATTGTTACATTATTATTAAACTATTATAAAAATGCATCGTCATGTCTTGATCCGTCTAAACAGCAGATCCGTGAATAATACACGTTCAGAAGTAACAGTAGAACTATTTGTATAATAGTTTACATCCTACCGAAATCTAGATGTAACTTTCCAGATCCGTACCTATTTCATTATTTCACATTTTCATATAGTCAAAATACGAACTTGTGGACAATTAACCAGCACTGCGTCCAAGTGATAATCATAAATAAGTAAATTTAATAAATAATAAATTCGTATGTTTGCTCTGTATATGTCGGATTACGCAATTAGTACATCTCAATACCTGGCATAAACAGAGGTTTTTACAGTCTATCTTTATTGTAAACACACTATAGGTATACCTACAGAAATTATCAAATTTAATGTTTATTTTATATTTATATGTTATAATGATATTACCTTATACTTAGTTATTCTCCTGCCCTAGAGATAACAAAACATAAATACCTAAGCAAAAAACTTTTTGAAGAAGTTGTAAAGTAGGTGGCGCATTATTAATTAAATTAGATTAACACAATTACCAGAACATATATTTTATTGCATTTCGCTGCAATATCAACACGTTTACAACGTATTATAATAGTCAAACCTGCACTAATTAATATATAATTAAAGACTTTGTAAAGCGCCATGTTCTGACAAAACTTGGAATCGTACCTTATATAGATTTAACTTGATTAAACATTAATTTACCAGTTTTAGCATAGCCATTTTGCCGTATATAAAACTTATTACGTCATAAGATTTTTAATATTATTTTACTCTTGGACAATATTTGTATAAAATATAAAGATATCGCACCATAATAATATAGTTAAGTACATTATATGTGATGTGAACTGAAATATTGTTATTAGTGTCATGAAGAGGTACAAGACTAATGAAATGTGTGTATAAAGTGATTTTTTAATAAAATTATATAAAAACTTCTTATTCCGTTTTATTAGAATACTAGAAAATATATTGACGAAGAGAAGTGTGCCCTTTTGTCATACCCTCAGACAGAGCGATCGAGGCCACAGAACATAAAAAAGAACACGATCAAAGTAGTTTGTATGGAACAGCTTCTTTTAAAGTTGTTTTTTTACGCAAATAAGTAGGTACCTAGTTAGTCTCATGTAAAAACTATAGTATAGTAACACCTTATATCAAGCCCTCGAGTCGCTGATCGCTGATGATCGATTAGACGTCGAAGAAGCACGTTAGTATAGTAGGTATTTTATCTTAGTCCTACTGCAACAAGCAACATTTTTTCTCCCGTAACGGCAGTGTACCTATAGATTTCTCATTAGTATATTTTGCAAAAAGAAAACACAATTGCTTATTACTAAAGAATATATTTAGAGTAATTTATAATACTATAACATAATAATGTGTATGATACATAATAAAACTCTAATCTTAATTTTAAATATGTATTTCAATCACTTCTGAATTTATTTGTAGTTTGTATTTAAAAGTTTCGATAATTTCTCGTCTCCTAGATATTTACATACGATACGAAAAGTAGCTAATTCTTGTGTGGGTACACGCACTAAAGAAATTCAAATATATATTAAATAATCTGGATTTTTATCTACTAGATTCTTATATTAAAATATACATAAGTATCCACGTTTTAGGACATTAAAACCACATCAATGTTATCAGTGAGTACTTCCTACGTCGGATATGATAAATTCCGAATAGGAATTTAAACATATCATATTTGAACAGTCAAATTCATTTCAAATGGCGTCATCAAGGACGCCTAGTCTCTAAAAGTATGATATTCGGAAAGAGATCCCTCTAGCCTTAATATACAAATTATTGCATTTATTAGAACACGGACCGATATTATCTACGTGAAAATTAATCTAATAATAAAAATAGATTGTCATATTAAGAAGTCATTAAACAGTACCAATATACTTGTACTAGCACCAACTAAAACTGGAATCGGGTCCCTATCCGAAACGACTCTGATGGATATTCGACTATGTACATTTATGGTTCACGTGGCAGCCAGTAATGTTGATGTTATATGTATGTATGTAGTAATTTGATGTTTGCATATAACTATAAATCAAACACACACCAAAGACGTACGCACATCGCAAATAATACAATTTGATGTTAAATTGTATAGATAAGCTTATCAAGAATTGCGCAGACGCATTTAAATGTCTCACAAACGCCGTTTGTAAGAAAAATATGGGATTATATATCAAATCTATTAAATTTTGGCATTTCGATGTCTGTGTCGATCTATAAGTGTTCAGGCATACGCACAAAAATGCAACCACAAAATAAAGCTATGTATTGATATGATTCCGTATATTATACAGAACCGTAACGATACAATCTTTGATGTGTATTTTACTTAACAGCGACAGTTGGGCACATCGTTCATTAGGCAACACACTTATTTTTAAAGGAAAAAGATTGACTAAAAAATAAAAATGCTCTCTTTATTTATATCGTATCTTATTTAAGCTGGTTACCTGTGATCTGATTGCATTAAAAATATGATTTAACATAATGAACCATGTACCTACCTAACAATAATCCCATTAAAGTAAATTTTCAATTAAACTAAGATTTAATTATACCTTAAGTATTAAATAAGTGTGCATGTGACCATACAGTTTAGTATCCAATACAATGATAACTCGAAACCAATGTGTATTTTTTAAATGAAATCTTTTCCATTTATGTATACGATTGAACGTAACTACGTACAACTACAAATATTTTTAAATAATAGTAAAAGCAACTTACTTATCAAATAGTAACCCGCCAAAAGAAAAAGAGGCAAAAACAACATCTGAGGTGATCACAAAAAAGTAATTTACATAATGCTTCGAAACGAATTATGGTATAACGATGTCAGATTAAGGGAAATATGTTTAGAACTCATATCTAAAATTGTAATATATAACTGAGATATTACTGATTTCATATTTTGGACTGATATTTAGGTAAAAATACTAAAAACTGATACAGTTTATAGAAGCAAAGAATCAAAAAACAATGGGTGATGTAGTGTGAAATCAAAACCCACATGTCTTCGTGTACTAGGACGCAAAATGTCTACCAGTCAATGCTAAGGAAGTAACTGTATTATAATGAGTGTCCTAGGTTAAAAAAAATGGTTTACTCTTTTATGATAAGAAATCTAACTGCAAAACTACATTTTTTTTTCGTTAATAAACTTCCGATTAAAGTTATGTAACAAGGCTTGGTATTTACAAATGAAGGCGTGCAAACCCATCTACTTATTTATGTATAACTATGTATATTGCGTGGGTATCTATGAATATGGGTCTATGTATAAGCACGGTACCTGAGCAGTTCTTTCCCTAGCATATTTAAAGAAACATAAAAGTCTTTAAAATGACAGCTTGATTCTCTAATAACGAAACAGCATACTAGATTATAGGATATATAATTATCTACAGTGATACGTGAATTAAAAGGAAAACTTTACAATTTAAAAGACTCAAGCTTCTCCGAATCACATTATGCAACAGTAACAGCTTTAAAACTGAGACTGACCGTCAGATCCGATGCTAGGTAAATTCATCAATATAATTACATTGTATTAAAAAACCCCATTGAAATAGCGTAATTATGTACCTACTTATGTATCTGATTAATGACGAGACTGGATCATGTCTGACTAACGTTCGTTGTCGTTGCATTTCCACCATAGCGTCATTTAAGTCTAAGGGCGCGCTACGGCAAAACCGCCGCGGTTTTTAACCGCCTGACTTTGTGACAAAGGGAAACCAATGGAAGCGGCCGCACTGACGGTTTTTTCCCGCGACCGATTTTAAAATCGCGTTTTCTTACATGACTTGCGGGTAAAAACCAAAATTTGTTGTCTATAGAACTTATACCTATACGCGATTTTTGACCGTAGTGTGTGCCTTTCGAGCGGTTTTGCGGTTACGCGGTTAATCGCTTGCGGAAAAAAAACCGTAGTGCAGCCTGACATTAACAAACGCGCTAATGAAGTCTTTCTATTGGAGGAACTGATTCTGAGATTCTTAACGAACCTCAATAGATTTGATAGAGAAATAATATTTGTTTAAGACCACGCCGGGTTTCTCAGCTTATTTTAATGGTTTGCGCATTGTTTAAGCTGTAAAACGAAATACAAATAAATAGTCTTATTTTCGGTAAATTCTACGCATTTTTACATGGCATCCTTTTAGCGATTGTCAGTCTAAACATTTAACACACCACTTATTATCTCCTAGGTAATTCATTACATTATTTTATCGCATTGGTTTTAATGTAACTATTGGGAAGTGGTATCGCGCTATAATATTAAAATAGTGCAGCAACAATTTATGAATATACGCTTCAATATTCCATAGAACATCAAAATTGATTAAGCAACGTACATAGATTCCTATATATCGGCGCCCACCAGTTTAACACAGCTATATCCTGTTCAATTAAATACTAGTGAAGCGGTAATACTGGTCCGAAACAAAATGATTGACAAGAACAACAGAACATCGTTTTGTACCTATCAACAATTCCCAATAGGAACACGAAACGGGTTTTGGAATTTCATTTACAGAGCATTTTCCTAGTTACCTGCACGAGGTTTCGCCGCTATTTCGTGAACGCGGCGAAGACCGCCCACATGACCTCGCAGGCGTCGGGCCGCATCGCTTCAGCTTCAAAATCCAGATCTAACAGGGCGCGGACCCGACGCGTGGCCAGCTCATAGTCCTCGTCAGAGAGAGGGCCGAAAGCGTTCTCTAGCACGTCGGCCGAGTGAGCCAGCATCAGCAGGGCTAATGACCGCTTGTCGGCGTGAGCCACGTCGGTGATCGACCGGCGCAGTGCTGCTTCTTGCACCTGCAATTTAACATACTCAAAGTAGGTACAGTAGGATCACTACCTAATAAAATAACTACAAGTTGAGATGTATAAAATTAGTTTAGTCTACCAAAGTAATAAGAAGGGGGTCACAACTATGTTTGAAAACAGTGTTGCCATTACAATAACATGCGGTGTGGTGCAGCAAAAGTTAGCAAGTGATTATTTCCGCCTTGCATAAAACACATTGACATTCCCATCGAGACATCAATTAAACCCACATTATACATATTCCTCTGTGGCTTAGCCATTTGGCTGCCGTGTTAAGGAGTTCAGATTATAAACTTTAAAAGCCATAGTCATTAACACATTATACTATACGCCAAGCCTCCTGGCACACGCCGTCATAGAACGTTATATGACAGCGCGTGCCAGGAGCGTTGGCGTATAGTATAGTGTGCACTTGCACAGAATAAACATAATCTTCCAGGTACTGTCACTCAATAGACTTGCTAATGTCACAAATGCCAAAATAATGTACATTATTTTGATGACTTGATCTATAACCCCATACACAGGTTTGTTGAAAAACTTGTATAGGTTTACAAATATATTAAAACCAATAAAATCTATGCAAAATCATTGCAAAGCATTGTACATGATTAGCAACACTGCTTTTAACATTTAATTACTATCTATGGTTCATACTTTTTACTATTAAACTTATACTCTTCTAATTATCTGCAAACTTAATTAAATTTTAGTCAACAAAAGATTTCATACCAATAGGCTAGCTAATTAACAGTTATTATGTAAAATCATGTCATTTCCAATCTCTTAAGTGAATTTAAATATATTAAGCTTTAGCTTGTTAATTTTATAAAACCCCAACAAAAACAAACTATTACGTTAGCACAATTAAAATTTCCTCATTTACTGATAACGGTAAACCATTATTGCAACTCTCAAGATATAAAATACGATTGGGAATAATAAAAAAATATGAGGGGTTTTTATTGACAACATAAAATATGTATTTTCATAATAGAACCTTTAATTTTATTACTAGTGGTTATGTAAACATATAAATTCTTGCTTTCAACCCCCATCTTTGTCCACATACATACATTAACATGATACACACTATTTGTCAGGTGCCATTACTGACACCCAACACAATATTATGGGCACATCACTAATCACGAAATTCATTATTCACTCATTGTGAAGCGGTCACAGACCTCATAATTTTTTTTTAGTTGGCTATTTATGCATAAAAGTCACAATACCTATCCTACCCTGACCCTCCTATAGGATAATTAAGAATCATTAGAATATAACCTTGCAATTTCAAAAATATACTATATTTTGTATAGACAAAAGTTATACCTATCATCTTGTGATAGCACAAAAGCACTTACCTTTTTTACTAATCTGCATTTTACAACATTATCTGTGAGGGGATGTGTGGTCATGTCAAACAAAAGGAAATTCTGTTTCTCAGTCGTCAGGACCCCTTTTTCAACTAGGTTCTTTGCCAGCCTTTCACGCACATTTTTCAATTGGAATTTAAGTTTCATTGGATTCCATGTTTCACCTGAAATAAATAAAAAATAATCTTTATATCATTTTCTTTCTTACCTAATACATATGTGCATCATCATCAGCCTATTGCAGTCCACTGCTGGACATAAGCCTCCCCCAGGGCCCGCCACAAGACTGCCATGGGGGTATTTGCCCATAGTCACCACACTGTGCAGGTGGGTTGGTGACCAGTTTGTATTTCGGACTATGTTGTCGAATACCTTACCCATGGGCAGACATGGGGTGGTACAAATTCTACTCTGCCGGCACCACGCGGCCAAATCTTATATATTATTTTCTTTCTCACCTAATACATAATGTGCTATTCGTAAAATTAAAACATTATTTTAATTAAAGTAAATTCTCCACATATTTTTTATGCATTAGAAAGTAAGGTTTCATTAAAATATTGTTAAATAAACTAACCACTCAGGTACTCTATCCAACTTTGAACAGTTTCTGGGGGATCAGTATCTTTCATATGTTTCAGGGCTTCATCTAACAGCACATCGCCAGTAGGAGTATCTGAAAATTTTTCATTAAGTAATCCATACTGCAACTGAAGTTACATGAAAACACAAGTATTGCTTTTAAAGGTATAATACTGTAGTTGGAAATAAATAATGCAAACCATTGAATTAAGACAGTCAGCCAATTTTGGATCTATTATACAAACTGTATCCTTTATCTACATATAAGTAACTTTTACAAAAAAAAAATGTCTGCGAGATAAATACATCTAAAAATGTTTAGCATTGCTTTATCTTTAGACCTAAAAACTGACAGCAAAAGTGATACTTAGTTTGTTTACCTGATTTCACAATAACTTTCCTAGACAGTAAACCTTTTCTTCGCATTCCTGCCCTTTCTAGTTCAATGCGACCTCTCAGTCCAAGTTCAATTAAAATACATCCTCGTAATCCACCAGATATACAATCATTCCAAAAAGACGTGTAACCCTGAAAGTACCAATATACAATAACCACTAACAAGTCACGATCATGACGCAAACATGTCTGTCATATTTATGATTTTGGGTTTATTATGATATTCATAACATTTACCTCCTTATCTTTTAAACCTAAAAGAAGCACTTCTTCCATTAATGTTAGACGAGTTTCCTTTGAGTCTCCGTCATCATAATTTTTATCATTTTTCTTATCGTCGACATCATGATTTTCCTTCAAACCAGTGTCTGGATTGCTATCCTTTATAACATTTCTTCTTTGTACTAAGCCCTCAGAACGATTCATTTTAACATTTATATGACCGCCGCTATTAGAAAATTCTTCAATTTACCAAAAATAAAATAAATTTACAAGAATTTTCGCAAATGAAAGTCGTCGTAAAAGAAACAATTGTAAAATTGTTTGACGTAGACAGGTCTTTTTAAGTTTATTTACCCAAAAGTAAGGCAAGAGAAACTAATGTCCAAACAGCTTAGTCTTCAGCAAAATAATTTCGGAATTCATAATGGATGAATGAAAAGAATTAGAATTTCCCGGCATTTCCATTTATCATCATTATCTTCCACCATAAATTAAAAAATCATTATACGTATGTACATGACATACATGTATATAATTCATCTGAAGTACAAACTAAAGACAATGGCTGTATGGACATAGTTTCCCTTGCATTCTTTTTGGGGTAAACAAACTAAATTAAACCAATTATTTCTTTCTAACTTTCTAACAATAATGGATTGAAGGAAGATTCGGCGGGAAAAGCTGGAAGGGTGCAGTAAATGTTGTGTGTCCGTATTTTTTCTTGTCTAAGAAAATCAAAATTGAGTATTTGTGAATGGCTTGCATGTGTCCGTAAAGTGATGTTCATTCTGATAGATAAGGATTATATTATGATTAAGGCTTGTGATGTGAATCTATGTGCGTGTGCATGGTTTTATACGCAGGTAAGCTGAGTAAAACTTTAGCCGGATTACGATCTCTTCATGGGCGCATGTAAGTTGTTTCTGCAATAATTTTTCATTTTGACTAACTTTACACTTGTTCTTGAGGATTTTCCCGACGTTTCCATTCATCATCATTGTCATTCATCATAAATTCAGAATACATTTTACTAAACAATGATTAGGCTGTATGGGCTTAGTTCCCCTTGCCTTTCCTTCGGGATAAACTAAAAAAAAAAAAATGGATTGAGCAAGAACAACGATTTTATTATTCGATGATTATCGACTGATTGATCTAAGTAACAATAAAAATATAAATCTAACCAAGTTGTTGTGGCTTTAATATTTTGCGTCTCAACCTCAACCGCAGCCCGCTATCATAGAACCTTAGTATATTTGGTATAGAACACATTATTATTATATCCACTACAGAGTAAGTATATTCTTTGATCCTCTCACTCTCTCTCTCTCTCTCCCCCTCTCTCTCTTTCTCTCTCTCTCACCAGCTCGAGATTTCAATTTAAACTGTAACGAAACTGTGTAGTGTTGCCGAACTATCGATAGTTTGACTATCGATAGTTGACCTCAAAAATCATCTATAATATCGATAGGCCTATCGATAGCCCCGTGAGGGTCAATACTATTGACACACAGCAATACTATCGATAGTATTGAAGCTCAATATTGACGTTACTATCGATAGTAAATTAAATGTTTAAAATAAAACGGTATACTTGATGTAAAATAGTGCAACAGTATTTAAGGAGGATTTTATCAATTTACTTGTAATTTACTGTTTTCACCTTAAATGACAATAAAAATTGTTATACGCAAATGTGTACAAACCTTAAAACCATCTCATATCCTGTCGGCCACTAGCTAGACAATTATGGTATTATCAATACTATTAAGGAAAAGGTCACTATCGTTGGGATAAAACTATCGATAGTATCGATTGTTATTGCAATATTCAGGAGCAATAGTATCGATAGACTATCGAACGGCAACACTAAAACTAGAGTTTTTTAAATCCGGTTTTTAAGACTGCAATTCGGTTTTTTTCGGATTGTAGTCAAAATTGAGTTAATTTACATTTATCCACAAATTTTCAATCTAAGTAATTAGTAAATCGGTATTGTATTACTACCTCAATGAGTTTTTATTTTCTTCAGAGTAACCTTCTCGAACAAGGTTTTTGATCTTTAAATATATGAGCTTTGTCCGCTATTTATTTAGTATGCGCCGAGCTCTTCATGACCATAGACGTGCTTATGTTTGAGTTCCAAAGAAGTTAAATAAATAAAATATGCCTCCGTGTGTCCTACGAGACGTAAAAAATATTTTAAAATGTATAATAAAAACTTCAATTACATTTCACCAGTAACTTATATTTATTTATTATTTAAATCATAATTCGAGTCCCACATATTAGCTGTCAACATAACGGCCATCTTTCAGTTTCCATAGTTCATGACAAATTGACAATGACGCGCCTACCAGTTCCATGTTAGATGAAAACAAAATAGCGGAAGATAGGACACGTCCTTAAAATCGTCAACTAGAAATTAGGCATGCTACATATAACACAGCACGCACGAACACACACACAGCTGTAATTGATTTAACGTTGTACACTACTGAGCGATAGAGACAAACCTATTTATTTGGACAGTAGCGCGAGCGAGACAAGCGCGTTTCAATAGACCATCATCGGAATAATTTCGGGTTGAGTCGTGTCAGCTCGTGTCCCGGACAATAACTATGGTAAGAAGCTACTGCAAAAAAGAAACACAGCGGGCGCATTCGCACACGCACGGCACGCAGGCACACGTGCTTGTTTAACTTGTCGCACATAGATGTATCATATATTTTTATCTCGCTCTGCAAAATGGCGATCAAAACAATAAGTGAATTTACAATTATTAACCTAAGAATTTAAAGTTTTCGTGTACTTATGCGTGAAAAGTGATTCCATGTGATTTTTTTTTAGTGATTAGTACAACGTAAAAAGCACATGAAGGCATTTGATAACTTTTACCCCGCTTAAAATAAAAAAAGAATTTCTTCCGTCACACGAGCGCGCTCAACGAATATACTTACTCTCTAACGAGAGAGCGCGCTATTACTACTCTCAACTGCAAATGAGTAAAATCAGGCGACGTTGGCCTAATTTAAGCGCTCCACGCGCTGGAGACGAGTCACTATCTTGTTTCTATTTTGTTTTCATCTAAGATTTTAAGTAAAGGAAAATTTAAAAATTTGATTGATTTAGAACTTTGCAATCTCTAACTAAAACTGTGGATTCTTTGCAGTAAACATTCATCTAAGCAGTAAACAGACTCTCTTCTCGTCACGAGACGCTTGATGATAGATGAGCAGAGCTGTTAGGTATACATATTAAATGATAGATGACTGAGTGGCCAGCGGCAGCGTCGCCGTCGTCAGCTATAGGTAGGAAGGTACTTCAGAAATAAATCCAAACAAGAGAGTATCTAGAGATCTAACTACTATATAAATTTATTCATGACAGGCTGAATAAAAAGGATCAAATATATTCTTATAAGGAATATGAGAATAGTTTAGACACATATTAGTCAAGTCATTATTACACAAATTTAAATATAGGTAAGGTCTCTTATACCTATTCTTCATTCTGTTAAATATCTTTGTACCTAAATTTATATTACTGACAGTGGCTACAACATACACAACTAAACTTAACAAGTCCTTACATTTTTCTATCAATGAAGCAGCAGCAGACAAATCCTCACAGTTACAGCTGGATGTGCGATCATACAAAAGTACATTTCTCAAGCCAGAACAATTTCCCAACAAGGGAAAAATTATCCTGAAGTGCATCTTATCATGAATTTCTAAGTTTTTTAAACTCTTACTCATTTTTATATACCTAGATATACTTGCAATAGCTGTGCCAGGTGAAAATATGCTAGTTTTAACTGTTAAGGTCTCAAGGTGGGTACAACATAGGAACAGAGTTGGAAAAAAGTCATCACTGTATGCAAATGTACCATTTAAACTTAAATAAGTAATTTTTTTCAAATAATCACTTCCACAAGGCAGCCTTAATGGGCTTGTTACATCAAACTGGTGACTTCCTGAAATGACTATACTAAGTTTTATATAATTCTTTTCTAGAACATTTTGATCATAATCTAGTATGTGTTGTAAAGACTTTCTTATTTTATTCTTTGGTTCATATTCATGTAAGCCAGATGCTTTGTTTCCATCATCTTTTTCTTTTAAAATAGCATAGAGCCAATCACATTTTGATGAATTAGCAGTGTTTATATCCTGGACTAATAGATTTGTCATCGTATGTGTTAAGTTAGAATAGAATTCTTTGTCAAAATTGGTTTTTTCCTTATCAAATAACATTATTACTGCAGGCTCTAAAATATCTTCAGGGTGTTTTATGCATTGCATGTTCGAATTAAAATTTCGAGCAAAGAAGTTCTCAAAGAAAGAAGACATATACACTTTAGTTTTATGTAAATAATCAAAACTGCCTCTGCTTACTATTACAAATTCAATATTTGATAAACTTTTTAATATGCAAGTATATGGTTCATAACTGTGAAGATGTGCATAATTATTTATATTATATGACCTATCCATAATGTACATATTAAAATTCTTTAATGAGATTGAAAAACTAATGTTCCCTCTAAAATTCATTGAAAATGTTTCTTTTCTATTTGGTACTACAATGGTAAAGGATAAACTGTCCAATATTGATTCTTTCAAAATAAAAAGTGGAACCATAGAATACAATAAATCATATCTTGATCCAACCAAATGAACATCTTTAAAGTTTTTAAATAATTCCTGGCAAGGTTTTATAAAAGTGGCAGGTACAGTTCCTCGTCTTAAATATTCAGCTTTGTCACCAAAATCACAGTTTACTGTAACATCTGTGATAGTAGGGCATACATCATATATTTTGATCAAATCCATAATAGAAAGAGTGGTAAATGAAATATTTAAGCTTTTCAGATTCTTTAGCTTCTTAGCTGTAGGTAATAGAGTTGATATCCTCAAATCTGATACAGCACATAAATTAAGTACTTGTAAATTTGTAGACATATCTGAGAAAAATTGGAATTTTAGAAATCTAGCATAAGCTATTTTGTTCATAGATACTTTAATCGTTTTAACAACACCTTTCATTCTAACAATATTTCTTGCACTGGAGCATGTGTTATACAAGTTGTATGTGGCTTCAGTATCTAGTTTCTTGATTATCATTATCAATATTTCTTCAGGTAGGTGAAATAGCTGCATTGTTGTAAATAGGGTAACTCACTTATGTTTTTGATAATCCTTTAGCTACCGTGCCGTGGTACTACTTGTTCTGCTGCTAATAAATTTAAGTGCTCCGGATTTTTTACTGGTTCAGCTTATCCTTTGAGAATATGATTATAGGCAACAGCTAGTCAACAGTAAAACCTACCAGCTGCTACCACTATCCTTGCTTCTTGCATCAAGTTATTTACAATTTGTTGCATAAATAATCCATTGATGATATTTAATCAATGTGTTAGGCTGATACAGTAAGGTTATTTTTTGCCAAATAAATACTTATTAGTAAGTGCTATTTTAGGTTTTTTCGAGTTTCACTTTTCTTCTTTTCCTGTTTTTTTTTCATGACCTACTGTATACAAGTTTGTCGTAAAACAATTTACTTTCTACGTTTGTGGTTCTTTTATTTAGCATTGGCGCTCCGACTCACTTCCGACCTACTCCGTCCCTATCTACAAATCATAGATAATTTAATTTACAATATACTAAAAACCATACTACATAATTCGAGAGACTAAACCATAATATATACTAAAAACCATAATTCGAGAGACTAACGGCCGGTTGCACCAAAATCAATGTTATTTACGAATTCAGTTTTACGTATTATTACTATTTTATTTACGTTTAAATTTCCCAAAAAAAAATCAGAAGTATCCGAAAATGGCTGCAAATAAACGGTAGGGTAAATTTTACTAAAGCCTGATAATCAACCTACACTTAGCTTGGAGTGTCTGAAATCATAAATTATTGCATTTGAAATGGAAAACTTGCTAGAAGATATAATGATAAGATTACTCTGGGCGTTGGCAATTTTATGATGGATGAAAATATGTATTATTGACCACAGTGTTATATCTAATGATGTTTCAAAAGAAGTGCGAAGATCGTTTGGAATGGCTTGATATACCACATCAAGAACAGGTGTTACTCCGAAACAAAGTGAGGCTTGGCAGGCAGGCAGGCCATCGAAAATAGCGACCCTGAAATAAGAGAGTATAACGCAATTGCATATGAAACAACTTACACATCGGCAGACTGGCGGTGGAAAAGGTCGCCCATGGATGACAAGAATTCTACTGGATACAGTAAGAGAATCGTAAAGGTCCAGATAGTGATAACTCTCAAAGTTTGTAATGAGAGTATCTCTAGCAGAGCCACTCATAACCCTGCTCATAATACTACACAAATAAAAAAAAGGAAGCTTCATATGCACTTTAGCACTAGTACACAAGGTCGAAGTTTGTGGAGGTTGCAGAAAAGAAGCTCAAATGGCTGGATGAGAGAATAAATATTCAAGAGTTAAGATTTTAGAGAAAAAATCAAAATATTGGAGACTTTATAGAAATTAAACAATTAAGTAAGAAAAAACTTGAATTAGAAAACATTAGAAAAACACAAGAATTTTTTATTTTTCTTAAAACCTTCCAAGTCCTTAAAACCTACATTAAAATGATCACGATTACTAAATTAATTTGTAAAAAGTCAAAGGTTGTTTCTCGCAGTCACTCCATTTACTGTAGATGAACTATTTAGTGGTATTAGCACTGCCGGTTCTTCAGTGGGCACATCTGAATCATTATAGTCCCATGTTTCATTCAGATCTCTACATATATTGTATAGAACAGCGGTTACTACTTCCATATTTTTTCGATGTACAGCCCTAAGCATCTTCTTTTCCAAACACCATATGCTTTTCTTATTGCCGATGCCAACTTACTGAGTTTTGATCTTTTATTGTAGTTTTCTCTGCTAATTGTGTGCGATGGTAATTAAGTATGACCTTTGTTGATAACCACCATCTCCTAATAAATACCTGTAAAATTTTAAGATTTTCTTATAAATTATAATAAATACCTGTAAATTAAAGTTTAGTTATATCCCTATTTCCAAATTCACCATTTTCCAGTCTCTCTTTTAAAATGAATTATCAAATATAGTGCTATCATGAACACTGATCGAACACAATATCCATGGAGTTTCATCAGTTTGGTGAACTTTCCGGCAACAGTTCTGCATGTTCTGTCCCTGTTGTATTAAGGTTTATATAAGTGTACTGATAAAAGTTTAATCCATTTACAAGCTTACACTTATAGTATGTGTGCTCTTAGCACCTAAACCCTGGATTGGCTCATGTTAATACACTACATGTCATGTGATATATCTAGAATATGGCGCGATAGATATGACTGCTGATGCTGCAAGAGCAGGTGCATAGAAAATTGATCGAGACTCATTGGTTTCTGAAAATTGGAAATAGTATAAATTCCTTACAGTAGGTTGAACTTAAGTTATTTTGTACCTGAAGGAGTTAGATCAATACATCTGCAAATGAATAAATTTGGTCTATTGATATTTGTTCAGATGGCGAACAATTTCTCATACTATGCTAGCACCAAACGCTGTTAATACCTAGAGTCATGTCGTATGAGCAGGGTCTCGGTAACTATAAGTAAACGTTAATAACTTTTACAGCCTTTTACCTTTTTACGCGTTTTGGTGCATGTAAACCCGATAAGCACACCTAATCATTGCTGAATTTATGATGGATGATAATGATGATGATGAAACGTCGGGACCTAGAACAAGTTCAAAATGGAAAAATTATTGCATTACACGCCCAAAGTCGTAATCAAAAGTACTAACTGCACACGCACTATTCTCACAAAATATAACAGAAAACATCACTTTTCGGATACATGCAAGCCATTTACAAATAATTATTTTCACTAAAAAAACGATTACCGACCTGCACCCTTCCAGCTTTTCCCGCCGAATCCTAAGTATAATTTGAACTAAACTCATAAACTGACAAGCAAATGTCATATCATTAACGTCAATTCTGACCTTCACACCTATCTCTCTCCGTTCTTAGCATAAATAACTGAGAGAGAAAGGGACAGGTAGGACAAATTTCATGTTTAGGTTTATGTTAGTGCCACAGTCATAATCGAATGGTCTTAAATGTGTTTTCTATAGACGTTGTTTAGACGATGATTAAAACGTTGTCTCACAAAACGGGAGTTTAGACATTGCTTCGCGATTCTTTTGTAATAACACAGTAAAATGCGGAGTAAGTCGATTAGTGTTTCCAGTTATGAGTTTTTACGAACCTGAAAGTCGTAGGGAGACTCAAATAATACAATTTCCTTAGATTAATGATTGGTCTTCGCTCTGCTCTAACGAATCATTATTCTAAGACCATTTCAATGTGTCCAGGTTCATATTGCCGTGCAGTAGGTAGCATTATAGGGATTCGGCGGGAAAACCTGGAAAAGAAATTTCACAACAACGTGTAGTTTATTATAGATTTACAGCTTAGAATCATGAATGTAATAACTTAGAATAATGATTCGCTGCGAAGACCAATCAATAATCTAAGATTTACAGAGACAAACTAGACAAAGTTTGTGGACAAAGCCAAGTTGAAAACAGCACTAGTGATGTATCTATTTCACTGTACCTAAAGGAGAATTAATTATACTCTCAAATTCTAACTTTACCTACAACTTAACACAAAACAAACATAAATAACTCGGCTACTCTCTCTCGCCTAAACAAAACAATTTTATCAAACTAACGCAAATACATGACTGTCAGTCAACTGCTTAACACCAATTTTATTCCTAAGATACACAACATACTTACTTATATCAATGACCATATTATTCATTGGTGCGCACATACTTCAAATGTAGGTAAGTATTTGCTTCTCCGAGTAAGTATTTTTCTTTATTAAAGTTGTATCTCATGACATCAAATGTCAGGTCATATTTCTATTGTGTGAATTTCAGGACGTTTTTTATGGATGAAAATCTAGTCAAAATACATCATTCAGACAGTATAGACTATTTAAAACAACCAAAATGTTTACGATTAAAAAAATATCAAAGAAATTAATTGTGCTAGTTTCAGCATAAATTTGGCTTGGGTGAATTAATTTAACAGAATACATAGAGCAGTAATAACTATACCCGGTTATTAACAGCTAAAAAATTCCCGCGGAAAAAGTCAAATTTTGAACTTGACATATCTTTCCCCGCACTGCTCTGTCAAGCCATCGTATACCAAGTAACTGAACGTTTTCCCGTAAGTATAACCTGCGGTGGCGCACAAATTTATCATATAACGTATTGTATTGGCTGTTTACAGATGTAATAATTATACGTAATTGCAAATGATTACCGTGTTACTTAATTCTAAGACGGTGTCGCAACTCCAGTGAAAAAAGAGGGCCACCGTAATATAATAATGTCTTTATTTTGTCTTTTTATATACTATGGAAAACGGGTTTTCTATTGAGTGTAATCCTTAGAGGAAGACCCATTAATGGCTTCATAATTTTGTCACCTTATTATTAAATGTTCAGTAATTCAACTAGATAAATAAATAATCATTGTAATATTGTCAAAGCGGTTTATAATTTTTTTTCCTGAGCACGTAATTCGAATTAATTAAACTAAATTCAAAAGGTATAATTATGAAAAAGCTTGACTATAAGAATTTTAAAAGTGCTCAAGTAACTAAGTGTTGCAAAGGTATGAACTGATTATAATATACATATATATTATAGCCTTACTATCAAAGGCCTTTTCATTTCAACTTCATGTAGCATCCAGATTGCACGCTTTCGGTGTCTATTGGCCGGCACTCTTGTTCCTTTTTGGTATTAGCATACCTCAGTCACTGTAATTATATAAGCCCTTCGACAAGTAATTATAAGATCACCGTTCCTACAAGTTCTCGAGATACTTATTAATAGCTGACCAATTGTAATATTTGACTAGAAAAAATATCTATATATTGTGGCCTAGAGTCTTTTGAACTAGGAGACTATAAACCCGAGTTATAAACCCGAGTAGCAAGTACGCCTGATGATAACAGAAGAGTTCATCTACTTGAATATAACATGCTATAGGCTGTAGACGGAATGCACTCGTACTGCTAATATATACACCTTTTTGGTAGCTTATTAAATAAGTACGCAGTATACATTTTGCTTGACTATTATAAAATGTGATTTATTTCTAGCCATTCTACTCATCATATCTCCGTATGGGGTGTTCCTTACGGTGCACTTTCAAATGTAAAAAGAAATTATTCTTATTTCTGTTATTTTTACGTACATATAAATAAATACGGCTAGGTTCCTGAAATGGTGTAGTCAGAACTGCAATCTTAAGAATACCATGGCGAAAAAAGTCCTAAAGTTTTAAAGTAGAAAATATTTCTTGTTAACGTGTTCCTTAAATTTGTTATTTAAGCTATATCATGATGATAAACGTAAAGTTTTCATATTCTTATAAAATAAATAAATAGGTTGACCGCTGGTTGTAGCAATTTCGGTGGTTTGAAAACGGTGGCATATGGAAATAATATGTGTACCATATGCTGAATATTATATATTTTTTAGCAACTTCGAAGTTATAGAAAGTGGATATAAAATTTCGCCAGCACGTTTAAATTCACCCTTGTCAGCTTCTATCTTCAGACTTAAACAATGGAGAATTTAAGCATCTTGCATTACCTATTATTATATTAAACTTACATAGCAACCGGTCCACGTATTTTGACTTGTGAGAAATAATCCTTAACAATGATAAGTCGGTGTTGTAATCCTACAAAATTCTTTGGATCGCATTTCTTGATTTCCAAATTATCCCTTGATGAAGTGACTAGAGATTACAAGTCCATCATCGACATAGAGCAACAAATATAGGTAGGTACATACAACTATTTAGACTCGTAACGGTGTTATTACAAAAGAACGCCTAAAGTTAGACTTGATTTAAATATGACCAGCAAAACATAGGAATATCTACTTTTGTGAAACTACTATGAACTCCTCCCCTAGCTACCTTCCTACTCGATCTGCTGATAATGTAATTAATAAAGTAGGTATTTATAGTTTTATTTTATCAAATTATGGTTATCGTGGGGTTAACAAATTATCGCGGAATAAAACGCAGTCGCACAAGTGAGTGTCCGGCCGGTCGCACGCACGCAACGGTAGCATACGTAATGAATACGGTACGTAATATCTAGGTTTTTATTGCTAAAATAACACGCAGGATCACTTACTTACTATTTAATCTCAACGATGCGATGTTAAAAACAAGTTGTTAATTTATATTTACGAAGAAGTAGCAAAAACAGAATAGGCAATTGCGGTTACCTTTAGGTACAGATAGCATAACGATGGCCTACGTATTAAAGTAGGTATTGAATTATTTTTATTATTTAAGTATTTTTTAATATTACGTAGGTGTAAGGCAGGTTAGTACGTCATTAGACTAAGGTCATTACGCTAGGGTTGCCATCCTTTCTTTCCATCCTTCGGGGTCGGTCAGAAAGTCCCACATATCCCCACGTGCTTGCTTGCCCCAGCCGTGGTCGAATGCATCATGCATTTCCTCACGATAAAAAAAGGGTTGCCATCTCAAAACTTTGAAAACCAGGATTTAAAGAAGAAATACCGGGACATTTCGATTAAAAGCCAGGACTATATGCGCGAGCCCAGTGACAATACGATTGGAGAGTTAGTAGCGTGCGAATTTCAAAACATAGGTCTGGCGACTACGTATTTGCTTCTTTTAGGCGTTTAAGAGGTGCCGCTGACGCTTATTTGCGTCGTGGCACTAGGCGTTGACCTGATGTCGACACCCTTAGAAAATCTGCCGATAGCGTGATAATGTGTCAGTACTCTAAAACTCAGGACGATATTTAAAAAACTATCCAGGACAGCCCAGAATACCCCAAAAAGCAGGACATGTCCTGGGAAAACAGGACGGTTGGCAACCCTACATTACGCTGATAGTGTTTCAAAATGACAAGTAAAATTTTTGTACCAAAGTAGTGGTAGGTAGGTAGCACACATCATCATTGAGTACTGGATCATCAAGTATGTCATTTTGGCAAAAAGGTATGGGCATAAGTGACGATCAAGGGCATTTTATAAAGTCATCAAATAGGATGGTTGGCGTCAGGCAGGCGGGCAGTGATGAAATCTCTCTTTCAAAAGATAGTATAAGAAAAGGTTAAAAAGTTTTTAAGGTCCTAAGTATATACCTACATGGCAATTACCTGAATATCTAAGGGTTATTCGTCAACTGGCTTGCGTAAGCGGAGGAATATGTAAGGAAGCGAATGAAATAACACCGCAATTAAACGTCCGTAAAATCTTACCACTCGACCTAATGAACTCAAGTGCCGAAGTGTAGGTAACTGGGTAATGGTAACAATGGCCAAGAGTTCAAGGCTGAGCACAAACATTATTAGCAACACGAAGAATACCTAAGATTTAGAATAAACTAAATTAAATACGGTTAATTATCAGCGGAACCACCATCCTAACTAACTGTTGGACCCTCTCATCTGCCGTCAGAACTTGTCGCCTAAACGTGTCAGCAGTGAACTTTACACTCGCAGACTTTACACTGGATGGAGCTATCAGGCGACTCGTTCTATACAAATAGTGTCGTACTAGTTAGGGCAAAGCGCCAGTTGGCTTGCGAACTCAGCTCGTTGTACACGCGGCCATACTTCCCGTAGCGTGGCGTCCTACGCGGGGTCAATCTTATCACTCGTAACAAAAAACACGATATTGTGGTGTAGTTTAACATGTGAAATAATATACCTAACTGTGAATAAATAGTGTAGATTGCCCTTAAACAAGTGTAACATAACGCGGAAATCAGTTCATCAGGTAAGTTTAGAATGTCTCCTAAAATGCCGAGTCTAGATTTTCTAGGTCCTACGTTTTAAATAAAAATTACATTATTGATTGCAATGAAAAGTAATGAAGTGTAAAGTACCTACGCGGTATTGATTAACCTAGTCTCATTCAAAGAATGGCAGGTGCCTATTCTTATCAGCACCTACCTACCATTTAGCCATAAAAACTTACAAAAGAATTTAAACATTGTTTAAGCTAAACGTGCCCTAAATTTGGCAGATATGCCCTACGTTTTGCTGTCAAGTCTAACTTTAGGCGCTCTTTTGTAATAACACCGGTAGAGTACTAATTTTATAAAATTAACAATCAAGAAGCATACCTAGTAACACCTGTGTAGCACAAGCACTGCACCTAACTACCTGATTTATATCTTCACAAATGCCATTTATATAGGTTAGTAGAGCGGCATAGTAGCGTCAACAAACATCGTGGTATCTATATTTTTTGGCGCTAGAGCGCTCAAATAATGCGTCTTCTATATACAAGAACCCATTGGTCTAACAATAACCCGTTACGACCGTTACCTTCTTGACCATAATCATTGATTTGCCGGTGTTTCGTGCGGAGTCACGGACTGTCCATACGCTTCGCCTATCGGTAGGTTTGTTTGAGGTGTTTTTTAATTTATTCATATAAATAAATAGGAAGGTATGCCATAGTACGAAACCTGTATTCTCTATAGTCAAATGACGTTATAAAACAAACTTTTTGTTAGGTATGTACAAATTATAAGTTAAAATACTTAGATACCTAATAGTCTATGTGGAAATGTTTCTATTAGATAGAAACACACATAAATGCACAATAAAAAAGAATTTTCCCAATTAAAACTTAGAAATTTTTACGAAAAATAATTTTATTTATAAGTAGGTAATGCCTAAACCTCTTTTGAAGTCTTTTCAAAACTACACATTCATTGTTCTATCCATATCCCTGTTCTATAGCGTTACTGCGGCTTTATACTCGTAAATAACCCAACAGATCTGTCGATATGGTCTGACTACCGGTTTTTTAATCTCGCCCTTCACGTGGATCCTAAAATAGGTTGACAGATGAAAAGTGTGTTTAGCACTCTCCTTTCCAACCAATTTTGTACCTTAATTGAATCAATAGTAAAGAAAACCGATTAAATGTTTGTATGATCGTGTTGATCGATCATTTGTATTGATTGTATGTAAGACAAATTCGAGCTATGTACAAGGGATCTCGTACTAGCGTTAGATCGGTTGCTGGTATCACCAACAGTTTCAGTGTCATGGTAGGCTTGCATCAGGGTTCCGCGCTAAGTCCTTACCTCTGCCTTCTTGTAATGGATGCGGTTTCATCAGACATCCAGGAAGAGGCACCTTGGTGCATGCTTTTTGCCGATGACATTGTCCTTGTTGGTGAGGACGGGCCTGAGGTACAGAACAGACTGGTGAAATGGCAGCAAAGCTGGAGAATGTTAGCCTGAAAATCAGCAAAACAAAAACTGAACAAATGTTTTGATATTTCGGCGGTCTCTTCAGCTCTATGGCAATATCCCTTGATAGTGTGGCATTGCCAGTCTGTTCAAACTTTAAGTACCTGGGCTCTGTCTTACAAGGGGATGGGGAAATAGACCGATATACTATAAAGCACCGAATTAGTTCAGGATGGATGAAATGGCGACAGGTCACGGGAGTTACGTGCGATGCCCGATGCCGTTAAAGCTAAAGGGTAAGGGTAATGTTGAGATGGATGTGTGGAGTTGCAAGAATGGATAAAATAAGAAATGAGTATACTGGGTGTAAAAATACAACTTTGTTCTTTTAATACCTCGTATTCTTTGTAACATCACGATCATTTTTTTCTATGGAAGCACCCCTGGGAAACCACGGGTTTCCAAGATATTGAGGTCCAAAGAACAGTTAACAAACATTTTTTTTTAAAGACACCATATTAATATTTAAAAATGTTAGTTTTGTAGGTACATTTGTCAATCGAATGCATTGCTTTAATTTTTTTCGTTTCCCAGGGTTCGTTCGTTACGCATATCGTAAATGATCGTTACGTTACAAAGAATACGAGTATTAAAATAACAACGTTGTCTTTTTACACCCTGTATAAGAGGAAGTCTGAAAGTTGCGCCGATCACAGACAAGTTACGAAGTAACCGTCTGTCTTGGTACGGGCATGTAAAGCGACGGGATGAAAAGGCATATTTTACAGAGAGCGTTGTGCATGAATGTGGATGGATATAAAGGAAGAGGTAGACAAAGAAATGTTGGATGGACTGTGTGAGAGAGGATATGCGTGTATGGGACAATGAGATGACTAATAGGGATGAATGGAAGAAAAGTACCGCCGACCTAAATAAATGGGAACCAGGAAGATCATGAAGGATATGTCCTTCTGTGCAAAGAGTCTATGATTTGTCAGATAAATATCCTCAGTTCTGGCTATTTTGGGAACTGGCCGTCGACTTAGCCGACCAACCATCTCACAGCCGATTTTGCCACTTGCCAACGCGCGGGTATATTAAAAGCTTGACTGAAGCAATTCTTCACACCGTCCGCCGCCGATTTTTGAATAATATATCACCGGCGCAAACGACTACTCCACACACCCTCTACAAAGTCTAACTTCACAAACTCTACCTACAAAGTATATGGCTTGACCATTTCGTTACATACATTACCCATTACTTTTCTGTTATTCTTAGATACCTACCATTGTTCTTGTAGTAACGAAACGGCCAAGAAGCCACATATTGGACTGGACAACAGTAAAAGTATATAAACAAACAAAGTGCCTACCTATGTATTTTTGGCAAAGCAAAAGTATGTATGCTACTCTGTATTTTAGGTACTCTCAAAGTCACTCGTAGTCAACATCGCCTCATCAAGGTATTTTGTACGAGACATTCCTAACAGGTCAAATGTGATTGTACAATTTACTTAGATAAAATTAAGATGAAACTGTTTTTCTGTCCCGAAGTTGGGGTTCGATGGTAGGATTTAAAACTTAAAATATGAACTAATAGTGAAAAATTTTTTTTTTTTTTTGTATTGACTGCGTACTTATGTATGATTTACCAGGACTTACGGTAACTTTGCTTGTGATTTAAGCTTATTTTATTTAATGACCCTTTAGGCGAGCTATGTCAGCTTTTAGCTTACCTAACTGCTTGCGAAAATGTTTTGTCGTGGCTTATTTTGAGCACTCTGCGCAGGTCGGAAACTGTACAAATAATTTCTTCATCCAAACCTCTAGCGCAGTAACAGTGTAGCAGAATATTTTCACAGCATTTTTTTGCATGTTTATTTGTTGTTTGTTTACGTATTGTACAGTAATGCGTCATCCATCATTAACTAACACGTGCAGAAATCAAAAAGATTTTCACATATCTTATATTTTACGTATTTAATTTTATTGCCGATGCTTTTGTGTAAATATGTTCAATATTAAAAGTATTTGGGCGAATATTTCAAAATCAGGTGAGCGAGCGTGTTTAGTCGACCGGTTTAATTTTCACATGTAGCTAGAAACTAACCGGCGCGGCTGCCCGTCTAACTAGGCCAACTCAACACGTTTGCTACAGTCGGACGTTATTATAGTGCCAATATTTGTGCGATATAGGTATCTACATATAATTTTTATCATAAAAGTTATATTAAACGTATTATGTGTTAGATTTATGAACTTTTTTTTCTCAATGAAAATAGGTAATATTGGTAGGTACTTATATTACTTATATTTTTTATAGATAATAATAAATACTAAATCAAATCCGCCCCCTGATTACGTAAGAGCAATAGCAAAGCGACCTTAGGGATCTTATTGTGGGACTAGGTTTGTGTTGTGTAATGAATGTGTGACAAAAAAAAATCCGAAGCCAAGCGATAGCGAAAATTGTACAATATTCGCCTTGAAATATCAAGTTCATTTGAAATTCATTTTACGAATTTGATAAGCAATTTTTGTACAATTTTCGCTATCGCTTTGCTTTTGCTAGTTAGGTAATAAGGGGGCCGTTTTTGTTTTTACCTTTATTGTTATTTATATTAAAACGAAATAATTTCCAAGTAAAAAGAGGAAATTTTAATGGAAAGATTGGGCAGCGTTCACACTAACGAGTAGCAAAGAATATACTTACTCTCTGAGTAGGAGGTATAGGCCAGAGTAGGTAGTGTTCTGTGTACCTGCCCAAGTATTTTTTTTACCTATGAAAATGGAAAAGTTGCTTAGCTGTGAATTGAATAGGTAGATAGTGCTTTCACATATACAACTTCGTGAAGGTACAGCAATGCACATGATCCGGCTGCAAAATGACCAAGAAAACTTGACGCAAAAAATTTATACGAACACTTGATTATTCGAATCGGCTGATTTTAAACCTGCATGACATGCGGATGCAAAGACGTAATTTTTTTAGAAATTTACATATTGTACCATTGTACACAACTAATGAGCTGGTCTGGTCTGAGTGGTCTGACGTCAATGTAGATACGGGATACATTTGAAAATTTTGGAGTGGATTAATGTAGTCTTCAATTCTTCATTAATCAATGTCTAATAACCTCTAGGATCTTGGTATGTATGTATAGATATGTTCACAATTAGTTATCTTAGCAGCAGAAGAATTAAAAAAATTATTAATAAAGAAATGGAAAAAAATCTTCACCCGAGTGGGAATCGAACTCACGACCACTGCATACCGTGCTAGTTGCTCTAACCACTAAGCTACGATAAGTATCGTATTATTATCATTCGTATTAGTGAAAAGTATCGCTCCTGATTAGTTAGCAGCCACGAGACGATTTGCCATTCTCATGTCTGGTAAAAATGTCCAGTATTTATTTAGTGTACAGTTGATAGTCTCACTAGCAGAAAATGTTAATGACAACGATGTCTTCTTATGTTTAGGTACCTTTATAAAGAAAAAAAGAGAGCAGGAGTGCTAATCCATCAGTGACGTGATTGTAATAAGTATTTCATCTAAGTAATCCATGGATAAAATTAAATTTAGTGGCGCTAATAGCACTGGCAACAAAAAAGCGGAAACCTATATTATAAGAGCGTGCTAAATGAAAAATGAAATACCTGGTTCGTTTAGTTAGTGGGACATTTAATTTTGATAATAACTTGGCACGCAAAAAAAACGTCCAATTATTGCAAGCAAATGGCTGTTAGATTAGATATTGGAATTGGCATATCCTACATATACCTATAGGTATAGTTTAAAACTTTATGCGCAATCTGCATTTACAGTTGTAGGTAGCTAGTTATTATCAATTTGAATCTGCCGTCGGTATACGCAACAAGAAGGAACGTAACGTTACGCGTCAAGGGCCTCGTTCCGTTCCGATTATAGTGGAGGTAGGTACTTGGGTTGTGTAATTTATTTTCTTAGGCCAACTCCGAATTTTCTTTCACTATACTTTGATGTTACATGCCACACCACATGAATATCATAAATTAATCGAATAGCCAAGAAGCCAATAGCCCACAAGAATTTGCCTGCCAAAATCCAAATTTAAGAATCAAGGTATTTTTACCAAAGCCTCCGCTATCGGTGTGCTGCAATTCTGGCTGCATAATTTCGGGAAAACAGCCGAGTCCATTACTTATATTATTGTCTCAGTCTTACCTTCTATGCTGCTCTGGAAGTGAAAAAAAAAGTATAAATAGGTACTACCGCTGCTTCTCTTCCCGGGCATACTGTACAAGTCAGTAGAGGGACAAGAGGGTCTTGGTGTTTTGTAGGCGATGGGTTGACCACCTGTCACTATTTGGGTTCAGAACCGGTATATCCCGGTATCGAAAGTACCGGAAATCCCGGTTCTTTGGATAGCACTTGAGTACCGAGATTAAACATTTTGTTCCCGGTTCTTTTGGTGATATAATCTATAATAATATGTTATCTGCATGTTCGGATATGGAGTTAGTATTAACTGATAGTACATCCTCACTCAGCTTTTATAAGGTGCGTATAGCTCAAACGTATCACTACTAACCGAACTTGTACATCTCAACTAAGTATACCCTAACTATACATTATAAAATTGGTCAGAAGTGGCACCATGTGAGCCTATCGGCCCTTGGTGCTCTGCCTACCCCGTAAGGGATAAAGGCGTGATTATATGTCCTACCTATACATAATATCTCCAAAAAGAAACATCGTGTCCATCATTTGTGTTACGTTCTCGTGCATATTTCCTATGTGAATATAAGAGAAGAGTCATATATTAAGAATGTCAACACCGCTGTTTGATCAATATTTTTAAATTCAAATGGAATTTTTTGCTTAACTATCAATATTAGTGGAAAACTCTCTAAATAAAGAAAATTCCTTGATCGCATTGTTGGCTTACCAAAAAACAGTGTTTTTCACTCGTGAAAATATAAATGGAACTTGGTAATGAACTTAGTGGTAGGTACATAGTTTAGGTCCTGTAACTTCTATACCTACCATGTCGTCATCATCACCCTATTGCAGTCCGCTGCTGGACGCAGGCCTCCCCCAGAGCACGGCACAAAGCTCGATCTCCCATTTTTGCCATCGAAGTCACTACCGGCTGCTCTCTTCAAGTCATCGGTCCATCTGGCCGGAGGGCGTCCATCGGTTCTAGGACAGATGTGACCAGTCCACCACATAAGTACATACTAGATAATGTAGAGTCACATACGGTTCCAGTGTCATTATTTCTGTACCTTAATACTAATATTAATTTCAATGAAGAGAAATACCTAAAGCATAGCTGAACACTGGACGATGAGAAACATACTATAGCCATCAAGATTATAAACGTAGGTAAGTAAGTAGGTATCTCTATCTACAATTACCGCGGGAAAGTTGTATTATAGGTAGTTTACAATATTCTTGGAGAGTTACGTGATGTTTTGATGAAACTAAATTTATATTCCATAACATAGGTTAAAGTAGCAACAGTTAGTGTTATATATGATTTTATGTGTTTTTATCTTTGACTATTATTATGTTGTACCTATTATGTTCTTTACCATCAAACTAGATCCATATAAGTATTCGTAACTAATGAAAGAGTAACAAAGATAAATATTCAAATATCTTTCACATTCGCACGAACTTTTAAATTTAGTGACGAAAGTCTAAAGGCAATTTTATTTGTTACGTAAATACATAATCATCATACAGACGGCTATAATTACAAAATGGGGTAGTCAGCAGGATCAAATGGGAGACTACAGCCATGTTTAGCATGTCGGTCCTATCCTACCCTACCTACCTACCTAAATGTGAAGCCAAGTGGCCCTATGTAGGTACTCACTAGTGAAATAATTAGCAAGAACCATTAGAAAAATATTAAATTATTCGTAGGTAGTTGATGTCGAAATTATCTGGGATAAAACGTAGCCTATATCTTAAGTGGGATCTGTCACAATATATTCCTGAAAACTGCATTTAAATCGGTTCAGCCGTTTCTGAGATTAGCGTGCAAAACGCACAGACAAACCGACACCAGACAAAAATTCCAAAAATATTTTTTTTGGGTATTATTGCGTTGATAAAGGTCTCCTATGATATTTTTTCTTATATATCTTCCATGTACAGACAAGACAGCGATCCGTTACAATTATAAGATTATAGGTATAGATAGATTATTCTACTACTATTCTACTATGAGCTCGTTGTTAAAAATATATAAATAGCATATAAAATGTTCTGCCAGTGTAACATCCGATAAAAATCCGAGCCCGGCAGCCACAAATGGGAACGAGGGGTAACTTATGCATAATTAATTTACTTAATTATTGCGAATTAAAATCAGTCCTAGTTGGAACCGAAAAAAATGAAAAAAATTGCATTAAATTCCATCACTACTACTGCACAGTGCAGCGTATTTTCTTCGATGTAGTAAGTAGAACTCTGAAAACTCAAAAATATATTATCTACAGCACCACATGAAGAATTCATATTTGAAATTAAATGCGCACTATTTATTGAAATCATCTAATAGGTAACCACCCATCAAGGTTGACATTGCAAGGGTGCACCTCGTAAGACAGTAATTAGAAGTACTTACCCACCCTAGGATTTACACAACATAGAATCTGCACGCAACACTCTGCGGACAGGTAGTTTGTGTAATTGCGCTGACAAACAACTTCTAAACAATAAGCTAGTTTATTATTTACTGTAGCTATTGTTTAAGATTTTAAACTAAACTTGTTTACTAACGACATTAATACGTAGCTAGTATCACCTGTCTATATTCTGTGTGATATTTAGCATGGAAGTTGCAGGTGGATGTTATGGATACCTATTGATTAGACGCCTAGCTAGACGGTATATACAATGCAATAAATACTTACTTCGTGAATTTTTAATTGCCTCCTGTATTACGTGATACCTAACTACTTATCTACTTTACTTTAGCATGAGGCAATGTATCTTGCGCATGTAGTACGAATAACAACATGGGCAACTCCAATTTACAATAACCCTGGACATGGGACCTCTACCCCTACTTAATCTACTAATTCAGTGAGCGTATTTGCGTAGGTACTATCGGTCACTCATTTATTTATTTCACTGTGCACTTGTGCAGGTTATCAATCAGGTTATCAATGACATTACGTCCTACCTTACCAACAAATTAATCATTATAATAAAAGGTTATGCTTCACGTCATATCATTCGAACTTTAACTCTTACCTCAGCTGGTTGTGCTAATCGTAGTCATTGTGAGGGTAGTGCTTGAGGTAGTGCTAATAATTATTGACTAGTATCTATCAGGTAACATACTATAAGAATTGATAATTTCAACTTCGTGAATATGATTTTGTCAGAAATAAAACTTTTCAAAGTTCCATAAGATTCTCTGGACCCGTAGAAGCAGCGTCTATTTTTCCAAGATTTTGCAGTTTCTTTGCAAGCGTTTTTGTCAGAAGCTCCCATATGGTACTGGCCACTATTTATATCACATTTTAGTGATTTATTTTTTTCCAGGAGACATCGACCGTCATAGTTGAAAACGGCGTTGAAATGGAAGAAGTACACAAAGTGCAGAGTCCAACAATTAACAAGGCTGAATACATGGACGGTAAATACAAATAAAACTATAGATATTGATGGAACATATAACTATAGAGGTTTTTTCCCTACGAAGAGGTGGTATTAAAAGAGAGATGGTAAAATAAATGTGACTACCAACTAGTTAAACCAGAAGCCAAATGTAGAGATAAAAAAGAAAGCTTTTGAGTTTGCATGAAATGCTGGCGCTGCACTGGATTCAATACATTATGCAATTAGGTTGATAGAATAAATAAATCCAATTTCATCCAACTCCAATCAATATGATGGTGAACCATAGGCGCCAATATACTCAGCCAATAAGCACCTTGCTTAAAGTTTAAGATCAAACCAACCCCTTAAAATTCGTTCTAGTTTGATATCTCCTACTTAATAGAAAATGGGGCATTTTATTACCGTAGTTAATTTAAAGTCTACTTTCAGGTCCAGATCAAATAGTGCCGGCCGATGACTACGTGTCCTGGATAGCGGGGGGTCATGTGAAGCTGCGCGTTGCCAGCAGAGGAACCGCAGCGGAGCCCCCCATCTCGGTCCCCGGTCTCCTGAACCGAATGGTCGCTAGGTACCCGGACACAGCAGCATTGGCAACTAAGAAGGCTGACGGGAAATGGCACAAAGTTACGTACAGGTGAGTTACCTACCTATTAGTAATTTTCTTAGTATTCTTAGTATTCTTTATTGTACACATAAATTTTTATCATAGACAGTAAGTTGTAAAAGAAATAGTACAAAGGCAAGCTTATCTCTAAAAGAGATTTCTTCCAGCAAACCATTAAGTACAAAGAAAATTTTATAATATATAACAGGAATATCATATGTGCACACGTATTAAAATATAAATAAACTTAACACAAAATAAATATATTTACTAAATAATAACAATACTTAATTATCTACTTAGATACATACATAATAGGGACATACATATATATAATAAAATATATATTTATAATACTACTACATACTAATTTATCCATACAATACATACAAACATTATATTGTTTTTAATACAAAATTTTCTGTAAATTTTTATTTGTAAGTCGAACGAAAAATTTATCGTGTTCTGAATTCTAAATCAGTTTGGAGTCATCTAGCTTTACAAAAATATTGATAGGAGTTCTAGAGTTGTTTCATAAAAAGTTTCCGTGCATTATTTCGGTTATGTATTTTCTTCCTATGCAATTGCACAGTTCCTATGCAATATAGTCTAACATTATAAACTAACATTTTTTGTATGCAGTAACATTAATGTAAGCATGTAACTAGTGACATCTTTCAAAGGAACAAGTTAGTAAAACGCAGTCTACGCATAGATATATACCAGAATTTTTATTTTTTTATTTTATTACTTGATCGGGCGAAATTTATAGTGTCCAGTGTTTATGCTAGTTTTTTCATAGACAGATATTAATTATTTCTCGTGAAAAAATTTTGCTACACGCCTCAATCTGCATTTATGCAGAAAAACGCAGTCTATTTACTCAACTTTGGACCCTAATATTTTGGAAACCAGACACTTCCCAGGTATGCTTCCATGGAGAAAAATTATTGTGATGGCGATTCCGTATTATCCGGGAACGTTGGCGACCAAAAATCACCCTGTATAGTACTCACTATAACTTTATTACTTCGAAAAAAGAAATTATAATGAAACCCTATGTCATCTGATAAACGATGGCTGATCCGAGATAGTAACTATCGATACCGATTATCAAGGACATCCGATCATCTGATACTAGGTCGTTAAACTTCCTATCTTTGAATAATCGTAACATTCATATTCCTGTAATGACTTCTCTGTCAGCTTTCCTATTATAATCATGAATGACTCAAAAAATTGTCGTAATATGCCTCACCACATTACGCCTACTAAGTAGTTGGAAAAAGATTTAACCAGAATAAAAGTAACCATACTCGTATCTATCTAAAAATCGTCCAATAATCCCTGCAATAGATAAATGCCTTTATTACGTACCTACATTCATAAAAAGCTATTCATAGCTGCCATGAATAATATAGTAGCATTCTACTTCTAGGACAATATACATTTAGTTATTTTACTCTTAGTAAAGATGATATTCCCAACCTGAAAATATATTACACATTGCAACATACAATACACTATCCTTAAGAACAAACGAAAGCCTTATGGAACTAATCATAGCACTAAAAAATATACATTGGTCTATATTAGGTCTAAGTGTGGTAAGAAGACTGGAAGAGAGCATAGAAGACTATGGAGATTTCTTGCTATACTACATGGGTGAAACACCAGGCAAACATGGAACAGGATTTTTGATAAAGAATGACTTGAAACCGTATATTGACGAATTTATTGGTATCTCAGAGTGTATTGTAATATTAAACATAAAGTTACCACCAAAAAACAATAAGTGGTCACATGAGAAAGGACCGTCATAAATATAGACTGAAAATGCTGGAAGACTGCATACAAAGAACTGGAGGCATCAAGAAAGCAACGAAACATCTCATGGAAAAACAAAACTGGATACCAAATTTGATAAACAAAAATCAAATCAACGGCGAATACTTATCGCATTTGAGATTTGTAGATGACTTAATAATCCTCTCGACGACAAGTGAAGGATTACAATTAATGCTGAATGACCTAGACAGAGAAAGCCGCAAGGTAGGATTAGTGATGAACGCACATAAGATCAAAGTTATGACAAATGGAGAGCAAGAGCCCATAAAAATTAATGATGACCAAATTGACTATGTAAATGAATACATATACCTAGGCCAAATAATCTCTCCACTAGATCTGACATCCAAAGAAATTGACAGACGTATCGGTAATGCTTGGAAACAATATTGGAATTTAAAGGAGATAATGAAAAACAGCGAAAGTAAGATAAGTATTAAGAGGAAACTTTTTAATACTTGCATACTGCCTGTACTAACATATGGCTGCCAAACTTGGGCACTCATAAAAACACACATCAAAAAGTTAGAAACATGCCAAAACTCTATGGAAAGAAGCATGATTGGAAAAAGACTATCTTACAGAATAAAACTTGTAACAATTAAAATACACACAAAGACAAAAGATACCATAAAAACTATAAAAATATTAAAATGGAAGTGGTCAGGTCATACAATCAGGGGCAACAAAAAATGGTCAAAATTGTTAATGAATTGGTTCACTAGTCATATGAAAAGGAAACGTGGGAGACCACTCAGAAGGTGGGACGACGACATAATAGTTATAGCAGGTGCCACATGGAAAAGAGAAGCTATGGATAGAAAGAAATGGAGTCAATTGGAGGAGGCCTTTGTCACCTAATGGCATACAGAAGAAGAAAAAAAACTTTGTAAATTATACTATGATGAAATTAATTAGAAATGAATTACTTAACTACTAAACAAAATGTTACTTAAGCACTCTCTGAATAAAAGGCTACTATTATTATACTATTACTAAAGATGATATTCCCAAGTCCGACTTCCCGATGAAAAAACCTCGTTCTACTACTTAATTAGGTATAATACATTATTTTTTAAATTATGTAAGTAGGTATGTCTGAGTTGAAGATAATGCTTATAAGGAAATAAACAGCAGAGTTCGTAGTCAGACGCGATAATTAAATCCAAATAAATTGGAAAATAAATACGCCCACCATTAAGTATAATATTGATAGGTATTATCACGCACGTTCCTTATCGTATATTGAATGTAGAAAAATTTTCCCATATCTTCTTTTGTAAGTAAGCTCGAGCGATTTCAATGACTTTTAAGCCTACGTAGTTCATGCATGACTTAGCCCCTCAGTAATCCGTAATCTTACTCTGTAATCTTCCCCAATTTTTTCCATTTTTCATCGTATTTACATTTACCCTTGGGCGAGATGCACACACTACAGATAGTATGAAAAAATTCTTAAACAACTCAGGAAAGATGATAGAATCCTGAGAAATACACACGTGATTTCGATTCGAGTCTTAAATTTAGCGGGGATAATTTTCTTAAAGTGGGTTATTTTCAAAGCTTTTCACAAAACATACCTATCCCTTTTGTCACCACAACAAGTAGTTCCTCAATGGAAATAATGCTGCTCATGGTTACGCTCTGATCCAAATATCGCCGAAATACTACTCCACGTGTAATAAAAAAAAACAACTAGGTATCTTCTATGAAATTTTTCTAATGTGGCTAGAACATTATTATTCCTACGATAATGGGATGACTAGACAAGATGTGACGTTTACCTATATTATTATAATATGTATTGTTTTGCGAAAAGGTGTTAAAAGTCAACAAACGAAAAAAAATAAAAAATATTAGGCCTACTTACGTCATTACGCTGTTATTCACGCAGACCAAGGTACTTTCCATAAGTATCTACTACAATGATTTTGTTACTTTGTTAGCTGAACTAAAAGAGTCTGTCATCTAATGAAAAAAATACTGGCGTCAGTCAGTGTTCACGTTCCCTAAAATCACTAATATTTAAGACGTAGAGTAAGTAGAGACAATAGATGACTAGACGAAATAGGTTATACTCGTATTTCAATGGTAGAGATGTTATAACATTAGTACTTAGCAATACTACATAATGTGGACTAATGGACTTGTTACATGACAAAGGTTATTTGAAAATCATATTGACATGAATGATCATGGAATGAGTATTATGATAGCTGTAAGTAAACTGTAACCGATGAGTAACAAATTATTATCGCCATTTAATTAAAAAATTGTACTTTGCACAGAATACATAATCAGCGTCTATAAAGTAAACAGTTTCAGGTTATGTAAGGAACATAAATGTAAGTTGCCTTGGCCCCAACATGTATAAAGTCCAAGTTCTCCTTTTTTTTAATACCTTTTTAAACCAGCCAATGCTATGTATAAATTGTAAAAGTTAACCTAACTGAAGTAAATAATCTTCACCTTTAGAATGATCCTCTTTTTAAAAACCTTTAATGATTCTCTTTGTATTCATAAATTCATGTTAAATAGCATTAAGTTAATACTCAAATAATAGCTTATGTAAGTATAAAATAAGTGGTCCAATAGGGCTGACATGTTCACACCGTGATCAAAGCCATTAAATAAATGAAAAAAAAACCTTGAATCTACTTCCATTAAAATTTCTTACTTCATTTGTAAACTAAACTAAACTAATATTTAATTTCTAACAAATCTTTATTTGTTTCAGACAATACCAAGAAAAAGTTCGCATAGTGGCAAAAGCTTTTATAAAACTAGGCCTGGAGCGATACCACTCTGTATGCATTCTTGGATTCAACTCTGAACAGTGGTTTGTGGCAGATCTAGCGGCAATACACGCAGGGTAAAAAATCTACCGTTATTACAAACATGCACATTGATATCGCGGGATCTATGGGTTTATTATATTTTGATACCCGGGCACCGCGGGTGAACGCAAACATCCAATGAGTGGGTAAGGGTCAGTTCATATCTGACGGAAGACGCGTCGAGCGTATCTCCAGGTTCAGGCAAATGTACGCTCGACGCACTAACGTATCATCGGTTGAGTGTGAACGGTCGAGTGTTTTTCTATACATTTTGTCTGTTCTGGCGTTACGCGACCGATAATACGCGACGCATGTTCTGCCAGATACGAACCGACCCTAAAACATTGAAGACAAAAACACGTGATTATCGTTAATGAAACTAAAGCTAATCGGAGGTTTTCATTGTATTGTTTGTAGCCTATGATCATATGAACTTTAAATATAGATAAACAACAAAATGACGGAGCAAAGTTTCTTACGTCCTTTTTGCTGGGCCTGCGTGTAAGTAATTTGTTGACAGTAGGCAACATTTTGCGGACGTTAAGGAATCAGACATAAATAGCGTGAATACTGAAGGCTGAGTGTAGATACCATAGGTAGTAAGTAAAGACAGTCGAAATTCCTCTCTATCTATTATGTAAGTACGTGCATGAATCTACCTAATATGGATTCCGCACCGCATTTCAAATACCTATTTGAAAATAAGTCTGGGGATTTAGGCTTATTCATGGTTATAAAGGTCGTAAGGGTAAAGGACATAACGCTCCTATTTATAACAAATCAGACAAGGAAAATATCTTAGACCCAGATTTATTTTATTTATTTATTATTTACCTAAGTCATGCCTTTATTTTACAGCGGTTACGTAGCAGGTATTTACACAACGAATTCCGCGGAAGCCTGCTTGCATGTCCTAGAATCTTCAAATGCAAATATCGTAGCAGTGCAAGATCAGAAACAGTTGGACAAAGTGTTGTCGGTTCGCGATAAGTTGCCCAAACTTAAAGCTATTGTACAATGGGAAGGAACGGTGGATACTACGATACCTGGGCTGTATAGTGTAAGTACATATATCGCATATAATTTATGGTTAGGCATGCCTACGAGTATCGCTGCCACATAACTTGAAAAGTCTTCCTGACCCCAATCGAAGGTGCCTTTTTATATTTTGTATTTTTATTGTATTATTTCTGAGAAACTGGATGGCCTCCATCTCTTCGATATCTCTCCAGTTTTCACTGACATGCGTACAAGCGCAATATACGTAGTAAACACCGACACACATGTCGCCAGCGCTCGTGCTGGCAGACGGCCAGCCATTATGCACTTTTATTATTCGTTCACACATTATAAAACAAAGTCGCTTGCCGCTGTCTATCCGTCCCTATGTATGCTTAGATCTTTCAAACTAGGGAACGGATTTTGATGCGGCTTTTTAAATAGGAAGGTTTATATGTATATCGCTAGTTAAATATACAGAATAATTTTTGGTCGTCAACGTTCCCGAAAACTACGGAATCTCCTCATCATCACGATCATTTTTCTCCATGGAAGCATACTTAATACTTTAACTGGGAACCTCACATAAAAATGGTATGTAATAAACTGCGAGCCATACTAGTAAAATTTTATATAGTTAAATATAAGATACCATACAAAGTATTACTAAGTAAGTCTATACTTTTCACTGGCAGAGTCTGCAATTTTTTACGGTATTACAAGTTATGGACGGACATACAATTCTTATTTAGATAAAATCTATAATCTTCAAATCAGAATACTTAAAACAATAGTTCCGCATAGAATTAAACTAAAATACCAAGGAGAATACAAAAGACTTTTTAGTTTTTGTGGGGTAATACCTATACACGACAGGGCAAGATACGCATTGTTAGCAGAACAGTTTCATCGGGAAGATCTGCTAAAACCAATAGAACATAAAATTGTAACCAGAGCTATCACACACAAAAAAATGAACATCACCAAATGCAATACTACATATGGACGTAGAACTGTACAGTACATAATCCCCAGAGTATATAACGAATTGCCCAACGCCTTTAAAGAAAAAAATCAACACCAAAAATATTAAAATAAAACTAAAGGAGTACCTGTTGCAATAAAACCCGACAACGAAAACAAACCAGTCTAACTACTAACGGCCAATTTCAATACTAGAAATTTCGAAGAATCTCGGTTCTTCGAAATTCCAAATATGAAACTTTGTATGAAAATAATAGAACATTTAACCTAAAATGTGCAAAAAATCTCCCGAGTTAGGTTATAGTAATTGGCTTCCCAACTAATAAAATATGATGTTTGCTTACCGATGCATTTTTTAGCTCAGAAAAAGATCAGCCTGTATATGACGATGTGACAAATTCCAGGAAATGTAATCTGAGTCGACTAGATGCTGGCAGGCATAACTATGCGCAAGGAAATCGAATTGCACGCTTTGTCATCGCTTGACCGGCACTTAATAATATGGATATGAATACCTGCCAAAGTCTAAACTATTTTTTGCTTGGTAAGGACCTACCGTGATTGATTCTACTTCCATTTCTTGTACTATCCTCATATAAAATTGCGCACGACTGCACAGACTCAGAAGTATTATTCCTGTACTAATAATGTTGAGTCACTTATATCTTCAAATAAATACTGTACCCACAGTAGGTCCTATCTACAACCCGCGTTGCTCTAAGCTACCTGCGTTTCGCCGAATGGCTCCTGTGAATGATGGCGCTAGCTACTAAGCCGTGCACGCCCATAGGTACTATCTATGCAGTGTAGTGTATATATTGTTGTAGCTATCTACACTAATATTATAAAGAGGAAAACTTTGTTTGTTTGGTTGTAATGAATAGGCTCAAAATATAATGGACCGATTTCAAAAATTCTTTCACCGTTAGAATCCTTATTGGACCTGGATGAACATAGGCTATAAGAATTTCCCGATATTCCCACGGGAAGGCGACCAACGGGAATTCTATATTTTTTACGAAAACCGCTATACATATGAAGCTGAAATCGGGCATATATGTTCATTGGGGACAGCGAGGGAGGACTAAAAACGGATTTCCCGAAATTCCCACGGGAAGGGGACAAACGGGAATTCATAGTTTTTACGAAAACCGCTATACATATGAAGCTGAAATCGGGCATATATGTTCATTGGGGACAGCGAGGGAGGACTAAAAACGGATTTCCCGAAATTCCCACGGGAAGGGGACAAACGGGAATTCATAGTTTTTACGAAAACCGCTATACATATGAAGCTGAAATTGGGCATATATGTTCATTAGGGACTGCGAGGAAACACTAGAACGGATTTCCCGAAATTCCCACGGGAAGGAGACCAACGGGAATTATTTATTTTTTACGAAAACGGTTAAACATGTGAATCTGAAGTTGAGCATATATGTTTATTTGGGACCCCGAGGAAGCACTGGGAACGGATTTCCCGAAATTCCCACGGGAAGGGGACAAACGTGAATTAATTTTTTACGACAACCGCGATAACATATAGGCTACTTTTTACACCTAACATATAGGCTACTTTTTATTTTTTCTGTAGTCCACGCGGACGGAGTCGCGGGCGTCCACTATGTCTAATAAAAGTGACGGTTGCGAATAGATAAGTGTTTATAAAAAAAAAATATAAAAAAAGCGGTAATAGAAGCTATTCGGTGAAACGTATAAATGCGTCCCAGGCTGAGTGTAGGTACTGAATAAATCTAGTAAATAATTTATAACTAATAGTTACATAAAGGGCGCCAAGTGAAACCCCTCCGGTTTAATGGCACTCTGAACCTAATTGTAATTCTTTTAAAAATCTGAAATAAATTTAAAAAAAAAAACCTGGGAAGTGTCTGGTTCTCAAGATATTAGGGTCGAAAGTTGTGTAAATAGACTGCGTTTTTATTATACATCAAATAAAGTAAGTTTATGCAAAAAAAAAAGCTGTAATTTTTTTTTTAAATATATTTTTTATTACTTGATTGGGCAAAATTTATAGTGTCCAGTGTTTATGCTAGTTTTTTCATAGACAGATATTAATAATTTCTCGTGAAAAAATCTTGCTACACGCGTCAATGTGCATTTATGCAGAAAAACGCAGTCTATTTACTCAACTTTGGACCCTAATGTTTTGGAAACCAGACACTTCCCAGGTATGCTTCCATGGAGAAAAATTATCGTGATGATGAGGAGATTCCGTAGTTTTCGGGAACGTTGGCGACCAAAAATAATTCTGTATATAAATGATCAGTGATAAGTTGCTACATTAATTATCGGCTGAGAGAATGCCCGAGTTCTATAGACTCTTACGGCATTCATGGATGGAGATGCAGCTGATGTATTCTAGTGAAACATCGTATCAGCACACAATAAAATAATTAATTTAATTTAATTAGATACCTACATAGATGATAATATGTTTATTTTTTTATTTCAGTGGGATCAAATAGTGGAAATAGGCACCAATGAACCAGATACGCATCTAGATAGAATTTTAAAAAGTATATCAATTAATGAATGCTGTACTCTCGTATATACGGTAATTATTTACGATTTTTATTTTTTTATAAAAAATTTTGTAAAAAAAAAAATAATGTTACCTATGTACCTACTCGAAAATGTTTTGCTCCTAAAAGCGGTTATTGCACGTGCGTGCGTTAAAGACCAGTTTGTAAAATTAACGTTTCTTTAGATTTTGTTGACAGATTGTATTGTTTTTGACCTTCAGATACAAAATATTATTTTAGTAATTTTATTATATTATATTAGCGAATTATCTCTTCTTTGCTCTGAAAACTAAAGTTAGTGAGCGTTATTCTATACTACGGCGAGTTGGTATAGGTTAAAAAAATACTGTGCGCACCATGAAGAAGGTATAAAAGAGGAGGTGGGACTATGAAGTGAGTCGTGTGGCAATCGTTAGGCCATGACGTCATGATAGGGGCGGAGCTTCAGCGCCAGTGTAACGCGGTAGCTGTAACCACAAGGCTCCGAAATGTAACCGTATTAAAATTACAAAGACACTAGCGCTTTTATCAGGGTACTTTATTACTAAAACGTAGTATAATATTGCCATCTAGTGATGAGTAATTGCACTAGTAAACAATCTTGAACAATATTGATAATGAGCAAGTACTTTGACTAGTCACTACAAGGTGGTTTCTATGTAAATGGGCAGGGCTACAGTGTTCAATGCTCCCCACGTCCCATACTTCACCCCCGCTCCGCGGCACACTATTTTTGTATGAAAATATACTTAGCCGCTACTCCTCTTTTATTTCTTCTCCATGGTGCGCACTTTCGTATGTAGGCCGTAAAATACAAGGAAGTTAATAAATGGCAAATTAACTTCGGATTTGCTATGTTTGCATTTATCTGGAAAACAACCCTTTTACATTATTTCAAGTACCTATAATAAACTAGTCGCTCGTTTTCAGTCAGGGACAGTGGGTGCTCCAAAAGCAGTAATGTTATCGCACGACAACTTGACGTGGGACGCGTTCGCCATCACTGAACGTCTGGAAGGCTTCCAGCCGTCGAACGAGCGGATCGTGTCGTTCCTACCACTCAGTCACGTTGCAGCTCAGGTGAGATCTTATGCTAAAAAAGTTCTATCACAGAAATATTGTTGGCTAGAAGTCGTCGCCTTAACGTAAAACTGCCCTTACCTAATAATATGCCTAATTGAGCTGTGGGGTAAGCACGAACCTCTCGATAGTCCGTAACGCTAGCGTCAAACTGTCAAATCACATAGATTTTGCTAGAGTCGCTAGCGTTACGCCGCATAAAAATGTTCGTACTTACCCTTCTGGTTTAACTTTAATTACGTAAATTTTAAGCAAGTGCACCACGGTCGATCGTACGTCATACGCTTGGAATTTGCCAAGCCTGGGGAGGCTGCCATGAACTAATTATTTAGCAGGATTGTATGTACCAGCATTGTAGGGCTACCTCAAAATAATCATGCTTTAAGAGTTCATAGTTATACGCATGCTCGCTTGCAGAATATTTAATTAATAGTAGGTACCTACAGCACATGGTTCAATAGGAACCTATTCTGCACCATGTATGGCATTCGGAGATTTTAAGACACGCTAGGTTGTCGTTATGTCACCCTCGCGTGATACGATAGATCTACGTCACGCTATTGTTTCATGCAAATGACAGCTGGCTAATGGCGAAGGTCCTGGTGAATGCCATTGCCAGATTGGCTGATTTATACAATTATTTTACAAATAGCGGTGCAGATCGCAAACTTATCGAATCATTTCATCAAATGAGAAGCCTTCATTTAGCGCGATGTATAATGACGTGATGAAGTCTAATCGTAAATTATAACTTTGCGAAATTCGTTGTTGCTCTTAAAATTGTTCTAATCTCCCAGAAGCGTAATCATGAGCTGTTAAAGCAAGATTTTTCCTATTGTAGCAGTACGACGTTGCTATAAGAAGTGTAGAGCCACATCTCACAGAATGAAAATGCTTTGAGAGTTCATGGTTACCCCGCTGTATCTTGTTTTACGATATCTATAGTATATCATTTGGCTATATAATTTAAGAAAAAAAATCTCGCTTCCACCGCTAGTATACAGGGTGATTTTTTGATCGAAAACTACAGAATCTCATCATCACGATCATTTTTCTCCATTGAAGCATACGAAGGGAAGTGTCTGGTTTCCAAAATATTAGGGTCCAAAGTTGAGTAAATATACTGCGTTTTTCTGCATATATGCACATTTACGCGTGTAGCAAGATTTTTTCACGACAAATTATTAATATCTGTCTATGAAAAAACTAGCATAAACACTAGACACTATACATTTTTCCCGATTTTTTCAAAAAAAATTTTCCCAGCATTTATTTTGGCATAAACTTACTTTATTTGATGTATAATTTTTTTAAAACGAAAAATCTACTTCCTCCCATAACTCGAGCTTACTAAAGTAAAATTTTACTAAAGGGCAAATATATATTGCGTTAAGCCGTGAACGAAGTTTAGAAGGCATAATATTGTCAGATTTATATGCCAGCAAATGATTAAATAGGCCACATGACAAAAGAGAGAAATGAGTAGGCTTCGAAACTTTACGTCTGACAATATAAGCAACATATAATTACACTCCTTCTTCCTGCCCTGTTCCCAATCATTTGGGGTCGGTGCAATATGTAGGTACTCTTCTTTCAATTATCCCTATTATCCGTCATCTCGTTATTCTCATGTCTACCTCTTCCTCTATAATCTTACTTCGGACACGGCTTAACGCAACATATAATTTCACGACTTAACACAATTATCTTCATCTTCATAAGCCTATTGCAGTCCACTACTGGACGTACTGCCCTCCCCCTGCCATAGGGGGATTTTGTTACTAAAAAGTTCCACTATCTGTTTTTCGGCGGCTCTATCATCAGACCCTCGTTTCCTCCATATATTACGTGTAGCTGACCAAAATTCTCTATAATAATCTAAAAACGGACTACTCGTGCCTTTTATATTTGAGGATATGTGTGAAGTGTGTGAATAAATATATATCCCTAGATTCCTTAGAGATTTTATCATCAGATGTTATGTTTTATATGTAGGTGATCAAAACGCTCAGTAAAAGTATAAAAACAGACTACATGTGCCTACAATATTTGAGGATTGCCCTCGATTTCTCCAAGATCCCATCATCAGATCCTGATGTGGTGAATATGGGACCAACTTGGAAGCATACCATGACAAACTATAAAAAAATATTGAAATCGGTTCATAAATGACGGAGTTCTGAGGTAACACACATTAAAAAAAAACATACAGACGAATTAATAACCTCTCTTTTTTGAAGTCGGTTAGTAAAGTACGTACCTTTCGTTAATGGCGGCAACGAAAAAACATCCTGTATAAACGCTACAAGACTGTTATAAAACTATAATTGTAACGTACAGGTCGTGGACATCTACCTGACACTCTCATATGCTGCGACGGTATACTTTGCCCAGCCAGACGCTCTTAAAGGCAGCTTGGTTGAGACCCTTAAGGAGATACGACCAACAAGGTAATGAGTTCTATTCTTGAATTAATCTTTGTTTTCTTCTATTTATTTCAATAGACAATTCTGACTCCCCAAACGGAACCACATTAATCTCTTTTCCACAAAAATAGATTTAAAAAACATAGAAATAGAATCTCTCATTATATTTCCGATGATTTTCTACGTATTCAATGATCAAAGTTTATAATATTGTTTACAGATTTTTAGGTGTCCCTAGAGTATGGGAGAAAATGTATGAGAAAATTATGGCAGTTGGAGCCTCAAGCGGATGCCTCAAGAAGAGTATCGCCACGTGGGCCAAAGACAAGGGTCTGAAGTACCACCTCACAAGAATTAATGGGTATGTTTTGTCCATTTCTATAGGTAATATAACAGTATGATATTACTCGTACTTCAAAAAGTCATTTGTCACTTAGTAGGTAGAAATATCTATTAATTCAACGGGGTACCTATACTTAAAACAAAATGTTAAGCAAACAAAGGATTAATAAGACTATGTTACCGCCAAAAATGTTTTTTGTGTTACGTCGAAGGAACTATGCAATAAAAATTACTAAGATAACATTTAAAATACGCACGGTTATTAATGTAACTAGATAGTATATTATATCTAATTGTAAATCCGGTTATTTATTTCATTATTTACTACTTACACGTGAGAATTATCGCACTTATCGCTAGGCAGGTACATCCAGATTAAAAGCGACGTGTATTTTGCACTCTCTATTTTGTCGGGGAAAAATCAATTTTAAGCCTTAAGCTCGGTACTGAGTACTGACCGACGACGTTGTTTGTAACGAGCATGTTACGCTATACGGCCGTGTACCAAACTATATCAAAAAGCTGCTCGTTGCTTATTTCCCAGTACCGAGCTTTTAGGGGATCGGGATATATAATGTCTCTGTACTTCAATGCTTTTAATTCTACATAATATTGTATTTCTATAGCTTTCTGTCCGCCGGGATGAACAAACGTCTTCCTATAGACTACACCGCTTCAGAAATGATAAAATATTGGTATGTGATGTACAAAGCAAGTGCTAGTTGTTTTCATGTAGGTACATATAGTATAGAATTAGTGATGTTTGTTTGATGATTGATATAATAATAACGATTTGCTGTGGTTTGCTTTTGAAACTCATTTTTGCTCATTAGCGTGTAATGTATTTATAGGCATGAAACAAAATTATTTCATAGACAATAGCCGTATTAATACAGTTTGCTACTATAATAAGATTGTGATTTTCAAAAAGTAGCTTGGTCATGATTGTTTGAAATAGAGCATGTAAAGTTAGTTTTTATGTACAAGTAGCTTGTGCTATCTGCTGGACCGCGACTTCGTTTGCATGATTACACCGCCTTTCATTAGAAATTTAAATTATCTCCAAATTGACTCATGTATACTAAGAATTGGCTTGATTAGTTTCCCGTACCATACCAAGTTATTTAATCATACTTAGACTAAATACCTATAGATATTATTAGTACAGATTTTATCACTGCTTCGATATGAGATACTTATCATGAAATTACGAATGTTTCCTATAATGCAAGATGCATTAAGGAGATAAATATATTGGCCATGTAGATACCAACTTTACTATCTTAGTAGATAACTGACTGAGTATGGCTATTTTATATCTTCGTACACATGTACTCTACTAAGTATTCACAAGTAAGCCATAATTATAAGTAGGTACGTAACTACGTAAAAATAGCAGGGGTGCTGAACCAGTTAGAGCGTTAGGCTATACCGTCACCGAGTACCTACGCAGCGTAATAACGTCGTGTTGTTTTGTATTTGTCAATGCTGTCATTGTAGGTAAATACGCGACGTTACAGACGCTAACGCCCGCGCGTTAAATACGCTCTCTGTTCGACGAGGCCTTTAGGGTCGGTTCATATCTGACGGAAGATGCGTCGAGCGTATCTCCAGGTACAGGCAAACGTACGCTCGACGCACTAACGTATCATCGGTTGAGTGTTTTTCTATACATTTTGTCTGTTCTGGCGTTACGCGAACTATAATACGCGACGCATGTTCCGTCAGATATTCGAAAAACTACATTTAGAAGAAGTATCTTTTGTAGATAAACAATTTCATTTAAAACCGATTTTTCCATCGGTCAGATAGTCTATCTAAAGAATATATATGACGTCTTTCTCTAAAACTTGGTCAAGATAGAGACAACGTCAACTTTATCCTTCAAATAAGGTATCTTATCATTGGAAAAATCGGCCATAGGATTATCAATTATCGTCCCTTGAACAAAGAAATATCACTTTATTATAAACTGCATTTTTCAGGTACGAAGGCAGCTCATTCGGGTACAGCCTAGCTAAGAAGTTAGTGTTCAGCAAAGTTCACGACTCGTTGGGCCTCGACCAGTGCCTCACATTTGTCTCGGCCGCAGCACCGTTATCGCCTGAGATCAAGAAGTTCTTCCTCTCGCTAGACATCCCCATTGTCGATGCGTTTGGGATGAGCGAAGCGTCCGGAGCCCACACACTTAGTATTTACCCCAAGTAAGTGTATAACTGTGTATAATCATATTTTCCAGTCTGCATTAGACATCATATCCACACCTTAAGATATATAATGACTAAATATAATGTGCGTCACAAAACAGGTTTTCCTTGTGATTAAACGTGCTATTTTAAATGCCCTAGATAAACATATTATAACGTACTAGTACAGTGAACTCTGCATCGTTGATTATACCTAACAGACTTAACCTCGACTTTCTCTTTTAGATTCAAGCTAGACAGCGCAGGAGAAATTTTAGACGGCACGGAAACTAAGTTCGAAGGATCAGCCAGTATAAACGGACCCGGAGAAATCTTGTTTAGAGGACGCCACGTGTTTATGGGCTACTTGGGCGATCAGGAGAAAACGATGTCAACCTTGGACAGCGACGGTTGGCTGCACTCCGGCGACGTTGGCAGGGTCGACTCCAACAATCTGCTCTATATTACTGGTAGAATAAAGGTAAGACTTTACATACTTTCAATGTTAGAACCAACCTACCTCGCAACTAATAAAGAGCTCTATATACTACTTCTTAGCTTAAGGATAAGACCACACCTGCCGGCACGACTATTTCCCTTTTTAGGCGCCTTATCCCTTTCTATCGTTCAGAATCGTCATTTGCTAGAGCGAAAAAGCAAAACTGAACGATTCTACTATGAATAGTTGTACCATGGTTTAACCAAATGATTAGTTTCGCTTAATTTTAAACCGCTAATATTCCTCCATATCTGTCGTACACTAAAGAAGATTGCAAGAAGAGTGCAATGTGCGTTTACATGACAACAACCGTATGTTTGACGTTATCTAGGTTTACTGCATTCGAGATTGTTAAAAAATGTCATAACCCACGCGTCTTAATATCGCGTCGATAGCACGCATTTGCTGTTTGTTAATCTGCGTCAACGTTTGTTTACACATTTTTTCGAGGACACCATAAATTTTATTACATTGTTTACCTATATTAGATTGTCAACAGTATAATTATTTTCGAAAAGATTGTATAATAATGTTATTGTTTTGTAGGAGCTGATAATAACAGCGGGAGGTGAGAACGTGGCACCGGTGGCGATAGAACAGAGCATTCTAGCGGAGCTTCTACATGTCGGATATGCTGTCGTCATAGGAGACAGGCGGAAGTTCCTAACTGTACTAGTTACCATTAAGGTATGTTATAATCACTTCAACACACGATATTTGTGCTAGTGTCTGTAGCCACGCCCCCTTACATCTCTTAATCTATGGTTCTGATTTACGCGATATTCGCTATACCAATACGAAATAGAAGCCAGATAACAGATTTTATGGAAGCGAAACGCCACCGCTACTAATGTACATCGGCATACCTGTCGCTACAACAATCATTTTTTGCTATAAGTAGGTACATATTTGTAAATAAGTACTATTTGTAGACTCTGTGATATAACTAAAATCTACAACTCGAAATATCCTTATTGTATGTTCCTCTTTAACATTATCGACTCTCTTAACATTGTAAAGATAATCCTTTGGTTTTTACTGTATTTAATTAGATAATTATTTCAATGTCATTGTTAAGTTTTATTGCACTTCTGACAGATAATAAGTCGATATCATAATCCTTCATGCGTGTACACTGTAAACAAAAAATATCTTTAAAACTTTAAGCATAATAAATATTTCTTTATCACAGAAAATAGGTACCTATGGAACACTTATGTAAGAAGATAATAATACAGCGTTTAATATTGACATAAGAAAAGTGCAAATAAAATCACGCATCGCAGAAGACCCTCCCATTTATTTATTCAGATTGATCTTAAAACTAAATATCCGATACGAAGGGAATTTTTGGGATCGCACCCATTAGTCGCTCAACAGAATCGTATAGGAATACGAGTAGCAGCAGATAATCTGTTCGATCAAGACGGTGACCTTTACGGCTAATATTACAAGCTGCTAGAGTTACTACTAAGTTAATGGTTTGTATTGTCTTTTTCAGAGCAAAGTAAACCCAGAGACAGGAGCACCGTTAGACGAGTTGGACAATGAGGCGAAGAAGTGGGTGGCGAGTCTAGGCAGCTCCGCCACGACGATTGGCCAAATTGTCGAAACTAAAGATCCAGCGGTAAGTATGGCAGTGACCACATTTTACTAACATGTTCTTTCAATAACTAAAAATAATAATGTCAATGTCACATTGAACCGTTTCAAATACTTTTATTTTATTTAATGAAAATCCGTGAAAGTTCATTATTGATTTAGTTAGACTTTATTATTTGGAGCGAGTACCTACTCCAAAAACATTTTATAATTTTTAACCGACTTAAAAAAAGGAGCAGGTTCTCAATTCGTCTGTACGTATAATTTTTTTTATATTAATAAAACGATTGAAGTTTTTTTCTAATCCTATGATATTTTTTTATAATTGCAGGTGTATAAAGCGATAGAAGAAGGAATAACGCGAGCGAACAAGCACGCTATATCGAATGCACAAAAAATACAGAAGTTCGCCGTGTTACCTGCGGACCTGTCATTAGCAACCGGAGAATTAGGTATGTATAAGACTTATTTTCTTTGATCCTGGGACCACTAGATCCCATTATAAATACGTAACAGTCGAACGTCGTACTCTTACCTCTGGATAATGTAAAATAAGTTGATTGAGCGGTTGAAATTGCAACCACTGAATCAACTTGAGAGTAACTCAAGAGTAAAATGTCAAAAATCGCGCATAGTCAAAGGAGCGCAATGTCAAAAAATCGGTAATATGTCAAAATTCACATACGTCGTAGTTTCTATGCATGTGAAAACTTCTAAATACAGCAGTCCAAGATGTTTATTATTTCTTTTTGTTTCAGGCCCTACACTCAAAGTGAAAAGAAACGTCATCCACGACAAATACAAAGATATTATAGAAGATTTTTATAAGGAATAATTAAAAATAAAGTGTAATTTATATGTAGTTCTAAGGGAAAAGGCCAATTGTAATTACTATTGTAATTTTCGTGCTCAACTAGGGATAGAAATATCAATATGATTGATAAGTTTTGTACGAGTATGTGGTACAATATATTTTTAATAGAAAATATATTTTTATAGGACGGACGGTATGCAATAAGAAAACACCAATTAACTGTGATTAAAATTTAATTGACACTTAAATATAATAAATTCATTAGGAATGTTAAAATATTCTTTTATTACTTAAAATTAAGTACTCTGATAAGATCACTAATAATACTAAAATTCCAGAAAATAACGTACATAAATTAATAAATCTTAAGTATATGGAAGTTGCCACGTTTAGGACTAATACCTTAGAATTATATGATATACATACTATAGAAATACTAAAGGGATGCTAAGGCTATCACTAGCCATTTTGACAACAATAAATAATACCCATAATGGGCTTCGTAAGAAAGTTTTAAGTAGATGACTGGCTCATATAAATTGTATTCTATCAATACATTGTGTAGTTTCGTAATTTTCTTATTAGACTTACAATATAGGAAAATATTTATTAATAAAAAATAATCGTAATAATATCATCAATAATATAGATTCTAATTTTCTCTTGGCGGATTTTAAACTACAGTTGGCAACAATTTCATGATTTGGCTATATTAGATGTGAGCACACATTATTTACCTATGGCATGGCTCTAATAAGTAAATCGTAGGCTACGTAATTTACCTTACCTTAGATTTTTTTAAACCAAGGTAAATATCGTGATGTATACAGGGTTAATTTTAAAACATCAATAACCTCGCAAGACTAGGTAGCTACCATCATAAACAACAACATTTGTTCTACGAGTTTTGGTTATTTAACATATTTTACTTTCATACAAAAATAAATATCAATTTAATATTACTTCTGAATGTTCTTGTGTCTGTATATAACACAGGTGAGCGCGCGATCGCGCGCGTCAACCATCTACGAATGGAACATAGACTTATAAATGTCACGACAGCACAATAAAAGCTTGGAAAATCATTTTTAATTAATGTTAAAAAAAAACCCTGTATATGAAACATTTACCTGACATACGCAAAAACATTTTTAGGTAGTGTTGCGTAAAGCTCAATGTTACGAAAAGAAACAAAAAAAAATATTATACCAACTCTGTCAATGAGGGATTTTCTGACAACTATTAAAAGTAAAAAAGACAACAATTAAAAGTAATAGTTCAAATCAACCTGGATAGAAGGCGAGAGCGCATCACCTACCCAAACCCCCCACTTCACCCCTTAACCAAAGACATCAATAGTTCCTAAGCACTATAGATAGACGAAGCAGACAATAGTGAGCTGTACACGTCCGACTAAAAATCGGTCCGCTAGGAAAAACAAAGATATAACAGATACCTAACTTAGCATTGCTAAATTAAAGGTATCTATACTCTACTACACGAGGGTTAATAGTTATAAGTATCTGTAGCATTTAATAATATGGGATGGACAAGGAGTACGGAGAAGGACATAGACTACATTCTGTAGTTCACGCATATGAAGTCACGGGCAGCACAGTAGTCATTCATAAATTTAAGTTTGTTAAAAAAAATTAAGTAGGTATCATCTCGTATTAAGATTATAATCTGATACTATTAACCCCATGTAGCAAAATCCAACTTGTTACTTGCTATGTCTCCTACTCGTATGCTATGCTACACCGTCTTTAGAAAACCGATCGTATTATTTATTGTCGGCTGTACACAGTCTGGGTGTGTAGCCAGCTTTAGTCATCAGTGCACAGTCTATTCACGGAACTATTACTATCCTTCAAGCTGGGAGAGGTGAGGTGGGGGTGATTAGGGCAGGTATGCGCTCACGCCATCTATTTTTGACTGTTAAATTGAAAATCCCTATCCCCATAACTCAACTCTTTTCCTAGTTTGTCATAATTTTAACCAAGTACATTTCCAAAGAATATAAAATAAAGGTTAACAATAAAGTAGATCACTTGTCTTTGCCTCTATAAGATATTTCATCATAAGTTGCCAGTATAATAAATCGGCAATTCCAATAACCTCTTCATAACATTCGTATAGCCTTACTAAAGTGCGTACGAGGTGCACGAAATATTTAGTACAATAACCTGTCATTGCCGTCATTATCATATATTGCCATCACACTTGTGACTAGTGATGTGCCGGATCATTAAAAATGTATATCCGCGGATACGGATCTGAATACGGATATTCGTGGTCAATGTCCGCGGACACGGATCTTAACTTTCTTACGCTGTCGGTGTCGGTGGGCGCGACAAATACTTCAATTCAAAAATCACTTCATTCAAATTAAACCCGCGACTCCGTCCGCGAGGACTGCGGAAAAAAACAATATGTCACTAAAAAGTCCTATCTTATGTCCGTCTCTTGGTGCTAAGCTATCTGCCTACCAATTTTCAACCAAATCGGTACAGCCATTCTTGAGTTATAAATAGTGTAACTAACACGACTATTTTTGATTATTAGCTTCCTATCCTACCTTGAAAACTGCGAAATGTCATATATAAAATTTCACTTACTCTTAAGGGGTTGGGGGCAGATAAAGAAAAATAATGCATGATGTTTTTGTTTGCCACAAATAGTCCGCATACCAATTTTTAGCTCTCTACCTTGAGAATTGCGGAATGCTCCATACAAACTTCCACCCCCATTTTAGGAAGGTAGGGAGCTTTAGGTAGACACAAAAAGTAGCCAATATCACTCTCTATCCTTTCAACTATCTCCACTTTAAAAATCACGTCAATTCGTCGCTCCGTTTTGCCCTGAAATAAGACGGACAAACAGACACACACATACACTTTTCCATTTATAATATTAGTGTGGATAGATACGGTAACTAATTTCAGATAAGTTTGCAACATAAAAGAGCCAAATATTGATTTTAGGAAATAAAAATATATATATATGGATTGAATTTAATAGTTTTTTATTGCTACCTAATTACCTATTTAAAGAATTTCATCTATAAACATAAAATTAATAAGGTACATAGATCCGCCAAAAAAGTAACGGATACGGACACGGATACGGATTTTTATTCTGCCTCGAATATCCGCGGATACGGATACGGATCTCCGGCACATCACTACTTGTGACTGACCTCGACGCGAAAGAGCCAGCAAAACATCTGAACGCCAAAGACAAAGATAGATTGATAGAAAGGGGTCATTGTACGTAATCCTGCGCATTCCGCGTTCTCACTTTATATAACTAAATACTCTTATTATTACTAATGATTAGTATTGAAAACCACTTTAAACAATCATTTGTAAGCTTTACATAATTTGAGTGCTGGAAAGTTCTTCTTCGTAATAGCGGGAGTAGGATAACTAGATATAGCTTGTTAACGATTAACGCGGTTCATATAAAAAAGCGGAGTTGTATAAGGAATTACCTAAACTTGAGTTGAAAGTTTAATTCAATTAACAATTTTGCTCCGAGAAATGACAAATCTGCCAACCAACAGTTCCATGGAAAATGTCACTTTACACCTCAGAGTAATGCTATTCCATTTTTATTTCACGATTGCTTCATCAGGGTATAAGAAGAGTAGAGTTAACTCCCAACGCTCAAATATGTCATTTTAAATACCTATTCATCTGCCTGAATGGTCGGGGGCGGGGCACTTGTGGGTAGAGGGGGCGGGGCGTCCGTTAAGGGGAGGGGCTTAGCCACCCCGATGCGAACGACACCACGAGGCGCGCCCTTTAGGGCCGCCACTGCTTGTTCTAGACTTGCGTCTTCCAGGTTCTGTGGATGAAATGGAATTTTCTTTTAGTAAAATTATAAAGAAGCATAACCCGATAGATACTTGTAGTCGTAATCTTTTGACAAGGGGTATACCTTCGAATCGAAACCATAATTCGAGATACTAGTTCTAGACAGTTCATTTTGCACAAATGTTGCCATGGTCGGGCTAATATCTACTGTTCGTATCGAAATTTTTAAAATACAGATTGGTATTTTACGTTTATATTTTTTATTAAAATAATCAATTTGTTAATTAATTTACAGTACGAGGTATATATAATAATAATACAATACAAGAAAATTGCTTGTTTGTATTTTTGGTGTTCGTAATTTTATTTCCGTTTCATTTTGAAAGTGTCTGAATGATTTCATGTTACTGATAGCACACTTTTTTCACGAGGTAAACTACTTGAACTCTGCTGGAGTAATTATAACTACTACAAATAATATAAATGTTATAATTCTGGCGAAAAACGTACGTTAAATCTTTATTAGCATCACTACGTAGGTAACGTTTTTGCAATCCGTACAACAGTATTTGGGTTCCAGCATGACACTTATTCTTAATTAGAGTTATAGTCACTACATATTATAAAACAAAGTCGCTTTCTGCTGTCTGTCCGTATGTATGCTTATATCTTTCAAACTAGGGAACGGATTTTGATGCCTAGTTATACATTATAAACCTTCCTTGTGAATCACAAGGCCCGCCCTCGCTTCGCTTCGGTACATATCCTTTAAAATTTGGAATTCCCGTTTGTCTCGTTCCCGTGGGAATATCGTGAAATATGTTCTCAGTGCTTCCTTACACTCCCTACCGAATATACCTACCTGCCATATTTCATCATTTTGTGTCAAGTGGTCTTTGTAAAAATTGAGAATTCCCGTTTGTCCCGTTCTGGTGGAAATTTCGATGAATATGTTCTCAGTGCCTCTTCACACTCCCTACCAAATATCATCATTTTACTGTGTCAAATGGTTTTCGTTAAAATTGGGTTTACTGTTTGTCCAGTTCCCGTGGGAATTACGGGAAATCCGTCATGTTGTGTCATGTCATCTGTATGCTTAGACTAAGTCTGTATGTTACAGAATAATAAATTCCCCAGAACCCGTGATCACGCACACTTTTGAAACAACTTTTAGTAGGTCAAATTTTTACAACCTATTTACTGTATCTAAAAAAACTGATAATATTTTATCGATTTGACAATAATCGGCGGGTAAGTAGAGCGGAAGATGCGGGATTTTTGACTTGTATTTGCTTCACTACCCGGAATACATCTGTCATTGCGGACTCCTTCTGGGGACTTGTTATTCTATGGTGTATGTCAAACATATACCTCCATGCGTCAAATGGTTTAAAAAAACTGTATTTAATTCATATTTATTCCAACTCAGTGGAAATCATGCGAAACCCTATAGCCTATAATCATCCAGGTCCAATAAGGATTCTAACGGTGGAAGAATTTTTGAAATCGGTCCAGTAGTTTCGGAGCCTATTCGCTACAAATAAACATACAAACAAACAAATAATCAAAGTTTACCTCTTTATAATATTAGTATAGATAACTAAGGACTTCGCACGGGAGTAATGCACTCTCACGCGGGCGAAGCCGTGGGCGGCCGCTAGTGAACTATAATATGAAATTTTGTCAATTCAAACAAATTAAACAGTCGAGTCTTAATTGATTATATTATAATCATATCGACAATAATCGATATCAGCTACAACGTCACTATTTAATTTCTTCTAATTCTGGTAACCCTTTATCTGTCACTTACTTGTCAAACTAGTCTCTCGATATATGGTTTTAGTATAGAAAAAAATGTGGAAGAATTTGCCACTGTCCTTCTTGATTATTATTATTGACAAGCTATGATAATGCTTAGAAATCATCAAGTACCGGTCAGTTTTTTGTTTAAACATTCAAACAGAGTTACCTACTTATAATTTTCATATTCAGAACCTGCAAGGTTATTACCTAACTTGTAGTAGCAACGCCGAAGCAATGCGACAGCGAAAATAGTGCGAGGTTCCTTCCGAGCCCCGCACTGCGACCGCAAAAGTTACGGTAGATCTACCGTAATAAGTCGGCCATCTTGCTGGGCCACGCCCCTGGGATAGCGCACGAAATCATAATGTGCAAGCCGAACCACGGGGTTGTAGTAGAGAGTAATTTAAGAAGACGTTAGTTTCGCATCTATACAAAGCAACATTACTCTGCCTGAGAGCCCATTACCTGATCATTGACGAAAAGCAGCCGGTCTCCCGGAATAAGGCGGCCATCTTGCTGGGCCACGCCCCCCGGTACTAGTGAACGAATCACAATCAGCGTGTGAGCCGGACGCACCGGATCTTGGTAGTCTAGGATAGAGAAACCTAGACCGCGCTCGCCTTTTACTAGCTCTGGAAAGTAGAAAGAGGTGTTTTAATATTACTTTGGTGTAGGTTTTATTGAAGTTTTTTATGGAACAGCCAATTTTTTATGTGCGATTTTAGATTTTAAGTTTTGTGTAATAACGGACGCCCGCAGCGTCGTCTGTGTTCACGCCTATGTGTCAGCAAGACCCGCAACGTTTTACTAGAATTCGACATCAGCCACATCTCCTTACCTATATGTTGTATGTCATTCTGGTGGATGCTTGCGCGGTAATTTTGATATGCCATGATCTAGTCTTTGGAAGTTGTAATTTCATAGGCTGTATGATAGGCAGACTTTACCATATCAGTTGATTAACGCGGTAAGCCAAGGTATGCAAGTTGGTATCTTTTTTACTGACACGCCTTTTTTTCGAATATGAGGTAGCCAAAACATATCCACCATCCTGATAAACTTACACATTTATAATATAAGTAGAATTAGTAGAATATAATGAACTACTAACTTGTTACTTAGCTGTTGACGTCAGGCAGGCAGCCGGCCGTAAAAACAAGTGCCAAAACTTTGGCAAGTTTCGAAAGAAACCACATTGCGCCGAAGGGGTAAGGGCAGGAAGATGATGACGATAATGAACTCTAACGCACCTATGATCTGCGGCTCGGAGGACCACATGGCGAGGCCGGTGAGCGGCTCGAGACTGCGCGAGCGCACCTTGCCGCCCGCCGACAGCGCGCCGCCCTCGTCTGCGCCCGCGCCGGCCAGGCTGCCGTCCGATTTCGCCTGATAATGTTATAAATGTCAAGTATTATGTAATTTCCACCTATACAGGGTGTTTTTTCGTGGCCACCCTTAACGAAGGGTACGTACTCTATACATGAAGTAAAGTAAGTTTATGAAAAAAAAAATGCTGGGAAACGATGTAAATTGTGTTTTTACGGTATTACAAAAGAGTGCCTAAAGTTAGACTTGATTTAAATATGACATTTGACAGCAAAACGTATGGCATATCTGTTAAATTTAGAGCACGTTTAGCTTAAACAATGTTTAAATTCTTCCAGGTCCAGGGTTTATGCTAGTTTTTTCATTGACAGTTAGTAATTATTTCTCGTGAAAAATTCTTTTTACGCGCGTCTATGTGCATTTATGCAGTAAAACCCAGACACTTTCCAGGAATGCTTCCATAACTAAAAATGATCGTGATGATGAGGAGATTACGTAGTTTTCGGAAACGTTGACGACCAAAAATCACCTGTATATTTTAATCTGCAGGTAAAAAACTGACCTTAACTAAAGTAGCGACGGGTGGGTGTAACTCAAGCGCGGGCGGCGCCGCGGGCCGATGCCTAGCGCACACCATGCACACTTCGCTGGACAACTCCTTCAAGATAGACACCACTTCCAGGTGGTTCATACCGAGAAGCCGGTGACCGTTCACCTCTGAAATTGACAACATTAATTCAAAGTTTACATAATATAAAAAGCATAAAATAAACTACCCAGTGTCACTTTTTTTTAACACAACACATCTGCAACACATTAACCTAGTCCCACAATAAGATCCCTAAAGTCTTGTGTCGTGGGTACTAAGCAACGGTATATAAATACACAGATAAGTATAGAAACATCCATGACTCAGAAACAAACATTGATATTCATATCAATGTTTGCACCTACCGGGATTCGAACCCAGGACCTATGGCGTCGCAGGCAGGGTCACTACCTACTAGACCAGCCGGCCCACTTATTCTATGCCCCCCCCCCCGCACGTACCTTGCATCTCATCGCTGGCCCCCAGATTACGTAACTTGCAATAGCAAACGCGAAGCAACGCGATCGCGATAATAGAGAGCGTGTGCGTGCGCGCAACGAGCACTCGGTGTCCTCCCGCGCCCCGCACCTCCCCCTCCCCCCACGTACCTAGCAGCTCGTCGCCGGGGCGGTGGCGGCCGGCGCGCCCCACGGGCCCCTCGCGCAGCACGGAGCGCACGTAGTGGTGCGGGCGCACCTCGCGGCCCCCCTCCACATCGACGGTGCCCTCGAGACTGATGCCGAGTCCGCCGCCGCCGCGCATCACCACCCCCACCACTATGTCCACATCGTCGCCTGGAAATATACACAAATACTGTGTCATCCCAACTAATATTATAAATGCGAAAGTAACTCTGTCTGTCTGTCTGTCTGTCTGTCTGTTACGCTTTCCCGCTTAAACCTCGAACCGATTTTGATGAAATTTGGTACAGACAATTTTAGACCCTGAACAGAACATAGGCTACTTTTTATTTCGAAAAAAAGGGATGAAGGGGTTGAAATAGAGGTTGAAAGTTTGTATGGGATTTCTTAATTTTAAAAGATAAAACCATGAAACTTTATATTTAAGCACTGTAAGAAATCATTAAACATTTTTCTAGCATTTTTGAAATTTCGACCAGCTAAGGGGTGAAATAAGGGTTGAAAGTTAGTATGCAAGTCGTCAAATATCACGTCATAAGAAACAAAAAATCGTTTGTTCTAGCATTTTGAAATTTTTACCAGTTTGGGGGTGAAATAAATTTTGTTTTTTCTGTAGTCCACGCGGACGGAGTCGCGGGCGTCCACTAGTACATAATAAGATATATTATGCGAAATGCAATTGAAATCTTCTTCCTGCTCTGTTTTCATTTTGCTTGGGGTTCTCATTTTATACATGTCTTTTAACGTATTTATATCTATCGTTACACAGCCGCGCAGACACCAACAGACATGGGCCGTGCGCAGCCAGTATTCGCGGAAACAATATTTTGTCTGTACGGTTCATGTTTGTACGTGTGTGACACGCTCCATGTCTGTAGATATAAACGGAACTTTATCAGTCCAAAATACCACTGGAATATATTTATTGAAATATATATGTCGTGGCCATATTGTTAAATTGATCATTTCATGAAATGGTCGAGAATTTCATGAAGTGGTCGCATTTCATGAAGTGGCCAATTCAATTTGACCAGATCGTTAAATCGTCTACATTTCACGATTTTGTCATCCACGTTTGGCCAAATCGTATTAACAGGGTGTCCATAAAATCCGAATGTGGTAAGAGCTTACACCATATATAAGTATACCATAAGGTATGATGGTATGATTTTTTTTGCTATTATTTATGTGATATTTTCACAATATAATATTTAAAAACATAAAAGACTTTACAAAAGCGATTCGCATCTGGCACATCGCCGGACGCTGCCTGGGCACGCTCGCTCCGCTCGCTCGGCTCGTGCGTCATTTGTCATAGTCTAACCTAACCTAACCTATCGTAATCTAAGGTTTTTGTTTAACAATATTATTATAAACCACCATTAAGTCTAATATACATTATACAATATAACACACTATCCGTGAACTTCTTCTGCATAGTCACCCTACTCTCTTTAATTTGTTTTATAACCTAAAAAGAAAAATCCGCCATCTTCACACATAAATAAAACGCGCGCAGCGCCTCTACCGGTGATTCATGTAACTATTTTACGATATGATCAATAATCTTGACCACTTCATGAAATGATCGGGCGTTTAGTTGCCCATATCGAGAAACGATTTTTAATCATCGATCTGCCCAAACCATATCATGATGTGGCCAATAGACAGTTGAACTTTTCATGAAATGCGACCATTTCATGAAATGCTCGACCATTTCATGAAATGATCAATTCTACGATATGGCCACGACATATACAATTGTAATATACTTACAACCAATTCTACAAAATTTTTGAGTTATAGTCTATCTATAGCCACGATCACTATCAAAAGAGGTTGAGGGTAGCGGCCGTATCATATACCTTCTTTCACTATAGCGGGATAAATTAAAGTTCCCAGAGATATTTAAAAAAACCCTTGGATATAAATATAAATCGAGGTTATAAAAGTAATTGTATAGCAAGCACAACATACCCAGTATGGCCTGCCACTTGCGTTTGATTGCGTCTATTTGTTCTTGCGTCCGCGGCATCTCGAAGGAAGGCGCCGTTTGTGGCACCACCGGGGCTTCTACTGGCTCGTCTACTATGCCTTCCACTCTGAAAACGAAGCAGCAATCAATCAGCGACTCAAATAAAAAAGTATTTTGGTATCACCTATTATATTTGGAGAGGGACAGATATAAGGTCTATTGAGGGGTCGCCCACCTCCGGGCCCTACACCCTCCGCTGACCCTCGGATCTGCCGACTCATGATCACGAACACTAGACACTACAGTCGCAACGAGAAGCCAGATCCAAGCACCTAATATCCGAATAGTGACGCCTGATACAATTAAATATTTAACGAGATATAAGGTGTTCAGACGTGAGTGAAGCTATGTTCAGGTGTTGGGACGTGATTAAAGTTATGTTTCAGTGTTGGGATACTGAACGATCGTTCCTTAACTTTGGGGCCAGTATAAGAACATTTTGCTGTGCCTTATCCAGTTTGTAAGATTGTCTATACTCACACATCCTGCCCCGGCGTGTCCGCGCGATGCATGTGTAGGAAGGGGTTGTGCGCCGGCGCAGCAACCGCAGCGCTCTCTCCGGCCGCTATCGCTTGCTGCAGTTGTTCGAACTTCGGCCCGCGAAGGTATCTGATAGACAAACTATTAAGTCAGAAATAGGCACATGAATTAGGATAGAAAATAGAGCTTTTGGGGACACCAGTTGGCACCTATCGAGTAGACAAAGTTTGTATGTATTTTTTACAAGTTTGTTTGTAAAAAGGAATGTAAGTTTAATTTTACAAGTTAAAATCACTGCCAAAATAGATGGCGTTACCTACATCTCCTCCCTAACTCCACAGGATTTCCGGTAGGAGATTCGCTAATAATAATAATTCGCTTCCCATCTATCCAGCTGATCTGTAATATTTTTTATACTTTTAATAGTAGTCAGAAAATCCTTAATTTTGATGACTCGAGTACGTTCGGTTGCAAAATAAATAAAAACTTCTGTAGGCCTCGCTAGGAAATATAACTCGTACAACGATAGACTCAGTTATTTTTAAATGATATCTCTCGGAAAACGTAGGGAGCTTTTGGATATAATGTTTTTGTATAAAATTTTCCGAAACAAAATAGACTGTCCTCAACTGCTGAGTCAATTTAGGATTAATGTTCCTGCCAGGTATCCGCGTGCACAGGTGAAGCCTCTGTCTATGCCATTTCGCAGAACAGTATTGGGTAGGAACTCTCCGGTACCTCGATTGTCTAACTTGTTCAACCAAATTCATCATGCTAGCGCCGACTTATTTGTGACCTCTGAACTGGTGTTTAGAAATTCAATATTGAAGTGTATTGGTAAATAAGTTTTTGTTATGTTTTCTTCAAACTACCAAATTGTATTTGGTTATTATATACTTAATATATCTAGTTATTATATATCTATAGGTATATAATGTTTAGTATGAACCTAGTCTAAGTATTACTTTTACGAATGTTGTGTTTATCTATAAGTAGCTGTGCTATTACACAAGTGTGGTAAAATTAAGCTAAAATCATGTATTATAGTAACAGTTGTTGATAAACCTAATAAATAAATAAATAAATAAAATTGCGCCAATAGCTCTTTAGATTGTGTGACGCTGGTAGTTATTTTCCTCACCTTTCAAGCTCCAGAGTGACGATATTCCCGCTCTGTTTGAGGGCATCGACTGCCCTCTGGTTGGACTTGCCGGCCAAAGAGACCCCGTCCACCGCTACAATGCGGTCATTGACCCGCACCTTACCGCTGACGGCGGCCGCACTGCCCGGCGTTACGGACTTCACGAAGATGCCTGATAGCTCTTCTTTTTCGCATACGTAACCTGGATTTTATTTATGTAGACAGACTTAGAATAAAGGTACACGTCGAATACATTAAAACATAATTTCAAATACATTATGGTAACCCTTTATAATACGCCTACCTATTATGAGTATACACAGCATTTACTGAAACAATTAAGATGACAAATATTTTTATTAGCTTATGAATATAAAATTAATTGATAACTGAATGATTTTGGAAAACCTCCCGAGGAGTAATTGGAAACGCCACAGTCAAGAAGACTCGTTGATTGAACATATATTTCTGTTTGCTTGTTTGTTTTTGTAGGGAATATATTGTATACAGCACACAGTCCATAGCATTAAAACTCTATGTGCCTTATACAGATTTCAAGGCCTTTGACAAGCAGCAAGCAAGTGACAAAAAATAATGGTTGAAGAATCAACCATACTGTCAGAAGACCGTCACACTTAAACATACGTAAACATTTGAAATTAGTGAGGTATGGCCCTCTCCATCCTTAGCATAAATGACTGAGGCAGGTTTAAGTGTGACAGTCAGAATCGACCATATTATTATTATGATAATGATAGCATGTTGTTGTAATGATTGACCTTATTCTGAGCTGTAATACTAGCAGCACTTACCTGCTATTGTAATACCCAAACCATTTTCATCTTTCTTCAGCTGTACAGTGAATCTGTCCACTTCAGGTGACTCTGCATCTGTACCCAAAGAAAGGTTATGGGAACCGAAAAAAATATGACACTTGATTACCTTCTTACGCAAATAAACTATACAGGGTCTAACAAAAGGGGTATGTTAAGCGAAAAGCTATGTAAATAACCCACTAAAAGGAACCTATCCACAAAATTTCAGACTCGAAATCCATGTTTATTTTTTCAAATAGTATGGAGAATTCCTAAACAACTCAGGAATGTTCATACAATCTTAAAAAATAAACATGTGATTTCGAGTCTCAAATTTTGGAAATAGATTCTCTATAGTGGGTTGGCTACATAGCTATACCCCTTTTGTTACACCCTGTAAAGGCGTAAATGTATAAATATATACAAATTAATTTTCACAGCACATAAAACATAAAAACATGTACATATGTATACACAAGCTGTTTTCCCAAAATGAGGCCTATACCAAGCAGTGGAAAAGACTATTATCAAATTCTTACTTAAAAAATCGATGCGAAAGTAATCCTGTCTGTCTGTCCGGCTTTCACACTAAAACTACTGAACCGATTTTAAAATAAATTTAGCACAGATATAGTTTAGGGTCTGTGGACGGACATAGGCTCTTTCTTATCCCGGGCAAACATTGTTATCCCGATTAATTTCAACATTTTGTTTTTTCTGCAGTCCACTAGTAAAAAATACATACCACTTTCAGGTGGGGGTGTAATAGGGTTTTCGAAAGCGAATCTCGAGGAAGCAATCTGTGGGGCTGGTACAGGTTGCGTGTGGAACACTTGTTCGAAGCCTGCGTCTAATAGGTAGCGGTCCAGGCCTTCTGCATCTGTTAGGAGCCTGAAAGATGTGAATTAAATGTCATTACATAAAATCACGCCTCTTTCCTAAAGGTAGGCATTACAGCAATCTAAAGTCAGAAGAAACATTCTTTTACTAATAAAAGTACCTACATGTAAAGAAAGACACATTCATATTACCTTACTAAAGGAACAGTCATCATTACCATCTGTTCTGTTACAGCTCCACTAGAATACATTGGCTGCATCTCCTTCCGTGAACGTCTTAAGAGTCGACTGGGAACTCTGGCGTTCTCTCATGCGATAAGCTCGCAACTAGACACTAATTATCTACGTCAACGTGTCTGTGGGATATTTTTCAGTACTGGCTGCCCATTTAGGGAACACAGCAGTGTGTATTGTATATGTATCATCATCAGCCTATTGCAGTCCACTGCTGGACGTAGGCCTCCCCCAGGGCACGCCACAAGACTGCCATGGGGGGTATTTGCCCATAGTCACCACGCTGGGCAGGCGGGTTGGTGCCCACCTCCCGGAAACCCTTAATCGCCTCGTACAATACCCACGGGCAAACATGGTGTGGTACGAAATCTACTCTGCCGGCACCACGCGGCCATATGTATATGTATAATAAATTATATTATATGTAAGGCTAAGGCCGCACTACGGTTTTTTCCCACAAACGGTTAACAGCGAAAGCGCTCGAGACGCACACACTACGGTTAAAAACCGCGAATATAAGTTCTATGAGCCTAAAATTTTTGCACGGTTTTTACCCGTTAGTCGCGGAAAAAATCGTCAATGCGGCCGCTTCCATTAGTTTCCTTTGCTCACAAAATCAGGCGGTTAAAAACCGCGGCGGTTTGGCTGTAGTGCGGCCTAAGCCTAGTAAGTAGACTCACCGGGCAGGTATGACGGGCGCATTACTGGCATTCGCGGCGGCCGGCTCCACTCCTCGGGCTACCACCAGCCGCACCCGGGAGCCGGACGCTCTCAGCACCCCGGCCACTTGCTCTGATCCCATCTCGATTAGACGAGCCTGCCAATATCATAGAGGAATAAGATGTCAGAGTGCTAATGTCCTACTAACTGCGTCGATACACCTTTAGACTTTCCGGTACCTCATGGTTCCAGACCTTGACCGTTAGATTGCATTACTGTTATGTACCACATTACTAATGTACTGTAATGTAATCTAAGGGCCAAGGACGGGAATTGGGAGGTACCGGAATTTCTAAAGGTGCATCGACACAGTTAGTAGGACATTAGGACTCTATGACATCTTATTCCTCAATGCCAATATGCATTCTCATTACTAACAGTATTTATCACACCTCAGCCTATTACAGTCCACTGCATCCAGGGCATGGCAAAAGGCTACTGACATACTTAGGGCGCAAGTTGACAAACTATTATAGTCTACTATACAGGATGTAACAAAAGGGTGGAGGCTGCCAGGCGAGACAGTGTCGGATTTTTGTGCCGTGACAAATAGTGCAATAAACAAAGTAAAAAGGCTATTAATACACGAACTAAAAAGAAAGTAAATAGAAGTCGTCGTCGTCATCGTCAGCCTATTGCAGTCCACATGGCTTGATCTCCCGTTTTTGCCATCCAGTCACTATCCAGTCGCTATGCTTGCCGGGGCGCGGTCTCCATTCGAGAACCCGTTTAGTCCACCGTCCATCGGTTCTACGACAGATGTGGCCAGTCCACTGCCACTTCAGTCTGCTACATTTCAATATAGAAGTATATGTCACTAACATCACCAATCTGAAGAATATGATCTCCAGATTTCAGTCTTCCATCACGATCAGCTACACCTCCAGCCAAAATTGTTTTCACAATCACTCCACCAGCTCTGGCACCAATTATACCTATGAAAAGAATAACAAAGCACTTTGTGAAAAGGTAGGTACTTCCCTCGCCCTTCTTAGCTCGTCTAGCTTAGATTATACTTTAATAAAAGACATGACACTATTTTAAATTCAATACAATACTTGTTCCTAAATGAAACAATACTTTTGTAAGAGAGACTATACACTTACCAAAACCAAGTCCAGTGCCATCATTGACAAGGTTGATTATTTCAACTTGTGCCCAGTCACTGCCCACAATACTGTGTGATGTGGATGCTATAGAGTCGTCAGTTCTGGTCAAGTCCAAAATGCCCCGGCTCTGAATTTTACATAAAGAGTTTTTTTCTATTATGCTATTAAAGTTTCTATGGTAGTAAAATTGACTTATCTATAATGCAATAAAGGTTTTTTTTGTAAGGGATTAAGAAAGCAGTATTAAGGCATAAACATGATATTCGTTGAGGTTGACAAGCTTTTCTCATTTCAATATTGAAATTTTTTTATTTATAACTAGTGGACGCCCGCGACTCCGTCCGCGTGGACTACAGAAAAAACAAAATGTCGAAATTTCCGGGATAAAAACTATAGATAGATAGCCTATATGTTAAGTGGGACCAGTCACAATATATTCCTGAAAACTACATTGAAATTGGTTCAGCCGTTTCTGAGATTAGCATGCACAAACACACAGACAAACTGACAATAACGTTGCCAATAATGTAATTTCAAAAAGAGATGGTAAAATTCGTCATCCGAGTAACTGACCCAGTGGCTCAATGGTAAGAGCGCTGGCACGGAATGCAGAGGTCGTGGGTTCGATTCCCACCCGGGTGAGGAATTTTTTCCATTTCTTAATTAATAAATTTAAAACAAACAAAAATTCCAAAAATCATTGTTTTGGGTACTATTGCGTTGATAAAGGTATTCTATAATATTTTTTCTTATATATCTTCCATGTACAGACAGCGATCCGTTACATTTTTATTGTATGTATAGATTTAATGTTTTTTGGTTGAAAGATTGATACATATGGCAATTATTGACATGAAACCTTACTTGTTTTGGTGACATATTGGAATCCACAGAACCACTGTCCAATCCCAATATTCTTTCATTGTCGGAACTGGATCCAAACTCTAGGCTGTGAGGTGGAGACACTTGGGGCACCCGCTGCTCCTCCTCACCTTCTTGTCCACCGTACAGACTCCTTGTTTGCAATGTCAGTTCACCTTAAACATTATGTTACAGTTAAAGTTTGGCTCCATTACTGTGTGGTAGAAAAATATGATTGAATGTGTCAATGGTCGTAGCATAACATAGCCTTCATACTAATTTGTCCCTTTGTCTTCTTATCTTAAGCAGAATTATATCTACTATTATGTAAAGTGTAGAATATGAGTTTTTTTTTTTTTATATTTGGCTACAAATAGACTTTTATAGCCAAACAGTAATAAAACAATGGCTATTTTGATACAAAGATTTTATAATCTTATCCTAAGGAAATACTAACTGATTACTAAAATGAGATGAGTCACCAGTTCATAACATAATAATTACCAACATTACTTAAGCATTTACAGAACTAAAGACGAACTTGATATTTTTAATTGCAATGTGAGTCAGTACAAAAAACATATCCACAGCATCCTCAACACTATGTCATGTTCATGAACGTAACTGTATTTTACATTCAGTCTTGTTTTTTATTGTAGTTGCACATAGTATGTAAGTATATAGCAGTGGTAGTAGGAATATGTTATGTATAATTTTACTAATGTTACTGTTTCAATTAAGCTTAATTAATTGTGCATACACACCTAGGACACGAAGTTAGGGTAAAAACTGTACTGTTCTGAGATGTGAATTTTTTTTACTTTGTGTCTGTTGTGTTGCCTTAATAAATAAAGTAGCAAACAAAGTTGTATAAATTTGATTTAGTGCCAGTTATTAAAAGTACTTGACCGTAATTCGAAGCTTATAATGAGATAGGCATATCCGTTTCCCGTAGTCTTTTACCATTTTAGTTCTTTTGATGACGTCTTTCCGCTGTCTCAACAGACAGTGGCGCCAACTGTCACTTTTAAAAGAGTCGTGGCGCCATTTTTCCTCATTGGCGTTTTGATTCCCGTAGTGTAAAGGTGTTGCGTTTACGCATATAAATTTTGCATTTAGATAATTTCAGTAAAATAAATTGAAGTAAAAGTGCATTTAACGGTGTAAATAGCGAAATACAGATTGGATTATCCACATTAAAAGTGAGTATAACAATTTGTTATAAATTTTACAATGGTTATTCGAAATAATCCCTACAGCATAAATTCGTAAAAGTATTACGACTATCAATTTTACCTAGCTACTAGCTTGTAGAAAGGTGAGTTAAATATGGAATATGCTCGTAATTCTATAATATATAATTTAAATCAAAACGCAGTGTAATGTTAATTTGTAGCATTGTTAAGTTACGATTTTTATAACAATATTTGAATAGAAGTTTAACGGTTTTTCCGTTCGAAATTACCTGACGTATGAAAAGTATTTTTGTGTTAGATATATTATTAAAATTCATATTTTTCTAGAATGAATGAAACAAATGTTCCATCGGAGGAAGAGCCTGTAGCTGGTCCTAGCGGGGTGCGCCAAAAGCGTACCCTCAGTACTAGCAGCAGCAGCTCCTCCAGTAGTTCCACTTCGAGCTCATCAGCTCGGAGCTCCAAGCATAAGCGTTCACGCCGGCATCGGAAAAAGAGGAATAAAAGAAGCCGACATTCATTACGGCTATTGAGCAAACAAATATGTGAGTTGCAAAATGTTATTTCTCAACCTTGTGTATATCAGAATGATGAACAAATGGACCAGGTGTCCATCTGTTCAAGAGTTAGTGGAAACCTTTATGAGGACAATAATGTCGAACAATTGCCTTCTGCTCCAGAGACGTTAAATTCAGATTTCACTTTTGAAATTGAGACTAAGTTAAAGGAACCTTCTGTTCCGAAAGCCCCCGATAACTTTGTTAAAATATTAAATGATGTACAGCATTTTTGTAGCACTGATTGGTCTGAGGTAAGGTATGCAGATACCCAAAAACTTTACAACCATACTCCTGGGTTCACAGACCTTGAGGTGAATGGAGAAATTCGACAGTACTATTTAGATTCCCTTAAACACTTAGCTAAATCAGATAAGGCCTACGCTGCTATTACCTTTTGCATTTTGAAACAAAAGGAAGCTTTACAAGATAACATAAGAAAATTAATAGACTGGACTAAATCTGATACTCAGGTAGTAAATTTTAAATCTAAGATTGAAGAATTATTTTTAAACGGGGAATTTCATAAAGTATCGACTGATCTATTGCAGTTAGTTTGTGGCCATAGGGCAGAAGGTATACAAGTAAAAAGAGATGCTATTCTCAAAAATGTTAAAGATCCAGTAGTAAAAATGATTCTTAATAAAATACCTCCTTCGAATACGCATATCTTTGATTCCGACGCTTTTTCATCTGCCCTAGAAAAGGCAGGTGGTGTTCGCAAGGCATTCTGGCCTTCGAAAACGGATAACACCCAAAAGAAGTCTAATAAACCCTTTCGTCAGCCTTTACGAAACACCGGCATTCAAAATTTTGCGGGTCCATCGAGTGGACCCCAAGTGCCTTATTATGCACCGACAGGTAATTTCAGACCTTTGTATGATAATATACCACCCTCGAGGGGTGGAGGCCATAATTTAACATATGATAATCACCAACATAATTTATTTAGTGGTAATATAAGAGGGCCCTTTCAGTACAGAGGTTCGAGACCTCGTGGTGTACAAAGAGGGGGGAGGGGGCGAGCACCTTCCGGTCATGCCTCCAGAGGTCAACCTAGACGTGGCGAACAATGACTCGAGGTCATTCCAAGCCGGACAGTTGGTTCACTTTTACAACAAGTGGAAACAATTGGGAGCCCCAGAAATAATACTAAAATTAATAAAAGGTTACCGCATACCATTTGTCCGCAAGCCTCCTCTGTCCATTCCAAATTTAAAGAACATTTTTCAAACTCGTGTCTCCAAGGAAATGACAGAAATAATTCAAAAAATGAAAGGTCAAGGCATTTTACAACCAGTGGATTGGTCTCCCAGTTTCATCTCGCCAATTTTTCTGGTTACAAAGACCGACGGAACTTTCCGTCCAATATTCAATCTAAAGGCCTTGAACGAATATGTAAAAACCGAACAGTTTCATCTCATAAACATGTATCGAGTACCCGAGTTTTTGCAGCCACGGGATTGGATGTGCAAGATAGATTTAAGTCAGGCATATTTTCATCTCAAAATTGCACAAGTACACAGACGTTTTCTCAGGTTGATTTACAACAAAGAATTGCTAGAAATTACTTGTCTTCCGTTCGGGTTAAGTACGGCCCCCAAAATATTCTCTATTCTGACGAATTGGGTGGCTCAAATTTTACGTCAAAGATATGTACGAATTCTTGTTTATCTAGACGACTTTTTAATTGCGCATCAAGATCCTGTCGTTTTGCGCAAACATGTCCAAATAACCTTGAACATTCTTCAAGAACTCGGATGGTGTGTCAATCTAGAAAAATCAATAACTATACCCCAGAAGAGCCTCACTTACTTAGGTATCCTATGGCAAACATGGGTCAACCAAAAAATGTTACCACGCGAGAAAATTCTCACTGTCAAAACAAAGGTTCGTCAAATATTAGGTCAAAGAGTTGTTGTATTAAAGGACATTCAAAGCTTAGTGGGAATGTTAAACTTTGCAAGTTTTGTGGTTCCGCGAGGTCGATTGCACCATCGACACCTGCTAAGATTTATGAATACTCTAATAGACATGCCCAAAACAAAATTTGTACTGCCCAAATTAGTCCAAACCGAGTTACAATGGTGGATTCAGAACTGCCACCTTCCAACAGAATTGCATCATCCGCCACCAGTCCACTTTCTAACAACCGACGCATCCGATTTGGCCTGGGGTGCCCAGTTAGACAACATACCTCTAAGAGGCAACTGGTCCCAAAAAGAGCAGAATCTCCACTGCAATCAAAAGGAGATGTTGGCCATCTTACATGTTGTCCGAAATCACATACACATATTGAGTCAGAGTTCCGTACTCATACAGTGCGACAACAAAACTGTAGTAGCCCATCTTCAAAAAGAGGGAGGCACCAGATCGATTCGCTTGTTAGAGATAACTCGTCAACTCCTAGAGTTATTCGACAAACACCAAATTTCGTTCACAATTCATTACTTACCGGGCCGTTACAACAATCATGCAGATCACCTGTCCAGGTATCGGCTCCCACCAGAATGGCATCTATTACCGAAGGCCCTGAAACCAATATTCTCCCGATGGGGAATTCCAGTAATAGACCTTTTCGCCTCAATGAGAGCTCACGTAGTCTACAATTATGTATCACTAGATCTCACAGATCCGCAAGCGATATTTCACGATGCGTTCAGCAACATATGGAATTATCCCCTTGCATGGATTTTCCCTCCACCGTTCCTGGTGCCGAAGGTACTATCGCACCTCAATCATGCAACGGGAGTGTTTCTAATAGTAGTGCCTCGGTGGCACAAGGTTTTTTGGAGAGCAGACCTCAAAGCGAGAGCCCTCGAAGCTCCATTCACTTTGAGGAATCTGACAATCAATCTAATAGATACCTCGACAGGTCTACCGCCCCCCAACATAGAGGACCTGACACTAGAAGTTTGGAGATGTGGGGGTGGTCTGAAGATATAAATGATTGGAGTAGTCATCAGATATCATTATTACAAGATTCCTGGAGGCCCTCTACCAAGAAAACTTATAGAATTGCCTGGAATCGATGGTTATTGTGGGCAAAATCAAAGAAAGTCGATTGTAAACACCCTACAGGGTCCCAGCTGGCCCAGTTCTTAGCGGATTTACATATAGTTCACGGTTTATCGTATAATACCATTTTGTTACACAAGTCGGTCGTTTCCACACTTTGTAATGCTGATGCATCAAGTATTTTAAGTACCCATGTGCTAGTTAAACATATATTAAAATCCATTTCTTTAAAAAACCCAAAGAAAACTAAACCACCAATTTGGGACATTGATAATTTAATTAATTATTTGTCAACTTATAAAATAGATATAAATAATTCATATCAAGTGTCGCGCCACACGGCTATTCTACTGTTATTATGTTCAGGTCGCCGTGTTCATGACCTAACATTATTAAAAGTAGATCCTGAACATTGTGTTAAATCCGAAAACACTATAATTTTTTGGCCAGAGTTTGGTTCCAAAACTGATAGTTGTGATTATAGGCAGTCTGGTTGGAAATTAATGGCTAATGATGATAATACTCAACTAAACCCCGTAAAGTGGATTGATAGCCTGATATCACTGCTTCATAATCGACGGGAAATTGCGAACTCTTTTAATTTATTTATGACCGTAAGAGGTAATCCTAAGCCGGCCACTCGAACTGTCATTGCAGGGTGGATAAAACATTTATTCAAAGACGCAAACATCCCATTTAGTCCTGGCAGTATACGATCAGCAGTTGCATCAAAGAATTTGTTAAATTACCCTTTAGATGAAATTCTCGCGCGAGGAAACTGGCGCTCCGCTAACACATTTCATAGATTTTACAAACGTGAAATAAAATCGGTATCTAACTCAAATGATATTACACAACTTTTCAACCCTACTGATTAATGTATTTGTATTTATCTAAATAGATCACCTTAGAAGTATAAAGTTAATTTAAGTATCATAATATTAGTATTGTAATATGTTATCAATTAATAATGTTATCTATGTATATCAAAACCTAGAGTGAAGACATTACTTTAATACGAAATCTATGAAAACTTAGTCTGATTATATATGTTAACTAATTTTATTACAAGTTATGTATTATTATATAATTGAACAGAAAATAAAAGAAATTGTTTCACATTGGCGTTTTTTCCTTTATGTAGGTACTTACCTTTCCAACAGTGTCTCACCAGACGAAAACAAACAAATCTCATTATAAGCTTCGAATTACGGTCAAGTACTTTTAATAGCAGCGTTTTCCCTGAAAGAAAACGCATATTAAAATACTTACCTAATTCGAAGCTTACTTTTTAAATCTGCCTGGTGAATAAAAGCCAATTAGGAAAAATGGCGCCACGACTCTTTTAAAAGTGACAGTTGGCGCCACTGTCTGTTGAGACAGCGGAAAGACGTCATCAAAAGAACTAAAATGGTAAAAGACTACGGGAAACGGATATGCCTATCTCATTATAAGCTTCGAATTAGGTAAGTATTTTAATATGCGTTTTCTTTCAGGGAAAACGCTGCTATTAAAGTTCAATACTGACTAAATAGCATCTTACCTGCTGGAGTGATATCAAAATCACCAGGTATTATTGATGGATGATGTGCTACCTGTGTAGCTAACATGTCCACAGAATCATGTAGTGTCACTATACTCCTAAGTATAGGACTGTCCAGTAAATTAATTAGCATGTTCAAATCATCACTGGTGGTAGCCTAAAAAGTGGATGGATTAGGTGTATAATCTAAGAGAGAAAATAACTAGATCATTGCTTGGTCAAATTGCAAACATAATTCACAGAAAAGGAACACAGAAACATTTATGGACTTACCTTTAGCTTCGGATCGTCACTTTGATCAACAGCACTTTTAACGCTCTCTAATTGTTGTAGAGCATTGGAAATATTAACGCCAAGATGCATCTTTAGGGTCTAAAAAACCAACGGTTGTATCCAGAATTCCTAACACTTGAAACAAATATTCAATTTTATTTACTTTAATCTAAACTACAAATTAATGACGCGAATGATCACAGGATTCTTCGAAATAATGAACTTGGCCCCGTGATCTATGAATGAAACTGTGATACCTTGTGTACATACATTAACAAAAGTTTCAACACGAAGTCACGAACTTTATTTACATTTTTCTACAAAATATGCAAGCAAAAACGAAGCAAAATGTCGATAGGTGATTCTATGAAATCTGTCATGTGTCACTCATATGTCACAGAGACATTTTTTTACCAATCAAAATACAATTAGATAAGTACTCAAATTCCATTGGTTAAATTTAACAGTACTATATTTTTATTGGTTAAATTTATAATTACTATTTAATATTGCCATGAGCAAAAACAAAAGAAAACAATTTCGGTTGCGTTCATTTGGGTTCGTGATCGGTTAACCTACGACGATTATTCAATCGAATGAACTTAAACTATGTACATATATGAATTTTGGCTTAGTTTTAACGATTGTATGTACCTACAACAAGTAATTTATTAAATTGTAGCATTTATTACTTACGTTATATTTATAACTTACGTAACTTAATATTTATCGGTCAGTAAGTACAAACAAGGTACATACTTACCTACAGATATCTTACTGACCGACCCTCTGTTCAAAGACCATACTTTTTATACGGAACTATACGATGAAAAGCGCTCTATAGAACCTCATCACCCCCAATAGTCTGAGCATAGAACAGAAATAAAATAAAATGGGATACGTGCAAGAAGATGTTTATTATAGTAAATGTTCATAGCAAAAGCTGTTAAGGCAATCCTTTACCTATATTTAGTATTCACCTTTTCCTCCTACCCACCCTAGGATGTACGTTTACCATGTCACGTAGACAAAGCAACCAGTTTTGTACTGCGATATTGTGATATAGGTACAAACTATACAGGATGTTTTTTCGTTGCCACCCTTAATGATGGGTACGTACTCTATACATCAAATAAAGTATGCCAAAAAAAAATGCTGGGAAACGACGTAAATTTTTGTTTCTTTTTTTATTACTTGATAGGGCGAAATTTATAGTATCCAGTGTTTATGATAGTCTTTTCATAGACAGATATTAATTTTATTTCTCGCGAAAAAATCTTACTACGCGCGTCTATGTGCATTTATGTAGAAAAACGCAGTCTATTTACTCAACTTTGGACCCTATTATCTTGGAAACCAGACACTTCCCAGGTATGCTTCTATGGAGAAAAATGATCGTGATGATGAGAAGATTCCGTAGTTTTCAGGAACGTTCACGACCAAAAAACAACTGTATAGTAGGTATGTAGTAACTGGGTAGGTACCTACTTAGAGTAAAAGGTCAAAGCGGCACGCTTGGTGGCCGAAGGCATTGTCGCAGTATCCGCCTTTGTAAACTTACGTAGGTACCTACATTTTCATATTCTGCCTATCATTATAGCGTGTCGCTTCTTGGTTAGCACATTGCATTGCATGTGCAAAAAAACATGGTGAGGTGTGCTTACACCAGACTAAAAGAACAACAAGAATGCGCATGACCCACTTAATATTTAAACTAGAAGTATGTATAAAACCTAGCGCCAAATGAAATACCAAGGCAAATAAAAATACCTGTAGGTACACATCAATAAAGTAGTACATGCCATTACTTATTAAATTTGTATCTACTAACATTAATACCGTTTTGCTTGTAATTTAGACATAGTATGTTGTTCCTGTCTGAGATAAGGACCACTTACCGTATTAATTAATTTGCAATTTTTATTAAACTTTATAACTTCACACATAGCTATAGCTTTAACAGGCTTGGCAAAATCAAGAAATAATATTTATGGCGCCACTTCCTATTTATAATTTGATGCAAGTTTGACATAAGTAATAGGAGTGTCGAGGAGCCAAAGTAAGTTAGTAGGTAAGCTACATCCGTTTCAGAACTTATTTTCTCCAAGCTATATCTACTGGTATTTTACAATCATCAGGAGCTAAGTAGGTAGGTATTACTTAGGAAATTAGGTAGGTACACATTAGTACCTACCCACTTGCGTCGCCGCAACGCTAAAATCGGCAGTTTGCGTTGCGGTATCGCGAAAATGAGCTTCCGGCCCCCTTATTACGTAACTTGCAGTAGCAGAGACGCGGCGGCGCCCTAGCGCGTTTATGTATTTCGGCCCATAAGTCTTCATAAATAATTCTACGGGTTCTACTATTCCAAAATGCTAGTTGCATAAAGGTGACATTGACATTAATATCTACGATTTCAATATACAGGGTGTAGGTGACAGCCAGGCAAATACTGAAATGCTGAACAAGTACCATTGTGTTGAGTTATACAACAGTGTTATAACTCGCAGGAAATGTATTTTTGATTTGATTATCAGTAATCTTTGCTCTCCGCGCCATTGTATCGGGCGATCCTGACACTTCACTTGTGATTCTCCATTAGGGTTCATCAGTTATTTGAACTTTTTTAAGGCAACTTTTTTTTTTAAAATCATCTTTTGGGTAAAATTTAATTTTAAGTTATTATCTAAGGCCTAATTAAACGAACAAAACAATTTTTTTCCTCAAATAAGGAAAAAAAATGTCGGAAAATTTTGGAATTTTCCTGCGAAAATTTTCAGTGTTTTCTGCCTCAGAGTCATGGTCTGAAGTCATGGTATCAATATTTTCCTGGCTGTCGCAAACACCCTGTATGTAGAAGTTAAAGTCAATAAAAAAAGCTGAGCTAACTAACTTGAGGAAATGTAGGCTATCTATTTGATACGCCTACTTACATAGAATGCGCACGTGTTTAATGCTTAATAAAAAAATAGTAACAAGTTGAATATTCCAGACATGTAGGTAGGTAGGAACAGTTCCCATTAGGATGTTTTAACCTTTGTATTTTTTAAAAAAGCCATACCATGTACTCTGTAGTGTTTTTGTAAGTCTTCAGGCGACTCAAATTGTTCCCTGCAAATGTTACATTGATTTTCTTTAAGAGGCTCTATTGAAACACTACCATATTGATGCCTTAATAACGCATTTTCATTGTAACACTTTTTAGTCTTAATGTAGTCTTCGACGTCAGAAATACCATGATTCAGTAATAGGTGTGTAGAAAACGATGGCTTTACTACAAAACATTGGCCACATTCCATACACTGATAAGCTGTACACGGATCTCGGTGAGTTATCATGTGTGTCTCTAAGTCTTTTCTATCGTCACATACATATTCACATTTATTACAGGTGTAACTGTTCATTGTAGAATCATTAATCGATGAATCAGATATATTTCTTGTGGAATTGTCTTGAATAAATTTCAATCTCAACTCTCGACTTTTTCTAAGAGTTGTTTTCTTGATTGAGCGATTTTTTATTTTACGTTTTTTCTTTATATTATTATGATCAATCTTCTTCAAACCAACTTCAAGATCCAAGCATTTATGTTCTTTATGGTACTGAGCATAATGCTCTTTTATGACATCCCAATCTTGCGAGATCTTTTCATTGCATATCCAACAAGTTATTTGATCCTTAGAGCGTTTATTGCCGCCCTTATAAATACTGCATTGATAAGGGCACTCATTGGGTAAGTTAGCTATTTCATTGTATTTGCACCTATAAGAAAAATTTCTCTGACATCTGTCGCATCTTTTCACAACGCGATATATTCCCTTTGAAGAATTGCGAGTCTGGCATTCGTTTATCATTGATTTGTAGACAGGTTGGCTAATTTCATTTTTTTCCGGGTGGCACTTCACAAAATGGTCCAAAAGCGGCAAAACTTCCTTAAAATACTGGCTACAAGCCCAACACCGGTATACCAATACCACATTTGTAAAGTGATCATTTGCATGTCTCTCAAATTGATTCAGCATTAGCAGTCTCCCTGGACAGAACTGGCATTGGTAGTACACGTTAAATGGCTTAGTATTGTCCTTGTGAGTCTCTAAATGTTTCCCAATTGTTTTTTTGCTAAAAGATGCGACAACGCATACTGGACATTTAAAAACTTTTTTAATATGATTATCTTTCATGTGATTAGGGAAATCGCTAGGATGAACAATCCTACAGCCTTCTACAGTACAAGCTATTCTGGTTACAGCTCTCATCATTTGAAAGCTCTCGCAATTATGTTTAAACGGATAGCATATTTGTTTGTCATTCAACTCAATACCACAGTCAGTGCAATAATAAGGCAACATTTTCAGATGTAAACGTAAGTGTGCTCTGAGACCGCAACTGGTTGGTAAAGCGAACAAACATACTGGGCATATATGAATTTCATTTGTGTATTGTTGATAATGAAGGCCGCGATCTTGGTAACCTTTAAAACTGTTAGTTATCTTCGTTTTACATTCAAAACAAAATAGTTCGATGATAACATTTTTAACAAGTTCCTGTTTTGAAATAACCGGTATCTCATTTGAAGGTTCAGCTTCGGTTGGTACAGACTTTGATGTTGATGGGAGGCTTATAATATCTGATGTCACAGTATCAGACTTTGAAATACTGCTGATACTGGTAGTGCTTCCAACGGTACTGGTAATGTTGGTACTGGTACTGGGAATGCTGCTGCCGCTACTGGTAATGCTGTAAACAGTATCTGTAATGCTTCTACCGGCACTGGTAACACTGATCCCGGTAGTGGTAACACTGCTTCCGGTAGTGGTTACGCTGCAACCGCTACTGGTAATGCTGTTGTCTGCAATGGTAATGTTGCATCCGGTACTGGTAAGTGCAATAACAGGTGAGGTGGCTGTTTTGATTAAAGCGTTATTGATAAACGACATGGGCAAAGGTTCAACGCTCAAATCGCTCATATTTATAGTGACAGTTTTAAAACAATGGTTGCGAATATGAGCGAGGAAGTTACACTTGTTGTAGAATATCTTGATCATCCCGCATGGTCGGCACATGTATTTAATTTGTACAGACTTTCGATTAATATGATACTCCTGACTGGATTTAAAAATGAATCTGAAAAAATAAGAGATGTTTTAATAAGAGCCTACAGTTTGGAGCCAGATTAAAACGATGTCAGTGTTGTTCATTCAAATTCAGAGAAGTTTGGCAACGTTTTCCTAAGTATAAGTAAATACATATGACAAATTTTGTGTATCATGTGTAGTTTCTATAACGTAAAGTAAGTCTGGGCGACCGTATATTCAGTCGCCTGACAGAATACATAGTTTGAAGAGTGGGTACTTCATAGTGCTTCATATACCTATGCAGTTCGCTTTGTCTATGTGATTCAGATAAATAGTAACAGGCGTGTAAATGTTTAAATTTATCGTTTGATGAACTTGTCTCTGCATCTTACTTTATGACAAAAGATACCTTTTTCATTTATGTCCAAAATACAGGGTGTTTTTTCGTTACCACCCTTAACGAAGGGTACGTACTCTATACATCAAATAAAGTATGTTTATGCCAAAAATATGCTGGGAAATGATGTAAATTTTTTTGAATCTATTACTCAAATTTGAACCCTAATATCTTGGGAACCAGACATTTCCCAGCCCAAGTACCATGACCTGCGAAACACGATATGATAAACCAATTTATCGACATTTAGCCTCTCAAAATACGATAAATATAGCCACCATGTTGAATTTTGTATAGGGACGATACGATATCGTACGATACGATATCCAAGATGCGTGATCATGCTAGGAGGGCTGAATGACATTATTTTGGTGTAGGTAGACATTGTAGGTTGTTGGAAAAATTTAAAATTTAGGGTCACAACAAAGTATAGAGAAATTATTTCAGCTATAACTTTACCTTCACTATCACCGGGGAACATAAATAATACATAATCCAAAAGCTATAAAATAGTAATAGGTAGGTTCCTATACATTTTTCAAAGCCATTTCAGAGGGGATTAATTTACAAACATTCTGACATAATGTAAATGTCATAAAAACACAATTATCATAACATTACCAAGTCCTCAGAACATTAAGTGAGTGTACTAACTCCGTAGAACACCACATCAGAGTTTGTCTGTAGTCTTATGATGGGCTATATCAGAGGTTCCCAAACTTTTTTTACTCATAGACCCCTTTTAAAAGTTAACTGGCTTTGGTAGACCCCCTACAGGCCTACACCATATACAAATTAATTGTGAACCTCCATTTTTTCATATTAACATAGACCCCCACCAAGTCTCCTGTGGACCCCTGGGGGTCCACCTGGACCACTTTGGGAACCACTGGACTATATAAGTGAAGGTGTTATCCATAGATACTATATGTAATCAATAGATACTAAATGTGTATTATAGTGGAGCTCAAATGGAAGAGAGATACTCAAGTTTCAAAACTATTCACTAGTCCACATGACATCTGATTGTTGATTGATGTACCATAATAATAGTGTAGCAGTGACATATTTGCCCTACAACATGAAGTTTATATTATTAATAACATTTCTATTTTAAACTTACTATGGGTGTTAATAAATTGGTAGGTAGGTATATACTCACCTAATTCTTTATAGCTACATACTTGCTGAAATAACATGAATATGTAATTAAATACTCACTTGTCCCCGCAGTCCATGCATGGAAATATTTTATGACCATTGGTTGGTATTGGTATAACATAGTTGGGTACAGCTTTGGCGAACAATAGATTTTTGATGTTATACTTGTTAGTGAGTGGATCTCCCATTTTGTCAATAATATCTTCTTGAGTCTAATCCATTCCAATCCTAAAGAACCCCTGTAAATGGTTGAAGTCTAAGAAAATAACATGTATGCAGGTTTTAATTCAGTAATGTTCATTTAGATAAATTTATGGCAACACCAAATGGGCATGGTCCACCCATCCACTATGACAAAACAGTAAACTTTCTCGTGCGCACTTTGCGCCTAATACCTACGTGAAGTTTAAACATTTTTGTGAAGATTAAGTCAAAATACAAGCCGCACATGTTACTTACCAAAAAATTATGTTTTTAAGATATTTTAACGAAATAACAAATAATTACGTTCACAGATGCCTGAACTAACTTGACAGATTGGGTAGAAAGAGAGAGAGAACCAATGAAATCTCCGACTAAAGCGCCCTCGTGCGACAAACGCCATATACTTTTAGGAGTGTTGCCATGACTGAAAATACAAAATATGTTGCCAGTTATTTACAAGCAATATTAAAACCGTAGACAGAGATTAAAACCCTTGTATTTTTACATGATTTTTACTTTGAAGATCTTTGAGCATTATAGTAAGACATTTAATATACTCAATAATCTAATTTTCATCCAAAAGTATACTTATGTAGAAAAGTTATATTCTAGTAAAGTAATTGACTCTAACTCTAAGGTGAGGGTTTTTTAAACGCTTAACCATAGAGAAGACATTTTTTTTCTACCGTAAGTAACCATACGAAAAAAGAATGGTATGCTATAGAGTCGTATCGAATGCTATCGCCATAATCAGCTCGTCTTATGCTCCAACCTAAACATTACCTATGTACCTATTTAAAGAAATCCTCGACATTGGTTTGGTGATCATAACTAGGAATGGCTAGGATTTTTTTTAATGTGGGTTAAATAATTAAACACTTAACTTAACTGACTCTAACACTACAAACAAGAACTTTTGGAGGTCCAATGCGAATACAGCTTTGGCACTGCGCAGTCAGAGATCAGCAGCAGTGTGCACAGCACACCCATTAGACTGCTCACTTTTGGAGGTTCAACGCTTATACAGCTCCAGCGCCGTCAAATATCAGCAGCAGCGTACACAGCACATTCATTAGACTGCCCACTCTTGCAGGTTCAATGCGGATACAGCTCCGGCGCCGTCAGCTGTATATTATATAGCAGACTGCCCCCTCTTGCACACTTTTTTTTTAGATATAACGCGGATAGGCGCAACATCTAATAGAATGTATCACGGACAGTAAAATTAAAACCTTCGTATGTTGTGTATCCGACCTCCGTGGCATATGCTGTCAAACATAAAAAAGCTTATGTCAATATTATTCTTTTTGAATTAAACATTAAATCGATTGTTAATGCCAAAATGAAATATCTTACATATACATATATGTACAATATTTCTTTCTTGTCATATTTCGTAGTAAAGAAAGAGAAAACATTTAATTTTGTTTAGTGACTTTTGAGATAAACGCAATACCATGCTATTTTTGTCAAAAATTTGTTCAGACTTTAGAGACGAAGTTTCTTGTGTGCGTACGCCCAGCAAGAAGTATCGCCTTTTTAAGAATTTAATGATGCAGATAATTAGTGCCTTATATCGTGTAAATGTGCCCGAAATTTTAAATTTGTGCATCCAACGGCTTTAGCAATAGAATTATAACCTATAGAAGTATAGTCCGAAGGCCGATTTTAGGAATTTTTATGGGTGCAAATTTGAACCAATCGCGGCTCTGTCATTCAGTGCTCAGCGGTCAGTGGCTACGTGTGTATGTCAACCTAAAGGACTTATCATGACGAAATGTGCACTGAGATCCTGCCAAAACTATGCTCAAAAACATAAGAAAATAAATAACATCACATTTCACCGGTAAATATTTGATGTTTTTACGTAATTTCATTGATAAAACAATAAATACACAATCAAATTTTCATATTTTTTTTATCTGTCATTGAAAACAAAATGTTGCCATAAGTGTGAAATTTTACCCTATTTTTAAACATGCAGATTGTAGGTAAAAGTAGTTGGATCTACTTTGTCTTTGATTGATTGTGGAATTACCTGCAAGCTCTCTCACCGAATTATTTAAAACTATACATATTGTTACTATAATATTATGTTTAAACATTAGATCTTTAAAATGGGCATCGTTCTTTCCTTTATTGAATGAAATAAAACCACGGAGAATGGCCTCACAGCTTTGTTGACATAATGACAAATTATTCAGAGGGACAATTTTTAACAGAATATTGTATTTTATTGTCACACTTTTGGACCAATGATGTGGAAAAGTCCGATCATCTCCTTTTAATATATTTAAATTTCACGATAATTCTACAAGAGTGTGCAAATCAGTATACTTCTCAGCATCAATAATAATTTTATCGACTATTTCCCCACATCTAGGGAAAAAAACATTTTTAAGGCAACATTAATTTTATGTCATGCATACGTCAAGTCGATATTTTATGCCTAATTTTTCGCCTTGCGTTTGGTTGGAACACACTTTCTATAGGTTATAATTCTATTGCTTTAGCGTTATTTAAGAAAAACTGATTCTGCTGCACGAATGTTCGCCCAGCAAAATTGTTTTAAATTGATGGGTCTAGCTGTATATTAAATATGCAAAAAGATAGCTTAAATACGAGCATAAATGTACAGTGAAAGCCAAATTTCATGCCTCTGAACATTTCAGAGATATTTCGTTTTTTGCTGGGCGAACGTTTTGGCGATTGCTATATTTTGGAAACGGTTTACCGCACAGTCGTGATTTTTTGCATACAGATACTGCATATTTGTGCCGCAATTTTTATTAACGTGACTAGCATGGTTCAGGAGCTATTACTTTATTTTCTAGAAAATGGAAAAATGCTCAGGCTCTCGAACGAACAAGAACAAAGATTTCGCGTTAGTGCCGACTGGTAGTACCCATTATATATTCACACGGTCCTGTAAAGTTTCGCCGGTCTACTACATATCATTGGAGAGTTCTTAACGATTTTGTCTTTTTTTTTTAGGTTATTTTGAGTGAAATTACTTAGAATACGAAAGCACTAGTTTTCTGTGAGCTAGCTTATTACATGCTTCTACAATAATTTGAGCGCTATTTTAAGAATACGTATGCAAAAAATCATGCATGTAGGTACACCCATTACTTTAGACAATAAAGATAAAAAACCATTTGAAATATTTTTGGTAGAATACCCGACCAAATTCGAATGAACATTAAAAAGCGGCCGCACGATACTTCAAGTTGTCCTTCCTCACTTGATGGCGTTATAATGAAATTTAAATAGTACAGATGCGTACAGAATTGTTAAGTTGGAAAATATTTTATATTAGGGTCATGAAATAAAATGTGAATTGAATGAAGAAAATGTGAAAAAACAGAGCAGTAAATTGCCTTTTCTACGCCCTGTGCGAGCGTCTACAACTGCGCTCTATTTAGTCCTGCCTGGTCTGGCCAAGTGACCATTCTTGCGCCCCCCAGAGTCTACGCCAGTGTTGCCAACCCCCAGGACACGCTAAACTGTAGATATACAAAAAAAAAACTGTAGAAAACTGTAAATATCAAATTAATAAACAGTAAATCTACAGCTTAATATTTTTATAATTTAATGATGGTAATAAATAGAATACATTTTAGAGAGGCAATTAAAAACAAGAAAATTCATGTGATTATCGAAGTTTTAATCAAATTTAATATCAAAAGTCATAAAGATAGGGACCTACATTATGTCAAATAAAATTAGTAATGTTCACGAGCTAATATTGCAACATTTCAGGAAATCAAGTACATATGGATTCGGCGGGAAAAGCTGGAAGGGTGCAGGTGTAATTTTCTTGTGAAAATCAAAAATTATTTGTAAATGGCTTGCATGTGTCCGTAAAGTGATGTTTTCTGGTAGATAAGTTATATTTTGATTACTTGTGATGTGAATCTAGTGCGTGTGCATGGTTTTATACGCAGGTAAGCCGAGTGAAACTTTAGCCGGATTACGATCTCTTCATGGGCGCATGTAAGTTGTTTCTGCAATAATTTTTCATTTTGACTAACTTTACACTTGTTCCTGAGGATTTTTCTGACGTTTCCATTCATCATCATCATTATCATCCATCATAAATTAATTTCTTTGAACAGAATTCATTTTTCTAGACAATGATTAGGCTGTATGGGCTTAGTTCCCCTTGCCTTTCCTTCGGAATAAACTAAAAAAAAAAACAAGTACATATATCGCGATTGTCAAAGCATCCGCGGGGATTCCCCAGTAAGAAAAATAGAATGTCAGTAAAACAGACATCGACCGAAACAATCTACGACTATCCAATACTTCTTCTTCTTCAGCCTATTGCAGTCCACTGCTAAACGTAGGCCTCCCCCAGAGTACGCCACAAGGCTACTGCCACAGGGGAGGTTTTGCCCATAGTCACCACGCTGGGCAGGCGGGTTGGTAACCGATCCAAAACTAACGCCATCTATTAAATCGATTGATGACTATTACCTCAGGTTCGATGATAGTTGGTTTCACTGAAGCTGAGTGCACGGACTACCACGTAGCAAATAAAGGTGGCGCTAGAATCATAAGCACAAAACTGTAGATATCGAGGCCTAAACTAAAAACTGAGAGAATTTCCAAAAAACTGTAGATCTACAGTTAAAACTGTAGGGTTGGCTACACTGGTCTACGCCCTGTGCCTGGGCACCAGTGGCACCGCCCTATTTACGGCACTGGTAGGAACTAAGTCATGATTGTTATAATATAACGTATCTTTAATCATGTACGAGTAAGGGCAAATTATAAAAAAAAAACATATGAAACAAATAAAAATGTAATATTATTATAAAAAATATGTAAGTACTTACTATGTAATGGAAACATGAAAATCATTAGAAAATATTTTCTTAAAGTTAATATGACACAATTTTTAGTCTTTTAATTCCCTTGTGAGAAATAAGTTAGAAAAGGAATAAGGCACTTCCAAGAGGGATTTTGATTGTACAGTCAGCATCAAAAGTTGAAACAAAATTATAGTCAAAAAAGCATGACATTGTTTGTCTCTAAAATCTCTAAACAAATTTTTGACAAAAATAGCATACCATCTTTTATCTCAAAAGTCCCGAGACAAATTGAAATGTTTTCACTTTCTTTACTACGAAATATGACAAGAAAGAAAGAAAGATTGTATATGTATTTCATTTTGGCATTAACAATCGATTCGATGTTTAATTCAAAGAGAATAACATTGACAAGCTTTTTAATGTTTGACAGCAGATGCCATGGAGGTCGGATAAACAATATACAAAGGTTTTAATTTTACTGTCCGTTATGCATTCTATTAGATGTTGCGTATATCCGCTTTAGTCCTAAAATAGTGTGCAAGAGGGGGCACTCTGCGTTGGGCCTCCAAAAAAGTGCAAAGTGGGCAGTCTCATGGATGTGCTGTGCACGCTGCTGCTGATCGCTGACTGCACGGTGCCAGAGCTGTATTCGCCTTGGACCTCCAAAAGTGTGCAAGACTGGGCAGTCTAATGTTTGTGCTGTGCACGCTGCTCTATATAGCAGGGGGCACCCCGCTTGCACTTTTTTTTCTAACGCGGATAGGCACAAAAGTAATAGAATGTATCACGGACAGTAAAATTAAAACCTTTGTATATTGTTTATCCGACCTCCATGGCATCTGCTGTCAAACATAAAAAAGCTTATGTCAATGTTATTCTCTTTGAACTGAACATCAAATTGATTGTTTATGCCAAAATGAAATACCTTATATATACATTCTTTCTTTCTCATCATATTTCGTAGTAAAGAAAAAGAAAACATTTCATTTTGTTTAGGGACTTTTGAGATAAAAGATGGTATGCTATTTTTGTCAAAAATTTGTTCAGACTTTAGAGATGAAGAATATTATGCTTTTTTGACTATAATTTTGTTTAGAAACTTTTGAAAAGTGATGGTCACCTACTTATGGCCTTTTAAGATAATCATTCCATTCTGGCACCTATCTTGTTAAGCGATTTATGTTTTATTATAGTTTTCAGTGATTTTGAAAATTTTTGATGCTGACTGAACTAAGCTAAACTTCCCAATTATATAAGGATTACCTTGGTTTAACCAAGTTGTTTAGAGTCATTTAAATATAATTTGGAGGTTTAGTGCATGCTGCATAATCTTACTTTCTTAACTGTAAAATATAAAAATAGATCTTTGGCATCTTAAGTCTAGATTAAGTAATAATTAGGTATTACATAAAAAGACATCTAAAATCTTAGCACTCACTCTAAAAGTTCTGGGCACGTTTTTAAGTATAAAATTCCCACTCGGGTGAAGAATTTTTTCCATTTCTTTAGTAATAATTTTATAATATCTTGACTAAGATAAATTTATAAAAACTCTACTCCATTAATATAATCCGTTAGGATATGGTTGATCGTTTCATCTTTAAACATTGTGCTGAGGGATTCAGCTTTGTTTGCCGAGATTTGGCAAGTGTATAGCTATCGGGATGAAAAATAACGTTGCCAATATGTAATTTAGAAAAGAGATGGTGAAATTCGTCATCCGAGTAATTGACCCGGTAGATCAGTAGTTAGAGCAACTAGCACGGTATGCAGTGGTCGTGGGTGAAGAATTTTTTCCATTTCTTTAGTAATAATTTTATAAGTATAAAATTATTAAAAAAGAAATGGAAAAAATTGTTCACCAGAGTGGGAATCAAACCCACAACCTCTGCATTCCGTGCCAGAACTCTTACCACTAAGCTAAGGTCAATTACTTGGATGACGAATTTTACCATCTATTTTTTAAATTACATATTGGCAACGTTATTCTTCATCCCGATAGTTATATACTAGCCAAATCTCTGCAAACAAAGCTGTTTTTAAGTGCCTACAATGTAAATAGCTAATATTTAAATTGTTAAACTTAGTTTAAGTTTACAGTAGTTCAATTAAATGCTGTTCTAAATAATTAGGAAGTATAAACTACAACATTGATAATATAGTATAAGTTGTAAGTAAGTTAATATTTGGTGGATTTCTGGCACACTTTAACTTATAGATATTGATTCTATTTACTGGCTTCATTTACATTTTCATTGTTAAAAATATTTAAAAGTTTCTTTTCATAAAGATCTCTTTTCACATAATAACTTATATCTTGTCTCTCTGTAAATGCATCAAGGCTCACTTTTGAGCTATAGAACTTCTTATTAGTTAACATGTCCGGGTCATTAGGCAAGATTGTCAAATAACTTGTCAAAGCTTTTACGGCTTCATCATTTCTGTCAACTTTGTGATAGGATATTTGTAAGTAGTTTAGTACATCTGCCAAAAAATCTAAGGCATCATTGTGGTTAAGCTGTTTTAGTTTTTTCTGACAGTTTTGTTGACAGTGCAGTAGGGATGCTATGTGATTGGATAAGGTAGTAATGAACTCCGGTGAAAATTGTTGGTCTGGTTGGTATTCACACTCAACTCGACAATCATTCTCCCATAACAAATAATCTTGTATCACCTTTTCCATATTTACAATAACATCATCCCAACGCTTCTGTTCATAAGCTTTTAAGCCAAGTTTAAAATGTTTTGCATATATTGTACTCTCCAAATCCTCAACTTCATTTCTGTCAACTTCAGGCTGCTTCATATAAAACTCTAGATTAGTCCTCATATCTTCAGAGTCTGGATTGGCTAGTAAATAAGTATAAGTGGCAGATGCAGCCTTAGGAAGGTCTACCCTTTGATAGTAGCACATCTGGAGATATGCATAAGGTGTTTTGGATTCCATATTATCCTGCACATACTCTTGTACATCAGGGTTCAGACTAATCTTCCTAAATTCATCTCCTTCACATTTGGTAACACAGTTCTTCAAATTAAATATTTTTTCATAAGTTCTCAGTTCTTCAATGTTTTCAATAATTTCGCAATCATACTCTTTTGATTTACATTTGTGCTTGCAATTAGTCCTAATGTTTTTGTACAGTTTGTACAAATGTATTGAGTCTTCAAATTGCACAACACATTCTGACCATCTCTCTGCTTTGTAGGCATCCAGGCCCTTATAATATGTGCTATCTACTGATAACAGCGGTTTTTTCGAATAAGCATAGGATGTAATACACAGGAATAACACAATTTGCATACATCTTGACCCCATTTGGTAGGTACTTGATGTGTGTCTACCTAAGAAATGATTCGAAGAATCTATTTGAAGATTTGAAATAGGTCAAGTTAAGTCAAACAAATAATTAGATATAATTACATACGGAAGCTTACTGAAAGTTGTTATCCACAAAAACAACAAGATTCCTGTGGTAAAGTAGGTAATAAATGTGTAGCAGGATAGAATGGGGCTGAGATAAAGATAATAGTTTTATCTTTTTACGTAGCACGGCTCATGTGTACTCAGTTTTAATTCTGCACAGAGAAATTTTTTTTTTTTTGTTTAGTTTATCCCGAAGGAAAGGCAAGGGGAACTAAGCCCATACAGCCATTGTCTTTAGTAAATGATTTCTGAATTTATGATGGATGATAATGATGATGATGAATGGAAACGTCGGGAAAATCCTCAAGAACAAGTGTAAAGTTAGTCAAAATAAAAAATTATTGCAGAAACAACTTACATGCGCCCATGAAGAGATCGTAATCCGGCTAAAGTTTTACTCGGCTTACCTGCGTATAAAACCATGCACACGCACTAGATTCACATCACAAGTAATCAAAATATAACTTATCTACCAGAAAACATCACTTTACGGACACATGCAAGCCATTTACAAATAATTTTTGATTTTCACAAGAAAATTACACCTGCACCCTTCCAGCTTTTCCCGCCCTCTGCACAGAGAAAGAAATACGAGAAATTGATTTTTTTTTTAGTTTATCCCGAAGGAGAGGCAAGGGGTACTAAGCCCATACAGCCATTGTCTTTAGTAAATGATTTCTGAATTTATGGGATGATAATGATGATGGTGATGAATGGAAACGTCGGGAAAATCCTCAAGAACAAGTGTAAAGTTAGTCAAAATGAAAAATAATTGCAGAAACAACTTACATGGGCCCATGAAGAGATCGTATTCCGGCTAAAGTTTTACTCAGCTTACCTGCGTATAAAACCATGCACTAGATTCACATCACAAGTAGTCAAAATATAACTTATCTACCAGAAAACATCACTTTACGGATACATGCAAGCCATTTACAAATAATTTTTGATTTTCACAAGAAAATTACACCCGCTCCCTTCTAGCTTTTCCCGCCGAATCCTACGAGAAATTGAAATAAACTTCCTTTTTTTTTTTAGTTTATCCCGAAGGAAAGGCAAGGCGAACTAAGCCCATACAGCCTAATCATTGTTTAGTAAAATGTATTCTGAATTTATGATGGATGACAATGATGATGAGTGGAAACGTCTGGAAAATCCTCAAGAACGAGTTTAAAATTCGTAAAAATCTAAAATAATTGCAGAAACAACTTACATGAGCCCATGAAGAGATCGTATTCCGACTAAAGTTTTACTCAGCTTACCTGTATATAAAACCATGCACACGCACTAGATTCACATAACAAGTAAACAAAATATTACTTATCTACCAAAAAAACATCACTTTACGGACACATGTAAGCCATTTACAAATTAATTTTGATTTTCACAAGAAAATTACACCCGCATGCGTGTCCAGCTTTTCCCGCCGAATCCACTTGACCATTGAGCACTTAATAGCACCGGACAGTGTCCGTTTTAAAAAATGGTGATCTACTAAAACTACAAGGTGCCAGTACTAAATAATACCAAAACACATACAGTCGTTTTGGATAACTTTGAATCACAGTGAACTTTGAGCTAAATGGTGAAAAAAAATTATTTATTTATTACTTAGAAACTCTTTGATGTTTCAATATTGTAACTACGTAAAACGTACCGCCAAAATGTTTTTTAAAAAATCGAGAAGTAAAAAAATTAGGGGAAGTTTGAAGAAGGGGGGAATTGTCAAGTTTGAAATTCAATATCATTATAGTTAGCCATCAAACCGATAAAGAATTGGTTTATTTCTATTATGTATGGATCTAAAATCTATATTAAACCCGATCTTACCAACAAATCTTTTATTTTGATACATTAATTTCCAAAATTTGACCCAAAAACACAGTCATTGGCCCTTGTGAGTATATTCATTGGCATCAGTTAAAGTACCTACAATCATCGCCATGTCATTCATTATACATGTGAGGTGCCAATGAATGTACTCCAAAACGAAATAGTAATGGGAAGGAAACAGAAAAATAAGTAAAAACACTGCCATTAAAGTTTTCAGTACAGTTCTAGGTAGGTACTTAGGTACTTATTATTAATTATTTAATAAAATTATTAGTTATTTAATAAAATTTTAATGTAAACTATGTACAAGTAGGTAGGTATAGGTAACCAAAAGTCTTGCATTTATAGCATTGAAAGATCTTCCTCGGTATATCGTTTTTCATATTTTATTCCAGCTGGTGGTTTTGGCATATTGAAATCAAAATAATATAAAATTATTAATAAAGAAAATGGAAAAAATTCTTCACCCGGGTGGGAATCGAACCCACGACCACTGCAAACCGTGCCAGCCGCTATAACCACTAAGCCACCGAGTCAATTAATAATAATACTTAGTTGTTAATAGTACCTACCTATTAACAACTAAGTATTATTATTAATTGACTAAGTAAGGAATAAATAATAAGGGGCAGCTAAGAAAGTAGGTACAACCAGTAGCCACGCATTCAGTTTTCGATGTAATGGACAGAAATGCTGAAAAAAGAAAAAGATTATTCTTTTTATACAATTAAAACATAAAGTATGTAAAAAAAAATGAAGTGACTCAAGTAAAATGTTCCAAATTTAAAGTGAACAATAACGAAGTTTTTTGTAAGTGTTCACCTACCTAAATACTTAGGTACCTAGATAGATAAGCTAGATAGCTACTAAGCCTAACCACAAGTTGGGCATCACTAGTAGATAAAAGTTAAATCATTACAAGTCGGTACATTTATTGGCCCCTGGTGGATCGCAATAATTGGCAGTGTTAATCACGAAAAAAGTACAAATTTTTGTCTACAAAAGGTTGATTACAGTTTTAAGAGCATATTTCAAAACAACTCTAAAGTCGCAATTTAATAAAGTCATAAATGCAGAAGTAAAATTGTAAACCATTTTTTTAATGATTGGTCCCCATGCCATTCAACTCCACCTTCATAGAAAACTTAAATTACATTGAAAATCGTTTTAACGGATAAATATACAATATAAACAGCATTTTACCCCTTTGATACCTATTTTAAACTAAAGAAAACATAAGTGTAACTTCTAGCATTCATAATTAATAAGTTATAGGTGGAAAAACTTACCCGTTCTTAGTCCAAATCCGTATGAATTTCAACAATTTCAAACTGAATGAGACATGTCGAAGGATAACTTTTTTTAACAGAGTTGCCAATAGATCCATGTAAAAACTAATCATTTCACAGTTTTACCACCAAAATGGTAGATTTATTTAAAATATCTGTAACATTTTCTAACCTGGTAATTCCTTAATAATAGCCAATAGTCCATAGGGCCAATCATTTGGGGGGGGGGGTTGCCAACAATCAAGGACTTTATTTGCCAACAATAGTACTGCTTCCGAGATTCGGCGGGAAAAGCTGGAAGGGAGCGGGTGTAATTTTCTTGTGAAAATAAAAAAATATTTGTAAATGGCTTGCATGTGTCCGTAAAGTGATGTTTTCTGGTAGATAAGTTATATTTTGATTACTTGTGATGTGAATCTAGTGCGTGTGCATGGTTTTATACGCTGGTAAGCTGAGTAAAACTTTAATCGGAATACGATCTCTTCATGGGCCCATGTAAGTTGTTTATGCAATTATTTTTCATTTTGACTAACTTTACACTTGTTCTTGAGGATTTTCCCGACCTTTTCATTCATCACCATCATCATTATCATCCCATAAATTCAGAAATCATTTCCTAAAGACAATGGCTGTATGAGCTTAGTTCCCCTTGCCTTTCCTTCGGGATAAACTAAAAAAAAAAAGTACTGCTTCCCCTAACTGTCAGTCTAAATTTAAAAAATGACACGGCTTTTTACAGTGGGATCTCAGAGTGGGATGCTTTGACTATGGACGTGGAAGGGATGTGGGATGATTTTGTCGTAAAATATTTTCAAATAATAAATGTTATTCGTGCAATATGTGAGAGAAAAGGAAAGAGTATATGAATACAGGTGTGCACGAATGAAACGATACGCGCCATACGTCAACGTCACGTCAACTGTCAACTTCTGCTTTTTTTTTTTTTGTTTAGTTTATCCCGAAGGAAAGGCAAGGGGAACTAAGCCCATGCAGCCATTGTCTTTAGTAATTATTTCTGAATTTATGATGGATGATAATGATGATGATGAAACGTCGGGAAAATCCTCAAGAACAAGTGTAAAGTTAGTCAAAATGGAAAATTATTGCAGAAACAACTTACATGCGCCCATGAAGAAATCGTAATCCGGCTAAAGTTTTACTCGGCTTACCTGCGTATAAAACCATGCACACACACTAGATTCACATCACAAGTAATCAAAATATAACTTATCTACCAGAAAACATCACTTTACGGACACATGCAAGCCATTTACAAATAATTTTTCATTTTCACAAGAAAATTACACCTGCACCCTTCCAGCCTTTCCCGCCGAATCGTCAACTTCTGCGTTAAATTTTATAGACCAAGCGGCGAGTCGAAAAATACGTTGTGCTATAGTATGTTTTTAGCTCTGCCTTGTATGATAGCATAATAAAAATGAAAAAGTTTAATCTCACAAATTTTTGTATGGATCCTGGTATACATTACATTTTGGCGAAAAGCGTTATATGGCAATTGATTGGAAATAAAATTACAAAAACAAAAGTACACTTTCGGAGATATATGAATTTAAGTATATTTCTTACAATATTCAAAGAAGTATTTTTATGCTATGTTTGTTGTTACATATTAAAATTTTTATTTAACTCTTGCCGCCAAAATATTATACCTTTTGGGAATACAAAAATTTTAAATTGAATATGTTCGTAAGTAAATGCATGTGTGTGAGTAAGAGTACGAGTGTACCTAGTTATTTCTAGCTGACCTTTGAGCAGGCGAAAGTAAGACTATACCGTATCTTCCTTTTCTTAAATCTATGGTTTCAGCCTTTAGAATAACTATCTATTCTACTTAGGTCTTTAGGTAGGTACTTCTGACTGGATGGCTCTGTGCTCTATGTTTTGAGTACAAAATTTTGGCTCCGTGATCCAGTGATCTTGGTACAAAACATATTTTGAGGATAAAAATCGGTCCGCTAGAAAAGACAAAGATTTAGCAGATACCGACCGGATGATTTATTATCGGCTGTACACTGGGTGTGTAGTTTGTAGCCAGCTTTAGTCGTCAGTGCCATAGAGGAATAAGATGTCATAGAGAGCTAATGTTATACTAACTGTTTCGATGCACCATTAGACTTTTCGGTGCCTCACAATTCCAGTCCTTGACACTTATGCCCAGTTGCACCACAAGTTTCATGTTACGAATTCGTAAAAAGTAACGTATAAAGTAGACGTATAATGTAAAAATTTGTTGTTCCACGGTTCAGCGTTACGATTTACTTTTACTTTATACCGGTTCCTTTTTACGGAGCTCAAACCCTGCTTATATCGTAAAAAGTATAAAGATTTTGACACTGACAGATTGTTTTAATATAGTGTTTTATATTAATTTTACGGATACTTTTACTGATTTTTTAATTGATGCAACGCACATTTACGAATTCGTAATAGTGACGGAATAGTAAACGTAATACGTAAAACTGAATTCGTAAATGAACATTGATTTTGGTGCAACCGGCTGTTAGATTCTATTAGTATAATGTATAGTAATGTACTACATTACTAATGTATTGTTACGTATAGTAATGCAATTTAAGTGTCAAGGACTGGAATTGTGAGGCACCGAAAAGTCTAATGGTGCATCAAAACTGTTAGTATGACATTAGCACTCTATGTCTACAACTTATTCCTCTATGTCAGTGCACAGTCTATTCACAGAAATATTACAATACTAGTGGACGCCCGCGACTCCGTCCGCGTGGACTACAGAAAAAACGAAATGTCGAAATTATCCGGGATAAAAACATTTTCCCGCGATAAAAAGTAGCCTATATGTTATGTGGGGCCTGTCACAATATATTCCTGAAAACTGCATCGAAATCGGTTCAGCCGTTTCTAAGATTAGCGTGCACAAACGCACAGACAAAAATTCCAAAAATCATCGTTTTGAGTTCTATTGCGTTGATAAAGGTCTCCTATAATATTCTCATATATCTTCCATGTACCTACAGACAGCGTTACATTACATTCTTATCCTTTACATTTTTATTATATCTATATATAGAAAGATAGATAGATATAGATTAGATTTTTGGATTAGATCATTCGAGCTGGGAGAGGTGAGGTGGGGGGAATAGGGAGGTATTTTTTTTTTTTTTTATTAAAGTTTGCTGACCTGGATACAAGTCCTTAGGCCGAAATCAATTATACACATTTCTTGTTAGAACAGTTAATAAAGTTGTTTAAATTACACTATTTACACTTAAAAGATACACTCCACTTTCACTCCACTTTTCTAACACCTATTTTCAATTTTCATAGCGAGTGCCAATCAAATTTCACCAACAGTGGCTGCAATGTACTTGAAGATTGGTAGGAAAAAACACGGAAACTTTAACAATTCTTGAATCTGGCGGGGTATTTCTTTAATTTTCATTGAATCCGCAACAGATGAAATTTCAGCAGCAAGTGAAATCCTAATCAGGTTGAACTTTGGGCAAGCGAATACAATATGGTCAACATCAGCAATCTCTGCATTACAGTAAGTACAAGCAGCACTGGTTATTATATTCATTCTGTGTAAGTGCGCAGGAGTCTTGCAATGCCCGAATCTCAGCCGGTTTATGACAGTAATGAATTTTCTTTCTGTACATCTTTTGGTCTTGCTATACCATGGCTTCAAAGGGGTTACTTCTTGTATTGCTGCATACCATTTGCCTTTTTCTTTAACTGTTTCAGACCAGTATTCCTTCCACAGCTGTTTACTGTCTTTTGTGAGTACAGCATAATAATCTGTAAAGGGCACTTTCAGTATGTTTCTGTGGTCTTCATCATAATGACCAGTAGCTACTGCATCCACTATTTCATTACCCTTAATGCCTTTATGAGATGGTACCCACTTAAACTCTACTGTATTGCCCTGAATATGTATTAAGTACAATATATTTTTAATATATAAAATTATATAATTAGTTTTAAAAGACAAGGTGTCACTCCTAATAGCCAGTAACACACTCAAGGAATCAGATATGATAAGCAATTTGCTTATGTGCATATCTTGCGCATAAATTAATGCTCTATAGATAGCATAGGCTTCTGCACTGAAAATACTGCAATACTCATTTAACTGAAAACATTTAGTGAGATGCTTCTGTGGATCATAATAAGCTGATGAGACATATTTTCTGTTTTTGAACCATCTGTGTAAATTTTATAAAATGTTTGTTTATGTGACAAGTACTCTAAAAATATATTATTATTATCCACTTTAGCTGTATCTAATACAAATGTGTTCAAGACTAATGCATTATAATTACACATATAAATGGGCCAAATGCTACTTTTATACATATTCAAAAAAAGTTTATTTACACTATACATAATTACATTCATTTCAGGTAATCTACCTGAGATAATATCTAATGGCCCAACATAAGGTGGTGGTAGTGTGTTGGTCAAACATTGAGGTAAGGACAATCGGTCTAATACATTTAGATTACCACATGCTATGGCTTTTATACAAAACTTTTGTGCCATGCTCAATCTTCTAATTGATAATGGAGATATGCATGTCTCTACCTCCATAGAGTTTATTGGAGTGGTTTTCATACCTCCACTGATAATACGAAGGGCAATATTTTGTATAACATCTAGTTTCCTAAGTAGAGAGGGATTTGCATTGATGTATGCCAAGCAGCTATAGTCAAAATGACTACGGACTAGTGACTTGTAAATAATACTTAATGTTTTTGGGTCTGCACCCCAAAAAGTACCTGCAAGGCATCTCATAATGTTTAACCCTTTCATAGCATTGCAACTTATATACTTTATGTGACTTGTAAGTTTGATTTTACTGTCAAGTATTACACCCAAAAACTTTTTCTCACTGACTTGTGGGATATTTACATTATTATACACAATATTTACATTTACATCATTACCTATTACCAAAACAGAACTCTTTTCACTATTTATGTTTAATTTAAGTTGTTGATTGTAATAAAAGTGTAATTGTTCTAGAGCCAAGTTTAATCTGTTTGGGCTATGTTAACTAGTCTATTCTGACTATATAATAGGATGTCATCAGCAAATTGCAGTATTTTAACATCAGTGGTGACATATTTTAATATTTGTGATGTATACAAGTTGTAAAGTAAAGGTGACAAAGATGAACCCTGCATTAGGCCTTTACATGTTCTTTTTGGACCATTCAATATATTATTATATTTGACATAAAGGACCCTATCAACAGAGAAATTATAAATCCATTTTAACAACTTTCCAGGTATACCAAGCTCATGCAATACCTGCACCAACTGATGTATATTGACATTGTCATATGCACCCTGGACATCAAGAAAGACACAAACTGCAGAAGAGTGAGATAGAAGACAGTTTTTCATATCGGACACAAATGAGACAAAGCTTTCAGATGCACTTTCCCCTTACGGAAACCAAATTGACAGGTGGGTATCAGGTTATGCTTTTCTACATAATAGTCTAATCGTAATTTTATCATCTGTTCTAAAAGTTTGCCTATACATGAAGTAAGAGATATTGGTCTATATGAGTTATGATCTTCTACAGGTTTATCTGGTTTTAAAATTGGTATAATACATTGTGTTTTCCAGGATTCAGGTACTATTTGATTTACCCATAGTAAGTTGAGAATATTCAATAGTAACTTTTTGCAGGTAATATGAAGTTTTTTTATCATTATATATGGAAAGTTATCAAGCCCTGGAGTAGTGTTCTTCCTGGTATCCAGTGCTATACAAAATTCATCAAATTCAAAAGGCTTTAAGATTAGATTCCCAGTTTCACTAATGTTATTAGTATCAAATATATTGTTTAAATTATTAGTGCTATCCTGATTTGGTGCTTGTGATAATTTTTGCATAAAGTTTGGTATCCATGTGTCATTTTTATATACATTTCTAGAAGTATTAATGCGCTTAAACTTACGAATATAATTCCAAATAGTAGCTACAGGTGTATACCTATTTAGAGATGTGCACAAATTTTTCCAGCTTTGTTTTAGCCTCCTTCAAGGTTCTCTTTTTTAAAGCATCTAGTCGTTTATAATTTATAAATGCCTCTGTTGTAAAATGTGTCCTATAATATAATAATGCATCTTTTGAATTTTTTACAGCTACAGCACAGTCCTCATTCCACCATGGAGCTGGTATTTTGCTGACATGTTTGCCTGTGCGTTGGTATAAAGGTATGCATGAATTCCTTATCTGAGATAATAACTCACAGAATTTGTGATATAGTTCCAAAGGTTTACTAACATCTAATACAAAGTTTTCTGTATTCTGTTTAGACTCAAAATAATATTTATTCCAATCTGCTTTGTGAAACAAATATTTTTCAATATGTTCATTACATTTGTATCTAGAAGGTGATATGTTGATGTTAGTAAAAGTTGGATAGTGATCGCTTCCCATAGGGTCATTGCCAACATACCACTCACATAGAGGAGCGATGACTGGGCTAGCAAATGCAACATCAATAGCTGATGCTTTACGTTTTGGTCCCTGCACTGTGGTAGGCATACCTGTATTTAGAATGCACAAATCTAGCTCATCCAATAAATTGTATATTGAAGTACCTCTGGGTTTTGTTATATCACAACCGAATGCAATGTGATGTGCATTTAAATCGCCTGCTATGAAACAGGGTTTAGGTATATCGTTTAATATATTTCTTAATTTACTAATATTAAACTTATTTCTAGGTGGACAATATAACATAAAATAGAGAGAGGACCAGCCTGCGTTTCTATGGATATTGCAATTGATTGGATATCTTCATGAAAAATTGTATCTATAATTTTGTATTTCAATGTATTTTTAATAAGAATGCCACTCCACCATGTATGTTTTTTGAATTTTTGTAAATTATGTTGTATCCATTTAAGTTGATTGTAATCTTTCTAGATGTAAACCATGTTTCATTTATTAAGTAAATGTCAATACTGTTATCATCCAGAAATGACTTTAAAAGGGGTTGTTTTCTGTTGAAGCTCTGCATGTTATGTTGAACTATTTTAATTATTCTATCCATTATTATTATTTAAGTTTTTTAAAAATATCTCTCTTATTGTTGATGTAGTTTTCGGTATGTTATCTGTCGCATTCCCCAATACAACTAAAGTCTTTATAATGGCATTAATTATGTTATCATTCTGGATGATATCACTATTGCTAATATGAACAGATTTTTTATTTTGACTGCTAATGATGTTTGATGTGTGTGGATTGTATGTAGTTATAGGTTTAGGTGTGTCTTGTTTTATTTATTAATGCTGGAAAATTGGATAGATTTATATTGCCCACACTAGATTTGCTTGCAATTTTAGCATAGGAAAGTTTTTGACTATTTATTTTGGCCTCTTTCACTGGACAGGTCTTTGAAATGGCTAGATGAGCACCACCACAATTACTGCACTTTAACTCAATTTTGTCGCAGTCTTTGTAGGAGTGGTCACCTGCACATTTTGAACATATTTGCTCATTTCTGCATATTCTAGCCGTGTGATTAAATTTCAGACATTTGAAACATTGTCTGACTGGTGGAATGTATGTTTTAACTTTAATACGCCACCGATCTAAATATACATATTCAGGCAATACATTAGTAACAAATGTTACGGAAATAGTTCTTAGTGGTTTGAGTATACCATCTGGGTCCCTTTTCATGAACCTCCTAACAGCGACTATGTCGCATTCACAGGACAGCTTTCTGTACAAATCCTCGGTGCTAATATCTGTAGAAACATGCTGCACTACCCCTATTTTTTCCACAAATGAAGCCGGTATGTATGACCTTAGATGGTTAATTTTCAGTAATTTTTCATTGTTAAGAAAGTCATTGGCCGCACTGGCTTGTTTAAAGTTAATTTGGATTTTACGGGCATTCGCCCTGACCATTTCATAGTGACCTTTTATAAATTGGGCAAACATAGACTGGACCGTGCATGGATCCTTGTTACCCAGCATTACTTCAGGGTCTTCGCTTTCTACGAAAACTGCATATGAGCCTCCGTTATTAAGAGTATCGGGATATACCCGTTTATAAGTTGAACTAAGGTATGGTTTGTACTTATCTTGATCATTAGAATTTGTCTCTGCTGCTCGCAAAAATCTCCGCTTTCGCGGAGTCCTTATATCTTCATCTCCTCCCGACTCTGTCTCCATTATGCTCAGTAATATCGTAAATATTTATTTTAAAACTTTTACAATAATTTAAATAGTCCGCCCTCTTCGTCTTTCCCGCCAAAAGTCCGAATAGGAAGGGTAGCTGAGGTGATGCTAGCATCTCTACTTAGTCTGTGGGTAATGCGCTCATGCCATCTATTTTTGACTGTTATTTTAACTTGTCAGAAAATCCCTCATTAGGACAAAGTAAAGTAAATAAATAAATTTAGTTTTCAACTTAAATATGAGCAATTAGGTATACCTACCTACCTAATCAAGCGTCAGGAGAAAACGTTCTAATAAATAAAAACACAAGTGAACTGGAATAAAAAAAATAATGTATTGTAACTCTGTTCTAATCGGGAACTGGAGCGAAGAAAGATTAAAAAACGAGGTCAATATTTGCCATCTACATCATTATTATCTGTAGGTATAGTAGATAGAAGGTGCCTAAACCTTAGAGTAAAATTTACTCAAAGGTTTAGATGCCCTAAACCTACCCACCAAGACTAACCTAATTTATAATGGGACAGCTAATCGTCCACCGCTAACCAAACTGAATTAGTTAGCTTAACTCACATTTAGTTTAAGTACTTAGTTATATATATGTTGCATTAGATTAGTCAAACGTAAAATTTCTCTAGGTTAGAGTAATTTATGTATTTGTTTAAATTTAGTGTATTGTAGGTGTATAGAAAAACTTATTTAAGTTTATATTACACCTATATCGTGCCGATTTTTCATGAACATTATCATGATTATCATGCCTTTGTTTTTTAAATAAAAAAAAAATCTTTTTGGGCCAGGTTTTTTCATGTTTTATATTCATACACATAAAGCCAGTTATTCCATACATTTGTATGTATGGAATGGACCACAAATGTATAGAATACTTGTAACTGGCTTTATGTGAAGCTAAACTATTTAACTAGTTGGCGGTGGAGGAGCAGCTTTATTTTCGAAGTTTGGTTCGGACCTTTAAACTAGTATTCCGAAATCTGTGAGTTCATGTCCTAGGTAGGTAGTCAAGTGCTACGTAATATCTATCTACTTAGAAAATCATGACAGTGCTGAATTAGGTACATAGTTTGTTTCATAATTCCAGTGTCATCTTGGACTCAGCTTGATATTTGGTAAAATAAGTAGTACCTTACCTTACCTACCTATTTCAATAACTTATATTTAATTTATTAATTAATTACTTATTATAAGTGCATGCCTACCTAATTACTGATCTGCAGTATGAATTTAAACTGTTTCTACGTAAACGCAAACGCCGCGAGCTGCTGCTGCAGAGGTCCAGGACTTTGTTCAGCAACTTGCTAAGCGAGGTAAGAAGTACCTACTGTTGTAAGTATGTCATTTTACTTTATAAAAAAAAATACTATCTAACTATCGACGGCATTATAATTTAAGTTAAAGCAGTTGCCAGAAAAGTAGACCTACGTACATACTTTTCGAACAAAGGTAGGCAGTAGGTACCTGCAGTATGGGCGCTGTAAGTACCTTTTAGTACCTATACCTATTGCCTACCTATGTTCGTTCATAGATAAAAGGTCACCTAATGCCTGGCGACCTTACAATCGTAGAGCTCGTGGTATTCCACTACTATTGTAGAGCCAATAGCGTTTAGTCCTCAAGAAGTGTATTCTCATAGTAGGTAGATGTAGATAGTATCCCATAACAGCTGCAAAACATACGAGTATTGCTTGCTAGGTACTCAAGTATTATGTGATTTAGCTCGAAAGTAAGTATGTTTTTTTCTTACCGTCTTTATTGATTTTTACAAGCTTTTATTTAACTTGCAATGTATATTTGTTCGGGTGAAATCTTACAACTCAATTTTAAGGCACTTTCCCTCAACCGATTGGGCTGAAATTTGGTGAGCACGTTCAGTTCGGATGACAATGCATGATTAACAGTGTGACGTCATTCTAAATCCAACATGGCGGCATACCCACAATGGCGGACCAATTATTTTTAATGCATTCCTACAATATGGGTATCAAATTAAAGGGCTAGCTGAGAGTAACTCGAAAAAAATGTGACGTCACTCTTAATCCAATATGGCGGACTTCTAAAACTTGAAAATCTATTTTGAAACAGATATTTTTAGTATAAAATAAAATATAGGTAAAAAAACCTTTTTAAAAACAAGCTTTTATTTAAATGCGCTAAAAAAGAAAAAATAAACTTTTACACTAAAACTTTTACTGTTAATTTATAACGTCATTTCAAATTTAACACATTTGACACAAATTATATGTTATAAAAGCTTGTCGCGACATTTAAGTACTCGTATTTACGTTCTTACTTTTAAATGTTTATTAGGCAGCATCTTTGTGTTGATGTTTCAGATTTTCCCATATTGTTCCCACGCATATCGAAGAAATATCCGTCGACCCTTCCAGAGCTTCGTGTAGAAGAATAAGAGAGTAATATACAACAGGGTTCGCCCCGGTGCCCCGAGGTGGTATGTTCACGACATCATGTCATCATGCCACTCAGTCCTCGGCACGGCCTCACCTTGACTTTTAAAAATTTAAAACTAAGAAAGTAAATACGAGTACTTAAATGTCGCGACAAGCTTTTATAACATATAAATTGTGTCAAATGTGTTAAATTTGAAATGACGTTATAAATTAACAGTAAAAGTTTTAGTGTAAAAGTTTATTTTTTCTTTTTAGCGCATTTAAATAAAAGCTTGTTTTTAAAAAGGTTTTTTTACCTATATTTTTGTTTTGTATCTTAATAAGTACACATTTATAAAATTTATTCGATCTCTAGCTAGACAATGCCTTGCCCAAGTATAAGAAGGTAGTGAGTACCTATGTTATGCAGATATTTAGTTAATAGAATAAGTAATAAATAAGTACCTAATAATAGATTTGTTCCATTCCAGAGACCTCTATTGATAAGTGGCGCTTTCGTGCTTTTTGGCTACAATGTCCAAATAGTGGCGTCAGATATGCCAGGTGAAGACTTAGGCTCAATTTACACCGCCGCGGAATGGAAGTTTTTGTACATCGCATAATGAACTTTATGTCAAGTGTATAACAAACAAACTAACTACGAGCCTAAAAAAAGTCGCGCGTCTTCCTGTGATTTTTTGCAACGAAATCGTATATAGCATAATGAACTTTATATCATCAGCATCAATTTCCAAATTCCGTTACGTCGAGAGTTCTCGAGAATGCGCGAGGATTCCGGGGAAGACGCGCGACTTTTTTTAGGCTCGTAGTTAGTTTATTTGTTATACACTTGAAATAAAGTTCATTATGCGATGTACAAAAACTTCCATTCCGTTCCATTCCGCGGCGGTGTAAATTGAGCCTAATGTGGCGTTTAATAGTACCTTTGAAGCATGTTATTATTAGGTAACGGTTTGGACCCGAAATTCCTTCGGAATATTCAACCCACATCTACTTAGGTCTTTCAACTATTACGCCTATTATATTGCAGGCTATGTGATTTAGCTGGTAATGAGAGGTACCATGAGCTCTTATAACGGCATTGTTTTCATCGTGGAAGCGAGAAGTCACTACACTGCTTATAGCGGCGCCTCACTTCCACAATGGGAACTAAGTATATCCTTGTAACCTTCTGGATCACTACTTAATGGATCATCTGTACCTACCACAAACAGCCAAACCAAAATCGTCTGGCGAAAAACAGAAGTATGGCCTGGCACTGTCCAGTCTCGTAAGTGAGAAGCAGGTGGACTATATGCAGAACATCAACGATGGCTGTCTGATGACCCTATCTCCGATCACCACCCCATGCTGTCGTAACACCTTCGTTGTGGTCAGGTTTGTTGGGTTTAATTTTAGTTTTCTACCTGCCTTAACTGCTGGTCTTAAACCTATGAAAAATCTGTGTAGGTACATATCTAAATTGAACAAATTGTTTCTATGGCGTGATGTAATTTTGGTTCCTACCTAACTATGCTACTTAAGGCCAGTTATTTCATTAGTCAGATAGCCTATCTGAAGAATAAAGTTGATGCTGTCTAGGTATGTCTTGATCTTGTCATGAGAGAAAGACAGCATTAACCTTATCCTTAAGATATCCATATATTCTAATGCGTTTTTTGTACAGCACCAAAGATGAATCAATTCATGGAGAGAAATTGGTATATAATGAAGAGTTTCTCATCAAAGCTGAAAATTATGGGGATCCAGAGGTAAACACTAAAAAAGTAGATGACTTCTATAAAAATAGATAGGTACTGATTAATCTAATTGTCACATAGCCTTCTCCAAGGATAAATTTGATGCTTTCTTTCTCTAAACCTTGATCAAGATAGAGACAGCATCTACTTAATCCTTAAAATAGGAAGGCTATCTGACTGATCATTAGAAAATCTCTAAGTAAAGTCGGTGTTATTTTTAGGCGCCCCCATTGTATGTAAGATACAATGCTGAGGCTGTGCCAGGGTCAGCTGATCGAATGCCAATATATCTGAGTAGTACCAAGGATGCAAACTGTCGATGGGTGGCCTATCCCTTGCTGCCTTGCGATACCCTTGAAGGTATTGGAGCTCCAGTAAAAGTATGTAATTTTTTGCTTGTTTTTTTTATGTTATATTTGAATTTTTTGTTATCAGAGTAATATAAATAATTATTTACTTTACAGACAGGGCATAGGCTTATCGTCCGTAACTGCGTCGCCGATAAAAACCTGTGTGCAATGAATCAAAGTTGGATGCAAACCTTCTTCGGCGCGGTTAGTAAAATTTTTCGCATTTAATTATTCAGGGTTATTATTCCCTGGTTTTAGATATAAACTTATAGATCTGACGTATCTCAAACCATTGCAGAACAAATTATTAATTAGATGTTCTGGCAGCTGATTTAACTTTTATGTTCCCGTAGGAATGTGGAGTGACTCTTCGAAACTACAAAGACATTCACAAACGATACACGGCTGAGAATATCTTTACACTTGTCAGCGACGTGGAAACTAAAAAGAAGGAATAAAAGTTTTGTAAACGTTCATTTACTTTGTTTTTGAATAAATTTATCAATTGAATAGCATTTTTTAACATAATGATTAAGTAGGTAACTAATAATGCGTATTGATGTCTACCAACAATGAACATGAAATGTGAAAATAATACCTAGGAACCCTAGGAACTAGGAAGTAGAGTCGGGGCTTCGGCTGTCGAGTTGTCCAGTCGCGTCGAAGGTCGAGTTATGAATTGTCAGATTATCACATTTGTCAAAAAATAATCATTTTGTTGACATTTTAGTGATATTTTGGAAGTGTTTCTTGTGGTCTTCATTGATATTTAAATTACACCTCATATTATTTAATATTTTCATCAAATTACATTTCGTAACGCTAAAATGCCGAAGACAGATCACGATCCAGGCATAGTGTATTGTAACCGCGTTCGTATAGGTAACTGGTACGAATCAACCCAGCTAGAGGAAGTAAGTTATTTTTCATTTACTTAACTAAATCTTAGGTAAGCTCATGTGATGTAGGTATGTACGGTTTCTCGTTGGTGTTTTAATTTTTAACACCTTTATTTCCATAAACACAATAAAAGGTTATTATTCTATATGGGTTAGGCATAGGGTTATGGGTTAAAAGCCCCTGACACAACCAAGGGAATGTATTTCACTTATTTGGAGGTAGCTGTTGTCCATATATTTAGTATATATCATCTGAATTGTATGTTAATTTGTATAAAAATGGCTATAGTTTACTTTGTATTATTTCTTACCTATATTTTTTAGTATAAGCTCAACAAATTCCGCGAACAAATGAAAGGAGGCAATTTAATGTTGGCGCGATTCAGAAAGATGTCCGAGAACCTGACCTCAGAGACTGAGCTCACACAGGCTTCGGGCAGTGTCGCGTTTGGAGCAAAGATCTGCTTTAAAGCACCATATGTTCCTTGTAAATATGCAATTTTATATACGCCTTACAGTAGATGTATGTACCTAATTTTATTGACATCATCTCTGGTAACTCCATCGTCTACCATTATCACAAAAAATTACTTTAACAGCTTCAGACCCTCCTCAAGAAGGTAAGGCCGGTGTTCTCCTGGGAGGTCGCATTTCTTCCAACAACATCAACTACTCTCAGGAGTTGGTCGACGGATGCACTCTGGTAACCGTGGCCGACCTAAAACCTAGAGCTAGAAGCGTGTTCATCATCACCAGCGCCGACTACTGCAATAGAGAGGGGGAGCCTCTCAAGTACTATCAAGAGTTCCTTTTGACTCTTGCATCTTCAGTTGACAAGAAAGTCAGTGAATTTTCGTACCTAAATTATCACTATTCTATAATTAGAGTGAGTAGGTTTATGAGCAAAAGGTGTTAATCAGTATCTATTATTTGCAGCCGTTGTATATACGTTACGATTTAGACGCAATCCCAGGTCTAAGTGGCTTGTTCCCTGTGTATCTAAGTGAACACTCTGTCTCTAATGCACGCTGGCGCATCTTGCCTGCTCAGAAAGGACATATCACCAGGTTCGAGCAGGAAGGAAGGCCTGTACAGGTAGGCGTACAAACCTTCTAATAACTTTTTTTTTATAGGTACACACTTGTAATAATGGTCGCGAATGGACAAAGTCCGAAACGAGATTATTCGGCAGAAGACCAAAGTGACGTTGACGATGACTTGAAGAGGACGGCTGGTAGTAATGGCAAAAACGGGAGATCGAGCCATGTGGCGTACACTAGGGGAGGCCTACGTCCAGCAGAGGACTGCAATAGGCTGACGATGACGATGATGACTCGTAATAAGGTTATAATATACAGGATGTTTTTTCGTTGCCACCTTTAACGAAGGGTACGTACTCTATACATCAAATAAAGTAAGTTTATGCCAAAAAAAATGCTGGGAAAAGCTGTAAATTTTTTGAATTTTTTAAATTACTTTATCGGGCGAAATTTATAGTGCCCAGTGTTTATGCTAGTTTTTTCATATACAGATATTAATTATTTCTCGTAAGTGAATCTTGCTACACGCGTCAATGTGCATTTATGCAGAAAAACGTAGTCTATTTACTCAACTTTGGACCCTAATATTTTGGAAACCAGACACTTCCCAGTATGCTTCCATGGACAAAAATATGATCGTGATGATGAGGAGATTCCGTAGTTTTCGGGAACGTTGACGACCAAAAATCACTCTGTATAAGGTTATAACCATAAACAAATTGCTCATGCCTTATAGAAGCGGTTACTTTTGCTCGTCAATCCGGGCGTAGGTATAAGGCGTCACTCGAAATGGCGTGCCGTCAGTAAAAACCCTGAAGCGATGATTCCCTACTCCCGGTGAAATTCTGGATTGACACCACGGTTTTATAGTCAGGAATGACGCGCAAAAGTGGCCGTCAATAGCGGATGGCAATCCTAACTTGTCGATTACAAAAAGGCTGTCTGTGTCTATCTTGAATTGCAGGTAAATACGGATATTGTGATAAATCATTGTGCCACTAATGTCAACTTAGGTGTAAGATTGGGATGCTGGACTATGGGATTCTATGGAAAGGTTAGTTTTATTGATAAATAAATGTAACGTAAAATGCCAATTTGCACCATACCATCAAATATCACATGTCTCTACTAGTGATCTGTACTAACTGCGGATAAATAGAGTTGCTCGCTAAATGAGCTTTCACCTCGTAATAAAAAAGGTAATGAACGGCTTGTTTCTCAAAACGAAACACATGTTATTTACAGGTATGTGCTCTTTTAATGAAGACTTGTCTGGATATATACGGAAAAGAAGTTCCCAGTAATATATGGCAAATCTACGTACCGGTTGGCGATGGGCAACCCGAAGAGGACAAATAAAAACACAATTTAATATACTTAGTTAACTTATTGCTGTGGACATAAAAATGTAATTTGCTAAAGATATTTACAAAGATAAATTATTTATTTGTAAATACTTACTAATATTCTATTTAGATACTAATTGGAAACTTTATAAAAAAGGCAGGCAGTTCTTGCACCTTAGCTATCTACTGAGGTGAGCCTACGCTGTTTACATATTTATACTTATTATTTTAATACAAAACTGCAAATATTCAGATCGATTTTTATTCAGTGTACAATTTAAAGTGTAAATTTATAGTGAGTTTCATAACTACCTTATTATACTTTCATACCTAAGTAGGTAAAAGTAGATGCAGTTATGTTCCTAAACACACTAAAGGTACACTATCTACCTAGAATACACTAAACTTCTTAATTTTATTACATACGAGTACAATACTGGTGAGAATCAAACAGGAAATACAAATCGCGGCTGTTAAATTATGCAACAATGTGTTTTTATTCCCGTAAAGATAGTTATAAAGATCGGGAGCGTCTCGGTTCGTTATTGTCTCATTTATTATACCACGAAATCTGCAGGCCTGAGACTTATTGCTGTGCCTTCGACAATATGAATAAATCATATCCCTCGTTATAGAGATCCATGTAAAATGTCCTCGATATCATCGAATAAACCAAGGTTTTGTTATTTATGTCTTCAGCTGAGGTGTATTTTGAATATACGCCTTATTATTTAGGAAAAAAATGGTTTCGTAGTAGGTGTAGGTATGATATGATACCTAAACTGAAAATTTTAATTTACCTACCTAATTACTGACGAAAATCTCAAATATGACATCATAAACTGTTCACAAAATGTGAAGATACCTAACTAGGTACTTACATACTTACCTAATTATATTAGAAAATATATTATGTTAAGTAGTAATTACCTAGACTTATAAGTTACTAGCAGTTGCCCTCGGCTCTGTCCGCGTGGACTGCAGAAAAAACAAAATGTTGAAATTATCTGGGATAAAAATATTTTCCCGGGTAAAAAGTATCCTATGTGTTAATCCAGGGTGTCAGCTAACTATATACCAAATTTTATAAAAATCGCTTCAGCCGTTGGACGTGAAGAAGTAACAGATTTATTATACACACTCACACACTTATAAACTTTCGCCTAAATAATATTAGTATGATCATAATAACGACATATTTTGTATCATTTAATTAGACTTGCAATCATACCAATAAGCCGGTATATTAATTAAACTACATAGCCTTGATATTCTCATATTTACGAGGCGAACAAAAGCTCATAATTTACGGAAGAAAATGGTATTGATAATAATATTTCGGGTTATCCGGGATTTTCTTGGGAAATTTAAGTGTATCTACGGTTTATAGCTCCGTCCTATATTTTATAGCTATATTTAATTGAATTGAAGCTATTATGCTTGTAATATATTCTAATTGGGGTTCCATATACAAGGAACCTGTACATAGTTTCAGTACCTACTTAGTTAGATAGGAAGTTTATAAGAGCATTCGTAAAAAATCTATCCACTGTCACTTCTACACTGTCCTTTATTGTAAATTCAGACCTTTGATTCAGAGTACCTAGTGGAAAATAAAATGTAATGCGTAGGTAAATGTAATATAACGTAAAATGTAATATTTACTTCACAAAAGCAGGTTTCATTTTGCGCTTTACAAATGTTATCACCTAATTTTACGGTAATCGTCAGGATTCAGACGTTGTGAGACTCTAGTCCTCTTTGCAAACTTTTTATAATAGGTCTTCCATTTGCTTCAGATCTGTAGTTTCAATTACCATGCAATTTTACAATGATCGTATTTCCCTCCGTCTCGTCGCCCTATTGTATAGGATAAATGAATTTTGCTATACTAAAAAACCTGCCTATTTTCCCCTATTTATTTTATTCGGCCTTTAGTGTATTCCGTTCGATCGTGAGTTTGCGAGCTTGTTATTCTCATCATAAAATTTTCTTATTTTCTTCAATGGGTTATCGAATATGTCGTATATCGAATATGGTTTCCAAGTACCAAGCTTGTTATCAAAAGACTATGCACTATCTACTATACGGTATTTATACATAAATGTTTTCCTTGATAACCCTAACTTAAACTTTATTAGCACCTGAGTAAATTTTGTTTTCAAAACCGAACATACATTCAGATAAACTTACAAACTGTACTTCTCTAAAATATTAATATGTAGGTACTTACTTATTGAGAGAAACATACACAAGTCTGTACAAATCTACGAGTAATAAATGAAGCCGCAAGTATGAAAGTGTAACACAGAGCAATTAATATCGATGAAATCATAAAAGTACGAAGTTCGATCGTTGATCGAAGTTTGTAGCAAGTTGTACCGTCGGGGATGCTTCTGGTTCATATTCCGGAGAAGTGCATCGATATAACTTGTAGTTAGAGAAGAGATTACGGTCCGAAACTGCGAAACGAGATTGGTGAGGACCCTGTCTAGTTAAATCTACAACTGAGTACCTACATACAGGGTGTAAAATAAGGGGTATGGTAGGGAAAATGGAATGAAAATGGCACACTACGAAGGTCATTTTTACGACAGAAGATTGATTGTTTAGTTTTCACGGTTGTAAGAACATTCCTGCCCTCCTAGCATGACCACGCATAGTGGATATCGTATTGTACGATATTGTATCGTATCGATACAAAAATCAACATCACGGCTATATTAATCGTATTTTGACAGGCTAAATGTCTATAAATCTGTTTATTATATCGTGTTTTGCAGGTCATGCTAGGCTAGCTGTATTTATAAGAAAAAAATAATGTTTTTTTTTAAATTGTGGAGTTAAAGTTATGCATAGATAGCAATAATTCCTCAATCGGAGAATAATATACATTAAAGTATATTATTATGCACTTATTGCATGAAGGCTTAATACTAAATTAAATATACAGAGAGATTTTTGGTCATCAACGTTTCCGAAAATTACGGAATCTCCCCATCATCTCGATCATTTTTCTCCATGGTAGCATACCTGGGAAGTGTCTGGGTTCCAAAATATTAGGGTCCAAAGTTGAGTAAATAAACTGCGTTTTTCTGCATAAATGCACATTGACGCGTGTAGCATTTTTTTCATGAGAAATAATTAATATATGTCTATAAAAAAACTAGCATAAACACTGGACACTATAAATTTTGCCCGATCAAGTAATTTAAAAAATATTTACTTCGTTTCCCAGCATTTTTTTTTTGTATAAACTTACTTTATTTGATGTATAGAGTACGTACCCTTCGTTAAGGGTGGCCACGAAAAACATCTGTATTACCTTGACATCTATATTCGAGGTAATAATAGTAGGTAATTCGTGCAGAACATGTTCATTTGCTTTACTTGCGGCGGAGGTGTTATGAAAATTGAATTAGCCTACCTTAGCGACGTGTCGGCTTCGGCCTCGCGACTGGAATTCACAATGAAAATGCACGTACGTACATCCCACTTAGGAGCATTGAGCTATGATTTTGTTGAGAATTTTGTCTGGTTCGTTGCAACGTGATGGTTTAGCAGTAAATATTTAATACAGCCAAACTAGTATTTACATTTAATTATCTTTTTGCTTCATCATCATCATTTACAGCCCTGAGAAGTCCACTGTTGGACATAGGCCTCCCCTTTTTACCCGACTGCGCGACACAAAGGAGTGGTATTGTGTTTAGCAGCTTATGTATGTATGTTTGTGTGTTCTTTTGAAGCACTACACAGACCAAACGCCTCGGCCGATTTTTATGATTCATACGTCAATCGATTCCTCTTAGTCCGGCGAGTGTCACTAAAATGTTACGGATAGGTACTTATGTATGTATGGGTTTGTATTATTAATGTTTGTAACGATATGGTTATACTGTTATATTATAAATATATATTTGAATAAATAAATAAAAATAAAATAAAAAATAAAGACATAACGTTAGTGAAAATCCAATATGGCGACTACTGGACGCCATTTTGTGAAAATGACAAAATTAAAGTCGACAAACTATATCGAGAGGGGTATCGTTGAATAGGTATTTAAAAATCATTTTTAGGTTTTTCTCAACATTTTTCGATTCGACCAACCGTTTAGGATCTATATCGATTGAAAGCTGCGTAACAACCATTCTCACATATAAGTTATTAGACAGCAGCAACACGAAAACTTCTTGCTGCCGAGCATGTTTCTTGAAGCTTACCTATTAGTAGCTAGGTACTTATAACAAAAAAGTATAAAATAAAAAACATAATTTAAAAAATCCAAAAACCCGACTGCTTAAAAAAGAACCAAATAATGTCCAGTGGTCTAGAATTCTATAATATTATTGTGGAATGAATACTATTGAAGAACATAAAATATTTTCTAATGATCGTAACATAACAACTGAATAGTCGGGATCCATTATCCGACAGCCAAGGTAATATTTCAATGGATCCTGGCTGTTCAGTTGTTATGTTACGATCATTAGAAAATATTTTATGTTCTTCAATAGTATTCATTCCACAATAATATTATAGAATTCTAGACCACTGGACATTATTTGGTTCTTTTTTAAGCAGTCGGGTTTTTGGATTTTTTAAATTATGTTTTTTATTTTTTACTTTTTTGTTATTGCTTACATGTACATCAATATGACCCTTATAAGTATTGTATAATTCAGTCAGTCTGAGGCAGGACGTAGTCAGTTACTACGCGGTATCTATTCGTAGCGCTTGCTACGAATCTACTACGAAAGTACGATTATAAGTGTGCAAGTTTACGCGAAAAAATTATACCGATGCAAACTTTTTCTTTTTATATCTTAAGGCGAACAGAATGGTGTAAATATAAACTAATAAATTACATAGTATACACGTAGAGTGGTATAATAGCTGTTAGTTCACCTGTTAGACACTTAGATACTTATCTATCATCAATAGATACCTTGTATCTAAGATACCTGATCCTGATACGCTTAGTATTTACTTTCTATTGTAAGTATCTTAAAATCTCATAAGCTTGGAATTTATATCTTTCAAATCCGTCTGAACTTAAAGTTTGTAGTTGAAAACCGTTCGCTTTTCATTTTAATCTGTGAATGCTTTGAGATTTAATAAAATCCTGTAGTAGACTCTTTAGAAATATTTGTGGCAGACGTAATCCGCTTTTCCTTTAATGCGATTGCTCATTCTTGAATGGCTGACCACAAACTTACAGGCGTCGGCGACGGCCGTGGATTACCGTCACTGGACTTCCGTCGATATGCGTCGGATGCCAACGGCAGCAATATGAATAAGGAGGGAAAATATATGGGTGATGTGCACGGAATATCTATGTTATTCTTCAGGTAGTCCCTTTCTTCTCCAAATATCGATCGTCCGAAAATCATAATCCCTAACAAGTTTGCTATAATCATCACTTTCCATAATATTCGCGTATACGAAATTGTATATTACCCAATCGTCTTTAATTCTAATACTTTGGTGCCATAAAATCGGGTGCTATACTGATTAGATTCCTAATTTTTCTTGCTATAAAGTCACGTGTCCTAAGTGTTATATTGTATAATGTATATTTAGACCGAAAGGTGGTTTATAATAATATTGTTAAAAGGAATCTGTCTAGAGCATTATTTAAAACAAAAATTAGGATGAATAAAAAAAACAGGCACTTAAATCGACTCAGTTTTCCCCGACTCCACGTAGTCTTGTCTGCCCTACCCCTAGAGTGCAATGTAAAAGCGCGTAGGCGCGGAGGGGCGAGGCGGCCCGCGAGCTGAGGAGCAGGTGAAGGCAACGCTCACCGCCGCGGCTGAGGCTGGCCGGCGCAGCTGGCCAGAAAGCCGAAGGTGCTGTGGTAAGCGTTACATCCATCTGCGACAATAAGCTCGCGTGGGACCGCCGTAGTCCCGCAGCGCCGGAGCCGTGACAGAAACCATGCCTGCTGCATGCTTGCTTGCATGCTGCATGCTCTCTTGCATCCTGCATGCTCGCTTGCATCCTGCATGCTCGCTTGCATCCTGCATGCTTGCTTGCATACTATATGCTTGCGTGCATGTTGCATAGTTGAATGAAACAAGAAAGTTGTTATAGGAAAGTCCGTTATGACTTACAACTATTATAGAAAAGCATTTTATGTCTTATGAATATTATAGATTGTGATATTTATAGCAAAAAAAATTAGGTCATATTATATTTAGGGATTTCGGTTATCGGCCACTGATATTATAGGACATTAAGTTAGGGCTGCTTATTATTCGGACACATGATGATTATGTCACAAAATATTATGACACGTTAGATTATGGATAAAAAATTTATGAGACAAAATAGAGAACCTATTCTTCAACGAGCTATAATGATGGTGATATGTGCTGTATGGTGGCTGAGTAGAATAGCACCGCACTATGTATGCCCGTGGGTGTCGTAAGAAGCCATTAAGGGTTTCCGGGATGAGGGCAGCAGCACCTTCCGTGTTGACAACATTGGTCACCCGCCTGACCAGCGTAGAGACTATGGATAATGATTGGTATACCCTGTGAGAGAGGCCTACGTCCAGCAGTGGACCTTGATTTCTATTTTCTCTTCGCATCCATTATTTTAAGAATGATAAACTTGAAAATTAACGGGGTATAAGAAAGGTGGCGTATTTGCTTATAAAATGACTTTTATATCACGATAAACTTAGTAATTCTATATAGTTTTTCTAATAAATTCCAATTAATATTATAAATGCGATGGTAAAATTGTTTATTTTTGGTTTGTTACCTATATACGCTTTACTTACAGAACCAATATTCTTAAAATTTTGCAAACTTTTAGGAGGCTTTACATAGTCTATATTCTGTAGTCCACGCAAACGAAGCCGCGGGTAACAGCTAGTTGCTAATAAACGAAGTAGACAAAGAACAATATATACTTATACATGAAATGTTTTGTTAAACTAAAACTAATTTACTCAGGTAAATTTATTGCAGAAAAGGCCTAACGAGTTGGAGCTAACGTTCATTTATTTTACAAAGTCTCGTTGTTTTTGCCGGGAAAAGTAGAAACTTTCGAGTTACAGTGCTTTATCTCGGTGGAATGCCTGTTTTGTGTTCAGACATTTTCTTTTAGGATATAATAATTGCTCTGTTGTGCTTTATACATGTCTCAGATGAATGATACCTATACAAATACATGTACCTACTTATAAGATAACTTTTATAGGATAATTATAGTGTCGTTATAAGTATGTAGTATCCATCTTATATGAATTAAATCATAACGTGTGGCCCTCATAGCTTATTATACGAACTCAGCGAAACTGTACGTCATAACGTGGTTGGCCCAAAACTATTTTTCTTTCCTCCTTTTAGGTTCTTAGGTAGGTATCTACCTATTTTACTAACATTATTTTCTTGAAACATATGATATTCCTAGTGCTATTGTTATTATTTCCCATTGGGCATTTCCCACCCCTACTACATGAGACGTAGGTAATAGTAACTGCTACTAATAATGTAGTGTTATTTTCTGATGCTTCTTTATAAAAAAAAGAAGAGAGACCCGCTGCGCCATCTAGTATACATGAAGAAGAAATTGTATGATTTCATCTAGCCCTAGATACCTCATTTATCTTCCTTCAGGCATTCGTTTCTGTAACGATGTTCATTAATCCCCACAATGGGCTCGATAACATTTCTAAAAACCCGTCACAGAGAACAAAGGTTTATCAAGTCGCAGCATTTCGACCCGCGATGGCTATAACTTGCAATAATTTGTTTGTACTTACTTATATATTATATAGGATGATTTTTGGTCGTCAACGTTCCCGAAAACTATAGAATCTCCTCATTATCACGATCATTTTTCTCCATGGATCCAAAGTTGAGTAAATAGGCTGCGTTTTTCTGCATAAATGCACATTGACGCGTGTAGCAAGATTTTTCACGATAAATATTTAATATCTGTCTATGAAAAAACTAGCATAAACACTGGACACTATATTCGTCCGATCAAGTAATAAAAAAAAATATTCTAAAAAAAATTCCCTACATTTTTTTGGCATAAACTTACTTTATTTCATGTATAGAGTACGTACCCTTCGTTAAGGGGGCAACGAAAAAACATCCTGTATATATTAACGCGATAACGTTTTGATTTATCTACAAGATAATGTGATATTAGTCGACTGAGGAACCCGGGCAATCTCTCCGGTGATGAGTTAGCAACGAAAGCAAAGATCATTGACATCTCTATAAACCTGGCTGTGGGATATCCCTTATGATCTTGCAGTTCTGGATATCTAACCCATTTCGGGAACACAGCCATGTCTATATATCTATGTACCTACGAGTATAATGTAGGCAATAGCAGGTACCTACGCTATATTATATTATTCATAATAGGTACCTACAAACTTTATAACGCTGGCCAGATTTTCATTGTGAGTTAAAACATATTTCCAACAGGCAAATATTAAAAACAAATTAATTAATTATTGGAAAGTTATTTTTGCCTTTTAAATATATAAAAGTTCATTATGTATCGGTAAAACACAAAAATGTTCGGAACGAACCCGTGTCACAGGCTGGGCCAATCAGAGCACGTTATCGTGCCATGTTTCTAAACCGAGCCAATAGAGGGCGCTAGGCTCCATGGCGCAAAATTTTAAAAGTTTTTATTTCGGCGGCATTCCGCCATTACGTTTTTTCTTGTTGAACTAGTCCTGTTGAAAACGTAAAACTTTTTCCATCTTATCGTACCGACCTATACAATTTGTGTCAAAACGTCCGCCACCCGCGCACAAATCGAACTTTAATAAAGAAAACCTGTGAAGTGCAAGTGAAGTGACTACCACATCCAACCACAAGTGAAGCGTACGCTAGCAGCCGAACTCCAACCCTCAGCATCCATCACCAGGTAGGGTTTGGAACATTGTGCTGATAGCCTACCCCTGTAACCAGTGTTCGTTCTACATTTACCCGACTGCGTTACATTTTTTGGTGCCGAAACCAGGGACCTTTAGATAACCGTACCGTACCTACCTACCTGCACTTGCCACTTCAAAATCGTCAAGGTTTTCCGTTCATAATCGTGCTTACATCAATATTACAAGGCATCTAACGTAATTATAACGGTTTGTAATTATTGATAAAGCAATTCACCTATCTATCTACCAAGTATTCATGCTTTCAAGTTGCCAGGATTTCATGTTAATTATTATATTATTATAATTGTTTCTTTATATAAATAAAGGATTGTATGATCTTACCACAACAAAATTATCAATAATAAGCAAACATAAATAGAATTAACCGGTTCAGTTACTTACATAACTAGTTTATTTTCTTATATTTTGTGTATGTGTAGTGAACTTTGTTTTTGACGTGAAACGTCTTTAAAATCGCGCCGACACATACGGGTACCAGGTTTAAAAACTGGACCGTAACGAAAAGGTCTATATCATCGTACCTTAATAATTAAAAAACTATTGGTCTTAGAAACAAAAATGTGGTGTAAAAATTTCACTTATATAGTCAGCTCGCTGTTATGACATTGAGTTCGTGTCGGGGTCAAGCGGGGGGGGGCGGGGGAGGGATACTGCGATAACTGTGCGAAACCGGCGCTCACGCTTGTTTCTATTCAGTGTAACTCGTGACTCCGACTTTATAGCGTGGTGATTCTTTCGTGTGTTTGTCAAGTTTATTTGAACCGATTGATTTATATAAAAATAAGTGTAATTTGGACAGTATTTATATCTATACTAATATTATAAAGCTGAAGAGTTTGTTTGTGTTTGTTTGAACGCGCTAATCTCAGGAAACTACTGGTCTGATTTGAAAAATTCTTTCAGTGTTAGATAGCCCATTTACCAAGGAAGGCTACAGTCTATACAACAACCTGCCCAGCTTCGCACGGGTACAACGCCCCCTCACACGGACGAAGTCGTGGGCGGCTGCTATTTAATTTAATTTAAAATAACCAGAAAGTGACAATAAATATATAAACATTTGCTATGTATTTTATGTTTCTATTACGTACCTGTTCTTTTTTATTAAAATACTTAAAACAGCGTCCATCTTGTTTTCATTTCAATCTTTTACTTTAAAAGCGATTCGCTAACATAGACGTTTCACGTTAAAACCAACGGCCGTGTGCCCCGACACAGCCCCACCCGCTTTTATAGTATAAAACCAATTGTTTTATGTGAATGCAACCTGTCTGTACATCTACCTCATATTCAAATTTGTTCATTGTTGTACTGGTTTACTTTCCGAGGCTATCTTACATAGTAAATTGAGTTATTGCTGTTGTTTTATTTGTATCATAGGCCAGTTACTAATTGTTTGTGTGCCCATCTGAATTTATTTCTGTGTTCTAGTTCTTATTTTTTATTTCTTTGTTCATGATGGCATATGCATTACGGCATAAAGGCTCTGGTCATAAGGTTAAGGCCAAACTGTCTGAGGTTGAAGACAGTGAAAGTCATTCCATAAAGGATATTCCAACGTTGAGAAGAAAACGTACTGTTGCATTCAACCGGTTGACAAAAGCTGCACATATAGGAAAATTAATTCAAAATGATCCTTCACAATTAGAATTATTTTTAGCATATTGTCGTGAGTTACCTAACATTGCACTTAGTTTTGAAGAAGCACATTATACCCTGATGGCCCTTCTTAGTGCAGCTGATGATGATGATGATGGTATGCAGGAGAAATTTGATACCATGTATTTTGAAATAATGGCTCTCCAGTCTAGATACAGCTCATCAGACTCAGAGTTGTCAAACCAACCAAAGGGTCATTCTACTAATGTTAGATTGCCTAAAATAACACTACCAAAATTCTCCCGGTAATATCAAAGAATGGCCTGAGTTTATTGCAATCTACAATTCTCTTATTCATGAGTCATTGTCGCTTAGTGATATTGAGAAGTTCATTATTTATCGTCGGTTTTACATGGTGAAGCTCACAATATTTTGCGTACATTTCCCCTCACTGGTGAATATTACCGTGATGCATATACCACACTCGTTGCTCGTTTTGAAAACAGCCGCGACCTGGCATTCACCTGTTGGCGGGATATTCTGCAAGTGACCTTTAAGGTAATATAATGCTCATGATTTCCGTCAATCGTTGGACAGGATGATGAAAATCTCATTGTTTTGAAAAAGATTAAACTTACCAACAAATCATTGGGATTTTATATTATGTTATCATATTTTTGTCAAAGCTGGATGTCAAACTTCGTCGGGAATTCGATGAAAAGCACACCTCACCTATGCCCAAATATAAGGAGCTTAACGCTTTTTGCAGTCCAAATGTGAGGCCATGCTTCGAGATACCCATTTCGTCGACTCCAAACAGCCTGTATCGAGTCATCACCGTGAGTATACCAAGACATCCCTTTCACAGCCTTCACCGAAGCGCAGCATCGTTGCATCTCACTCTCTCCTAGTGGCACCTTCCTCAACACCTACACCTTCATCAACCCGTAACGTCAACGTGAGGAAGGCGAGGCCAATCGGACCACCAGTAGCAAATATTGTTGGCAACGATGGGCCTTCGCACAATAAGGCAAGTGGGATCGAAGCTACTAAGCCGATTCGGAAGTGCTCTTTCTGTGGGGATAATCATAGTATTGTCACATGCACATCGTTTGCAGCGAAATCTTTGGAAGAACGATTATCGATCGCATCCGAACGTCGATGGTGTTATAACTGTTTAAATTCGTCACATCAGCGACAACAGTGTGCGTCCATTTTTAGTTGCCAAAAATGTGGACGTAAACATCACACCTTATTGCACCCACACAAACCAGCTGACAGCTCCGATCCGGCGGCAGCTGCGGTTACTTTAGTTTCAAAGGAAAATTTTCTAAGGGCGGATGCTCCTCCCACGTCCACGGTTCTGCTTGCAACTGCTCTCATACAGGTCAAGGATTCAGAAGGCGAATTTCAAACGTTTCGTGCCCTTTTCGACACCGGAAGCCAAAACAACTTCATAACCGAAGATGCTATGCATCGTCTTAAGTTAAAACCAACAGCATCTGCTATCAGCGTTAACGGCCTGGGGGGATCTACAGCTCCAATTTTAGGAATGATAAATTGTGACGTCGGCACAGATAATGACGTAAAGTTCAACCTGGATTTGCAGGTCTTACCTAAAATATGTGGGGATCAGCCAATCACAAAATTAACCACGTGCGACTGGTCTCATATCAATTCGCTACAACTAGCAGATCCTGGGTTTGACGTCCCGAGCCCCATCGATATCCTTTTAGGTGCAGATGTTTTTGCTGACTCTCTTCTCACCCAACGCATCAAGGGCAACGCAACGCAACCTCGTGCATTCAACTCGGTGTTTGGATGGCTCTTACTCGGAAAAAACACCTATAGCTACTGCAAGTGTGGCACTATTAGGTGCTGATCAGTATAGTCGTGACGAAGGCCTTTCTCGTATCGTGCAAAATTTGGGAACTCGACAGCATTCCACAATCTCGCAAATATATCTCCCAGTGACCAGTTGTGTGAGGATAAATTTCGTAACGAACATCTTCGCGATGAAAACAGGTCGGTATGTCGTAGCACTTCCATTTAAGGAAAATTCGGAGCCCGTTTTTGAAGGTTCTCGTGATCTTGCTCTCAGGCGTTTCCATGCCATCGAACGTAGACTTTCTCGAGATCCTAATCTGCACCATCAGTATGTTGAATTTATGAATGATTATATGCAATGTGGTCACATGTCACCGGTAACTGCCAAGAGAATGCATGAAGGGAAGTATTATATTTCACATCATTGTATTGTTCGTCCAGACAGTGCCACCACAAAATTGCGTGTGGTTTTCGATGCATCCGCGAAAGATCGAAATTCTAAATCTTTAAATGATACTCTCTTAACAGGACCGAAGTTGCAATCTAACATCGTAGATATTCTATTGCGATTTCGAGAACATGCAGTCGTATTCATGGCGGATGTGAAACAAATGTATCGTCAAATTAACGTAATACCTGCCCATCGTGAGTATCAGCGAATTCTCTGGAGAGCGAACTCACAGGAACCTCTTCAAGAATACGAGTTGAATACCGTCACGTATGGTGTCTCTTCCGCCCCATTTCTAGCGTGTCGCATGATGCAGCAATTGGCGATCGATGAAGGTGATGCCTTCCCGTTGGCAAAAAAGGTACTTACAACCGACATTTATGTGGATGATGTAGTTACTGGTAACAGATCACTACTAGAAGCACAAAGGGCAAAATCACAAGTCATAGCACTTTTTAAACGTGGACATCTGGAATTGAGGAAATGGGCTAGTAACATACCTGAACTCTTATCGGATTTGTCTCCAAGTGATTGTCTGACAGAGGCAATATCGTTTGACGATAGTGAAAATACCTCGATCAAGGTTCTTGGTCTGAAATGGGAACCATCGTCCGATTGTTTTGTTTTTAACGTTCAACCATCTAATCAACCGTGTACCAAACGTACCATTCTCAGCGAGTTAGCACGAATCTTTGATCCACTAGGATTTTTATCACCACTTACCATTTCTATTAAATGTTTAATTCAAAAACTTTGGATCTTGGGCGCCGCTTGGGATGCATTACCGCCAGAAGAAGTTATATCTATCTGGAATGAATATCTGCAGCAAGTGTCTGTCCTTCGTAGTCTTAAGATACCTAGACGTATAACAAATACCACTTTCCAATCATATGAGTTACACGGTTTTGCGGACAGTTCTCAAATCGCTTACGGAGCTACCGTATACCTGCGTATTGTAGAACGTGATGGCTCCACACACGTAATTCTTGTTTGTGCTAAAGCTCGTGTGGCCCCTTTAAAAAGTTTATCTATACCTCGTTTAGAACTGTGCGCGGCAGTATTACTAGCGGATCTCATACAGTTTGCCAAAAACACATTACGTATCCCTATTGAGTCCATGACGCTTTGGACCGATTCGAGCGTTGTTCTTTCGTGGTTGCAATCTCATTCGTCTAGATGGACTACTTTCGTCGCCAACCGTGTCAGTCACATTCATGAGATTGCGTCAACTGAAAAATGGCGTCATGTACCATCGGCAGATAATCCCGCAGATATATGTTCTCGTGGTCAAATGCCAAAAGATTTAGTCCATAACTCGTTATGGTGGGCGGGACCGGAGTGGTTGTCTAAACCGTCGCATTTCTGGCCTGACACTCTACCAAGTTTCCCTACGGACAATGTGGTGTTAGAGGAACGCCACAAGACAACTTTGGTGACGGATTTCGTGGCGGTACATAATGTACATATCGTAGATCGCTTGCTTGAAAGATTCTCATCGTTCGATAAAATAACTCGTATTGTATCGTATGTCCTCCGATTTATCACCAAACAAAGGCCAGAAGGTTATTTCATTAGTGAAGAAGAACGTCATCGTGCAATAACCCGCATCGTAGCGCACGTTCAGAGTAGTCATTTTGCAAAAGAGATATCTCAGTTGAAATCTGAACAACCCTTGCAGAAATCGTTTCGCAAACTCAATCCTTTTCTGGACACCGAGGGTATTCTTAGAGTGGGAGGTCGAATTTCTCGCTCAGGTTTAGAATTCGAACATAAACATCCGGCTTTGTTACCATCCAGCAGTCCTCTCACTTCATCTGTAATCGATAGTATCCATCGTAATTTTTGTCATCCGGGCCTTAATACCACGCAGTACTTGATTTTGCAACAGTTTTGGATTTTATCAGCAAAACGTGTCATTAGACATCATCTCTCTAAATGTATTCGTTGTCATCGTCTCATCCTCAACCGTTGCAACCTTTCATGAGCGATCTTCCGTCTTTTCGCGTTAACCAGGCCAAAACCATTTCAATTGTAGGCGTTGATTTTGGTGGCCCATTCAAAATCAAACTGGGTTCTCATCGTGGTGCAAAATTGGATAAAGCATATTTATGTCTATTTGTGTGCCTTAGCACCAAAGCTGTGCACCTAGAAGTTGTCTCAACCTTATCCACTGAGGGTTTCATTGCTGCCTTGCGTAGATTTATCTCACGACGTGGTCGATGCAACGTTATACACTCTGATTGCGGTACGAATTTCGTAGGAGCACATAACCAATTATCATTATTGATGAAAGACGCTTGTAATTCTAAACGTGTTGAATTCAAATTTAACCCTCCTTCTGCCTCACATTTCGGTGGAGTGTGGGAAATCCAAATTAACGCTGCAAAAACTCATTTGTATCGTGTCATAGGTGACCAAACGTTAACATTTGAGGAACTTTACACTTTGTTTACTCAAATCGAAGCGGTATTGAATTCACGTCCGTTATGCCCGTTGAGTTCTGATCCTAACGATCTATCCGTCTTAACACCAGGGCATTTTTTAACATTGGAGCCCTTAACTTCTTTGCCGGAAACTGATTTCACCGAGACACGGATAAACCGTCTGAATCGATGGCAGCTAATACAATCCTTTCAGCAACGATTTTGGACACGTTGGAAGCAAGAATATTTACATTCTTTAACACAACGCATGAAGTGGACTAACAATTGTCACCTGAAGTTAGATGCCTTAGTTTTGATCAAGGACGATGTTCGTCCACCATTGCAGTGGTCATTAGGTCGGGTAGTAGAGCTTCATCCGGGTCCAGACGGGGTGGTTAGAGTGGCAAGTGTACGGACCGCGACTAACATACTCAAACGCCCATTAGTAAAGTTGTGTCCCTTACCTAGTGATTAGTTAATTTGTTATTTGTTAAAAGTAATATTATTATTTCTTTCTTAGTATTAATTTTTGTTTTAACGTACTTACCTATTGGCGCATCCAATAGGCTTTAGCTTGTAAATTTTTTTTGGTCCTTCGAGCCAGATTTTTATTTAGTCTAGAAAATACCATATGTATTTTGGTGGGCGGTATGTATCGGTAAAACACAAAAATGTTCGGAACGAACCCGTGTCACAGGCTGGGCCAATCAGAGCACGTTATCGTGCCATGTTTCTAAACCGAGCCAATAGAGGGCGCTAGGCTCCATGGCGCAAAATTTAAAAGTTTTTATTTCGGCGGCATTCCGCCATTACGTTTTTTCTTGTTGAACTAGTCCTGTTGAAAACGTAAAACTTTTTCCATCTTATCGTACCGACCTATACAATTTGTGTCAAAACGTCCGCCACCCGCGCACAAATCGAACTTTAATAAAGAAAACCTGTGAAGTGCAAGTGAAGTGACTACCACATCCAACCACAAGTGAAGCGTACGCTAGCAGCCGAACTCCAACCCTCAGCATCCATCACCAGGTAAGGTTTGGAACATTGTGCTGATAGCCTACCCCTGTAACCAGTGTTCGTTCTACATTTACCCGACTGCGTTACACATTAATATAGGTAAATGTTGTAATGATGCTTTTGGTAAAGGCAAAAAGGTTCTAATACTACCCTGGCATTACTCTGATTAATTTTACGAATAATATAAAAGGTTGTCTTCATTTGTATCATTGATGAGAGCTTTTGATGAACATCAATAACATTTGATATTATATCAAGTGTCTGTATTGTATACTTATATAAAATAGAATACCTATCCACAAAATTTCATAGTCGAAATCACAAGTTTTCTCCTTAGATAATGATTCGCTCCGCTCTGCGAAAACCAGTCATCAATCTTGGTTGGTTCTTTATAATGGGCTATATTCATAGCTTTTCGCTAAACATAGGTACACTTACGCACATAAATATTAGCTTAATAACTTGGGTGCTGCTTATAGTAGGTACCTAGGTACATGCTTATTATATTTACTATTTAACATTTTTATTTTTACTGGGGTCTCTACATTCAGAATCTGGACATTCTATACCTTCATTCAGATTAAACGGCTTGTGTCTAAATAAATGATTTTCATTTCTTTCTACACGATATACACAAATTATAGATGATTTTAAATGCAAATGGTCATTCTGCAACTAATCTAGTTCACTTCATACCAGGCTGAAAACAAAGCTATATACATGTTATAAAACTGCAATGTTTACCAGAATAACAGTTGTAGTCGCTTGCTAATATTTCCCATGTGAATTATTCATGGGCGCGAGTTTTACAATAACATTCTGTTTGTTGTATCGAGTATGGAAACCATTACGAATTTTACGTGTTCACAGGAGTATTAACACGTGTTGTGCACGTATTGGAAATTTTTATTTATTAAATTAAGGTAGGTATTGGGTAGGATTTATGGGTGTAGACTAACTGTAGGTGGTATAACTACCTACAATTTTTATTACTTGCCTGCCTACCTACGTAAATCTGGGAAACAGGGAATTTTGTAAGTTTATATCTAATGATGATAACCTAATTATTTTGCTTTAGTATTTGTAAGTGTTTATAAAATTATCCTTCGACTGATCAGACTTTAAGAAAACTAGATGCGGTAAAGCTCCGTAAACAAGCTCGTAACACTTAACTTCCACGGCGACGGCGATAAAGATCATTAAATTAAAAATAATTTTCTCTCAGATACTTTTCACTTCCATCTACTTCCTGTGATAAATTTTGAGAAGAAGTTGTTCAAAGTTAAGTGTAAGATATAACGGTATTAACGATGCTCCATAATTTGCATGCAAGTCGTCCGTGGAAAAACTTTGGGCATCATTAAAAGTTATTACGGCTCGGGTGCGTGACGAGGGCGACCTCATGGAGTGAACCCTCGGCTTGCTTGACACTGCTATTTAACATAATAGGTTTAAAGCCTTTCAAAGTGCTCTAACTCTACTTAAAGATATAAACTAGTAGTTATAGTAGGTATGACTAGCTAATTGTTAAATTGGTATCCGTAGATAAGTAGATTTACTAGGACTGCAAGGTACACGGACGATATACGTAGCCCCTTCAGCCGTTTTGGTAACCAAAGTTTGGAAACCGGTTTCCAAAAAGGCTTTTTTTATTCTTGTACATAACTGGTTACCTAAAAGGCTTTTTTATCCTTGTACGTAACTGAATTACTAATCTCTTTTCTATATCTGGCTGGCTTTTAGTTTTGAAAGACGTCATGTTGTAGAAATGCTGGGATGGTACCCGAGGAGTGTGGACTCACCTGGATTTTGATGGGCCTCCGTTAAACTACTCCAAGACCCCGTGTAATGTGTTGCAGCTAACTTCGTGACCTATCAAATATGTGTACTTATAATACTAAATAAACTATATAAATACTGTAAAGTGTTCCCGTCCTGAAAGCAGCTCCATATGCAACAGAGTTTAGAATTATTGTATGCTAATGCCGCAATTTGTATAGAAAACACGCCGGGTACCACACAATGACAACGCGCTTATATGCGTGAAATTTTAGTAAAAATCTGCCTTTCTGCGCTCCCGCGCGTTTGCGCGGTTCAGTGTGTTATCAGTCTAATAAGCCAACTTATTTAAATTTTTAAAAGTAACAGCAAAAACATAACCCTCCTGGTGCAGTAGGGTGAAAAAAGTATAGCCTAACAAGAAATCAGTGACATGGTCATACATAGGCAAGTAGGTATAGACATATTTTAGTTTTAACTAAAGAAGCTGGTTTAATCATATCATAGGAATTGTTTTATTTTTGTTTTAAGTGTTTTCATTAAATCCAAATTCATATCTTAAATAAACTACATATAAACGGTACAATTACTGTTTTAATTCATTATACAAAAGCATTAATTAAATACAATACTCAATGCCGATAAACATTTCTACTGAAATCCGGTTATTAGTTTCCTAGGTGGCTGAAATTACATAAACACAGTACTCTTAGGAAACCAGTTACGTACAAGGATAAAAAAGCCTTTTTAGAAACCGGTTTCCAAACTTCGGTTACCAAAACGGCCGAAGGGTACGTAGCACCTACTAAAAACATGTTGTACATACTTGTAAGCTATTAATGTTATTCTAAGCGCTAATGACACATGCTTTCCTTACATATTTAATCAGCGAAAACTAACATTTTTTTAAAATATAGTGTATAATTTAAGAATAATGATATTTAGTATATAATTTAATATAATAATAAATAATATTTATCTATCTCTTTTTAATTTATATTTTTTTTTTAGTTAAAAGGCTAAAATAAAATAAAAAGACGAGAAGACCCTATAGAGTTTTATATAAATAACTTGTTTATTTAAATTTTGTTAGTTGGGGTGATAAAAAAATAAATAAACTTTTTTTTATAAGATAAACATAATATATAAATAGAGGTGAAACGTAATCTTATCGGCACTCAATTTATACAAGAGGTGTTGAACGCCTTTTGATTCATGGTGACCGGGCAGTCTTCGCAACTAAGATAAATGTATTCTTCCCCCTTGAAGCCGTCGCAGGTAATCTCGTCGGTCTCATCACGGCTCTCACGCAGCAATATTTTTAGATGTTAATAAAAGACGCACATCGCTCAAAGATGTAATTTTTGCCGTAACCCCTCTCGAGGACCATCAAAAGGATTCTTAGCAGGGTCTATTTACATACATACATATATTATAGATATTTTACTTACTCTACACGAACAATTTGGTTTATTTCATATATTGTAGGTACAATTTAATAACTACCTGTGCTCTTGTTGCTCTTAGAGATTGCAACCCGGTATGTTTTTCAACCCGGCCGGGCCCGGTAACATACGCCGCAAACCTTTGATATTTGATGTGTTAGGATGAAACCTTTAAAGTATTTTATGAAAATTAGCTTTAAGTAAATGGAGGAAAAATACAATGATTCAAGGTTACGGAATAATATAATAAATCAACTATAATCAGTCTTAAGGATGATTCACGCTACACCGTGTCGCGACCGGTTCGGGCCTCGGCCGGGACACGTCCGCCGTGCGCCCGGCCGGAACAGTAATTCATGTTACACCGGGTTGTTTGGATGTATTATTTGCACGACTACATCTGTGTTGTGGATTTTGTTAGCGGACCGTGCCGGAGCCGGGAAACAATACCCACCGACATATCAACGCCGTGCCCCGGCCGAGTCCCGGCGGCGCACGGCCGGGGCACGGCCGAGCCACGGACAGGCATGAATTACTTCATACAAAAAGTATACCATAATGTTGGACCGTGCCCCGGCCGGGGCACGGCGCGGTCGCGACACGGTGTAGCGTGAATCAGTCTCAAAATCACGAGTTTTTAATACAGAATCAGTCTAATCAGTCACTTATGAACGGAATAGTAACAAGTGTTACTAATTAAGTTTAAGCAAGTATTAGTATTCAGTAATTGAGTTTAGGATAGAAATGTCTTCCACGCGCTGATAAAATGCCTGGATTTAGAGGATTTCGTGAAAAAGTTTGGAAAGTAGTCAGATTATTTAAGAAGTAGGAATGGAGAGCGGCCATTGGCGCATCAGAACGACAACATCGCGGTTCGCAGCGCTTGCCATGCCAATTTTCTACAAGTTGGGGCTTCCGTGCCGCAGTTTTCGTACCTACCGGGCCCGGTATGAATGGCCGGGCCCGGTGGATGTCTAAAAGGGCACCGGGCCCGTTTGGCAATCTCTAGTTGCTCTCATGTTCCATGAACAACTAAGTTTTAAGACCATTATTACATTTTTTTAAAATATTTAAATGTGTAAGTAGTAAATAAGTAGGTAAGTACATTATACCTGTTTTATCAAGAAATTATACAGTTAGAAATCAATACACCAACAGGAGCGTTAAATAAATGCAAATTGCGCTCTTAGTAAATGTTATTCATAGAACAAGGGAAACTTCATTTATATTCAGTAGAATTACTGTCTGTTCTACAGAATAAAGTTAGGTAGGAGAGGCATGGGAACAGGCCTTGCGTGAAGCATAGTCAAAGATGCGCATTACTTTTAGGAACGTTGCGATCCGTACAAAGCATAGATAGAACGTATCTTGCAAAATGATAGCAAAAATTGTACAACTGTCACTGTTCGCTTACTAAGTACTAAGTAAAAACAAAAAAAAATTGTCATTGTAAGTCGATTTTTGTACTTACGGGGTACGTCAAATCATTTTTGAAGTAGCCATTCTCCATCTTCTCCTAGGTCTTCCCCTACGCCGGTTTCCGTCTGTAGGCACCCAATAAGTGGCTATCTTTGCCCATCTGTTTGGGTGCATTCGACATACGTGTCCGGCCCAGTTCCACTTCAGTCTTGCGGTCTGCACGCCAACGTCAGCGACACCAGTTATTGAGCGCAGTAGGGTGTTCCTAATACGGTCTGTTGGCTTTACTCCCAGGATACTGCGTTCCATTGCTCTCTGACAAACCTTGAGCCTGGACTTCTGATGTTCGGTTAGTGACCAAGTTTGTGCCCCGTAAGTTAGGATAGGCAGGATGCATATATCAACGAGTTTGCGCTTCAGAGATAACGTGGACCAGTAGCTCTAATGCCTGGAAGAGCTGCTGCCCGGTCTAATAGGGTTATATTTCATTGGCGTCTGATTTGTCATACTAGGTTCGGATATTGGAAATTGGAAGCGCAAAGGCTCTCGCAGAGGCACATAGAGAAGGAATGTCTGCTACAAGCCAGCTAGCTTGCCAGTTTTACTACATAACATAATTTTATACTAGGCAACTACATAAATATTAGGTAAGCAATAAGGAATAAGGTAAATAGGTATAAGGAATTTTATTACTATAGTAGGTACCTATTCGGAAACGTTTTTTCGGGTGAAGTTCTAATAATACCTATGTATTCTTTTGTATCAGTTAGCTAATCCTCATAGAAATCAACGGGTATGATTATATATTTTTCATTGCCTATTTATCTATATTAAACATACATAATTACAAAACCACATTAAACTTACTTCTTATTTCATATTATATCATAATATTCATTGAGATAAAAAAATAAGCCCCTATACATTTACGCCTATGTTGGACATTAGGTATAGCTAATATTCTAACCATAAATAATCATATTATCAGATAATATTATTTCTGGCACTTTTAGGACTCTATTTTGTGTAACAAATAAACAGAGATAAGCACGCCCTTGTACATTTTCTTTCACAATTTCTGTCTGTATATAATTGTATGTGTACAATAAAGAATAAGAGTCGGAATAAGCAAATATATTTCTATGCCCGACAACCCTGCCTGTACTCAGCAAATATCAACCGTCTTGGCGGTGGTTATTACACATACGGAACGCTCAAAACATTGGCCTAAGTTTTCCAATATCGCCATGTTATTCGTATTCACCTTTTATATAGGATGGAACCCAAACAAAGTCATTGGTAGAATTAAAAAAAGTTATTTCCGCTATCGAAAGACCGATTCAGTGACTCGAGATTATCGAAGTTTATCTTTGATTTTTATTAGCTTTTCACAATTTTGTTGTCATTAGCTGAAGGTGAGGATTGTTATACATGTATGTATTATAGTATATAAGTTTATACTTATAACATAGCACTTACATGATAGGTACGACTAATACAAGAACACTATTTTATTTAGGAAGGAATTGGAGGAGAATTTGTCATCACTCATTCACAGTCTGCCAGTAAAGAACACTTGGTAAAGAAATAGGCAGATTTTTCAGTTTTGCAATTTAATACGAGTAGGTATACGAGTATTACTACATAGCTACCTATCACCCTAATTAAGACTTTAGAATAAAATCATAAAAAAATTATTATTTCATTTAGGTATGTACCTATAAGTACCCATACCTAATACCACCGACTCGCACAAGATTCCTAATATGCAGGTAAGGTTTGGTGATGACCTACCTACCTTTCAGTATACAGTACATTTTGTTGCAAAACTACCATAATTAAACCAACAAACTTTAGCCTTGGAGCAGATAAATAACTTCTTGTTCCACGTTTTTTACTGCTTTATGTAGATAAAATTATAAGGTTAATTTTCTGTTACCAATTAAACCTCCTATCCAATTGTAGGTAAATGAAGAATTCATAACTCAAATAATGACTTCGCGAACAATAAATTGAATAAACTCACTTAGTAAGAAAACGGAAGAAAATATCCCAGAGTTAAGGTGTAATAAATATTTTCCGGTCGACAAACAAGCCTTGGGGTTCGGTACATTAAATAATATCGACATATCCGAGCCAATTTCGTACTTTCCGCTAAGCTTATTTCGGAACTTCGTACGCAAACATTCTCCATATGAAAATAGATTCGATTTGCATTTTAGGGTTACGAAACGCGCAATAACACATCTCACATTTTTACCTAACCTGCAGGGTTATTTAGGAAATGGGTTTAAATTCAATAACGTTACCTACCTACCACACGTTTCGGTTTACTTACATTTTAGTCTATTGTGAGATTACATATCTAGGTTAGGTTCAATGGAGGTAAAGTAAATAGGTACGTGGGTAAAAAACTTGTCACAATCCTTTAGTATCTGGGTATCTTTAATACATCGGTTTTTACGTGGTTACAATCCAAATAAGTAGCAGACGTGCGTCCTGAAATCGATATTTATTTACATAAACAATACGTATATTGACGTTCGTAGATTTACGGCGTAAAGTGACGAATGTTCCCTGTGATAAATGTCACGAGCTACGACTCGACGACGCGAATACAACATAGAACAAACGCAGTTGTTTAGTAGGGATAGGGTTGACGAGTTGGAGAGGCTCTGTCTACTGTGCCGCCAATCCTGGGTGCGAATCCGGGTAGGGAACCCCACGTCATCTAATATGTTGAATTTTGTGCTTCTATAGAAGACAAGGCACTTGTCAAGGTGCAATTTTTAGGGTGCAATTGATAGAGTAGCTTAGTAGTATGCAAAAGTGTGCCCCACTGCTTGTGACGTCACTGTGTTAGTTTCATTACGCTAGTAACTTTTACTGTAGCATTTATTTCATATCTACTTATACAGCAAATACTAACTTAGTTATCCATTCATATAACGAGATGGTACATTTTCGCTTTCACTTATTCCACTATGAATATGAACTAGTAATGCAATATATTCTATCCTCTTAAGTAAGTTTACTCAACTTTTTTCTTGAATATGGAGGGAATAATCTACTTGTTTGTTTTTACTATGATGGTACAAGCAGATGTAATGTATGCGAATGAAGCGGGTACGGGTAAATCGTTGAAAAATGTAGGTAAACTGTACGAATTTACATGAAGTTTTGCGTATATATATTTTTAATATTAATGGATATTTCCTATAAGGTTAAATAATGTAATATTCGAGGATAATGTAAGTACTTTTGACTTAAGGGGGGAAACCAGTTTAGACCGATCAAAAAATCGACTTTATTTTTATTGCATAAATCGTTAGTATATGTGATTTGAAAGCATATTGTTCAATGCTATGAGGACTTGAGTGACCGCCTGTCGGTCCGGAGTCGAAGCGCGCGGTAGTTAGAATGGAGCGGTCGCTCAGTGACCCTTTTTCGGTTACCTGCCTCAATTATTCCTTAGTACCGCTGTACTAAGGAATAATAGAGACATCTCCAGATGTTGTTGTTTGACCTGGGGTAGAAGGCTTTTTCGAACGTGCATATTTCGACAGAGCGTCGTAGCTTGGCTAGTTCAGCTCCGGCTTTCTTACCGAGTGTTGTACCAAAATGCAGCGTATCCGTAAAGATTCCCGTTTTACCGAACGTATTTCGCATGGTAGACCACGGTGGAGATCATTCAGGTAATAACACACCAGAGTGATAAATGTATATATGAATAAAATTAATAAAATTAATAATTTTTATTTACATAAAAACATAATTACTGCCTCGAATTATCATTTTATTTCAAGCGTTTTTCCGAAACGACTTTTTTTATTGTGGATTCTAGTATTGAAAAGTTATCTGACCAAGTTCTGAGAAAATATCTCCCTGGTGTAACTAGTTCTTAATTATTCAATTCAAATATAGATGAACCTAATTCTGGCAATTATATGATTATTAAGTTAAAAACATAACATTGTCTTCAAACACCTCAAAAAAATGCGATTTTCAATTTTTTTTTGACAAATCAGGTTCATATTCTTAGTATATTGTTAATAAAAAAAAAAAAATGTTGATGATTCAGATTGAAAATTGCTAATAAATGCCCACCAGCTAAATACTCCGATGGTAATCGTCCATGGACAGCACGATCTAGCACACTGTTTCCGGACTAAATCCCTTGAAATAAATTCTCAAGTCTATTTCAAACCATGAAATAAAATATTCTCAAATTAAAAAAGAAAAATCTGTTTAATTATATATGTAAAGCTAAATTCACGAAAGACAACATTTCGACTCTCCTGAATACTGGTTTCCCCCCTTAATGTATCACCTAACTGTTGGTAGATAATTTTTTAATGGATGTGTTACATTATGATTTCATATTGTTCTACTACGAACTACGCGACTACGCCGTAGACATTTTAATTTAGAAAATATAGAGCACATTCCCTAGTGGATAAAGGGCTAATATTTCGAAGTGGATAATTACTGGAGCCTCGTGAGCACCATGAAATTGTACTTAGCTTACGTAGCTGTTAGTCTGGGAGACACAATACCTACTATTCACCATACACCGATGTAAGGTACCAATTGTAAGCAAAATGCGCCGTATATAGATGTAATACGATGCGAGTAACCCTATGTGTTTTCCAAATGTATTTCAGCATTAGAGTTTCACACCTGGTGGAGGGGACAATATTCAGGTGTAATATATTGTACACTGGGAGATAACATCTGTCATAATATAGGTGCCTACTATACTGCCTTCATCATGTAAAACTTATCTGATATTATTTATTGTACACATAAACATTGACAGATAATGTATCAAAGGGCTGAGTGATTCACTCCTATATTCATCAAAGGATGCTTCTTCACATGTGAACCATTTCTCATTAAGCCACAACCATTACTTATTATGTTATTTCACGTGTAGGATTACTTCATACAGATACTGTCGATTAAAACCTGTGTATCTATAACACAAGAGTTTTTTGAGAAAATGTAACTCCGTCAGCCTGACAGCTATGTGAATCGTATTTATCAAATGGCTGTTTAGTATTCATTGTAATTAATTTAATCAAAGGACTAGTGTTTCACATGTGTTGCAGATTATTAACTGGTACATTTCACGCGTGAAACTTATTACAGTGTTAATTTCACGAACCACCTATTGAGCTAAGCGTTTCACGAACAAGTTGTTTATTATATACTTTAAGAGGCATGAAAAGCATAATGTAAATGCACGGATAAATTAAAGGCTAGTTGTTCAGTAAGATATATATGGACCACAGGTGTCCCGTTATGCGGGCTTAATATTATGAGAACTTTTTGCCGCATCAGCTCAATATTCACAAGTACTAGCTCTTGGCTCTTTCGACTCTGATGTGACCCATAATGAGCTCTTATTTACCCTTAAGCTGTTTAAGTAAATGCTATTATGCAGCTAAGGAACCACGAGTGTATTCTAATATGAGTCTTAAACGCCCAGAGCTGTGTGTACTTCCGCATGAGTATATTAATTATCTGTTGGGATTTAGTACTATTATGTTACTCATCTGTTCTTAGGTATAATAGGTAATAATTATGTGAACAGCAAATAATACATCTTTTATCTAAACTTTAATAAAAAATTCTACTGTTGTATCTTCTAACAATAAAAATCTTTCTACACCATTACGTAAAACGACTTTTATGAACGTAAGCTTCTTAGCAAAGTCGAGAGAGGGCTGGTAGGACACGTTCCTAATGTAACATACCTACAAAAAAAGCTATGAGGTCGTGGACAAATCTTGAACTTGCTGTTTATGTTGAGATTCCTTTTGCATGTAGAATAAAGTTTATATTTGAGCAGGAAATATTAATCTTCTATGTGGCTAGGTAGGTCTATTAATTTAATTACTTTATAAATTACTAGCGGCCGCCCACAGCTTCGCCCGCGTGAGAGTACATTACTCCCGTGCGAAGCCGGGGCGGGTCCCTAGGTTATACATTATATATAAACCTTCCTCGTGAATCACTCTATCTATTAAAAAAACCACATCAAAATCCGTTCCCTAGTTTGAAAGATCTAAGCATAGGGGAGAGTTGGATATTACCGCGCGGTTGATAATTCCGCGCATCAGCATATATCAAAAACCAGCCACTAGTTTTGCGATACAGTGCATAAACATCGAAGCTGGACATGCCTACACTCTACCCCGCGCATCGCTGGTACTTTCCGGGCGAAGATGGAGATATCATGTCTTGCAGAAGTTTTTTCCGTATTTCTTTTTAAAATTTCGTACATACTTTTCATAAGAGGTAAGTGATACTGTGTTATTTTATTATAATACTTTGATACCATACATTTTTAAAGCTTATACAATGTAGAATTAATGTTACTTATACGTTTTTACATACTTTAAACTTTTCAATATTATTTGGAAGCTAAAAATTAAAATGACCAAGTTTGACAATATCGCGCCCCTACATAGGGACGGACAGACAGCGGCAAGCGACTTTGTTTTATAATATGTAGTGACTTCTAAATACGGGGCATTTTCGCATGTCACTGTCGACATAATAAGAGACGCTAAAACAGATATTATTGAATTTAAAAATAGGCACAGCTACAACTTCTTCTAGTATTAAAAGAAAAGTAACTTTTTTGCTTGAAAAGAATTACCAATATCATTAAGGTTGTGCATTTACGTGTCGATATTCTAAGTCCTACCTCTTTGATGTCGCCTGAATACTGGTACCTACGGGGAGCACTTATAGTCTGTCTACCTAGAACGCATTGGGAAGTACGACGTCAATTTCAACTCCAATAGACGCTCGTCCTGCCTTTGAGACTCTTCCAGCGCCCTTGCCTTGAATTATTCATAACACCGGTAAATATCTATGAAATCGAACATTGCACGTGAAATAGAGATGTGTGTTTACGGCGGATTGTATACGTTTATACGGGTTTGTAGGATTTTTGATATATTTTGTCTGGGGTGTTTCGTTTTGGTATATGATATGGTGGGAAATTGGTAAACAGTGGAACATAAACCCCAGATAGTTAATAGTTGGTAGAATGATAGATGATACCTTATTGCAATTACCACTTAATTCCAAACATATTTAAGGCACGCACTTATTTAAAGATAAACACGATTAATCAGAAGAACAAAGGGGTAAGTAAAAGGGCATCGCACAATGTAGGTTGTACTTGACTGAGGACCCCCATCTATCTCCCGGACACGACACTGTCCACCGCGCGAAACAGTGAACTCTTTTACGACATTTGAAACAACCACTCGATAAATTGCGAAACTTTTTACGTACATAATTAGTTCCATTAACAATTTTATTTATTTATTTAAAGAACATACAGCATAGTACATGTAACAGATCCAGCCTAATACTTAACTAAAGCCAATTAACATGTTCTATAGATCGACTAACAAAAGTGAGAAAAAATGAAAACAATTATCTTTCAATAATGGTTAGAACAAGTTACACACATAATTTTTTCAATTAAATCGTTACTATCTACTACTCGTATCAGTTGTATTTCCTTCCGTGCATGTCGTGAGAGTCGACTAAGAAACTTGGGATTTCTCTCAGGCAACAAAGTAGCATCTTGTCACTGATCATTTACATCTGTCCCCGCTTTGTCAAACGTGGTTGTGAAATATCCTTTATGATCCTACAGTTCTGGCAACCCCATTTCCGGAACACATGTGTAGGTATAAGTATGTAAAATGATACTATTTGATTTATTAGATACGTTACAAGAATAGTTACAGTGTAAACTTAGGTATTTGTTCAGTCAATAACCGCTGCTGCTAACGAATTCCTCTTCATTGCCTCACAAAGAGCTTCACCACGTGCAAATAACTCTCAATAACAGAATGAGCTCGGAATAGACACAGATACAAAGGACTTTTCTTGGGTTCCGTTAATAATTCAACAGTTTAATTTCCTTTGCGGTTGATTGAGCCCGCGAATGGGAAGTCCGGGACAGGGGCCCAGTTTGACCCGCGAATATTCAATAGGAATGTTCAAAGTGTCCCGAGAATGGCCCCTAGCCTCTTACTTCGGATATTGTTATAACCCCCGCAAATTGTTTTGATTTTCTTCAGAATAATATTACGGGGTTCATCTTTGTTATGAAATGGGTGAGTTGAAGTTTTGTGGGTAGTATTTCAATTATGTTTTCAATAACTTATTTACTTAAGTCGCGTTGCTCTAAGCTTATATCCATAATAAAAACGTTATTTTCAAGTGGCCAGCTAATAATGAAAGCTTTATCAATTTTTATTTTATATTGAAATGTATCCTATAAATAAAGGCATAAAGGATCGTCAATCGTCAATTGAAATAGTAACTGAACCCTACACTACACTGTGCATAATACAATGTGGGCTTTTATTGGTTTTTCTATTGTAAAGTAAAATCTTTCCCTATTAACTTTTAATTTATGTAGGTAATTTTATAAAATTGGAAAGTGGAGTTGGTAATAACAGATATATTTATGTAGGTAAAAAAGGAGAACTTACTACTGACTAAACTATAGAAAATCTACTAAGAAATTATTTGAAAAGATGAAATTTCTACGGAAATGGGAAATAACGGGAATTCTTAAATTTAAGAAAATGAAGTAATAGGCGTTCGCTAGTAAAATATAATTAGCTAAAGCCTTCCTGAACACGTGAAAAATCTGATTCCCACGACCCTATTTACAAATTGGAAATAAATTCCCGCAAGTGTTAACGATTAAATCTGCATCGAATTAAGAAATCGACGGCTGTGACGAGAAGTAAATAAGGGACGAAGAGATTTATCGCAGACAATAAAAGGAAATTGATCCTAAAAGGGCGTTTCTTGGGTTGATTGTTGGCCATCAGTCACACCTAGTTGTTGGCGGTTGTGATGCGTTTATACGATTTTTACTTACCCAAATTACTACCGGTCTTAGGTATTGCCAGTAGTACCACGGATATTTTTGTCTCATTCGACGTGTAAGGTGAACTTTAAAAGAAGATTAAACTAAATTCCTTTCCACAAGTCATGACCGGCGCTTTAGCCAACAATCTATGTATATACTACAAAAGATTCATTTGTTATTCGATGCTACTCAACTAGGTTACTCATTACCCAGAACATGCTTCATTGCTATAACAGCAATTGACGCGAAAGCTTAAGATATGTGAATCCACACATAGATTTCTCGAGAAAATTGTTATAACATAGCACACAGAGTTGTGTAACGGAATAATCTAGTAACATCGCTAGAATCCATGTAGAGTGCTACACTCGAACAGCTGAAATTAGCTGATAGTTGGACGGTATTGACATGGATAAGTTTCGAAAGCAATTTCGGCAGCAAGCGGACATCCCGAAAATTTGTCGAATACCTAACTTGGACTTGGCACTTGCAGGATAATCTAGTGATACAGAAAACTGTACAATATTCGGGTATAATCGGGTAATTTGTAAGTACAGTGCTTACACATATATCTAATAATAGAGCAATTAATTTTCATCTGTTTCTGCAATGTTAAACGTGGTGGTGGGACCTCCTTAATGATCCTGCAGTTCTAGCTACACCACTTCGGGAACACAGCCGTATTTTATGTATGTATATGTATTTTTAGATACCTACCACTTGTCCAAATGTAGGTAGGTGTATGCTCTATAGGTACGAGTACATATTCACTTAAACTCTATGTTCTAGTTTCAGAATAAAAAGTAATCAGCGTTTATAGTGGATTACTTTTAATTTTAATGACATGAATCTATTAGTTCTTTTTATAAGTGTACGTGCGCTGTCTACACATTTATTTCCGTGAAATTTGCATACAATTTCGGTAACGAGTAAGGGTGCAGTCAAGTAACAAGTAGTTAGCGTCTGTCGGTGAGAACTAAGCCTGTAATCAGTGGCTACATGAGCTTGAGCTGTCTCACTGCGATGCCTGAGTTTAGAGATTTCAACTGTAGAGGATCTGGAGTTATATTTAGTAACATAGTAGAGTAGATAATATCTAATGTTGTGTGAAGTGAGAGTATTTATATAAATTAGCTAACGTAAAAACTTTTCGAGATAGGCCTATTGTATCTTTTCAATCGCTACTCATAAATATGAAAACTTTACTACCATTATCTGTAATAGGTACCTGTGATTGGATTTTCATAAAATATAGCGTGTGTAGCTGGAGATTTATGTAAGTTTAGGCTGCTTTTACTATATTTTATTATTTTCTTTATCTTTAGATTTTATCACAGTACCATGTCACAAGTGACAAGCGTAGATATTGAAGGTATGCTTGAAATCTTCTTAAAAATATTATATAACAGTCGAATTCAGACTACATTGAAAGCGTGCTAAACTGCTAATACGTATATCTACGAGTACCTACTCATAATTATTTTCTAACAATAGGTTTGTTATTGCAATCAGTGGGCTAGAGGGCTTTATTTGGTATTCCGCTCAGGGCTCGAAGTAATACACAATTGCCGGAGTCATATATTGTTCCTATCTAACATCTAACGAGTTACTTCGATACATATAAAATAAATGATAATGATAACTAATATTATGTACAGGGTGTAAAATGGGGTTCCCATAACATGGAACATACTATGAAAACAGCTCACAATGGTGATCCTGTCTCCTAAATTTTAGACTCGAAATCATGACGTAGACTGTCCATAGTGGGCTATTCATAGCATTCATTCAACTCAACATACCCTTTTCGTTTAACCTGTAAGTACTCGTACGAGTATAAATTACCATCTATCTGTACAAAAAGCTCTTTCCAATAATTCCATTCAAAATTCAAAGTTTAAAAATATGACGTAATAAGGATAGGCTCTTGGCTCTTCATATGCTCTGGATATGGCATATATTGCCCAAATATTTCGCCCATAGTGTTCCAAACTTATCGGCTCTAGTAACTCGCATCGGCGCTATAATCTACATGGACTATGAAATAAGTCCTGTGCCATCAGAAGTTTCAAGCCATATCAGCCGCATCAAAATATCGTGTGGAACTTTGCATTTCCGTAACTCTGTAGTGACGGTAATGACCTCGCAAAACGAATTACGACCGTAATGGGTTAATGTCCAGCGAATTAGGATCAAAATCAATTAAAATGTTAATGTAAAGATCTGAAGTTTTGCATTTTCTGCAGTTGTGTCAATGTTGCACCAAACGAGCGCTATGTATTTAATGTTGATGCGAGCTAAAGAAACTGTGGCTAAGAGAATTCTACTATTCAATCTTCTATGCAAGCAGCCGCACTTGTATCTCTATGCATACGTAAAGATATTACTTTTATATCTCGAGTCCCTTGTATTGACAAGTAGTTAGTTAAATTGTTATCCCTCAGCGCTACAGCGCTTCAGCCTGTCTGGCCAGTAATTAGAGAGCGGCTAATGGGCTGCCAGCTTTGACTTTTGCAGCGGCAGTCAGCGTCAGCTTACAGCGCTGCAGCTGTTTGCATGAAAAGGCAAATCCCGGGCTTTAACGGAGCTCAGCAAATACTTGTGGAATGCCTCTGTGGTTGTTTCTCTAAGTTATCGGTGTTCATAATTATTGTTTACTTTGTAAGTTAATATAACCGCTCATCGTAAGATTTAGATGTAAATATAACAAAAAGTCAGTCACGGAGGGATAAAAATTGTTCATATTGCTTACACTTTGCACGTATTTTTTATATCTTGCATCACCACTGATACGAGAGAAAACTTACGGTGCAGAAGCTTTGTCTATAACTGTGGGCCGCAAAAGGAAGCTTATGGTTACGCAGCGGGTGAAGGAAAGAGCTATGCTCGGGGTTTCTCTGCAATCAGGAATGAGAAGTTCCGAAGACGAATGAAAGTCACCCATATAGGCCAAAAGTTATGGCTAAAACATACCGACCGCTCATAAGATGGACGGACGACCTAGTTAAGACTGCGGATATCAGCTATATGCAGGCCACTACAACAGGTTTATATTCAGCAGTGTACTAAATGGCGGAACCCTAACCGCCGACTTTCTACAAGCTTCGCATAATATAGAAAAGATTTCTCAAATATCGGAATAGTTTTTCCTCTTTATCTATGTTTAAAATTCAATGTACTCGTATCTACGCTATACTCGTGAGGTTTCGAATTCCATGTCCACAGTTAACATTCGCATAAACCATGTTGTATACATTTACATACATTGCATGTGTGAAATCCCCTCGGTGTGTGCAGACAATACAATTTGTGCTACCTCGCTGGAACAAAGGGCAACGATAGATAATACATTAAGTCGGCCCTGATGGCTGTGTTGATAGAATGTTTGTATGTGATGCTGATGATTGCTGTAATTGTGGTAGATATTACGGTTTCACTTCAGAAGTCTTAGTTTAAAGCAAGGGTTTACGTGGTGTAAGGAAGATTATCTCTGTCTATAGATCATATTGTTTTAAGAATATTAAGTTATGTTACATAAAGACCACAGAAGTACAGAATAAAATTTACTATCTACCAAAAGATTATAATTTGCGGGTCATTATTACCTATTAATAATAATAAATTTAGAATAGAGCTAGATAGAGGGGATAATCGCTATTGATAAACCAAATTTAATTGCAATCCTACCTGCAAATATTAGACTAAGCTACAAGCTGTAGCCATCTATTATCTATATATCTATATCATCATCAGATCATCAGCCTATTGCAGTCCACTGCTAGACGTAGGCATCCCCCAGGGCACGCCACAGGACTGCCATGGGGGGGTATTTGGGTGACCGCATGATTTTGGAAGTTGTCAACACGGGAGGCGCTGCTGCCCACCTCCCGGAAACCCTTAATCGCCTTGTACGATACTCACGGGCAGACATGGGGTGGTACGAATTCTACAATGCCGGCACCACGTGGCCATCATAATAAAAAAATCGTACGGATATGTTTGTGCACGTTAATCTGACCTAACCGATTTCACTTTTTAACCGACTTAAAAAAAGGAGGAGGTTCTCAATTCGTTTTCTTTTATTTTATTTTTTTTATGTATGTTCAGGAATATATTGTGACAGGTCGCACTTAACATATAGACTGCGGTCCACGCTTGGTATTTTAATATGCTGATATTATGCCGTACAAACGTACCGTGTAAAAACTATATCGAAATTAATAAAAACATTTTCCCGGGATAAAAAGTAGCCTATATGTTAAGAGCACAATATATTCCTGAAAACTGCATCGAAATCTTAAGCCGTTTCTGATTAGAGTACACAAACGCACAGACAAACAGACAAACCGACAAACAGACAAAAATTCCAAAAATCATTGTTTTGGTTACTATTGCGTTGTTAAAGGTATTCTATAATATTTTTCTTATATATCTTCCATGTACAGACAGCGATCCGTTACAGTTTTGTTATAATAGATTTGTCATCTTTGTACCAACATTTTCCATGGAAGTCTTCACAAATAGCATCTGTTATAGACTACTTCATTTGGCAATAATTATTATAATATTTCTAGTGCCCATAATAATAATACTCGTATTATACATTCTAACACTTCTAAAGCCTTGTTTACACTAGCATATTGATGAGGGATCGTCCTCAGACAAAAACACGTCAATGATCTCTGAACCGTACCAGTGGTTATGTACATGATAAGTAAAAATAATGAGGAGGCATATTCTTGTATCATAATAAAATACTATATCTGACATATTTCGACTAAACTTGACGGCACATTGCTGTAGCCGTCAAAGATATAGACAGACACGACTGTATTCCCGAGGGTCTGCATTATAAAAAGTATTGATAATTGACAAGTTAATAGCTTATCGCCTAAGCAAAAACACGAATTCCTTAGTCGACTCTAACGACATAGAAAGAGATGCAGCTGATGTATTCTACTAGTGAAGCCCCGCATCAGCACAGGACCGTATCATATGAGTGGATATAAAGCTATTTTAATACTGAACATGCACGGAGGTTTCAGTTCCGATTTGAATAATTAGTTCTATGCTAATGAGAGGGATGGTATTGTGGAGAAAATTGAAATTTATACTAACGGACCGGCTTTGCTTTTATCTGCATAATAATAAGTTTATCGATTCTTTTTTGCGACTGTCTGAAGTACGCGTATTTCTGAAGAATTCCATTGCGAATTGACGACAATGAACCAGTATTGGATTTTGCATGGTATTTTTTTTACTATTATGAAGATAAATATTAATTTAGTTTACAAGGTTCATTTAGCATGGGATTAACGTATAGTTTCTTTTTATCTGTCTTATTTAATTAAAAATCTTTTCCTTCTGTAGGTTCCTTTGTAAAAACATGAAAACCAAAGTTAATAAAATAGCGTAAAGTGCAGTTTTACTGTTTAATTAATAGAAATGCCGAGTCTGAAACTTATTGATTAATAATTAAAACGATTATTACATTTCCTAGTGATTAATATTGTAAACGTAGTTAATATGAGTAAGGAAGGTATATATGTAGATGGGTACGTTCTGCGGTAGATACGTGACATACCTACTTAGATATATGGTAATATACAATTTTGTATGTGTAACTAGTGGCTACAACCTACTCTTATAGTTCACTCTTATAGCAATATAGTTTCCATTGTAAAATGTCTATTTTGGTGATATTTTATACAAAGCATAATTCGCTCTACACTGAAGAAAAAAACCGGCTCTAAATTCATGGTAATTTTCAGGGTGCTAGGACAATGTAACAACGTTTGCCATCGACGTTCGTTGTCGTAACACTGTTACCAAAAGGTAGCGGTTGACGGACGAGCGAAAGTAAAAGTATAGGAGCAAACATGTTGGTGACGAACCTCTATCGATTCGATCGAGAAGTAATATTACTTTGTCTAGGGCTCAGGACCTGTGTCTGTCGTCGGAACTTAGGCTTCGAGCTATAGCATTTGACTGCCTCGATGTTAAAATATTAATCAAACTAAGTTTAGCTAGTTCAGCTAATCAGAATGTTATGAGTTCCCGTTATAAATCACTATCTATGTCGATTTGTAGAAGCGTTTGGACCCAATCCTGTGAACTGACTGTTTCAAAATTGTTCTTCCTATGCCGCACCTGGGCACTTGTCGCAAACTTTACGCATGTCTACATTAACTTGGTTATGGAAATTAATCTCTAATATATGGGCAAGCACCTACCTATATATAATTAATTTTGCATATCTTCATTCAAAGAGGTTTCTACAGGATAAATATTAAATAATAAAATAAAAATCGTTTATATCGGAAAAATACAGATTCATATTCAGATTACTTATAAAGAATACTGGAATTACAAACTTTGAGTACTGAAATTCATAAAAAATTGCTCAAACAACCCGCGAAAGCAATGTAATTTTATATAAAAATCTGTAATATATGAAAATGATATTGCCATATCAGTTGTTATCTGTTTTGGTGTACAATTAATATTGGAGTCACTTCCCGAGCGTGAAGTTGTGAAATTGAAGTCGGGCTGTGTCGGCGCCGCACCTGACGGCACCTTATTGCCTGCGTCTTCATTACCTCAAGTTTTCTTTGAACCGGGTTTACGCCCCACATTGTCGGAGTTTCCCCTTAAACGTGCGTTGTTGTGCCTCCAATTAGTTTGAAAGCTTTTTAATTTTCTGGCTCCGTTTGCTTTCAATTGAAATTGGCCTAGTTCAAGGGTTAGGGTGGCTTTTATGAAATTGATTTTTTCTATTTGCAGTTCTATTTATGGTAACATTGTATTGTAACATCTCAGTAGATATGTAAAAAAAAATAACGCACCGATTTTATTTAGGTCTGATCATACAGGGTGTTTTTTCATTGCCACCTTTAACGTAGGGTACGTACTCTATACATCAAATAAAGTAAGTTTATGCCAAAAAAAAAGACTGGGAAGCGATGTAATTTCTTTTTTTTATATTTCTTGATCGGGAGAAAATTATAGTGTCCAGTGTTTATGCTAGTTTTTTTATAGTCAGAAATTAATTATTTCTCGTGAAAAAATCTTGCTACACGCGTCAATGTACATTTGCAGAAAAACGCAGTCTATTTACTCAACTTTGGACGCTAATATTTTGGAAACGAGACATTTCCCAGGTATGCTTCCATGGAGAAAAATGATCGTGATGATGAGGAGATTCTGTAGTTTTCGGGAACGTTGACGACCAAAAATCCCCTGTATAATTGGGATAAATGGTAAAACCTTGTAATACTGTAAAAGTTCTCAGTCTTTAGGGTCGATTCCGGCAGTCACACTTAAACCTAAACCTAATCTTAGGTCTATCTCTCTCCGTTCTTAACATAAATGGCTGAAAGAGAAAAGGACAGGTAGGACTAATTCTACGTTTAGATTTAATTGTGACTGCCAGAATTGACCATATTATTATGACTTAAAATTGCACATTTTCTCCACGATATTATTAACTAGTGGACGCCCGCGACTCCGTCCGCGTAGACTACAGAAAAAACAAAATGTCGAAATTATCCGGGATAAAAACATTTTCCCGGGATAAAAAGTAGCCTATATGTTAAGTGGGGCCTGTCAAAATATATTCCTGAAAACTGCATCGAAATCGGTTCAGCCGTTTCTGAGATTAGCGTGCACAAACGCACAGATAAAGGTCTCCTATAATAATTTTTCTCATATATCTTCCATGTGCAGTTATCCGTTACATTTTTATCATATGTATGTTTCATTTGAAAGTGTAAGTAAATATGCATAGATACACACATATTCCTAAAGTGGGGTAGCCAGAGCTGCAAGAATACGTAGGATCCTTACTGCCACGTTAAGTATAGTCGGGTCAGATGGTAATTACCAGTTTCCAACTCATCGCTTGTCGGGATACCCTTGAGTTGCTTAGACAACTCTTACGACATGCACAGATGGAGATGCAGCTGATGTACCTAGATATATTCTAGTATAACTCTGCATCAACACAGGCAAATATGTTCTCAGTAAATTTTAAAAATGTATATCTACTTGGTTACTAACTAATAAAGCATACAAGAGCCAGTATTGATTTTTTTTCGAACAAACACAACCTACTAAAAAATAAGTCGACTAAACTAAAACTCGGTTCTATCTAAACTGGAAGGGAATTCGTATATTTTCGAGTAAACGCAGAGAACAATGTACCTATACCTACTACAGTTTATCGGTAGTCAGCAGCATACGTTCAGTTTGTACGTATCCGCTTTGTTTTAATTATTTCTTGTATTATATGTTTCGAAGCTAAACTTAGGTATTCTGGTGCTAAAGTCACTTCAACTCATGTTAATTACTCAATACGCAGTGATATTGATGATATTCTACTAGTAATGAGTAAAGGGATTATTAATATACCCATAATTATAAAATACTGACTATCATGTCTACAATAATTACAGAGTAGGATTTATTTGGTGATATTAAAAAAATACTCTGAAATAATATCATTTTCAAACACGAAACTAACAGCCGGATTATTTATTGTTTATTGTACATATAGATATATCACATAAGCTTCGGCTGAAATTGAATGACCATCTATAGGTACCTAGAATTCTGAAAATTTGCGCCGCTGTAATGAACTTGTATTTTTTGAATGGGAAGCCAAAAACAAGCTGGAAATATAACGCTGTACATGCATTGGCAAAGTTGGTACGTAGCCTTTTTTCATTGGAACGTACAGTACCTACAATGTGCATGGCCGGCCTCGGACCAATGCCTCGGGCTGTCTATACAAGTCTAGTTCGTGGTTTTTAATTGGTTCTTCTAAAAAATATAAATTGTAAGCTTTATGCAACGCTATGTTAAGTTTATCAAATGTCTAGTCGACTAGTTCTGTTTGTCTTTATCCCTAATTTTTTAAACGGTTCAATAATGTTATCTTACAAAAGAAGGATTCCTAGCTAGAATATTCTTGAGGACTCCTAGGAATGAACTTTAAACGCCTTAAAAAATATCAGTAATTGACACTGTAGATTAATAGATTAATCCGGGTATTGCAGGTTATCACAAAATCGTCCTAAAATGTCAATCCCGCTTCTAATATTTTTGCTCAGCAAAGCGTTCAGTCAAATTGTGTAGAGTCTATTTGTCGCGGTGTCATCGTGCATGTTCGATACATTTCAATGGGCCTTTGATGAATTTCGCTGTTCCGGTAAAATAATTAAGAGTTGTTTGTTAAATAAGTGCCGTTCATGTCACAGGCTTTCATAATATGGTCGCCTCGGGCTAGCCCCGGGCTCCGGGGTGAAATCCTGGCTGGAAACAAAGAGATTAAACTACCTAATTGGTTATACTAGAGTATAAAAGAGTACACATTTTTGATGACAATATATGAGTAACTGTAAAGTGTATACAACTACAACTTTACTGTATGTAGGTATGTATATGATTATTTTAAAAATATTAAGTAACAATAATAAAGGTTTATGTTCTTAGATTCTCCTGTTATAGTTATTTTATAGTAAGTTTTTCTTAAGCTTTTATGGAAATAACATGTTTGGTGATATGCACGGTTTTAGTTTTCAAAGATTGTTTTACATACTTAGCTATTACTTTGGGCTATATAACCATATACCATAGCCGTAAATAACGCAGTTTATATACATTTTTTAAGTTTTCATACACCCATAAAGTACATAGAGTTGTTACAAACATGGCAGCTGCAGCTATCGACGCGACTCGGAGATAGCTCGCTTCCGGTTCCGGCGCTCAGTCGCTACAGGAACGTTCACTTTCCATTTACTGCTTCGTGACATTCAACATTATCTTTCTTGAGAGAAACAAAAGATAGTAAAAGCGTCGACAGTGTAGAAGTATATTTAACTATCGATATGGGATTTTAGGTATCGTTTTGATAGTATTTAGATAAAATGTCATCAGTGATGAGTGATTGATTTATAGTTATTTAATACCCATCGATAACCTCATTCAAACATAACTGTTATATTCAGATTAATTAGTTACGATTACTCGAAGACCTATATTAATTAAATCATCATCATCATCATTTACAGCCCTGAGAAGTCCACTGTTGGACATAGGCCTCCCCCAACAATCTCCATTAATTAAATACAACACATCAATTGAATCAAATGCGTAATCCTGAAATAAAGGCAATCAATCGCATTAGTAAGATTAAGGGCCAATTGTTCCAAGACAGTTAGCCTATCTGAAAGATAAAGTTCATGCTATCTCTATCTTGGTAAAATTTTAGAGAAAGACAACATCAAATATCATCTTTCAGATAGCTTATCTGACCATTGGAAAAATCGGCCTTACGTAATTTCAATTTTTTGTCAAATTCAGCAATTTGTCATTGATCATCTGTCCCAGCTATGCTAAGCGTGGCTGTGGGACCTCCCTTATAAGCCTTTAGTTCTGGCTACCCCATTTCGTGAACACAGCCGTCTATATGTTTAGTTATGTATGTAAAACTTTCTGTCATACATAAGAAACTATATTACCTATAACTAGACAAGCCCAGAAGTTATGTATTACTTTACCCAAACAGTGCCCATGAATACGTTATCGACAAGTTCGGTTAATTTATTTAGTTAACAAACACATAATGAAATGCACGGCCACGCGCTACCGACTGTTGCTATTGCTATTCGGAGGAAATGGCCGCCATATTCGCAATAACGTATAATTGGCCCAGAGACATTTGTAGGGATGTGACTGTATTGGAAAAGTTGGTCAAGTTTTGGTTTTTGAAGTTTAATAATGTCTAATAATAACCGGTTTTAATTATGAATACTTTTGTTTGTATACTCGTATGTATAACTTTGTGCCGCAGAGTATCCGCGTGGTTCCGGCAGAGTAGAATTCGTACCACACCATGTATGCCCGTGGGTATCGTACGAGGCGATTAAGGGTTTCCGGGAGGTGGGCAGCAGCGCTTCCCGTACTGACAACATAGTCCAAAATACAAACTGCGGTTACCAACCCGCTTGCCCAGCGTGGTGACTATGGGCAAATACCCCCCATGGCAGTCTTATGACGTGCCCCAGGGGAGGCCTACGTCCAGCAGTGGACTGTAATAGGCTGATGATGATGATGATGTATAATTTTGTATCCAATGCTGATATGGCCAAGACTGTGAAATCGTTGTTAGTACCGTGATAAAATAATCTTCAATAGGGTCGTTTACAGTTTTTTTATTTGTATTTATATCGAAAGATCATAAAATAAAAGAAACATTTGCGAAAGAAAAACTTCGCTAGCGTGAAAACTTTCCGGGATTTCAAAATCACAATTTTAAACTTGCCAAAAAACGCTCCATACAAACGGCTACCACCACGTGACGTCACTCTTTAAGCAACTTGTATGCGCATAAAATAACTTTTGTTCTACAGCTATATTAAATATTGCGTTTATAAATATGGTCATAAAACAAAAGTTGCTGTAAATGATGCAGGTGGACATGTGATGTTGTAATTTTCAATTAATTTCACATTTGAAAAATGGACTTGCCAACTTAACTTTTAAGGCTTATTAATTACTACCTCATTTGGACACATAATCAAATCTCGGCAAACAAAGCTGAATCCCTCAGCACAATGTTTAAAGATGAAACGATCAACCATATCCTAACGGATTATATTAATGGATAAGTGTTTTTATAAATTTATCTTAGTCAAGATATTATATATTATAAAATTATTAATAAAGAAAATGGAAAAAATTCTTCACCCGAGTGGGAATCGAACCCACGACCACTGCAAACCGTGCCAGCCGCTATAACCACTAAGCCACCGGGTCAATTACTCGGATGACGAATTTTACCATCTCTTTTCTAAATTTATTGGCAACGTTATTCTTCATCCCGATAGCTATACACTAGCCAAATCTCGGCAAACAAAGCTGAATCCCTCAGCACAATGTTTAAAGATGATCAACCATATCCTAACGGATTATATTAATGGATGTATAAATTTATCTTAGTCAAGATATGAAAATGGAAAAAAAAATTCTTCACCCGAGTGGGAATCGAACCCACGACCACTGCAAACCGTGCCAGCCGCTATAACCACTAAGCCACCGGGTCAATTACTCGGATGACGAATTTTACCATCTCTTTTCTAAATTACATATTGGCAACGTTATTCTTCATCCCGATAGCTATACACTAGCCAAATCTCGGCAAACAAAGCTGAATCCCTCAGCACAATGTTTAAAGATGAAACGATCAACCATATCCTAACGGATTATATTAATGGAGAAGTGTTTTTATAAATTTATCTTCGTCAAGATATTATATATTATAAAATTATTAATAAAGAAAATTCTTCCCCGAGTGAAGTGGAATTATTAATTCTGATAAGAATAAGATATTATTAAGATTCAACCATAGGAAACTACCCCATTCTTTCTCCATCAATCGATATTTTTTTTGACATAAACAGCAAGTCTCATGTGTACTAATTCACGATTTACTTAATCTAGATTTACTCATACATTGCTCCAAGTGGGTCTAAGAGATGATCAAAGTATGAGTTTGTGTTTGTATCCACCGCAATGTAAATAAGAGAATAGACAGAATAGACACGTAGAAAGAATTACAGAACGAAAGATGACAGTACCGATACTGCCAGCTAGAATTTCATAGAATAGTTTGGCAACTAAATTTGTTTTTGTGTGTAGTAACACAGATCATAGTCTTATAATATATGTACCTATATTATAGGTACGTAGCAACTACAATCTAACTATGTATTTCAATACATCGCACTACACGCGTAGCAGTGCTACGGACTACGAAACTTGCTACGAAAGTGTGAACTGCAGCAGTTATTATGTCTCTAGTGGAAGCCCGCGCCTCCGATTGCAAAAAAAATTACAGACAGAGTAACTTTCGCATTTCTAATATCTGTAATGTCCCTCTTTTTAATTTTTTAAAAAAATATTTTTCCTCAAATGGATATATATATTTTTAAAGTGAAAAGGTTCAAAGACATGCTCTAGCTAGAATAAAATATACCTTTAATAAAATCCTTATCCATCACTATTTTATAAATTGTCCTTGTATGGACGATGTTCTATTGCCTATTCCCGAATAAGTTCGTTCATAGCCAAGCTATTTACACAAAACGACTGTTATAACGTAAATATATTCCGGTCCACTAGCTGGGATAAACAATCGAATTACGTAATCCATGCTTCTTCTGCTAAACTTCCTAGTATAACAAAAAGATAAATAACTATTTGGTCTGTCTGCTTGTCATAAAGTCCTAATGGCCCGTTATGTACTGTTGCCAAAATAATTTTCCAGATTCTTTATACTTTATCTAGGTACCACCTTATCTGCTATTTTACTATACTCACACAAATTTCAAGAAAGACAACAAAGTAGTTCCTGATGCTTCCCAAGTATCTAATAAGAAATAAATCATAGCAGAACTAACAATCGTTCAATTCCAATATTATTACAGTGCGTAAAGAAATATTATTGTAATAATATCGGGGTTGTGGATTGATAAAAAGATGTGTTCATAAATTGGGCACGGAGGGCGCTGGCGGGTCATTTTCTCGAAAGGCGGAGATTTGCGGCTTCGCCCGATCTTTTTGTGACCCGCCGAGATAGTGCTCGGATTGAATGCAGCCCGTTTGCCGGCTTATCCCCGTGTAACAGATACTTTGTTATTTTTTATTCGCGTCCCCTAAGCACTGGGCCAGTGATAACGCTATTTTTCCCTAAACAACCCTTACGTACTTCATGATACACCACTTTATAAATCACTTGGGTTTTTTTTGCTTTCAGTCTTTGTTTACGCAAGCCTTTTGTGATAGGATTACGTTTTAGGCGTGTGAATGTCCGATTGTTTGGTCCGGATAATATGTTTTGTTTGTGGTACCTGCGAGAAAATTTCTATTTTTATTTAGCAATTTAAGGTTATTTTCATACTCTTGCTAAGGGCAAACTGTTTACCAGAGCTCGACAGAACAAACAATTTGCCCTTTAAATGTAAGTTAATTATTAATTCGACATCTTGCCGATTGAGTCGAAGGTCTTGGAGTCCAACATTGATATGTTAGTGCCTATTGACGAGTTATGGATTTTTATATAATCTATTAATATTTAGGATGACCCAAAACCTAAGCATACCTTGGTGACGGTGGTGTATATAATAGGTACAGTGACACAACATTTAGATAATACCTATGATGTATTCAGAAACATTGACAATGTTCCTAATAAGAGGCCCAAAAGTTCATAAACAGAACTTGTACAGATAAACAACACCTGTTCCACAGATAACACAAAACAGAACGGTTGTTTGTATCAAGTGGAAGTACTCCATCGAGTCAACAATGCGTCGAGATCAAAGAGCGGCGCCGGAATTAATTTGAGAACGCTATCTTTCCCTCCGCCCTTTGCAAGCCCCACCACGACAAGCTCGCGAAAATATTTTCCTTTTTCAAAGGTATTTAAAGCCAGTATTAATTTGTGCCTTTGATGTTAAATAGGCAGTCATAGGACCGTGAACAGACAGGCATTGCTTACGGCACTCGCGTTACCAATAACACTGAAGGTAGGTCCCGGGGGAGGTAAATTTAATTTAATGACTGACATGCTAATTTTATACTTAAATTGTTGTGTGTAAATTGTTTTGTACCCAATATACAGGCGTTTAGATCGAGGGCAATATGTTTTGATCATCGAAATATAATATCCTCAAATATAAAAGGCACGAGTATAATTATTTAAATTATTTAATACAGAAAAACAGATTTACAAAATCTTTATTACGCAATAGGCTAATAACGTGAAATTATATGTTGCTATTTTGGTTATAGAGAAGAGGTAGACATGAGAATAACAGTGATATAAATATCATGGGACTTCCTTTGACTTTTGGATTGCAAAGCAGTTGTATTAAATTCTAGATTGATTTACAAAATTTCGGTGGTGCGGTCACATGGCGGAACAAGCGCATCCTAGGTAAAATATTAAGAGATATAGATCCATCTAAATGTACATTGATAATATAGGAGCAGCGTTTATTTCTAATTCGTAGAATCGAGAGATTGGCTATGTAAATGTAAGCCAGAGATACTCATTATATTATTAGTGAACTAGATGTGGCCTACCGTACACGGAACGCAATAATTATTTGCGACAAATACGGAAAAAAATTATATACAAATTGTTGTGTGTAAATTGTTTTGTACTGAATATTTATATAAGAGTTTAAAGAAATTACCTTTTGGATTGCAAAGCAGTTGTATTAAATTCTAGATTGATTTACAAAATTTACAAACAAGTCCTAGGTTCATCTCTATAACGAAACTCATTATATTATTAGAAAGTATACGACATACTTATGAGGAAATTAATATATATTGAATAATATACGGAACGGAATTTGTCCCTAGTCACCACGCTGCTTGTGGCGTGCCCTGGGGGAGGCCTACGTCCAGGAGTGGACTGCAATAGGCTGATGATGATGATGATGATGATACGGAACGGAATGAGGTTAATAGACAAATTTATTATATTTAAAGAAAAATAGGTCGTTATTTTATAGGGATTTTATTAATAGCATTCTAGCCCAAATCGGGCCCACTGTATTTAATCATGTGCTTTTTTATATAACTCATATTGTGAAAAAAAAAAACAAAACACATTGTTTGGCAAGTAAAAAGCTTGCCCCAAACCTTACTATATTTATTTCTTTGTAATCCTTCCCTTTGGAAAATCAGTAGAATCTCAAATGACACTCATTGTGCGGCGGTCACGTAGCGGGCTGCACAAAGCCCGGCGGAGGGACGCCGATATGTTAGGGTAATGACGCGGGACTGCACTTGATTAAGCTACTTGGGCAAGTAGCTGTGGACTAGAAACGGCTTTTTAGAGAATCTGCTAGTGAAGTGGGTTAGGAGTGTATATTAAAGAAAAACTAAAAATATCCACAAATACTATCAAAGCCATTCACTTTTCTAACACACTGGCGATTTTAACGTTCCAACTCTGTTATTATCATTTGAAGTTATGATAAGAGATCTTCGGTCAGCTATGCGTTCAGATACAAATTGTTTTCATTTTTTAGGATAATTAGTTCAGGGAAGCTTCGAGAAACCCCGAGACATGTGAATATGATATGTTTCTCGCCTTCTCGTTATCGCGTCTTCAATTCTCGCTGAAACTTCTCGCCGAGATTTCTCAGCATGAGTCTGTATGTATCATTTATCAACAAGTAGTAGAAATCGACAAGTTATGAAGTGGTTTAAAATTTTTAGTTACATGACGCTGAGAACTTTATTAGACTTATCAGAGAGACTGCTCAACCTACGATGTACCACAGTAACATTTTATTTTATATTCAACATTTTTCAGGACTTAATAAATAAGTTACAGCTGCGTAGAAAAAGAAATAATCTCATATTATCTGCCTAATTTTATTAGTATTCGTGGGCGAATATTTGATTTTCTTGTTAATTAAGTGCTGTGCTTGTCTAATTTAGTTCTTTTTAAAGCTAATTTTGGATTGCCTCGTATCAACCATCTATGACCATTTCGAAACTAAAGTTGTGAAGTGTGTGAATATTATATTTTATTACAACACAGCCATAAGTAGAGCAATTGTTAAGTTATACGACCAGTCCGGACGCTAGTTAAATACGACTTGAGTCCCTCAAGTTTGAATTGTTGGACTTTTAATGAAAATGGCAGCGTCTCAATCCTCTGTGCAAAAGTAGGGTTCTGTAAAATAGCCCTTAACTACAGTTTTCTTGGTAAACAGTGACTTTGGACATTAATAACAGTAGAATATTTTTACACTGTAAAACATTCCCTGTGTTACAAAAGAATTATCACACTGTTTAACTGTCTAATTTTGACAGATTTTGCTGCCTAATTTTATTTTTAAACTGTATCTAACTTTAGATCTTACTTCGAGGATACTCTGACCTTAAAAACAAATCTTCTATGTTAAATTTTACTCAGAATGGAGATGCTCCATCTTTAGATAGCTTAATTTGAACAAAGCACACATAGCAACTGATTCCTTTTCAGTTATAGCTTTCATTCTTAGGAAAAGAGCCGTGTGTATATTATGTTTTGTTTAAAATAGGTGGTCTGTTTTTGTTTACGTTGTACTACCTTTCTTGAACGATGCCAAAGATTCGTTATTAGTCGGGTGCGTCGTGCCGGAGAGTGTTCTTCATTAAGCCGATATCCTGTCTGGTCTTCCGTGAAATGTGCACTTACAATGATTTACCTCGGGCTGCTTCCTTTTCTGATGGCTATTTTTAGGGACCTTAAGTGATACGTACTATAATGAATGAAGAGATTATTATTTTGTCTCAGATTTTATGTTTGTTTTTTGTCCTTCTATTCGCTCCTTTCACATATACCTACATATAGTTATATAAAGGGTTTTAGTTGAATTTGAAATCTTTTTTTGATAGTATATTTAAAATCTCTTTTTGATTTCTAATTTGTTTCATAAAAAAGCACGTTCGAGGTAAAATTTCACCTTATGTCAGATTTTCACATACTACAAATAAAGTATTTTTAGGTGCTAACTTTGTCCTTAACCTGCTTATTTTTGGTTCTCAAATTCAGGCCTTGATATTTATGTCTAACAAAACCATACGAGCCAACATTGACTCAACTTCGTTATCATAAGAAATATGGCAATAGCTGAGGGGCAAAAGTATTCAAGAACTCTTCAAGTTTTTTTCGAAATGTTTCAGCAAGTCCATGTATAAAGTTTGACAAGCAAATCACTCTGCGTAACACAAACTTTTTAATGAGTTAGCAAACAATATTTTTACATGTTTGTGTACTTGAATTCATGTTGCGGGGCTTTGACAGAATCAACGTGAAGAGGGTTTAAAAATACAATCCTCTTTGCGGTCGCCTGTACCGTGTTCGTAGCTCGTAGTCGTTCGTAGTAGCACAACAACTGTGTTATTTCCTGAAGTTATTGTTGCGTAGTTTTTATGCTAATAAATAATTAATTTTAATTGTGGTGAAATCCCTGTCAGATTTGGTTGCTGGGGTCTCATTGCAGCTCTACTAATTAGGCCTAATTTAGAATTTAAAGCTAGCCAGACCAAATTGAACAGTCAGAATTATTGTAACATTAGTTTAGACAAAAGCATTTTTTTTCTAATATGTGTGTTAAAATATTGTTCTTTATATTTAAGACTTCAATGATGATCTCCGACCATATTTCGGTCAAGGCAATCAATCTCTACGGAGATTGGCCAGGTACGCAGGAGATATTATAGTGCACAAGCGTGTGCGCAAACACAGATACACTCTCTATTCCGTTACTCTCATAGTCCGATGGGACGGAAAGCCGAAGACTTCAATAAACATATTACATACGTTTCGAAAAGGATGAGGGTAGATGATGTTTGTAGTGCGCCTTAGTAAAGTATGCAAAAAAATTATAACAAGGCAAAAAGTCTCATTGAGTAACTGCGCCCATTTAGCTAAAATCAAGGGGCAAAAGAAGAAACCCCACCCCTCATCCGGACCAAAACAGGTAAATACTCCTCACAACAAAGGTCGCATCTTAAGTTGTTTTGTCCGTCTTATTTATTAAGTTATATGTTCATATTATATTCGGCTGAGATATGAAATTATGTCAGTGTCTCTTCCTTTGAAATATTTGGTTATTTTGTGTAATAAACAGTTCAATAAATAAGAAGGTATAGAATCTTCTGAATGTGTTTGTTATTAGTTACTTTCATGGTCCGAATAAGCATAGATTTTTTTTTATAAACCAGCTGCATTTTATTTGCAAAATATTACCTACCTATAAGTATATTTAATGTCAGCAAAAAGTTTTTATTTTTGCTATACATAAGTACGCTAGCAATAGCAACACCGTCTTGGAAACACATTTGTTACTTTTGGTGATTTTAGTGATGGGTCATAATTTACCAACAGTTTGTGGCCGACAAATGGCTGCCCAGTCGCTGATATTACGTAACCAAAATGTGCTACAGAACATAGCGTATGATATGTCTCGTGTTTTCTGCTATTGTAGGTACCATTTCTTGAAGTTCCTCTTTGGACTTGCTACTGTCCATTTTAAAAATGTGTCAAAAATTTATTGTATAATTCATAGGTATAACTACAAATAAATGAAGAACCTACGGAAGAATCTAAGCATCAAATATGACATAATTAAGAAATTACTTAGAAATAAGTAATTACTTTCTTATAAATATGTGTATTAGTGTTTAGCTTTCATTTACTGAATTGTGGCCACAGAATACCGTTGAAAATAGGAATTAGGCTGTTTCCAGATCTGATCGGTAGATAGGGGCGATCGAGATCCCCTCAATGCGATTGATTTAGCTTTATTGCTCGTAATAAATTCTCTTCGCTGGCCATTCCAGCTTTTTCCTTGTTTTAAGTATGTATTTACTTAGGTATGTACGAGTATGTTTATATTTTTTGTCGTGGCGCAAAGTGATTATACGAGTAAAACTTCAATTAAAGAACGAAAATATTCATTCGGGTTATTTTAATTTTTTAAAATTTAATTTTAAAATGTAGTTTTTACCACCCTATTCTGTTTACCCCGTTCATATGGGTAGCTACTCTACTGGTAAAGTATGTAGGTACTTATTCACACACTTCACAACACATTGACCTAGCTCCACATTAAGATCACTAAGGTCTTGTGTCGTGGGTAGGTACTAAGCAACGGTATATAAATACAAAGATAAGTATATAGGTAGAAACATCAATGACTCGTGATTATTACTTACCAATCATCAAAAATTGACACGAGAAATTCCAAAATTATATAAAACTAGTATTTAAATCTGAAATTTAGATAAGTTCTGTGCAAACATTTTTAAAGAAAATCAAAAGACAATGTTTCTAAAAAATATGTACCTACTTACGCAAAGTGGTTGTACAGTTCCTCCAAGTAATGGTGGACGTAACTAACTGTCCCAATGCAATTGAGTGCACTAAAAAGTAATTTACTTTTCGGGAATTCTATTGGCAATAAAGGAGCTCTCGGCGGAAGTGCTCGTAAAGTGCGAGACATTGTCGCGAGTGTGTCGTGCTGTTAATTCCCCGGCACATAAGAATAAAGATTTTATTACTGGCAAGGAGCCAGTATTGCCACCTTTATTTTTTACGCCGCACTTTGAGACAAATTTGACGGAAAACTGTAACTCCAGCTTAATAAAATCGAAGAAGATGCATTTTTACAGCAGCACGCCGCATAGTTTCAATACTTGGAGCAAATTGAAAAATACTTCAGAGTCCTAACATAACTATTAGCAATTTATCTTGCACGGACTCTTTACTCTAAATATCCCTTCGCTACGCAGAGCTTTCGCACATAGCAACACAACTCCTAATTGAGATTTTCTCTACAAAGTAAATATACCATTTCGCAAAGTTTATTTAGTAAGCCTTAACCCTGTTAATTTACAAAGGATACCATCCATTAATGCACCTATTTCCCTCCAGCGAAGTAAGTAATGAATGTAAATTATATTTATAAGGAATACCTAACTGTCTTAGCGTCCGTGGGTGTCTGGGAAGTTCTGGAGGAACAAAGGGCGGGCGGACCGAGGAGGTAAACAAGTTGCAATAAGTTCTACTGCGGCCTGACATCTACTCACTTTGTACCTCACTCTGCTGTAAATACTATTATTACACTCGAAGACTAGCTCAGAGATGAGTTTTAATTTACGTTGTTTCAACTTTTGCTTTTACTTCCAGCATAGTGCTGAGATGATAATGAAATAGCTTTTATTTCGAGGTAGGTATCTACTAAAATAATTGTGTATTTGAAATAATTTTCTTTCGTCTGGGCGTAATTTTAATTCAGTTGTTAAGTTAATTATTTATAGCTTTGTATTTTCGAGTTGTTTTACAAATAAAATTTTAGTTTCATAGCTTAGGGTAGCTAGGCAGCTTTTAGATGCCTGCATATAATAAGAAATACGGTAATAATCTAGAATTTACCACCGCGATAAGCTTACGTGAAATGACGACAATTCTTTAACAATTGACAAAACAAGACAATGAAATTAGGAAAAATATCAAAAATACCTATTATACTATACCCATCTAAACCTTGGTCCTTATTCTTCTTATTTTTAAACCAGGGTTTATCGCCGCCGCTACAATTCTATTTGCCGCTAGCCGCAAGGGTTCCCTCACACTGAAATCCCTCCTTTAGATAGCCTATTGGGCTTTATTGTAATCCCTCAATAGTATTTTTGACACTATTTAACTTAAGCTGAATCAACTTCTTAGAAAATTTCTACTTGTCTCCATGTTCTTATAGTGGCAACTGATTTTCCATTTAGATGTACCTAAATGCTTTAGGTAGATTGATATTTTACTTTGCTTCCAACCATTTTAGATACTCATAGCCCAAAACTTTTTTACAATAGCACTAAACTAATTTATGCATTCGTATTTTTGAATTGGTAAGTGAGCATGTCGTTTTAAAAACTTAGATTTTTCTGCTTTAGAAATATCATTAAAGTCATACAAAATTCAATTCTATTGTACTCGGACTTCCAGAAGAACCCTTCCAATCATATCGCCACGGGAGATTACACAGAACGATAACAGCGCAATATTCCTCTCAGAAAACAAGATTAGGCAATTTGTTATAATTTACGCATCAAAACAACTCGGCTTACCCACGTAAGTTCATCCTGCCTTGTATTTCACGGCTGCTGGCTGCCTAGTATAAATTAAGTGGAAATATTAGGTGGAAAACAAACTCGTGTAAATTATAGTGGGCGAAATCCGAAACGACTCGACCCGGGCACAGGCAATTTAACTTGATATCTATTCCGCTTAGTATAGGTAGATACATGGTTGTTACATTGTTACGTACCTACGTTACTTTAAGTATTGTTATAATGCTTATTATTACTTGTGCACACAAGGCTTGGTGCCGGCAGAGTAGAGTTTGTACCACCCTTGCCTGCCCGTGGGTATCGTACGAGGCGATTAAGGGTTTCCGGGAGGTGGGCAGCAGCGCTTCCCGTACTGCAACATAGTCTGAAAATCACAGTGCGGTCACCAACTCGCCTGCCAAGCGTGGTGACTATGGGCAAAACTTCCATATGGCAGTAGCCTTGTGGCGTGCCCTGGGGGAGGCCTACGTCCAGAAGTGGACTGCAATAGGCTGAAGAAGAAGAAGACACAAGGCTTAAATATTAAAATAGTGATAAAAAAGAGTCCTGTGCAGATGCAGGGCTTCACTATGATACATCAGCTGGATCTCCTTCCGTGCATGTCGTAAGAGTCTACTAAGGAACTCGGGCATTCTCTCAGACGTTTTCATCTGCCCCTGCTATGCTAAACGTAGCTGAGGGATCTCCTTTAAGATCATACAGTTCTGGCTACCCTCTTTCGGGGATACAGCCGTGTATAATAGGTATGTACCTATGTAAGGGCGCGCTTATCTCTAAAAGAGATTTCTCATTGTTTCTTATTGCTTAGTTTAATTTGTAAGCTAGTTTCAAGTTTCGTATCTTGCTACATTCGGAGATAGGACATTCTGTATCAAACAATTGAAGATTTAATCATCAATCCGCGAATTAATTTTGATCTCGACTAGAGCTACTCTTCACAAATTAATTGAAACATAACTTAATGCCCAATATACTATTTTGTGCACAAAAAGCTTTTACCAAAAATATCTGATCTATTAAATGAAAGTGTTGTCGATAAAAGTATTCGTACTAGATACGTTCGTAATATCCAGGATAAAAGCACCGCTAACAGCCAAAGTTGACGTATTAAGTCTGAGTTAGTGTGTTAATGTCGTCAAAAACAATACTTTTCTTTTACGGTCCCGAAAACTGGGGCAGTTTGAATATTCTCCCTGCTAATGGTAGTGTCAACTAAAGAAATTGCTTACATAATAATATTATGTAAGCAAAATATTATTTTCGAGAGCCCTAGAGTTTGTCGTGGTTGATTAAGTTAGTAGGTAGGGGCCACTATACTACCTATTTAAATATTAAGATTTTTAATGTATGTATACCAAATGTTTGATATTGAATAAATTTTATTATTATTCCCTTTATTTTTTATTATTTTTCTTATTTTTTTTTACATTTTTATTATTATTATCAATGCTAAACATGGAATCTCCTTAACGATCCAGTAGTTTTGCTTATCCTATTTCGGAAACACAGCTGTGTGTGTATATTTATTAATTACAAGCCGCCGCTCGCGGCTTCGCCCGCGTGTTCTTAATAGCGTACGAGTATGTGCTCTTCTGATATGTAAGCTAAATATCTACCTAACAAGTTTCATCAAAATCTGTTCAGTAGTTTTTGCGTGAAAGAGCCACAGATATAGACCCACACACGAATACAACAATCCACACAAACTTTCGTATTTATAATAGCATAAGACTTACCAATAAAATTATATTGAATGACGGCAATCTACGTATTGCCCGTAATTAAATTCTAATCCCCAGAAAAAACATTCCAGCCAGTTAATTCTACAAAGCTCGGCAATCGAGAAAACGCCTGCAGGCTACATTGGTGGCCGGCGGAGAAACGACCACAAACAACACAATTCGCCACTAATTGGTCTGCCCCACGACCACAACCAGTATCGCCCGTTTATTTACTAAATAATTATAATTTAAAACAATTTCAAAGGCAAACAAATGCGCACGCTAGCGCCGTCCATGTTCGGTTGAGTTGATTTTATATTTACTGAAAATTTTGCTGGAAAATTATGTTAGACTGAACTCAGCGTGCTGAAAACCATTTTAATAGAAGCCAGTGACTTTGCGGTGATATAATTTCGGTATAGTAACGAAAATAAGAACCGTCATTTCTTATATCGATCGTCATTACTTATATGAGTAATGTAATACTGAATGTAATCATAGGTCCTACCAGCTATCTAATCCGAGCATGATGGCTATATAGCATGATGGATGGTATCTCAAAAATTCTATGTAAGTAGTAGTAGCAAGTTCAATCACCTATCAATCTAGTGCAGACTCGCATGTTTGCAGATCAATCTGTGATAACAAAAACGCATTTGCAGCAGATGCATGTCCGAACCCGTGGTGTGAACTACCCTTCGTGTACGAGTATGTGGGAAAATGCATGGTGTTATTTTAAAAATGAAAAAGCGCAGGAATGTACTAAATATTTGCCTAAAATAATAAAAGCGCCAAATATAAGCTTAATCAAAGTTGTTACTTATATTAACAAGCTTGTTCGATCATACATAGGTAGCAACTTACACTCTTTACTTAAATTTTATTCGAAGTTTACAGTTTCAGTCATAAAGCGAAGTTATAAAATCTCAGTTTACTGCTCGTAGCATTGTAGCGAAAATTAAGCTTTTTTCTCTGTACTTACAATGTAGTAGTACACACAAAATAGAAAATCTCCAGCAAGCTTTTCGTTTTCAAATTCGATAATTAGGTAGATATCTGATAGAAGCTTGGTCATTAGACTTTACTTTCTACTAATAAATAGGGCTTTTAAAATAAAACTTTTAATGCAAAACGGTAAAATTTGTAGAGAAGTTTCGAATATAAATATAGGCTATTTAATTTCGATTCAATTCAATTCATTTCGAAAAAAGCTCATTAGCTATAAATTACGCATATTTCTGTAGTAGGTATAGCAAATTAGCTAGCTAAAACATTACGCACCACTGCACTGGAAATGTCTACGGTGTACCAGTCTGAACTGATTGGCGAATCCAGCGAAGCCAAAAACCTTACGGCTGCGGCTTAAGCGCCGATGTCTCCAGGACCTGTTAGCAGTCCACCAAGTTATTTGGCCGGGCTCTTATTAGCAATTCAAATGCCTTCCGCCGCGTGGTTGGGCCCACTGAAGAGGGCCTCTTTCACATGACCGCTTCTGTAAATTATTTATTACCGTTCGGTCAGTACGGACGGAGCTTTGTTTACAAAAATACGGGGAAATGAATATAGCTCTTAATATCTGTGGGAGCACCTTTGTGCCTTTTTTTGGGATCCCGAGTGAGGATTTTGTTTGCTTTTACGGATTATATTTTTATTGTATTATAAATGATTATAAAATTATATTAAAATTTGCCTTCGCGTTTAAAATGTTTGTTTTGTGATTTCGTATCAAATATTGAAAGTTGCAATACAGTGCGGTTGAAGAAGCTACAAGAATTTCAATCACAGGCAAGGTTTCGAATCTCCAACAATTTAGACCACGGTTTAGTACAAATAGGTACATGTTTGCAACACGAGAGTAGACCCTTTATCGTTTCTAACGACCGTATAACTACCTTATTTTCTTCGAACATTCGATATTGGAATATCGAATCTGCAAACATATTGCATTTATTGTAACGACCGGTAAAAATGCCAATAAGGGCAAATTTTTCCAAGATTAGACAGCCTGTCTGAAGGATAAATTATGCTGTCTTTCTCTAAAATTTTATAAACATAAGAGACAGCATAAACTTTACCATTCAAATAGGGCCTTCTAACTGGCCCTTCCCTTGGAAAAATCTGTCAGTACCTATTTATTCAAATAATAACATTGACTACGATAAGCCCTTTTATGTCCAAATCCTGAACAAAACTGCTATAGTACTAAAATAAAGTAAAGCTTACACCGGACAGTCACAGGCAATTTACACTGTTATATTGCCGTTGAAAAAAGGTATGGGCAAGAGAAAACTTTTATTAGAGTCCCACAAAGTTCAATTTTAAAGGTTCATGTAATTTAACTTGTTAATGCATTGTAGCACTTTATTTGGCCGTTTAGTAGGGAAATAATTTTTAGTAATTATTACAATACATTTTTATTCTAGTTATACAGCAAGATCACGAAGTAGGTACTTTGTACAAAAGATGTAATGAAATTAAAACCTAAATAGTGCACTTATTCGAGTCTTAATTGCTATTTTTCATTGTGTTTTTAGTTATTTTCGCGTATAAAAGGCAGCAAATAAATAAGTACTTAGATATGGTATTATTACCTAAACTTAGATATAGTGAATACCGTGATATAATTTTTAATAAAGTGTTTCGGTTACCACAGGCAACTTTACACAGTAGGTAGGTACCTAAATACTATCTATACTTACAGATCATGGCTGCACAATTCTGAGCATTAATTTTATTAATCAAGCTCAACTTTCAAGCTTTGTTATCATGCTATAAGGCACCCTACCTAATTAACCTTCGCGCCATCATAATATAAATTAAATTCATTTTCATATCTCTATTGAATAGGAATACACGCTCCAGGTGGCTCATGATAATAGCAAACAATGAAATGTGTCGCTCATTGAGGCGGCAGACTCGCTACGAGTTAATTGGAGATCCGTATAAGGACATTAATAACAAAGCAGATAGGTATTAGACCGGATCGGAACCCCTGCCGCTTGTTATTTCGGAAACAAGGATGTTGTAATAAAGTTACCGAATAGGCTCATTGCCTTGTAATGTCGTTATAGGGCCGAGTTGGACCACTTTCTCGAGATAGGTGTACCAAATATTTGTTTTATTCTATAGATAGAAACTATCCCGACTAAACAACTCAACACGACTTCGTTCTCGTAAACTTTCGAATTCCCGTTACTTGATAATTTAGTTCGACTCGTGGGAATTTCTTAAAAAGCTTTCTCATTGGATGCCTACGTAGGTAATATGCACACCCTCTAAGTTGCAGGTCTCCATGCTTAGCGGTTTAGTCTGTACGTTCATTCGTCAGTCATTCAGGACAAAGGATTTTATATGTACTTACAGAATTTAATACTTATTAATGAGAGAGTGATGATGGTATACGTATGTGTAATTGTCATCATTCTATATCTATATTCTATATCTATATAGAATCTATATTAGACATGTTAATTTACTAGAGTAGAAGATTGTAAGTATAAGTAACTACATGAGTATACAAAAACAATACCGTACGTATACGAATCGTCAATTCAATAGGTAATGTATGTGTAATGTATATTCGACATTTTATTGGAAATAGGGATTGACTTTGTTAGTCAAACGAAGGAGGCAAACATCGTGGAAAACATTGTAAGTGAGCTATGCCATTTGCTCGAAAAGCTAACACTGTTACTATCTTTAATATGTTACGTCAAATAATAAAACTTGCTTGAGTCTGGAAAACTCCTATGAGGATAATAATTTCTTGTTTATATTTTCTCAAGAAACGCACATGATCCTTTCTTGTTTAGATTGTTCATAAAGAAATGTGAATTTATTATGTTGCATCATATCAGGGATCATCTTTCTCGAAAATAAATGCTAGTATGGTAGTTATGTTATCGTTTGTCACTTCATTTACTCGTACTATACTTACATAGATAGGTGTTTTATTAAGAAACTTTTATTACAATTTGGTACTATTTTCTGATAATTTGTATCTGGCATTCAATAAAGAGTACCTTATTATTATTTGTAATTCATATAAGATTTGCTGGGAAATACTAATAGTAAGTGCCTACTTAGACAACCAGGAAGCAGGATGAAAATGCGAAACTTGTTCACATATTCCACTTTGACACTCAAGTTACACTGAAATTCAGGTACTTGTACACCTATATATACTTCAGTAACATTTGCGGTCTATCCACTCGGTAGTACAAAGGTAAATCAAATGTCATTGCCATTGAAGCCCTTAATCACTATACACCCTTTGACAAACTGAGCCTCGGCTCTGGCGGACGCATTCGATTCCAAATGGATGTTACTTAGCAAATGAGGTACACAGTATTGGATTTACGTTACGTATGGATGAATACAATACACAATGTCAATATGAAATTGATGTACCTAATACAAATACACAAAGGATTTTCTATGCTACAACTTTAATTTAGATATCAAAGGGAATACATGTTAGGGTAAGAATAACCTCCTTTATATTATAAGGTAGAGACGTTCGCGGATAGAGATTTATCAAAGGACTTTCTTCTTCTATCTTGAATTTAAATGAGTCCAGTATCTCAATAGAAAAGAAAATTAGTTCCAACCTAGATTCTAAGTTAAGTAACATTGTGATTTGTAACAGGTGTGATCTGAAAAACTGTACCTATATATTAAAAAGTGGCAAGGACGGCAAAATGCAGACAATATTGTCTCTTTAAATTACACAAATTCGCTGATCAGCGAAGGAAGCAGCGTTTCTTAGCAACGAGTGTTTAGATTAGATAGATTATTGTTCCTAACTGTTATTTATCGACTTCTAACGTAGGTATTTTGGCACAAATAATCCGCGACCGAACATATAACTAGTGTGACCTGCCGCTTGCGTAAGTACAGGTAACTTAGCTAAGTATAGGCAACTAATTCTAACGTGTTTGCCTTACATAGTACATTTACATTGCTAAGATGTAGATACTTGGATAATATGCAAGCTAAACTTGCATGTGTTTACTGGGTAGACGCAATACACTAGGTTGGGAGGTACATTACTTATAGGTAAGAAAAACATAAGTTTGTTGAACTAAAGGAGAAGGTTCTGTATAAAGGAGAAACTGTTCACACACGTGGTGGGCCAAGTATCTAAGCGTACAACTAATATTCGAATGAGCGTAACCCATGGAGAAGGTTGGCATAGGTAACCTAAAGAAAAAGTGCTACTACGTCTTCATAACCTAATGTAAGAATGCATGCCTCGTGAGCATTAAATAGGCCATGTTATAAAGGCTCTATACTATTCTTCTAGTTCTACGTTATGTCAAAGCTGTGCCTTTTTACCTTCGTATACACTACATCAGCGTACACATCACGTGCTGTATTTACGAGCAATCGTAAAGGCGAGTACTCACTGTACGTACCGCATTGTCCCCAAGAAACTGTACAGTGCGAGCTGTGACGGATCACTTCCTACGTCTGAAGTTTATGTACACACTATGAACCTAGTTATCCAAGTTAAGTGACTTAGATACGAAATGAGACTCTGTGAAGCTCTATTTAGGTCGTAAACATATAGGTATGAGGCACTATGACTGGAGAATGCAGTTTTATACACTGCTATATAGTTTTGTATAATATGTATTCAGTATTTTGAATTATATATTGCAGTATTATATATTATTATTAATTGCGTTTTGGTTTTCCTTATTACATATCTATAATGAAAACTAATAAAACATTTATATCTGACTTCTGCAATAAACCAAGACATATTTATTATGTAGCTTATGTTGCCAGCGACTACGACCGCGTGGACTACAGAATGTAGCCTATATGTCCTTCTCTATACCTCAACTATAAAGCCTCGAGCACACCGGATGCGTATGCGTGCAGGTAAGCGTAGACGTACACGTATCTCTGAGTTTAATGTATGGAACTGCCACCGCTTGACGTCTATGCTTACGTCTACGCATACGCATGCGGTCTGCCCGTGCCTATACAGTTCCATACATTACAACTCAGAGGTACGTGTGCTCGAGTCTATGTATACAAAATTAACAAAAAAATTGGATAAGTAGATAAAGCATGAAGAGGTAACAAACCAACAAACTTTCTCATTTAAAATATTAGTTAGTATTGGGACTAACATGGTTAATGATGTAGTATATAGTACTAAACTGGCTCACTACACCTACTTACTCAGCTAACTTTGGCAATACTGTGTACATACAATGTAATAGCTTTCCTGAATATCTACTTCGCACACGTTCCTTACACTGAATCAAGAGCAAGACTAACTAGTTGGTTAAGTATAGTTCACCTTTGCTTGGAGGTACAGGATAGTTTACCTTTGATGAGGAAATTCTGTGCTATGAGCTACGAGTATCGATTATCTAAGAACAGTTTTGTAGCTGTAACATAATTTAGCTAGTAACCTACACATATACCTATCTATACATATATTACTTACATGGCTGTGTTACAAAATGGGGTAGCCAGAACTGCAAGATTACAAAGAAGATCCTGCAACCACGTTAGCAGAGCGAGAATAGATATAGTACAGTGACAAGTTATTAGCTTATAGCCTGAGAGAATGCCGGAGTTCCTCAGTCGCCTCTTAAATAATAATAATAAATAAATATTCAATAAATAAATAATAATAATAAATAAATATTCATACTACACAACACATTAACCTAGTCCCACAGTAAGATCCCTAAGGTCTCGTGTCGTGGGTAACTACGTGGGTACTAAGCAACGGTATATAAATACATAGATAATTATAGAAATATCCATGACTCAGAAACAAACATTGATATTCATCATATCAATGTTTGCACCTACCTGGATTCGAACCCAGGACCTATGGCGTTAAATTTTTTTAATAATAGGTGTAAAGTCCATAATCACTTCAACGGGGGCATAAGCCGTTCCCTAATAGCTGCAGCCATTAGCTAAGAATGTTGACGAATTATTTATAAGCATATTAAACTTTCGAGAAGAATGACATTTTAATCAAAGTCAGCCCCTCGGAAATGCAAAAAATCTTCCCAAAGTAAAATATCAAAACAATGTACACTGATAAAGTAGAAGGAGATTAATTTATTGTTAAATTAATTTTGACGGTAAAATATAAAGGGAGCAAAGCTCGCTCTAATTGGATTAAAATTTTAGCACTCCTTGCGGCTACACTTATTGATTTTTGATTTACTCTTGCTTCAAGTGTAGGTAGGTTACTGATTTTTCTGTGGGAGAAGTTCCTTACAACCTTATGACTAGATTCACACGGCATTGTCCTGCAAGTTCTTTGCAGTATACGTTTTTAAAGAAAATACAGAGGTACATATAACGCACCTATTATTAGAATCGTTCACATGTCGTCGTTAACCTACTGCAAAAATCGTATGCGTGTGAATGGTACGTATGCGGTATGCCTTACGTAGCGCACAGGACAATTTCAGTGTAAACCTAGCCTAAGTAAATAAGAAATCTGTGAAATGTTAGTATGGGGGTGGTGAAAAGGAAAGCGCTTCCAGCCCCACCGGGCCACTAGTAGTTGTTTGGCCTATGTACCTATATGTATATTCCAATCATTGTGAGAAACTTCGATATCGCGTTCTAGGATTTTGCATTCGATTGTGGTTCTCTCCTACATCCGATAGATGGCTCCGCTACATTAGTATTAGTAAGACAAGTCACATGTAGGTACTACGACCAGCATGAACAAAAATGATAGCTGAAATTGTACGTTTTTTATTTGCATTTCAACTACTACTAAATATGAGCAAGACGAGTTTGTATATTGGCAGAGCGTTCTTCATCCTCAACCCGATGTTTATTATAAAATTCTCTTTACGTCTCGACATCACTGCTTCACACAGGCACAGAGTACAGTGGACAGTACCCTGTCAGTACAGGCCCGATAGAGCTCACTCACATTTCCTCTGCCGGCTTACGCTTTGCGCTAGTAACTTCTGTTAGCGTTTGACTGGACATTTTCAATGGCTATTGTTAACTAACGTAATTGGTTAAGTTTAGTGCTTGCACGTTTGACCACTAATGTATAGTTTCTATGGAATTTATTGATTGTAAGTGCACTGGTTAACAGCGAGCTTAAAGTTACAAAGTAGGATTTTACCTATGACTTTGTTTAAATTAATAACGTTTTCAGGTCTTTTTCATTGAATTTCGTGAAAAATGTCCCAGCTAAAGTTTTCCGACGACTGGTATAAAATTTTCCATTTGAAACTGGGAAAATTTGACTTGATAATTTCATATAACGCGTTTAAACCTAAAATAAGAATGCAAAGCGCATCACGGACACGTTGAAAACGAAATTTGTTATGTTGTGACGTCTGTGGGGGGTAGGGGGTTAACTTCCAGCCTGTGCCACCTCTATTTGCGTACGTTTTGAATGTCATTGTCACCACTCTAATTGCCGACTGCACCCCGGTCCTGGCCCATACATTTATATTTCGCTACATGTATGTGAACACGTTTAGGTATGCAGATTTGGTGTTTGACAACGAACGGGTGATAATGAAATTAGGTACCATTTTTGGGTGAAATAAGCTTTGTTATTTGAGTGCCCACATCAAAGTATCAGATTATTTGTATTCATACTTTAGATACCCAACTATTTTACCCTGCCAAAGAGAAGTCTGCCTCAAACTTAAAAATGATGCAGATGAGATTTATTCAGCTGAACCTTTGTTTAAATAACTTCTAAAAAAATGATAAGTAACGGTATCGATTAAATAGTCACATACCTATACGTAATACTTAAACAAATTCGAGAATAATCCTAAAAGAGGTCGTTGCGTGGAGGCGCCCTCGCCGCGGTCTCGTATTAATTTTTCCACGCAGTTGAACCCGAATGCGCTTCCGGCTTGAGCCGAACCAACTCCAAAGCAAAACTTTTCGTGTTTACATTACTTTTTCTTTTACCTCTCAGCTTTCCGTAATACTCAGCACAGTATCATTCAGCAAGTATAATAATATTTAACTTTGCTTTTAAAGAAATTCCACTTGAAAAAATGTTGGGTGCAATATTCATCGTTTACTTTTCTAGTAGCGAAATGGTAGCGGGATTATTTTTATTTAATTTATCACCTTGAATGCTAACTGCCTGGAGCTTGTCTCAAGTACCGAGGTACCTCAGTAAATTTGCAGCGCTCAGGAAGGGAGACAATCTAATTCTATTTAGCTAAAACGGATCTTTTGTTTAAGTATTAAGGAGCTTTAGCTTATCAAAGGTAGGTAAGTCGCGGATGCTGCAAGAAAGGAATTAGTCTACTCGTACAGCAGCAGCAATTCTCTGTAGTTTACAATTGTTATTTATCGACCTAATAGTTGTATTATAAATTAATAGTGAATACTGAACTCAATAAAAGTTTAATATAAACGGTTTAATCGCTTTTAACCAGATTCGCTGGTAAATATGATTTGGATGCTGTATCAAAGGCTAATTGCTCAATTCCAGCTGGAACAAGCTGTTGAATGGGACATACAGATTGTATGCAAAACGTTTTTAGTAGAAAGATGAAAACTCGATTAGTCTTGTGAATATGAAATCAGAATCAGAAATTCTTTATTGAAATAACGCGAGTTGGTGTTGTATAAAGTAACAAAACCCTGTAATACCCTCTATCTGATTAGTCTACCATTTTATCTGCTAATATATTTATAAGTAACTAAGTACTACTACTACTTACAACTTTGATACCAAAAAGCAAAATCAAACCATAGAGGATTTGATTATTTTTACCGAAAAAAACTTTTTAAGTAACTTAATATTAACGTAACGTAACTGCTTTGTATTTCAATGTGGACTACCTACATATATCCAGTACTTACATAAATGTATTATTCCAATAGAATGGAAGTAAATCAACAAATAAATGGAAATTTTAATCTAAAAACGCATTTCGTTTGCGAGGCGACGATGCTCTAAATACGTCGAATGAGCCCCATGAACTAAATATATGGCGACAAGCACTCACCGTGATTACGGATGAATCTCTTTTACGTAGTTATAGATTTTTTGTATATAAAATGTAGTAAAAGTGTATTTTGTGGTCTATGTAACCTAACGAAATTTTTTTTTGTCATATTTCCTTAGACCCAAATCAACACTGTCTGTCCTGCCCTGTTCCCAGATATAGGTATAAAATTGCAAAATAACCCGTTTTGTAATCTTTTAATGTCAGGACAGAACAGCTATTACGAATCTGGATGTAATTTGTTATACCAACCTACACGTGTCGAGGGCCTAGGAATGAAATAAGTAAGAAAAAACTTATATTATATTTGCTGACTATTACATAATCATTTATCTTGTCATATTCATTATATTTCCTTTTATATTTTACTAGATGTTGCCCGTGACTTCTTCCGCGTAGACTACAGAATGTAGCCCATGTCCGTGTCCGTTCAAATATTTATACGCATAACTTCAAGAACATTGAGTGGTTGAGAGAGAGAGAGAGATTGGTTGAGTAACTAAAGCGTGAAGAGGTAATTAATAAACAAAGCTTTCACATTTAAACCTAATTATATTATTTAAGATGGAAAATTATCATAAATACTCACCGCCATAGGTACCAAAACACCATAAAACCTGCACCACCTGAGTGCCATTCAATTTACAAGTCCACCTTTGTCTCGCCCTCTGATTTCAGCCTTCAATTAACCAGTAATCATACACGCCCCGGGTGCCCTTTCATTAAACACGCGTAATGAGTTTTCACCCTTCGTCCGCTAGTGGACATTGGACCCGTGATAGAGCGTCGTTCGTTGTTTTATCTTTCACCTTGTGCAACAAATTGACACCGGGCTGGGCGTGCTTTCAATTAGACGCATAATTTGATCTGAGACAGGTGTTTGGTTTTAGTTTACTGGATGCGTGCCGTGTTTTATGTAGGTATCGACGTTTACTTAAAGGTTTTTGTAGAAAAGGATTATATTATTGATTGCTATAAACGTTATCAAGATAGAGCATCAACTTAAACCTTCAGATAGGATATTTGGCCGTTGGAAAACCTAAAACTAGTAAAGAAGGACCTAACAGCCAATTTCAATACGAGAGATCAAAGAGAATCTCGAATTTTTCTATTCCTAATTTGAAATTTTGTATTGAAGATTAAATCTGAGATATGCAAAAAATCTCTTAAGATCAGTTATAGAAATTGGCTGTAAAAAAATTGTAAAAATGTATACAAATATACGGATGAAACTATAACAATATTCATTGTACAATGAAGCCAAGCTTTAAAATTCGTAAAACGTTGCGACTTATTTTTAGATTGACATGCAAATATTAAAGTATGTCGTTCTTATTTACCATTCCTGCGCATAAAAGCTTTAATTTCCAATTTGCTTTCACGAAAATTTTATATTCAACAGAAAAAATATTTTAATAACATCTATTAAGTTAACCAAATTTATTATTCACGTTTTTTCCTCATTAAGCGGGGAGAGGGAAAAAGGAAAAATCAAATAAAAGTACAGTTGGAAGTAAATAAAAGGTATCTTCGGCTGCCATGGTTAGGTCCACAGATATAAAATCTAGAAAGATGATCAAGCAAAATAGAGCAGTTCATTTATAGTATGTTCATCGTCGTCAGATAACTTTGTCGTTTGTCGCTTGTCCTTTGTATAGGTATTTTATTGGGATATCTATTATTTTAGCCAGTCTGATAAATAGAATTGTTAAAAAATACAAATAACAAAAACTGAAAATGAAGTTTAAATAGGAAATAATTGGATTAAAGAGCGACTACGGTAAATCTAATACGGGATATACCTATATTCTACATAGGGCCGATTTTTCTAATGGTCAGTCTATCTCAAGGATAAAGTTGTGATCCGGTGAGCGAACATTATTTTCAGATTTGAACTTCCGAATACTAAGCCAGATATAATCCGATTCCTGATAGACTTTTCTATCTTAACATCAAGCATTATGTCTGTGGACAGAGCCAAGCTCATTAGCGACTAGCGGTCGATTTCCGGGACAACGGTTTAATTAATACCTGGGACCGTTCCTTTGTTACATAATCGATAATAATCTGCGGTATTGTATAAAATTCAATGTAATAGGAGCCTAGCTAGATCTGTAGCGATAAACAGAGATTCATATTATTTGATGTCCATTCCATTTCAAACTAAAATTGACAGCCTAACAGGATCTAAGAAAATTTTATTTTGTCCGTAAATGGTCTATCCTCCTACTTACCTACATTCTTGAAAAGCTGGACCTAAGTGATATGTGTAGTTATAAATAATAATCTTGATAGGAGCTTAAAGCTAAATAAAAACACAGAGTCAAATGTAAAGTTTAATATGAACAATTAGAACAATTTTGGAAAAATACCAATATTAAAAATGCGTCGGCTATGAACATCATCGTCGGGGCGTGCGAAGTCCGTCCTCAGTCTTCTTACAGTGCAAATTGACTGGACTTAAGAGTTAGCATTTCCACTATTGACAAAATCTTATAGATAAAAATATACAGGCCAATATTTATTATCTTATGATAATCTTATACTTTCAGAAATCACGATATTTAATGTAAGTACAGGAATAAGGGAGTTTATTTCGTTATATTTATAACTTATATTAATTGGGCTAAATTTGATTTAATTGCGAAATGAAAGATGGCTATGTAGGTAACAAATCAGACATAATAAATATGTTAATATATAATATACTCCGCTTTAACTTTGAACGAACCGAAGAACACATGATTTTTGTAATTTTAACACGTAGCGAAAAAAATCCTAAATCTATGCTTTAACATGGCTGGTACCTAATCAAGCACATGTTTACGTCATATGATGATATTTAGAAACGTCACATCGTGATTGTACATTTTACCGTAACCAAAAGTTTGAAATAAATAAAATATTCTGGGATGATACAATAATGATATTTTCTGACTACATAATATTACTTCTAATCTACATAACAACTGTACATGTATCTATAAGACGATGGTAAAAATATGCTTATACCCGTTGTTGATCATACAGTAAAATAAATAAACATAAGGCTAGCTAGATAGTACGCATTAATGTACGTACATAATTTATTACCTATGTTCCATAAGCATGACTAACGAAAGAAAATTTTGCTGTGACTATGAAAAATAAAAAATAGTCCTTTTAAGAAAAAAAATTCTGCATAGAAAAAAGAATTACGTAGAGGCAGTTGTAGAGGTAGGTAGCTAAGAAGGAGCTAACCCTCACAAAGAAATAAGATGTAGACATAGAGTGGTAATTTCATACTAACAGTTTCGATGCACCATAAGACTTTTCGGTGCCTCACAATTCCAGTCCTTGACACTTAGATTCTATTAGTGTAATGTATAGTAATGTACTACTTAGAGGCTAATGTAACGTAACGTATAGAAATGCAATCTAAGTGTCAAGGACTGGAATTGTGAGGCACCGAAAAGTCTAATGGTGCATCGAAACAGTTAGTATGACATTAGCACTCTATGACATCTTATTCCTCTATACCCTCACAAAGACAGTTTTATGCCTCTACGTTGTTCTATTATCACTTCTCATGGTTATGTATTAAAATTACATGATAATTTTTGAAGTGAACAAAATTTCTGCAGTAATATAATAATTTAGGACTATTTTATGGAGTTTACAGGAAATATGAATTTTCATATAGGTATGTTTTATAACAAGAGTATTATAAATTAAAATAAAAGTTTGAGTATTTTTATATAAATATCCGCCCCGAAGTATTTTCAACTCTTTGGCACATAGAAAGTTACGCGCACATTTTATGTCTACTTATAAGTAGTTAATTAATTAATATTATTGAGATAAATGCAATCCTATTCTTATACAAATTCTATAAAAAGCTTTTAATGTTTCTTATTTACAAATATATTTACAATCACAATATAACACCTCAAACTTATAACTAGAGGTATATTACCTATACCCAATTACTTGCTTCGATAATTATGTACTTAGATATTTAAAAAAAGTAATACAATGTACAATATCGTTAACGATCTATTTTAACTAAACTCTCTTTAACAGATCTCTTTAAACAGGCAAATTAAAACCTTTTAAAAATTCATGTAAAAAGAACTCTAAAAATAATCTAACAATCTCAAACTCTTAGCCACAATGGCGAGAGGTAAATTGCACATTTTCCTTACCCTATATTAGGCAGAAATACCATTTTTTTTATTTATTATTAAATATGTCATTACAGTAGACAAAATAACAAAAAACCCGACTCTTGAAGAAGGATAATATTTTACATACGTACCTACTTACTAACAAGAGACTTAATGAAATATTGTAACATATCTATCGATATCTACTACAAAATATTGAATCCAAAGTAAAAGCTGCAATACAACTTTGTTAATGATCATAATTTGTAGCACAACAGTATCGACCGTATTTATTGCGAAAGAAGATCATATTTACAGCTCGGTGCTCATTTCAGCAGGCTTACTGCCGTCGCCAGTTGCCTCAGTCGCGTTCAATTGCTCTGGAGCCTGTATTTATGGAAAACCAACAATATTATCACTCAAATAATCATTTAAAAGAGTAATTATTTATAACGAACATGTAAACATTACAAAGTAAACGTAACATTTGTGAATTTAGTAAAAAAAAATGTTTATACACAGTATGTTACAAAAACACATAAAAATAAACTACAAAACAAAGTGCGACATAAAAATTAATACAAAAATAAAATTAGTAAAGTGTTAGTCTAGAGAATACAAACTAACCGACCACCGGCATGCAACAAACCAAAAATCGACCTGTGGGAACATACAAACCACGAACGGACAAAACAAACCAAAGGATGCGTGCAGCTAATCATTCCGCTACGTTGCGACACAAAGATGCTGGTTGCTGTGCTAGACTTACTTACTGCGTGCTTTCTATGAGAGGTTTTAGGATAATGTCGAGGGTGTTGTCGTGGCGATGCGCGTGCGCCGAGCGCGCGTGCGTTCGCGCGAGGTTCGCGTTGTGGTCGCGCGCCTCCCGTGGCGGCCTCGCGTAGCGGCGCGCCAGCGAGCCGCTCTCGCCGACCAATATGTTGTTGTTGCTAGCATGTCTCTGCGCCACCCAACAAACAACCGTCAACACGTGCACACCATACAGCTCTAGAGGCATACATGTATACACATATTCCCTTACTGAAACTTTAACTGTATGTATGTATATGTACATAAGTATAAATATTACTTAGCCCCATATTGAAAAGTAGATTGCTAATAGAGTGCTCGCAATATTCTAAAGGTACTTTAAATGTAATAACGTGTAATACGATAAATAAGAAAATCTTAAGGCATTGAAAGCATTACAAGTAATATTTGTGAAGTAGACTTTGAGGATTTTCTAAGTACTTATAAATAAAGTTGTCAGTAAATTAGACTAACTAAATATCCCTGCTTAATATTATTCTTCGAGGCTTATTACGAAGCAACTTTGAAATTACAACAAGTTGGTCCCTCAGAAAACGGAGCATAAAAATATTTCGTAAAAAGTTTTTAATCAACCTGTACATTGGTTAACTTTTTCAGCGACCCAGAAACAGGAGTTGCGTATTAATCCAACAGCCCTCGTAAGCTTTATTTAATTCTGAAAGCATTTTTCACCTTTTAACAAAACGCTTTCTTGTATTTAGCCGGGAGTAATTTCTTTAAAAAATCCGTTTTCCCGCATTTGAAAATCCGTTTGAAAATAAAAAAAACATCAAAAAACCTTCAACTGTTCAGCGGTTACCTTATTAGGTAGGTTACATATTAAAAAAGATAAATGTGCCTTTACTTTCGTAAAAAACTTAACATTGGAGTTAAAAAATATGTTCTCCCACACATTCCACCTGCAAATGTATTACGCACAATATTGAGTGATTTACGTTAAAATCATACTTCTTATAGGTTTTCCTATACCTAATTTCTGATCAAAATAGGTTCAGTAGTTTCTAAAATGGTCTTTTCGTCTATTTTCTTGAATAACTTGGAAACTATCCATTTAAGATCTTCTCAACAAGATTAATAACATGATGCAGTTGAATGGATTTCATCTGACGTCTCCACAGGAATTGATATGTGTACCAAATTTCAACTTAATCGGTCTAATAGATTCGGAGATAATTGACTGTAAGCGACGGACGGACAGACACACGAGTGATCCTATAAGGGTTCCGTTTTTGTATTCAGACGTACGGAACCCTAAAAAGATACCTTTACGAAAGCTCAGGTATTATCGTTAAAACTACTAAATACCGATCATAATGAAAAATCTGTAAAAAAACATCCGCAAAAATTAATAAGTAGTTGTGGGATCTCCTATATGACCCTGTAGTTCCGGCTACCCCATTTCGGGAACACAGCCGTGTGCAAAAACAAAATAAAAAAAAACTTACGAGGGCCGAGGCAAGACGAGTTAGAAAGCAAAGCGCCCACTCACGAATAGCGAGAAACCCGGATCGGGCGGGTAGAGCGACTGGCGCGGCGGGCGGTCACTGGCGACCGACAGCAGCGAGCGCTGCGAGCCCGATGTTGCCCGCGCGCGGCCCGGGCCCGCCGGCGGCCGCCGCGCCGTCGCCCCCCACTGCCTACTCACTGGCGCTGTGTTCGCCGCGCCGCATTTTGCGCTGTCGCTCGACCTGGAAGTTGCTTAGTTGTTGATGTCCGTTTTTTTTGTGGTGACACCGGTGGTCATAATGGGCCTAAACATATAATGGTCAAAATTGGCAAAAAGACTATGGCTTTTATGTCACAATGAGTCGGCAAATAAAATTAGAAAAAAGTTCCCTGAAAAATGTTATTACACGCATATTTTAGTAAATACGCTATTTTGTAAATAACTTCACTTTAAAAAATGGGCTTATTTCAGTATGCATTTTTTTATCACTGTGATTATGTCGTTTATATTAACTTTTCGTTCCATCACGACAAACTATTATCATTATCTCTGTTTTTGTCATCTTCTTCTCAAAACAAATATCATAGACACAATATCTACCTCCAACAGTCTGCACGTCACTGACCTCTCGGAAGAATACGCTAAGTCCTGATCGGCGCCCAGACCAGAGTCCGTATGCTCGTGCGACACCCTCGCCGAGCCGGAGACCAGCTCGCCGCTGGAGCTGTTGCTGGTGCTGTTGGCGACGGGGCTGTACGGGTTGTTGTTGGCCACGGAGCTGACGTACGCGTTGCTGAGGAAGTCCCCGGTTCGAGGCTCCACGTATGGGTAAACTCGCCTGGAAATTTTCTTTCGTGAGGACGATCACAGTTTAACGTTTAACAGTTGGAGGAAATACACGTAGTTGGGTGTACCGGAATAATAAATTCATTAGGATGATAGGTATCATTATCATGCGATTATTTATATTGCCAGTACGACAGAAATTGTGATCCCGTGTCATCACTGTTACCTACAACAGAAAACATGTATTGTGCAAATTCTTCAAATAACACAACTGCATTGATGAAATACAGTGTAGTTAAGCGGCCACTCTGTTATTTTTATTAACATCAAATAAAAGCGAGCGCGCGACTCTTACATAATCATTAGGGACTATCGCAAACCTACAACCTACGACATATGTATTCATAGGTAACTATAGTATTAAAATTGATATCTCATTAAAGCCAGCAAACAATTAATAAGATTTTAAATAAAGTCCACGTGGATATATTAATTCGATATTTTTCTTCGAAACTCGAAAAACATAATCTTTCGGAGAAAACTGTATCCAATGCTTATTTCCGAGAACCCATCTGGCTGTCCATTTACGTAGGGGTGGCTTAATAATTAATTAACATTAATTTTCAATATGTACCTACATGTAATAAAACTTATTTTACACGTGTATGTATGTGTAAAATATGAGAATTAAATATGAACCTTAAACGAACCCGAAATTAACTATGAAATGCTTCAGTCTGCCAACAGGGTCATATGTTATCTGTAATTTTTTTTATTAAGATCCTTAACTACATATGAATGCAATAAATTATTGAGTATTGAGAATAACGATAATAATAGAAGTACATAGGTACATTGGTAGGTACGCTTGGTTAAGGAAGGATTTATGTATAACCTTGGCTGGCTGGTATCCTACCTATTTACTTAAATTCTACTTCTACTCAGCTGCTCGATAGTGGGTGACCCCAAAAATAAGATTATGAATAACCGCGCTTGTACTAACCTGCCATGTTTATCACTCGATCTATGCATGCCAAGGGTACTAGAACTGGAACGCAACGATCCTTGTGTGTGGTTGTCCAGCACACTCTTACTATGGCCGGTTGAACTCTTCTCCCGTCTGGCCAAGGAACCATGTTCGCTCCTAAATGGGTGCAGAAGTTCATTAAAAGTTTAATTTCGTATTACTATTTTTCCTACAGTGCCGCCTGATGACATCTAGTGTTAATAATGAGCGTGCCTTGAATTTTTACCAGCGCCAATATAATTTTAAAAGAAAGCAAACTCCCCTTAAAGATATTTCCATTTTATTTTGTACACAGTTCTTTGTTGACACATAGTGCGTGATAGCTATCAACTCAAATGTGATTCCAAGTGTTCTATTTTAAAAATAGGAGAGGAGAACATAATAAAATGTAACTAAAGTGTCGATTCTGTGCTGAATGTTAAACGGTGCTCGACTAGCGCACAATATTTTCCAATACATCTTGTAAATCGCGAGTCGCTAGCAATCGTGTAGCTGTCAACTTTGTTTTCTCGTTAATATATTTTGTACTTCGTCTGTACCAAGGAATGGAAATTATTTAAAGCTAGAGCAAAATATGCATAGTATAATACTCGTTTACCGTGTATTTACCTATATCTATCTAAAATATGAAAAGATAAAAAATTTGCAAGACGAAAAGTGTTACATCTGGTATTGCAAAAGGGTAGTGAGATTGCAAATTGGTTGTCTACGAATAAGAATAAAAATATTTTCTATTACAAAACGTTTTTTCGTTTATTTGTTACAAGTTATTTTCTAACATACTATATATACTTTCTAACAAACTACATAGGTAATATTTTGAGTTTTAGTTCTTCTTTCATTCAATAAAATAGGTAATGAACTCACTGTCGATGTTTGGAGGATGTCCGCAGTTTGGTTTGCCGAGCGTGACTGGTCTGGACTACGGTGTAGGGAATCTCCTTCAGCTGTGCATCCGTCATGCCCGTTGTATCGACTAATGAGAATTCCAAGTGCTGCTTCAACTCAGACGGCAGCCACTTCTTATCATTCGGGGATCCTGATCGTGATCTGGAAAGAAAAAATCGTAAAAATATGGAATAGTATTGTGCCAAGCTAGAGAAATTAAGAATTGTAGCCAAAACATAGAAATTTCTGAGCCAAAAGTATATTTTCATCAGATACATTTACTTGTTTATTATAGTTTTTTGAAGCGTAGCCAAAATGGAGGTTCACAATAGTAGAAGGGATTGTTGTTTGTAGATAAGCTTCGTGGTTTTTTTGTAGCTTTAAGGACTTCTTGCACGGATTCGTTCTGCAGCCTTTATTGAAGCTTTTGATTCGGGCATTTGCTGACAACTTGGTTGGTGCTGGAGCGATACTATCCTCTGGTTATTATTCAAGTTTCGAAAATTACCTGTGTTTTCTGTGCCGCCTGTGCCTATGCGAGGAGCGATGTGTACCCGTCTCTGGCTCCATCTGCGAGCGACGTACACTTGCCACCTAGGAAATACGCATTTGTAAATTCCTTGAAAAATGTATAGACCTTTTTAATAGCGTTTCGCTAAACATACCCCTTTTATTACCTGAATAACAATTTTTGTATGAAAAATTTACTTTGATATCTAGCAACTTCAAAAAGATACGTAAATAGGTACATACTACATAATTCATTCCAATTTATATAAAATATATACTGCTGAAAATCACTAAAATCGTGAGAAAATCTATGAGAATGTAATAAAGTTTCTATTATCAGTACTTCCGGACGAGCTCACTCACTTGCACTCCGGTGCCTGCGCTCGTCTGTCTCAGCACCTCCTTCCACTGCGACTCGGATTCCACTAGCTCGTAGTCTCTGCATGGATAATTACATTTTAGAGGGTCTAGTATTAAATATCATCTTTGACGCGCACGCCTTTTGGGTACACACAAGTAAATGACAAAGACAGGCGGTGATAAGCAAAATTCTGGTCTCGAGTAAGAATAAAAGTTTTCCTTGCATTTTAGTTACACCCGTTATCTACATCTTTTTTTTTAAACAGTCATAGATTCGAAGAGTAATATCGAGTAGAGAAGTTGCAAAGTAAAGTAAACTGTAGGCAGGTAATGATTTTAATTAAGTCTACACTAGTACATACAGGTTACTTCACGGAAAGTAGAAATAAATAGAAAGTACTCGGAAATACTAAACAACTTTTTAAAAGGCTGTTAAAATATGCTTATTAAGACAACACACCGGGACCACGTACAAGTTTATACGATTAATATTCATTCAAGCAAGTATGAATGTGTAGGTAGGCAAATAAAGCTGACGGTTTATGTCATCGAAGATGTAACCATCAATAGTTGTCCACGTATAAACGCATCTCATGAGTTTGGAGCAATAGTGGTAGGCTTACTGATTACTATATCTTTGCTTCTAGTGAAGATCTTATTGTTAGTATTTATTGTACATAAGACAATACAGTAAATAAAGAGATTTTATAAAAGAAATGCGTACGAAGATCTTCGTTTGACATCCAGATCAGGGTGCTTAGACAATGTTACGTTATGCACTGACGTTTGTTGTCTTAACACTCGCACCAATCACGGTTAGACTTCATCACGTGATATGACAAACTTTTTTTGAATCTATCGAGAAATAATGTTACTTTTTCTAGTCCCCAGCAGCGAACATCGAGTAGTGAGCCTGCAAAGGCAGGTTTGCTAGTTGGACTATTCATGCCTGGTATCCAAATTGTTGAAGAATCTCTGGTTATCTCGAATTTTCAATCTAATATCAGAACATAACAAAAAATGGCTCATAAAAACCCGACTCTCAGGTTTTGTTAAAATAATGTTCAAAAGCTTGAAGCGTCTGGCGTCGCCGTCTTCGTCGGTTAGTATAATCTTTTATCTGTCCCAACGAAGCTTAGGAAAATATCTTTTTAAATAGTTTCATCAGAATTCAATTTAAAATTGTCTTTACCGCTCTTTCTCTTCAAATGAAACTGAAATAGAATAGTGTTTTATACTTTTATGGGATTCTGAAACGTGTTTCAATTTTATTTTATTCCAATATCGAGTACCTACTATTACACGCCAACACTACACCAACCCCGCTACTATTAGATACCCAACACATCCCTGACTTTTTTACACATGTTGTATGTAATACGAGTATTACGTACCTAGGTGAATTCAGTTTTTGGTAGCTCATTTCATAGTTTTGCAGAAAATGTTGTCTGGACCTGTTAGTCCTATAAAACATAAGAGATATTTCCAGTTTGTAAGCAACTCACTTGGTATCAGGTTGTGAATCGTCCCTTTCTGAGCCTGACTCATGCTTGTGCCGTGAGCGATGCCTGCGATGTCGCCGCCCCGACCTGCCGGACCCTCGGGACAGCTCGCTCTCCGCGTCCGACTGCTGTCTTCGTGAACGGTGTTTATGTCTAAATGGGAATATAGGGATTCAAATAAAAATAAAACAAAAAGCCTTTTATAGGTTTCAAGTTGAATGTGACAAATCTAGATATGTGTGTGTGTGATTATGGCAAATAAGAGAGTTCCTTTTAACTAAATGTAGCCAGCATTTTGGGCATGCTACCTGATAACGGAGACCGCTTGACCATCCTGTAAAACTGGAACTGGTCAACCGATCTCCCATATAGGCATACACGCTAGTCCTAAGTAGTTTTTAAGTTAGTTATAGAAATTTCTACCCGTACTTGTAAATAAATCTTTAAAAATAAAATAAAATCAGTTGCAGTTGCCGTCGGCTACTCTTCATTCTGTGGAACAGCTGTAGGTAGTTTATAAAAGTTTATGACACCCCACTCACTTTCGATTAGACCTAGAGTCATTCGAGCTCTGGGAGTCGACAGAGGCGGACCGGTGTCTTGGTGCAGGAGGGGGTCGCGTGGCTGTGGGGGACGCGGAGTATAGCCCCCGTCGGGTCGGGGCTGACCGGGTGGACCGTGGCGACCCGCCGGGGATCGTAGGCTCCATGCCTTCACCACTGATTCTATGTTTGGGGACATAATAAAATCTACACGAGGGTTTTACAAGTAATAAGCATAAGAAAAATAAAAATATTACATAGTAGGTATTGTAAAAAATAAATATGTCGATTGAAAAATCTAGTATCACCTACGAAGCTTAGTGTAACAAGGAGTAACATTATAATGGTGAAAAGTCGATGAAATACTTCTCTTGATGCGCGTATCTAATTCGTTACAGTAATAGTAATGGTAGTCTTTCATATGACCACATACCTATAGTATAGTTATATAGTTAATATAGTTTTTCATTTACATTTATAGGTATAAACCCACTTCCCATCGTACTCAGAGACGCTGTCTTTTGATAGCAGATATACAGAGATAACATCACCATTTAATGTTTCAGTAAAGTTAAGAAACGTCTCTGAGTACAGCGGCTTGTAAAATGCAGAGTCTGCACTTACGCTTGTCAATAGCGATTTTATCTGTCAGGGAATAAGCATGTGCAAAAGTAGATACTTCATGTCTATACATACATATTAAATGAAATTATGTATTATAAATTCACTGAAATAACTTAATTTCAGCCCAAGAATTGATTCAATTAATTGATTGGAAATTCCAATCGAGTAGGGACATCAAAAGTTGTTCGAGGAAAGCCATATTTTTATATCCGTCGCGTTTGAACGAGGCCGATTCAATGGCGAGACGTCTGGACAAAGGCGACATATTTGAATTTTAGGAATTTTCTAATAAAGCGATATTACATGGGGACAGAATGAAATGCCTAGATTTTTTGCATAATACTTACGAATTTGGCCGATGTATTGAGGTAGGTTGTTTCATTTCTGGAGGGCAGTCTTTTATTCTCAAGTCTTCTAATTTGGGCACTGTGGAATTAAGTTTCGTATCAGTTATGTCATAATTTACAAAGGCATAAAAAATGTACATCCTTCATATTTTCAGTTCTATGATATTTCATTAATCCATAATAATAAAAAAAAAAACACAATTTAAAAATCCAAAAACCCTACTACTTAAAAAAGAACCAAATAATGTACATAATAAAAAAACTGAAAAAAAAAAAACAAGCACTTAGATGTCCGGTGGTCTAGAATTCTATAATATTATTATGGAATGAATACTATTCATTGAAATATTAGCTTGGCTGTTGGATAATGGATCCCGACTGTTCAGTTGTTATGTTACGATAATTAGATAATATTTTATGTTCTTCAATAGTGTTCATTCCATAATAATATTATAGAATTCTAGACCACCGGACATGTACATGCTCAACATGCTCGGCAGCAAGATGTTTTCGTCTTGATGCTGTCTAAAAACTTATATGTGAGAATGGTTGTTACGCAACTTTCAATCGATATAGATCCTAAGCGGTTGGTCGAATCGAAAAATGTTGAGAGAAACCTAATAATGATTTTTAAATGCCTATTCAACGACCCACTCGATATAGTTTGTTGACTTTAATTTTTTCATTTTCACAAAATGGCGTCCAGTATGTAGTCGCCATATTGGATTTTCACTAACGTCATGTCTTTAGTGACACTCCCCGAACTAAGAGGTGCTTCAAATTGACATAATCATAAAAGACAATACCACTCCTTTGCATCGTGCAGTCGGGTAAAAAGGGGTGTATTAAACGAAAGGCTAGGACATAGCCCACAATAAAACACCTATCTACAAATCGTATAAACATTCCTCAGTTATTTAAGAATTCTCCATACTGAGTGTTTCGAGAATCAAATTCTGTAGATAGGTTATCTATTACAACGATACTTAGGTAAGCATTTTCATTAACATTTCATTACAGCCTGTATAAAATTTACCTATTATTACAAACTAACGAAAACATTAACCAGCATTGTGCAGAATCGTAACACTACCAACTTGATTCGCATTTGATATATACCCACAATCCTTGCTCTACGTAAAAATTATTCTGAATTATAAAATCTCAGAGTATAACTAGTACATTATATAAATTTGTATAAGTTCGAAAATGTTCAAAAAGTACTTATATTTATTTACCGTCATGTATCGAAGTGTGCAAGCTGTGCGGTCGCGCGTTCCGCCGGGACGGAGTACGCGTGAATGACGGCGGCGGCCGCGGCCGGGTGCCTCGACCACTGTTCACACAAACAATATGTGTTACAACATTCCGATATGTTACCAAAAATACGATGTGTTACAACAATCCGATGTGTTACAAAAAATTCTATAACTAACTTAAAAACTAGTTAGGTTTAGCGTGCATATGGGAGGTCGGTTGACCAGTTCCGGTTTTACACGATGGTCAACCATGCACTCCAATCCACTCCAAACGGCGCGGCGCAAATATTCGTAAGTAGCCTCAGTCGAGGCTGGAATATTTACACCGTTTGAGGCATTCAGCTATGTTACAATGCAGCAAATCGCCTCGATATTCTGAATATTCTGAAGTTTTACGAAGGATAGAGCCTTATTTACCAATGTGTACTAATTACCAAATTAATTGTGTTATGATAATTGAATTTATACACACTAAGTGGGTTAAGTGTTACTATGATAATCTGATATCTAATCCAATGTAAGATTCTTTTGTTAATATGTTACTTAGTTTTGACTGTGTCGCTGGGAGCTTTCTTGCTATTTCTTTTTCCAAGCAATGACACTTCACTGAAATAGTGTAACAGTAATAGTAGAATAATGCGGTGTGTCAGACCTAATGTTGGTTTTGCCATAAAGGAGAACTGTCTAGCAGCTCTCCTGGATTTCGTCTTTAGGCGACCTTAACTCTTATTAGCTCCACGTTGGTGGCTATTTAGCCCCGAATCGCCAACTTATGCCTGACAGACCGTAACAAATCGCACCTTGGGGTGGTGACCATTGCCAAAGCAAAAGCTTTGCGATTTATTTTTTTGGGTTGTTTAAATTCACCCTCCTTTTTTGTTTGGTAGCGGTTTAATTTTGGGGTGCGAACATAGAAAGTAACATATAAAAAGACAATCGACAAACAAGTTGTTAATGCTTTCATGTCGAATAAATGATTTTGAATTTGAATTCAATCCTAGATAAAATTAGTTTTTGTATTTAGTTACTTATGCCAAAAACTATCAAACCTGTTCCTTATCCTAGATCCCGCCGCGAACATGTCAGCCGATGCCGGCGACGTCTGCTGCATCCTGAAGAAGGAGTGGTGGTCGGAGCAGCACTTCCACAGGTGCCGACAAGCCGACCTTGTCGGGGACTCGAACCCGAATGTGGACGTCTCATTCTGTGTAAATTATTATTAATTATTGATGGTTAGCTTATTTTGATATGTAGGTAGGTACATGTATATTTATTACTACCTATTAGCTATGTGATTGTTAGAAGTCTTTGAAAAGCAAAGTAAAATGTCAAAAATTAAACAGAGATTTCATAATTAGAAGACAAGTGCAAACTTTGTACCCGTAATTTCCTTTTCTCATTACACATTTTACCTATTATAAAGAAAATAATTTGAGATTGGTACTGATACATTAATAACGTAGTAAATAAAATTATATTTAACTTTGCGCAATCTTGAGCAAAATTACCATAAATCTTCAAAGGAGCGGACAAATAGAATTTCTCTAGGTACAGGTTATATTATAATATAGTCACATTTTCTGAATTCCATTAAATATACACTAAATTTACAACGAAAATATGCTTCGGCTTTTATAACGTTGTTATTCAAATCTCTCCGTAAAGTTTGTATCTCTTAAATCCTGTTATGAAAGTTACATTTTATTACAAACGCTTAGAACAATACACGACACAGGTAGCGTTCCAAGCTCTCACACACGTTGGGACCAGTACTTAAGTATGATTAAACGTGTTGACAAGATTGTAGGTTGTGCAAATGTACAAGTTTGGTAAGACGTTTTTACTAGGGGTATATTCGTTTCAGTTCCCGAGGTGAGCGCCTCGCGGTTATCAGCCTCGCCCACAGCGCTGTAAATACGAGGCTCAGTTCTACGCGACTTATCTGTAATTGCCTGCCTGCGAATGTCTTTCAAGGAAGCTACCCGGCGTGGAGTCCATCTTGAACCACTATTCATAGTGAGCCTATCTGTCGCGACGATCCCGGCCCGGAATCAGGTCAAGTGCTGCGCCCAAATGTTTATTTATTTCTTTCCCCTTTCAATTATCATTTTTCACCACTAACAAGAGCTCTTACATTTTTATCCGCTACTCGGAGCATGAAGTATCGGCCCTTGTAGTAAAGTTTGGAGACTCGCGGCCAGTAATAGTTGGCAACCGTGTGTTTTCCGCGCAGCAAGAGCAGACCGCTCGGCGCCAAGCCCAAGAAATACTCCACGCTATCTTCACCCTGTCGTAAAAATACGTATGTTAATACAAAACTTGACTTGCTTGCTCCGCAGTAAAATATGGGATTATATAACTTACTAGAACAGGATGTAAGTCGACGCCGTACATATCCAACCATTTTATTTTGTCCAGGTAACTGAGTTCAGCTTGCGCCGGAGAAATACCCCTGCAACATAGCACTCTTGTACAAAGCTGCACGAAGTTGAAAGCAAGATGTTTAATTGCTATACTTAATTAACAACTAGACAAGGTATTATGCTCGAAAGTCCGTAACAATGAGTAATCACGCGGTTCCGTCGCCGCCTCGTGGAGTTGGTACACATAATTTGCATGTAATTGCGGCTTTGTGACGGCCGCAGACTGCATCTTTGCTCAGTTAAAAATTCATTCAATTAGGCGAGAAAGGCGGCGAAGTTTAATTTCCGGGGCGGCGGCGACGCTCTCGGTGTGAAACTGCTCCCTCTGAAATCTTAATTTCTGGAAACTTGCGTTTTCCACGCTTACTTTTAAGATTCAGTAAATTCTCGTACACTGCTCTGTATTTTCTGTGCAAAGCTCCTTAATGTTTTCATCTATGGAGAACATCCTTTTGCTCTCTGAGGGTTTGAGTTCTAGAGTTTGTAATATTTAAGTTCATGATATAATTAGGTAATGGTGTAGGCACTTACGTCAATGTGCGATGTATTTCAGCCGCCCGGGACTCCAATTCAGGAGTTTGATGAGCCAAAAACTTGAACTCCGAAACGTATCCGGGCGCATGCCGCCGTGGGTCGTAGTCCCCTAGCTCCGCTGTAGACGTAAAAGCAATTAATTTTGATGGCAATCTATTCAGAAAGTAGAGGATAGATTTAAAAATATTGTTAGTAAAAAGTGCTAAAAAGCATGACGGCGCTATAAAAGTGAAAAATAACATACAACAACAATGTGTCATGTATGCTCGTTTAGCTGGTGGGATACTTCAAACAGTTTAGAAATAAACCAACAGAATGAGTGACGACGCCCCGCCGCCGCCGCCGCTTTTGGAATAAATTCCTTAAATTAGATTCAAGCCCCTAGCCGGCCATGTATAGATTAAAATTCTTTAAAATAATGTTTAGATAAAAGGTTCTGGCATATTTAATAGTAAAAAAATAATGTTTGTTTTCCCATACAAATCTTTATGTGTGTAAAGTACAACAAAAGTAAATAAAAGTTAACAGGCGTATTGGGGAATATTTTCCCTCATGAATAGTGGAGAAAAACTAGTGTGAAAGGCTCTGACAGTCGTTTCCCATCGTACATCTTTTTTTTTCATGCTCGGAAATCGGAACATCTGGTACGCGTTAGTGCGAAAAAATAGGCAAACGTACCTACAAGTTTATAGATATAATAAATAGTAGAGATCATTCGACCCTGTGTTTACGCTTGTCTGGCAAACGGTCGCGAACTTTTTGTAACATGTGCTATGAATACATCTGTTCCGCTCAAGACTAAAATCTCTAAAAAATTTAATGTGTACTCTCCACCACATGTTCCGTTTATTTTGCAAGTGCTTTAACAATTCCCTATAAGAAAATAAACATTAATTTCCTGCAGTTTGTTTTTGCTTCACATCAAAGTGAAAAACAAATTGTTCGACATCACTTCGAACGTGAAAGACTGATTGCGAAATTGATTCACAAACATTATTGGTTCTACTGGAGATCAAAGCTGTGGCTGATGTTTTCCATCAGATATTCCATCAGTCGGGAGTCGAAATCTGTTTCGCGTTAGACGTGAATGATCGGCAAGAGCATCCATCATGAGCCAAGCCAACGTCGAGCTGTGTCACCGAAACCGAACCGATGCTTGTCACACTTGTACACGGTACGTGTTTACATTACACATCTCTAACTTGTTGTTATGATTGAGAAATAAAAATGTTCTTCAACTATAATTACCTTAATTAATATAAATATAACCTATAACATGTCGACTTTGATAGACATGTTCTTTAACTATAATTCATCATCTTCAGCCTATTACAGGCCACTGCTGGATGTAGGCCTCCCCCAGGGCACACCACAAGACTGCCATGGGGGTCGCCACTCTGGGCAGGCGGGTTTGTGACCGCAGTTTGTATTTTGGACTATGTTGTCAACACGGGACTATAATTACCTAATTTTAATTGATATAATGTACGAAAATGCAAGGCTATAGATTTTCCTCCTAACATCAGATACTTAAGTATGTTTGACGGAAGCAATTATTATGGATAATCTTGTATTTTCAGCAATTAATAAGTTCTCTAGCACATTGTTAGTATACGTCTCAGTAATCCGGCTCCGTTAAACGTCCTATTTGGCACTGAGCTGGCCAATCCTCGCTTGATTAATGTCTTCCCGCCCGCTAACTTGTTGCCAAGGATCCACCATCTCGCATTGTCTTGCTGAACCCAAACTACGGAACTTAACTAAAAATAAACACTATCCAACAGTGATTAATAGTATTTCAACGTTCCAGGAATCTCTTAAACCGAGTTTTTACGGCAAAATAAAACCGTAAACGGGCAATTTTATATCTTCTGTCTCTTTAATAAGAACGCTCTCATAAAGGAGGTAATAGCGCTAGATAATTTCGGGTGCAAAGGGGCGGAAAAACGAGAATATTTTATGTTGTTGTGTTCATGTACAAAAATTGCAAACGAGCGTTTAGAATGCTACATTTATTATTAGGTATAATGTATGTAACAAACGAAAATAATCAACTTCAAAACCCCGAAATACCCCCGATTTACCAACTATGAAAATCGAATTTGTCTGTTAAAACCACTACCATAATCAAATAGATCCAAAAAGTACTAAACAGCTGAAGCTAAACCTTGTTTATTGCAAGAGGTACAGATAAAACTAAATGCCACTCCTTCACGTAACAAGGGATTAACCACGGTAGGAATTAACCTAATTTATATGCAGCTAAAATGAAGTTCAACTAATCGTAACGTGTAAATGTTGATTGGGTATCTGAATAGGGTTGTGTAAGGGTGCTTCTACAGTGAATCTGACAAAATGTACTAGAAAGACAGTCTATACATAGAATGAATCCATAATATTGCAATAAACTTATTTAACTGTTAGAATATCCAGAGTTTGTAACAAAACTTTACAATTTCGCAAATATAGAAGAAGAATCAATCCTATTACTCTCCATTTTATATACAGCATAATATGTTCTTTACAAAATAACATTGAAAGGATGACACAAATCTTATTTCCGCTTGGTGAAATCATGTGTCTCTATATCAGGCTCCGGTTTATCTCCCATTTTTCAATTAGCCTATATTTATGCCAGAAAAAATTGTAAGAAAATTGCTTCTAATTACAATTTTCAATAGTCATAAATAAGTGCTTCAAATGATTCCTGTAAATTAGTCTTCACCTATTTCCATCAATTTGGAGCTTCAAGTGGTTTGTTTCTTTATGTTGGTGTATAAAAAAGGGCTACTACGACCAGTATGTTTGTATCCTAAGGCAAAATGAGAACAGGGTTGATGGCAAGTGGTTGGACTGCCGTTCCCCCGGGCCGCGGGACTGGTTGCAAACGACTCCACGCCGCTGATGGCTCATTTACCTCTTGAATAACGCATTGATATTAGACATTTAAGCGCCCGCTGCTAGGGTAAGGCGTTCAACATTAAAAAGCCTGTAGAAATACGTTTTTCCGCGGTTACCTACTTTAAAGTGTTATTGTAACGTGTGCTTAAGTATTCTGTAGCATTTTAGATGAAATTAAAAAAATTAAATTTGTTATGGTAAGAAAAAACGTTTTTGTCTTAGGATGGTTAACCACGATATTAAAAGTGTGCGTGAGCGTCATATTAATGAGATGTCATTTTGTGGATGATGTAAATTGCAGTGTTGCTTGAAATCCAATTTATAAGTGGGTAGATACTAATATAACCGAACTTGTACATCTCAACTATACCCTCAAAATTGGTCAGAAGTGGCACCATGTGGTCCTATCGGCCCTTGGTGCTCTGCCTGCCCCGTAAGGGATAAAGGCGTGATTATATGTGTGTATGTAGATACTATTTGATGATGATGGATGATACCTACAATTAATAAAAATAAAATTTCCTATAGATATATAAATTAATTAATTCATTCATTTATAGTTATTCATATGTTTACACACCTACTTTTCTTATAGTATAACATCAAGTCCGTTATTCTCGGATAAACCTGTGTAGCCTCTTTTAAAGATAACGTCCCTATCTATTTCTCAAAGCATTTCTACTAACTGAAGAATCTACTATTACGAGGATAAAATATCCAGGACTTTTAATTTTATGGATTATTTTATTCAGTGATCAAAGCAACATGTCCATTTTGATACAAATTCATTGTGTATTCAAGCTAGTAGCGCGTTAGATTTACATTTTAAACATTTTTATCCAATTTATTTTACGTGATAGTTTATTCAGGATGGCTGGTTTATTCGAGGTTCGAATGTATGTTTCGTCAAATATTTACATAGGCGTTGAACATTGCTCATAAAACCAGTGATTGGTTTGATTGAGAGTACCATATTGAAAAGGTCTGATAACTCAATTATAAAGCCATAATACAGACCTGAGGAGGGTTAGCATCAGGCAGGCTGTAAAACAAAACCAAATCCTTGGCAATATGAGTTTCGACAGAAAACATATTGCACTGACCCAAATATGGCAGGACCCCATATATAATAAGGGCAGGAAGATGATGCATACAGACCTCATGATGATCTGACCAAATAAGAGGAGCTTCATCACTGTAATTGAAGGAGAACCATTCTTCATTTCAGCAGTACCAGTGAAAATAATCCTCCACAATGAGGGACAGACTGACTGGACTTGACCGGTTGGTTAATTTAACATTTTTGTGCAAAGGAAAATCATGAAATATTAAAAAGGTGCAGCAGGCATTAAATTCAAAACAATGGAGGTCATATTTAATACCAGCTTAATCACAAGCTAATGTGGCAGTTTCTTACAACTCAATTGACAACCTGCACCTGTATGATGAATTTAGTGAGAGCGAGATGTCTCACTTTTAAACGTCAAATTCACAGAGCTTTTAATAACTAGATAAACTAAGTGTATGTACTTTGCATGTAAAATTAACTTGACTGACTTAAGAATTAGAATAGACACTCATTCTCGAGCCTGGACTGAATGAATTAGGGCTGATAGAAGTAGTTTGCAATCCCTTTTTACACACCAAGTAGAAACACTTGCCTTATCTAGTTATTACTTAGCTCTGTGGATTTGACATTTAAAAGTGAGACATCTCGCTCTCATCAAATTCATCATACGGGTGCAGGTATGTGTATGAAGACCATAATTGTGAGACGATTACATTTGAAGGCCTATAGGTAAGAAAATTGTTATTTTGGCTGTTACATTACCCATTTGTACCTACTTATGTTTCTAGATTATTAGAAGTATGAACCAAAATAAGTTATTTTAAAATATTTACTTTAATAGGGTTCAGTGATATATTTATGAAAGTCGGTTGATAAAAACATATTGCGGCTGTTGATAAATACAATTAAAAAATTGAAGCGACTACGTTAAGTTACTCTTGATACGAGATAATAATGTAGACCATAAACTGTTATAAAGCTTTGAAGTCCGTTGTTGTATGAGTCAGAGACGGTCATTTGTCCCGTCCTTATATGATAGAGCTCTTCGACGAATATAATACTGTAGACAGTCATACGACAGCGATGGATCTATACTTTATTTATGAAAGACACATCTTCTCTAGTGTTCGTATCACAGTGTGCCTATCTGTGGGAGCGTACATGGCGGTGATAAACTTCCACAGTGATCTATACATCACTGACAACATTGCATGCCTACGGCGAATCAACTGTAAATAACAGCTACCAAAACAAGTGTATTACTGAATATTTTTTCCCTTCAACTCGTAATAACATCTCAATTTCGTGTCAATAAATAGTTATTTCAAAAATACATAGATGTACAAACCATGCCTAATAATAGGTACCTACCTATTCGCCACACGTAAATAATATTAAAATTACCTACTTAAATTTTCTTCTTATATTATTTTTTAATGATCTGAACTCGCCCTTTTTGCCCGTCTACAGACAAAATAATCGTCTTGAGCAAATATAGAGCGGACTGGAGGCTAGAGCACTGCCATTTGTAACCGTCTCTGGCTTTTAGGGTATGAGTCAGTGAGTCTGAGTATACACGCAAAATATTAATTACTTACACATGATATATCTATTTTAGGCACTAGGTGAGTCTCTTTAGGTATAGACTTTGCTTTTAACCGCCGCCATTTGCTTTTACAACATAAATATTTTTTCCCATCATGGCAGTTATTTTTATTTTATTACGTTGAAGACTTCTTTAGGTAGAGTAGTGTAGATCGGTGCCTACTTACTTTATTCCGCGTGAAATAGCTTATAGCCACAAAGGGACTATAAAACAGTCGTAATCCGCAAAGTGTGTAAAATACTGAATCACGTTAATAAAATTGGTATAAGTATATTGCTTCATAGGATACCTAAAGAAGTAGGTCAACGACGAGATAGGTACGTTTGTTACGATTGACACCATATTGTCGAAATAAATCAACCCCTTTTTAAGTAGTTAGCGTAGAGTCAATTTCACTTTTCTAGGAAAGCAAGCCGGCCAGCAAGCATGATAAGGAAAAGACCACCTGTCCTTGATAGGTAATTTGATTTGTTTAAAAACATAATGTAGAAAATATAGTTTTTTTAAATACTTGTCAATTACCGAAAAACCTATAATCTCTTTACGCAGTTTTAACTCGTACTTGGTCGAATTTGAAATATAAATTCAATGTCGTCTTATTTGCGGTAGTCAGGGTGTGTATTGTAAATTGAATAATATTCCAGTAATAGTCTTGTATTCGTAAGACAGAGTCAATATGAGGTCGGAGTACGTACGAAGTAAACGACAAGAAACGTGTCGATGGAGCACATTTGGTACAATCGCTGTCTGGGGACTGTGGTCCGGGCAACTCTCATCTCTATATACCTAATACCCACCCGCATTAGTATACAGTGGATCCTATCCTCTGGATGTTCTTCAAGTTTCTTGGTATGTCACTACAAATTACAGTAAATATCATTGTCTCGAAGTATCCTAATATTACTTATAGAAATAGAAAAAAATGTTAAATAAATACTCTTTTTGCATGAATATTCTTCTCAGAAGAACCAAGAAAATATTGTTTTCCGCTAACTTCAGTATTGATATTCATGTTTTGTATAGTCCCGATGAGCAAAAATTTTATATGACTACCTACGCAGAGGTCATTTTATTTACCGTGTATGTGTTTAATACACAAATCTGTGGTTTAATATGAAATTAACCGATTCTCCTTAGCATTGACAGGCCTCGGCAAAACGTGATAACTGCATTTTACAAACAGTAGGTAAGGAATATGGTATTAGGTATGTAAGAAACAGCTAGACAAGTAAGTATTTGTTTGCTAACATCAGTTATTCCATATCACATGTGGAAGGGTTTCCCATCGTCGGTATTCCGATCACGACTCAGCCGATTTTACAACCGGCAATTGAGGGAAAACTAAATGTGTCGCGGCCGTTCACAATAATACCTACTTACGTACCCCGGATTATGGCTTTCAATATCAGACTCTAGAGCTTTTGAAGTATTTTCCGATAAAATATCCACTTACAGTAGTTTAGTGGAGCTCTCTTTGAAAATTGAACCGGTCCTTGTTTGTGCAGGGTGGATTCGTGTATGACGTTGTACGTAGAAAATTTTGTGGACATGTACTTCAAACTTGAAAATAAGTATGAAGAATATAACACGCTATTATTGTTAGACACAGGTGTTGAGAAAATTAGATTTTATAATATAGAATGCAATGGCAATAACCTATTCTAGTTCTAACAAGGCGTTAGCTCTATTGGTAGCTAGAAGAAGGAATGTTGTTCCCACGGCTAAAAAAAAACATTAAGCTTAGGCATAGAATAACGAGTCATGAGAAGAATCCATCAATTACAAGTGTGTGCCGGTAGTAAAACAAAAACGAGCCAAAACCCCGCTGCATCCGCTCTTCTAACCCTCGGATTGTTGCCAAATCAAGGAATTGTATAAATTACCCATATGCCTAAAAATAGGGTAAATGTGACTCATAAAAGAGACAAATAAAAATTATTTATTCTTTGTGCTTAGATTAGTTTAGTTAACATGAGGATAGACGATAATGACTTACACTGTAGCACGTAGGCAGCAAGTTCCGCCGCAAGGTCGAAGCTGACGGGCAGTCGACCGCGGAGCACGTCTTGCTTCACTTGCAAGAACAACTGGTACCTGTACATTATTATAGGTATTATTGCCTCTGATTTTAAATAATATATTTATATGCGAGAAGGGTTGGCGTCAGGTAGGCAACCGGCCGTAAAACAAACGCCATATCCTTGGCAATATGATTTTCGAAAGAAACCATATTGCGCCGATCCCGATGATGATTGCACAGTGACGTGATTATAGGTTGTACATAATATATTTAAAACCGATTTTTTCAATGGTCAGTAGCGTAAACATGAACCTTTTTACGAGCCATTCGACTTTCGACTCGCGAGAGATATGACAGACGATAGCGTTACGGACTATCGAGAGGTTCGTGCTTGCCCCACAGATCTATGATTATCTAAACATAAATTTTATGGTGTCTTTGTCTAAAACTTATTCAAGATAGAGACAATATTAATGTTACCTATCCTTTAGATAGGCTTCAGATTCTACCATTGAAAAAATTTGATGATAAAATTAAAGCTTTTGAACGAAAAATTACGCCTCTTAAAAATACAGAGCTACGTGATATCAACATCAACCGGTTTTACAAAAGCTTATCAAGTAAACAATAACAGTCATTTCACAATGGATTTGGCAAATTGTTACCGTGAATTAGCGTTGACATGCCTTCGAGAAACCGGCTGTAATACAGATTTAAGTGAAACCTACGCACCGCATCGCCATTTAATATAGACAACTTACTAGTATGGTAAGACTATATATACGTACATTTTATTAAGGCTCGAGCACACCGGATGCGTCTGCGTGCACGTAAGCGTGGACGTACACGTACCTCTGAGTTTAATGTATAGAACTGTCACCGCTTGACGTCTATGCTTACGTCTACGCATACGCATCCGGTCTGCCCGTGACTATATAGTTCCATACATTACAACTCAGAGGTACGTATACGTCTACGCTTACGTGCACGCACCCGCATCCGGTGTGCTCGAGCCTTTATTCTTCAATGCCCGTGTTGCAAACGGGCTTTTAATTTATTACGAAAAAAGTAGCAAATTGCAAAGATGTCCATCTCCTGATGAGACCCACGCTGCTTTTCTTTGGCAAAGAAAATTAAATGTTCAACACAAAAGTATGTTGTGAATTCCTTGTAGAGTTCTCTTGAAGAAAAACCATTGACAATGAAAATTATAATCAGAATCTTTTCTTGAGGAATTTACATTTTAATTAAGGTTACAAGGAAGTTAATATTGTAGTGCATCGTTTTACGTCCACTTCCACACTTTTCACATTTGATAAAGTGGTAATGTAAAAAAAATAACAATAGCCCGAGCCATGGAGATTAAAAACTTTGTCAAACAGTACCTTTTATAGGGCAAATATCAATGTAATATAAGTATAAAATTCAGTCATCAAGCTGCTCCGAAACGGTTTGACTATTTTTAATGCCTCTAACACGCAATAAGCGATAACCACGCGAGCGGAGCCGCAGGCAACAGCTAGTATTTTATAAAAATGTGTTAAAATTGCTCGCGCCCACCACAAATCCAGACACCCTTCAAATAAAGACACTAATAGCCTAGATAGGGCAAAAATTTGCGACATTACAGAACTATAAATAAGTTGGAATTGTAGCTAGAGCTTTGTTAGGACTTGTTCGTGCCACTCCAAGTCGTTTGACAGTTACTGCTCCATAAACTAAGCTGAAGTTATTGTAAACAGTCTGTCAATACATTTTATTATCACAATAATAATAAATTGTTCATGGATTAGAATTGATTAAAATGTATAAAGTGCCTACCTACGTATCAACATGTGTTATTCACTTGTTTATGACCGCTACGGTTTTTGATCAGGCACAAATGATTATTTTTCACAGCTGTAAGATAATATCTGAGGAATATACTTATAGCCACCCATTAAACACGCTTTATATATTCATTAACAACATAGCAAAGACTGGGGGTCCTTAAGAGGAAATTAAATATTAAAAGACCATCATAGAGGGTTCTCAAAGATTTTACGAGTATTAAACAGCGGTTCGTACTTCTTTACCTGAGGAAAGACGTTATTCCCCCGCGGTACCCGGCACAGGGGAAGGGAAACACCGTAATAACGAAATTTTAATAAAACATGGCAGCATTTTCCCTCGACTAACGTTCAAACCCGAACACAAAGAGAAATAAGAATAATGAAAACTTTTCAAAAATTCCACTTAACTGACTTCGATTGTATCCATTGTTGGGAGTTTTAAAGTTTCATTTCTGCTTTCGAAATTAAAGATAGAATTTTTGGTGAAACAAAAATCATAATTTCGAAGAAATCACCCATAGTTAATTCTTATTCTTCATTGCATATACACAAAAGAATATAGCATATTATAATTATTAGTATACAAAGAATAAATTTTTAAGAAGTTATTTTCTAATAGTTTCCATGCTATAGATTAGGTAGACTTTCATTGAGATTGCAGCTGGAAGACAAAAAAATGTGTCTTTTAGCTCTGGCGAGCTGTTTACGATCTCATGAGAGCACTACACACCATTGTCCTCTTTCTCGGCTCACTTCGTTTAAGTCGTAAACTTTTAACTATCATCAATAAAAAGGAAATTATTTTTTTCAATCAATGGGTTCATTCGATGAAATGTTAGTATGTACTCAAGTTATGTACTTAATTGCACAGTTTTGTTACACCAATCAAACGAATAGCGACATTAATGTTTTCCTAAAACTGTTGATTAATTAAAATGTAGTTTCCAAATCGGAATTGCATTTTCGGAAACATATGCCGTTGATATTCTATATGGCCTTTCAAATACAGTATAATAAATATTGCATGATCTGTGAAGCAGACAGAAAATTAATTGCGTTCAATTCAAAAGCGAATATTTCATATGAATTAAAAGCAATATTTTGTTGTTTGAAGATTTTCTATGAAACGTATTATTCGGAGATACATGTGTATTAATACATAGCTCTTATTTATCATATTTTATTTTTAAATATCATTTTACATGATTTAAACATCGGCTACAAGTGCATAAAGCACAACTCGCTTTTTACAATATTGTACATTATTACCAATGTAAAATCTTTTTGCCAGTAGGTATAATAAATATCACGTAAAGCAATATAAGATCGTTGAAAATGTATGTTATTTACTATGGGTGCGCCCACCACCGGGCCCTACACCCTCCACTGACCCTCGGATCTGATAAGTCATAACTGCGAAAACAGGCACTTGCACTAACTACCTATACAATCGTCACGAGAAACCAGACCCGAGCACCTAGCATGCAAGATAATACATCGCACTAATTGTAACGCCTAATACAATTTCATGTATGTTATACCTACCTACTTATTATTAGTTTTAATAGTTGTGCTTTTTTATATAACGCGGCCGCTTAGGACATCATCTGCTTTAAAAAAAAACAATTTTTCTGTTCCCGCGGGAATTTTGGAAAATCCTTCCATAGTTTACCTTGGAACATTTATTAGCTACGTAATGTTTAAATTTTTTCGCGCAATGGCTACCTGCATGTAATTACTTTAGTATCTTTATAGCAAATTAACTGGTAATGCTATAAAGCATCCATAGTAACAAAACATCTATAGTAACATTAATATAACTCTTATAAAATAAACTCTGGGAGACTAATGAAAACCAACATGTCGGATTGATTGTCGCTACACTTGTCAGTTCCCATGACACTGGGAGTGTCTCGGGAACATCTCAGAGTGCCTCACAATAAGCTCTCTGTAATTAAATAATGATACAAGCTTCTAGATATTATATTTAATTAGTCAAGTAGGCTCAGAGATTGATAGATATCCTTTGAGTTCATAACTATGTAATAAGTGTGTAGAATTAATTTAATTACAAAACATTAAACTATAAAAGTATTTATTAAACGTACGTTACTTCTATGAACCTTCTAACTCTTCCCATATCTTTTTCCACTGCAATAATAACTGTAGGTCAAATGCGTGACTAAAGTGAATGGGTAATCTAGATATAATCCAATCTAAACGCTATTACTGTATTAATTTACTCTATATCATCCATAATCGTGATTCGTAATCTGATGTATTGACAAGCATTAATTTGGATAGATACATAGATGACTGAATATAGGTAGATAAATTCAATAAGCACCTAGGCCTGTACCAGAATTTTTATACAAAATAGCAGTCATCCGGGAGTCTATTTCCCTTTTTTCCCGTTTTCGCAAAATAATTCAGCTTCCTATATACCCAGTATGAAAATAAATTTCATACTATTCTAATACAACAAATACTTATACTGGTTATATGACTTCTGTGTCATTGTAACATGATTATAACTTTAACAATGGAGCATCTACGTCTCACGGCCTGTACCTCTATATTTAATTGCTGAAGTAGTGTGAATAACCCCGATTAACGGTTGATAACGTAATTAAAAATTGTTCTTTATATTTTTACTTTCAACATCTTATATTAAGCATAGGTAGGTACCTACTTACACAGATTATAGAACAAGTAGTCTATGCCTAAATACAAATGGTCGTAGCGTAGAACATTATAAGCGTTCACTAATGAAAGAACTTCAGACTATAAGCTAGGAACTTATAACTGATCATTTTAATCTGCCCCCGCTTTGCTAAGCGTGACTATGGGATCTCCTTTCTGATCATAGAGTTCTGGCTACCCCATTTCGGGAACACAGCTGTAGGTATACATAATATGTATGTATGACTATGTATGTATGTATGTAGGTACACTAAGAAACTTACCTACGTTTGAAAAGCACAGGACACCTATTATCATACAAGGTCTAATAAAAGTCCTCATAAACATCTCGTGTCATCGGTCATAAGTGCTCGACGTGCTTGTGCATTATGAAAATATAACCGTTTTGGGTCAAAATTGTGTATGCAAAGTGTACCTGGATTTCCTTTTATTTTAAGAGCATTTTCGCACTTTAAATCCATGAGTACATCTTCACATAGTTTTATCTTGGAAACATGGAACAGATGTAATTGAGAATTGTGATAATCAACATCTACATTAATGTAACGTACACGTTAATGACTAGTAAAATATCGTAAGCCGCCGAGCTTGCATATAAATGATTATGAAAGTACATATATAAAATGAACTATCGTTTACGCTTCTGACACAAGAAGCAAATGAAAGTTGATTTCTGCTTATCTCTTCGGGAAAAAAGGTGTGATGTTATACATATGGTATGTATGTAAAAGTTGTTAGAGCAGCTCCTCATTGCTCCTGCTTCATAGTCAGTAATATCGCGCAGAAAGGAGTCGACGTAGCTGCGCTGAGTGTGCTCTCTGCACAGATGTGTTTTATTATCACTTCTTACCCGACATTACGACATATTACTTATATATGTAGTAGTATAACTAATATTTATGTAGAACATAGTTAAAACGGCATGCCGGTATTATTTCATTACTATGTTCATCATTAGATAGAGTACTGGTTATATGTATGGTTAGCTCTTTCCAAATGGTAAATGAAATGTTTGAGGATAAACATGGGTTACCCTTTCATGGTTATCCTAAACTGATGCATTTACCTACCGCAAGATGCTGATCTAAAGAAAAAGATTCATTTGATACTCATAAACTGAGGTCTTAAAAGCTTTGAATAAAATAAAGCCATGTTAAGAGAGCTTCGTTATGTATATAAGCACTCGTAAGTCCATTTTACATGTCGGTGAGACAGATGCCCTCGTGGCGTACATCAAACGGCATGTGCTCATGAAATGAATGCCGCATAAAACAAATTATATCTTTTAATGTTAATGTTCAGCCGTTAATATGATTTTCACATGCAGTTAGCGGTTTTGACTAGAACATATAAAAAACATATTCTCGTTCTAAACTAGAATACTAAAACTTTTTAAACAAGTTTATTTTTAGAGTAAAAGTGAAGAGCAACGGTATCGCCATCTGGTGATACTCGTATATTTGCATTTTTCAAATATTTTTTTAATACAGAGCCACTTGCACTCTTCGGGGCGTTTAATTTGCAATAACTGATATAAGTGGCATACGAGTATGAACACCATTCTGTATGTAAATGAAGAAGATTATCCTTTTCTTTACCATATTTTATTAAGCGTAGTCACAACACTCTGTCCGTTATTCTTTATACGTTCATGAGTTCAATATAGTCTTATTATTATGCTAATTTGTAAACATACAGAATTGTTTACAGACAGTCGAATTGGATTTCGAAGAGCTGCATATCTGTTGCATTTCCTATTTAGACTGCTTTCCAAAACAGATAAAGAAAGATGTATCATACTCGTATTGTTAACTTACTTAGGGAGTTCTCTATCTTCGTAAAGTTTAAATTGTATTTATTTATTCATAAAAAATACATGTTGAATTTGGTTTTTATAGTAGGTACCTGCGAAAGATTATAAAAGATTATAAAGATAGACCATTTATAGATAGATATTATTTAAATATTTACAAGATGTAAATACCTAACGCTGTGATTTTGCCCTTTTATTTTTGGGTGTTGAGAACTAATTCCAATAGTCTATTCTGCTTGTTTAAAACTAAAGTTGATTACCAACTTACCTGGTGATTTCTTCTAATAACTTGCAAGGGTCAGCCGCGTAGAACTTGACTCCGAAGTAGAACGTATGATGCTCAGATCCACGCAGCTGACGCCGCAGGCGCTTCCCCGCATCCAGCCAGTGCTAATAAAAAATATAGGTATATAAGAAAACTATAGAATATCTATGCTAAACAGATTTGGAGACTACATCTTTATTATAGTCTTTGCATATTAAGAAGCAGTTAACTATAAATTTATGTTAATGATTTAATTTATAGAAATTTAGGTTCAGAATTGATTCCGTTACTATTCATGTTTATTGATTACCAGTGAAGTAGTTTATTTAGCTCGACAGGCCAGAGGTATAAGCTTGGGTAGAGTAGTTTTAGTGTATTAGACAGAAAGTTTTACTAAAAGAGATTCAGCTAGGAGAGAGTCTAAAAGATACGTATCAGATTATTTAGACACACCGTATAAATTGAACTTATTAATTAAAGCTTACCGTCTGGTTGTCTTGATCCACATAGCGTAAACCGAAATAGGCGGTCTCCAAAAGGTCTAAATGCTTAAAAACCACATCCAACAGCGCCTGGCCCGTGTTGTTATCCTGCGAAATAAATTAAAACAACTTTATTGCGAGCTAATATGGAACAAATTCTGTACGAGATCTCAAAAAGTTGGCATGGAAATAAATATGTTTCGTAATTTGCTGGATTCATTCAGCCCCAGGGCTTAAGTAAAAAAACAGAGGCTACAATCTCCTCAACAAAATTACATTTGTACTAGCAACGGTATTTTTATAAAACCTTTGAGCTTCAACTTAGGGACATGAAAAAGGTATGAGAAGAAAATTAGTTTCGTTTGCTCGGAAGCACAGAAATATGTAGATCGTTACCGATATCGAAAACGAAAAAGAGCGATATTCAAATGTTGGAAAGCAAAAATATTCCGGAATAAATTGATCTCCCACGTTTGGAGGCTGCCTCCAATTAGCATTCCTCGATGGCTGGCTTTCCACAATTAAGCTAATTCGCACGCGATGGACCTGTAAGACCAGTAGTCGAGTTTGGTGCGTATTGGCAGACATGGCAGCATAATGAGGGGTTCCGAGGAAAGGAACTCTCGCGCACACGGTATTGTGGGGCCACACTATGAAATCGGTACGCCACTTAACTTAGGAAAACATTTTATTAATGATTTTGGTAATGTTAACAATAGTTACAACAGCAAAATAAATACTTTATTACCTATGAAACCTCTGGACTTTTTTATTAATATTAATAATGTGCTCCAATATTGAAAATCTGTAGCAGATATAGAGCAGTGAACGTGCACCCAGGCATACAAAACCCTACAACGATCAGTCAAGAAAGCTTGCGTGTCTGCATAGACATCGTGACGTGTTATTTGCACCATACAATTGGAATTCCATCCAAAAGTGGTAATTAAGGATAAGCCTACTGTGCAAGCTATTATTTGACTCGTAATTTGGGATCTTTAAATCTGTGTTCCTTCTTTTTGTATTTAATTTGGTATTTGGTTTATATTATTACTAGGTACTACAATTGATTTGACTATAAGTACCTACATGTAGATATATTTGTCATCATGAATTTTTTGAAATTTTATGAGAAACTAGCGGACGCCCACGACATCTTCCGCATGAATTTACTTTTTTAATTGTATGTGTTATTCTGATGTATAAGCTACATAACTGCCAAGTTTTAACAAAACCCATTCAGTAGTTTTTGCGTGAAACGCTAACACATATCCAAACAACCATTATCACCATTTGAGTCCAATAAGCGCACTATGAGAGATGAGTATATTTTAACTAATTATCATTAAAGTTGATAACTAATATAGTAGTATAATCTCAGCACACGATATATAACAAAGACACTGAACTAACTTTTTAAACAACGTCTCTGAGTACGGCAGCGTAAGTCTTTGCAAGGTGCAAATATCGTAATAATATAGTAAAGATTTTTCCGACGTTTTGCAAACTTATTTTAGTATGAATGAAGTACATATATTGGTAGGTACAGTTCAGTTGAGTATAAAGAACACAATATTAAAAATAAAAATTGGATAGTAGCAATTACTTGGTAAATACTTACTTGAAAAGGGCACCCTCCAGGGTATACCACTAGTAATTCACAAGTAAGTCACAAGTACATATTGCTCGCCAAGGGTTTGTACTGTGGGAATATTGCGAAACAGTTCGTTGAACTGAATAATAAATGATTTAATAACAGAGCGCGATTGCTCCCACGGACGAGGCGATGTTCGAAAAATAACAAACGATTTCTGAAAAACCAGCCGATGTAGGCAGGTTACACACGCAATGCCGCTGGCCTTCGTAGCCAGATAGTTCTGTTTACCCTTCAATATTTTACAATTAATTGCATAATAAACCCATATAAATTACATATCTGTTACTATATTTTGTTGTTTGATCGACAAATAAAGGGAAGGGTATTATACCTTAATATTTAATCAATTCCATTTGATATGGGTATTACATGCGTGAGCTCTATAGATATATATGACCTTCTTATGATTTCATTTTAGATATAATTTAATATTCATTAATCTAGATAAAATTGAAGAAACCATCAATACACTACTAAAAAAAGTTATCATTGAAACATAATACAATACAACAAACAAAAAATTATATATTTTATATAGGGTAAATTTTTTTTTAAATCGTATCTTGTTTACAGCTGATCTCGTTCATTTTTATAGCAATAAAAATCACAAAACCCAAACTGAACAAGCAGTAGCCATCAGTACCAGCAATACAGAAGGAGACAGGAGGTGCATCTACGCAGCGGGCCGTGAAATGCCGTCGACTCAATTTGCGCCAGAATCGACAATGCCGGCACACTACACAATGACCGGCGACATCCAAGCTGTCTTGACATTAGGCGCGAACAGCAATTACTGTGCATTTTCCCCTTATTTCGAGTCTTTTGTATCGTTCTCGTTCGACAAAATAACACTCCCATTCCCATACAACAAAAGACCGATCATATGAGATTGTAAGCATCTTACGATATTTATTTTTCTTTACGGTAGGTAAATAAATAAATAAAAATAAAGGTATGAATAGATTTAGAAAATTGATGCATTTGCCAGAACAAACTTAAAATTGGTTTTTCCAGAAATAACTAAAATTAGTTTGCTTACGAGTATGCGGTGAGATCAGTCAAGCGTCTTCCTCTTACCTATAATTTTCTGTAATAATACGGATATTAAGGCAATTATGGGTCCGTCAAATCTAAAAATCGAAGCTCAATTCATAATCGATTCAAGTATAGCCCGGTTAGCGACCTGTTTCAATGTTATATCACGATCAAACCGACCTTTAATATCCAAATGAAATTTTTGCGGTGCTACTAATACGCGTTTAAAGTTACACACCTGTTAAACGCGACATTTAACTGTAAAATATATGGAATATCTGTCAAATTTAACATTGTTTAGCTTATACGCGAACCTACCTAAGTGTAGAGCTTATATCATCATAGAAACACATAGGTAATTAATTAAAGTTCCATTGGGGCCCAAATATCCAATCTAATAAAAATAGGTATATTCAGTATGCTGAATCACGAAAATAATAAATCACTACATTTCAGGACCTTTTCCCAGAAAGAGAAAAGTTGTCGCCACGAATCCATTTAAGACAAATGCCCCTTTGTAGATAGGAAAACTGTGAGTAAGGGACGGAAGGAGGCGATTTATCTAAAATATACATACAATTTAGCGGGAAACGTCGAATTCGTCTCTTCCACTTTGCCCAAATTGGATGATTCCAGTGTCGTATATCTCGTAACTTGTTTCAGTGGCGAGTTTCGGGTGTATGCCAAACAAAGCATTTGTGGGACTTTCTCTGTTGTTTATGGTTATGACGGAGTTATGTAAGTACATCTGAATTGCCGGGTGTTCGGCCGGAGCCGGTGGTCTTATGTGTCGAAGTTTGCAAAAGTTTTAGATAATAGAGATTGCGAAGCGTCGCCCATTATTCAACGAGTGTTAGATACTGCCAGCAAAGTTATCGAGTTAGAGCTCCGAACGAGTTTTATGCATACTGGGATTAGACAGCCGCGTTATTTTGATCCATTTTGCGTTAGATACAATTAATGACAAAAGTGTTGTAATAGACTGATAGAAATAATCTTAACTCTATAAAAAAATTGCATCATTCAAATAGTGCGTACTGACAACGGAGGTATACATAAATATTGTTAATATTAGGTTTTTTTTTATATTAAATATGCTTACGCTTGATCACAACGCGCCTGATGGTAAGTCTAAGATGCAGCGCGTCACCGTTGCAGTCTAAGATGGAGCGCGCTTGCCTAAAAGAAACCGGTTCACTCTTTAACCTTAGATGTAAGATATTAAAAATCTAAAACCTCTGTTTAAAAAACACTTTTACTATCTACGTACAAAATTTAATAAACATCTAAAAGTACATGTCCAATTTTTCCAGAATCTCTTCCACGTTTGCTCTAGTGTAAAATATTTAGACGTAGCGCCGCGACGACGTGCTCATTATAAACGTTACGGCATGTTTTAGTGTAGGACGGAAGTACACTTCAGAAAATCGTTTACCGTTAATGGGACTTAGTAGCCAAGGGTAAATAAGACGGGGACAGAGCATGTCGCGGCAGGACGACTCACATTCACCTCGACAATGCCAGCCAAATACAATTTAATATTCATAGAGTCGACGTACGATTCAGTGAATTCTTAGTTCGCACCTTGGACCCGAGCCTCGCATATAAAAGACCTTCCTTGAGCCCCTGGGTGTACTTCAAATAATTCGTCTCGGAATAACGTTGAGCTGCACTTCAAAGTAAAGGTCGAGATAAGGAGAAAAAATACACGCGTTATTTCGTAGAAACGGGAAAATTGAAAAATGCCGTCGCGTCGTGTCCGCCGGGAGTCGGGACGTCTGCGGCGGCTAAGGTCGAATCCGCGATCCCTTGCCAATCTCCCCGCACCGCAAATGTGTGCAAGTTTTATTACAAAAAATATTACCCTGCGAATATTTTGATAGCGAAAGTTGTTGTTTCGCCTTGATCACCATAAACGGATAAGACCGGAACACGTGAAACATAAAACTTTTTGAGTGGTATAAAACTATTATTCTTAATAGTTTGACGCTCTATTGCTTTGATTTTATTGGATTTTTATGCACTTCCAGATTGTGAATGTTGAAAACAATAATGAATAATACCTATGGTTTGAATATTTGTGTTTCCTTGATATAAGTAGGTATGTACTTAATGTAAAATCTATAAAATTCCTGATTAATATTGAATTAGATTTAAAGATTAAAGAAATAATAAAGAAAAGACAGAGGTGACATCACACATAGGTCGACATCATCACATCGATGGCAATTCCTTTGATGTATTTCCATTGGGATAACTAAGTCATGACGTCAGAGTGCCACACCTTGTTCTATTGTGTCAACAATAAACCGTTTTACTAGCCCTAAAGGTATCGGAGTACTAAATTCTCACCTGTATTTCATGGAGCAGTTCCCTCTCGTCCAAGAGGACGACGCGGCAGGCCAGCGTCCGCGGCGCTGGGCACAGGCAGTCCATCATACTGCCGCCCGTCTCTGAAACAAACATCACATCATACAGACATACGGTTGTGTTTCCGAAATGGGGAAGCCAGGATATTTCAAAAGAAATCCCACCGCCACGTTTAGCATTGCGGAAGACAGATGTAAATAACTAGTGACACGTTCGGAGCTTGAGAGAATGCCCGAGTATCAGATAAACTTATTATTTACCTATATATCGTATACATATTCAACGTAAATAAATGAATATATATGTTACACTAAGATCAAGTAATAAGTTGAAACATTTTCATCAATCAATGTATTTTTGGCGTCGCAGACAGGGTCACTAAATTGGGAGATTTTCTTTCATGGATAGTCACTACTTATTTATAAATATGAATCGAACTGCTACGAGTAGAACTTATATGTATATTGTATTATACCCCCAAACATCTGCCTCATTCGTTAAAGTCAATATGTTAACTATAGGTATTATCTACCCCAATTTTTTTCATATTTGATTGAAATAGGTATAACATATTCGTTTGAGTACTGAGTACAATACAAAAACCATATCATACAAATAAAAATATTTACCTTTGTATAGAATATTCAAAATTAATTAGTAGCAAACTACACACGACATAAACGAACGGTGACCGTAAACTGCTCGGGGCTATACACACAGCCATACTGCGCCATTCATAACTTTAATCAAACATACAAGCCACCCGAGCGATTTTACAAATTTCGATATATTCGATACCAATGCCACATTCGATAACATTTTAATAATTAATCACTAAATTGCGACATACCAAATTGTTTTCGATGTCAGCAATTTCACTCATTGTAATCGTTTAATTTCCCAAACCTATGTTTATATGAAGCACAATTATGTTCATTTAAATTTTGACTAAACTTCAAAAAGTTTCCATGCCTATCTATCCCATACTTACATGCAACAACTTTCAGATGCAATCTCTGCGAACGCCTAGGTAATAGAATAGTAGAGTGTAGCAATGCTCCTCTTATTATGGTTTGAAAAGATACAGCTACTTCTGAGCGTTGTGAAGAAATTAAAATCCAGTAGCTTTGTTGGGTAAAGGATTCCACACGGGTTGTTGACATAGAGGGAGGGCAAAAACGCGTAGTATTTCCAAAGACAAACTTACTTATGGTTCTATATAAAGAGCTTTTAAATTATTTAGCTTTACTACGAGACTACAGGTTAGGCCAGGGGTATACATCAGGCAAAGAAGTATTTAGAAATATTCTTATTTAAAATTGCGAAATTTGGTTTTTAATTTAGATTTGGAAGTAAATCCGAACACAACACTGCAGTTGCGTCATGTAATGTATCGCCCGCTAACGAATTAAAGAAGCGTTTCATTGAATAGGGTTATGAAATTGTGTTCAGCGAAAAATACACAGCATATAAATAACTGAATTTCCAAAGGACTCCGAAGCTATAAAAGGTAACTAAAAGTTATGCATCGTCATCAAATGAATTTTCCCCTGAAATTGATCATTGCATCTAGATGGCAAAGTTTACCTCCTATAAATTTTCTCCTGGAATGTATCTTCAATTTTGTCAGTATGTGGTATTTTGCTAGAAAACGCAATTTGCCGCAGGTCCATCCAGTCAGTCGGCGGTCGGACACTGAGTGGCGGTTTACGATGCATTGCTGAAGGGAGAATGGACCGAGTTGTCTCGTGGGACGCAATACAAATGCAGACAATGTCCCCCTCGATTGGTCAACAGGTTGAAATTGATGTATAGTCGTAACTAGGGACCATAATCGATGACAAGGTACTATTAGGTCAACTTTTATTCATAAATTTTAATTATCGGACCAGAGTTTAGACAAAGTAATATTATATATATACCGATCGAATCGAAGTTCGTCTTCGAAATGTTTGCTCTCATAGAATAAGCTTTCATTTTAGTCTAATCACGTGATAAAGTATCGTCATGCGAAATGATACATTGCAAGCATCTCAGTACCTAGACTATAGGTTTGCTTTCTTTACAGCCAATCTTTATACTTAGAGATCGTGATCATGCATCAATCAAATCCATTGCTTTCATAAAATATTTGAAAATTGAATCAAATCCACCTATTTATGATGATGTATTGATCTCTAGCACTTGGTCATTAGTGACTGGTATAATGATTTCAAATCATAAAGGAAATTATGAACAAAACAAACCTGTCAGTGTTTACATCCTAAATAAACGATATAATACCGTAGTTAGCGCGACATTATCATCTAGGAATCTATGTTTACAAAACATAGTTAAGTATAAACTTCCGGTTAATATGTTAGTAAGTGTACTAATACTAACTTGGTACCCACATAATGTATAGGTACACTCACGCAGGTAATGTTTAATCATTAATTTTCTCGAGACAAAGAGTAACCCGCTAAGTTTACATTGCGATCACAGGAACGAGGTATGCGGAGGTATGATACGAGTACTATTCTCAGGGGATGCTATACAAGCACAGACTGTGTTCACTGACTGGGCCGGATTGCCAGCATGATGGTAAGAGGCACTATCTAATGTTTCCAATTTGCTACAGATGGTTACATACTCTAATGAATACTTAGATGGGATGAAAGTATAAATAATGACTTTACTATTCAATATCTGTCAGATTATTTGTTTTACTATAATGATACACAAATCATATTAATACGAATCTCAAAATACTTTCATTGAAGAAGAGGTAAAAAAACATCCGAGTCAGCAATAAGATAATTTTGTGCGTAAATAAAGACTCGGTATATTTAGATGGACGTAAATTTACTTAAAATAACTTCACTTAGGTACTTTTCTTTCATTAGAATATTTCCTTATAGAGAAAACAATTAGTTATTTACACAAGTAATACAAGACGAGCGAGATTATGTAAAGTTCGTTTATCCAACCATTGTTCTCCTATTTCAAAGACGGTTTACATTAATTTATTATGGAGCTCATTAATGTGTATTGCCTTTCATGTTTTATGATCCTAACTGTACTGTAACATACCTACAGCTAAAATATGAATAGTTTTATCGTAATGTGAAACATCCACATTTCAAATTCTAATGAAACTCAGACTGCACGTTACAGGACAACTTCTGGGTGCTTTGAAACACACATTACGTTATTTAGTCAATTATTTCGTGAAGCAACTCCGGTATTTCATCCACAAAGCCAGAAGTTGTTGGAAGTCAATTAAGGAGTTATTTGCAGTCAGACTCAATAGTAAAATCACCAAAGGGTTGGCCGAATCCAAATATATCCTCGTTAAAAGTTAGACCGGGGTGCACAGCTCTGTTTTAACAATTTTATTTTAATTAGTAGGAGGAAAGTTAATAGACGAACTTGATTCCGCTGCTTTTTTGCTGACGAATACGGTTTGTGTTTAAAGAGTTTTTGTATTAATGCTTGAACTGTGTAACTTGTTTAACTTATAAAATAGAAACCCCTTTTCGTTAATTCTAATACAAATCCTTTCAAAGTTTTAAGTAGCTACCAAAATATTAGGTAATCCGAGAATGCAACATTATAACTTTTCTGACTCCAAACAAGAAGTCGAAATAAGAAGTTAGAACAAACAATATGAAGCATCCATACGAGCCATTAATCCCGACGATCCCGGCACAGATTAGTGCTGTGCGCTATTACCCGCCCCCACACATACAAAACGTTTACTCGCCTTTGTCTGACTCGCAAAAACTCCCGATTGACATCGTGGCTTCGAGGTGCACGCCCGCAGCACCCTCAACCCCACTCGGTGATATTTTTCTCTTTTGTTTGATCGTAATGCTCGATAGTACCACATGTGTCGCGTCAATATTCCCGCGCGCCGAGATAACATTGGAACAATAATCACTCATGTTCCCATGTCGGTTTTCGCATCGCGGATGCAACATTACGCTTTTTACTGCATTTCCCGAAGAATTGAATTCAATAAAGATGTAGCCGAGACTTGAAGGAATCGCATTACATGTGCATAACAAACGTCTTGAAACAGAATACAAAGGACAATGTTTTCACTATTTCTTTATAAAAATACTTACACAGAAACATTCTGAAAAGTAACAGAATATTTTGATTTTCCTTGTCTTGTTTGGATTAAATATATCAGTCAGTCGGGACTTGTTCTTATTACAGTAAAGATAGTCGTAATAATGATGTTCCGGGAATAATGTAGAGGTAATATAATTTTCGTGGAAGAAACAACTGAGTTGAGACTTCAAAGTGCTGGTGGCCGCATTTTTATTGTCAAAGAATTATTGGATTTACTAACTAAACTTTTGTTTCTGTTAATTTACTGCCAGAGACAGGATTACAAACTATTACCTAAGCATTAATTTTCTGAAACTGTCTAAAGTGTGAATAATACGAAACTAACTAAAAGTTGCCTTAGATATAGCTTTGATAGTAGGTAATACGAGTACGAGAAATACCGTAGTTTTACTGCTGTGAGAGATCTAGTTGTATTGTTACAAGAAAGTGCGAAGAGAGAGTCGGTGTTGTAGGAAATAGAACACAGAACGATATTTAACAGAACGAAGATAACAAATACCGGTTGAAATAATAGTGATATTATATAGGTAGATGGATGAATGGTAGCGGACGCAGGCGCATGCCTACACGCACGCCACCGCGCATAATGATGTGTGCGACACGACATCACAGCTACTAATCAACACAAAAAGCTGAATAGGGTACAATGGAAGGTCTGTAGATATTTTTGATGACATCCTTCCTAGGTATATTGTATCCGTAGGTTATATAAATATAGTATACGTTTACAACTACCACTGGAAACAGAAATACGCAGCCAAAATGCTGACATGGCTCTGGTCAAATTAATTTTCCATCGATTTTTTGGCTTTCAAAGACCAGTGTTTATTCGAGTTTCCAAGCTCTCCATAATGAAAACAAAATATTACATTGAATGGCGCTTGTAATGAGTTATTTGATTTGTTTATATCCGTTTCGATATTAATTGACTGCAATGATTTCCAATCAATTTCATGTTAAAGGTATTCTACAGTCTCGCCATGGCTACAAATTGTGAATATTAGTTCGTTTGACTAGCGAGTCGTGAATATTTTGAACGTTTCATCGCACTGACTTTGTGGTAAATGTAATGTTCGCTGACTCAGTCTATACAGTGTGGTATTATGATATCTACTATAAAGGTAACGAATAGTTTCAGCTATAAAATAATCATTTGCGTACATGCTCGCACTGAAGTTGTAACAGCATACCTACAGGATTTGATTTATACAATTACAATCAAGAGCACGTCGATAGTAAACTTTTTATTATACCGAATCGGAGAAGACCTGTCGATACTGTTTCTATTAAGTCAAACGACCCAACTCGAATTTTATACGGTAATATCTCGCACGCGGGCAGCGTGAGTTGCATGTACGTGTTGTTTACACTCGTGGCGTAAAACGGTTTGGGTTTGAAATCGAGAAGCCATATCTTTTCGGACGTCGTAAAGCTTGCACAACGGCTCGAACTTCTCGAGCTTCCAAACGGTACCTACCTGTTCACCCTCGCCTGCTAAGTGAGCTATCAACATCCACCCCCGAACTTGCCTCGCCGATACTAAAATACATTTCACCCACGTCCACATAAAAGTAAGAAAATCGTATCCTGCGGTTTTACGATTGTTGTTTGTTTCACGAAAGCCGCTCAGATTGAGTCTACACAACCTTGTTACACACAATACATTGACAGAGCACTTTTTCATGTTTCAACAAACATTGCCACCTATATAAGAAGGGTATTATATCCTTGAAAAAGTAAACAGATGACTTGTATCCGAGTAGGTTGGGCGGGTGCCAAAACGCCGAGCTGCGAACTGCTTGGGAACGACATAATATCGGCGACATACGTTGAACGTGGCAAATTGCTACAAGTGCTATTGAATTTTAAAAAGTTCTCAGTAGGTATAAAGCCACCAGTACGCCTCTTCGCACCATACGAAATTACTCGGATCATGCCCGCATACTTAAATCGAGGCTGACTCAGAGATAATCTGTTCCAACCTCCGAGCTTTCGAACGATTCGACGGTTAATGCAGTTTTAGTTCTTTTTTAAATTAGTAGGTACATTCATTATGAGTAATTTCTTGGCTCAAAGATTATGGCAGGTAGCCGGGGGCTCCGCTGGCGGCGCGGCTATGATCAGAGGCGTCTTAGACCACGTGAGGCTCACTTCCATACTCCGGTGTGTCCCGCCCACAGTTTAACATTTTTTTAACTTGCCTGGGAATTAATAGTTCGTGGTATTGTTTTTTACGTGTAAGTAATTATAGAGTCGTTATATATTTGACTTATAAATTCGACCCGTCTATCTATTGTTTTGTTGGCCACTTTGATGAATTGTGTAGGGTCATTGACACAATATTTGTACGTTTTTACACTATAAATTGTGTAATGTTATAAACAATAGGCGTGTATTGCCGGAAGCCTTGCATGGTGTAAAGGAAACAGGATGGGAGTCGGAAACTTGTACGATAATATCCGTGTTAATTAAAAAGTAGCATATAAGGATTCTTACAGATTCATCAGATTCTAAACAAAGCGGTAAATTTTTCACCTATTGTGATTTAAATTGGCTTATTATTATAAATTTTGCTTCATTAGTAAAGAGTAATATTGTAAAATGAGTGATATTGTAAAAAAAATTAAGACTTCAGATCATCATCATCGTCAGCCTATTGCAGGCCACTGCTGGACGTAGGCCTCCCCCAGGGCATGCCACAAGACTGCCATGGGGGGTATTTGCCCTTAGTCACCACGCTGGGCAGGCGGGTTGGTGACCGCAGTTTGTATTTTTGGACTATGTTGTCAACACGGGAGGCGCTACTGCCCACCTCCCGGGAACCCTTAATCGCCTCGTACGATACCCACGGACAGACATGGAGTGGTACGAATTCTACTCTGCCAGCACCACGCGGCTTATACATATATATTTTATTTTTATTTCTCGAATAATTTTACACGTTGTTCATTCATAATGGTCCACTGGGTTGCTCTACGAGAAATATTATGAAAACAACATGATGATAAACCTTCCTCCTAATTCTAGGGTTGAACTCTATCTTTTGTTAAGTACCTGCTTGGAAACTCTCATAACTACAAGTTAAATGACTTTTAATAATTGTATCGCTAAGAAAATATTTGAAAACCAATATGTCCATATCTATATTTTATTTAACCCGTAGGAACTTTATCAAATTGTGGGAAGGTGCTCCAGGACTTGTTGCTACAAATTGATTTAAAAAGGTAGGTAACCTACTATCTACTTCATTACAGACGCTAAAATACTATTGACACTTGATATAACTTGCAGAATAATCAAAGTTTGCCTAAGCAAAATATATCCCATCCTTAATATTAACGAAACAGAACCTTACAAAGTTATAATATTCCCAGCCCGATTAACATATTCACAGTTCAGAGACTCCATCTATGAGTGAGCAACTAACGAAGAACCCTTCTGAAACTTCTCTTTGCGATCGCACTCGCTTTGTGAATTAAAAGAGCCTTGCTAAAACAGCCCTTAATGAATTGCTTACGTTGGAAATCCGTAAGTTTCCGCCACAATAAGCCCGATGTGAATGTTGCCCGCATGTCGACAGAGAAAATTAAATAACAACAAAACTTTACAAAACTTCGCATGCGAGAGCAGCTCTCTCTTGGCAGTTAGGCACTATTACCTGTAGTTCATTCGATTCTTATTGAGACTAACCACAAGTATTCTTTGATGGTCGAAGAATTGACACTTGAAGACAATAATTATGCAATTTAATGCATATTGAATGCTTTCTTGTTTTGAGAGCTAGATTCCGTGAAAAATGGTTAAGGAAGAAACTGTCCGTTGGCTGACATCTAGTGACGCTATTTTGTCGAGAAAAATATTTATTTAAAGGCTGCTTATTACGAAAAGGTCGCATTTTCACTGCATAAAACAATTTCAGTTTTCTTTGAATATACGTCTACCTTAAACATAAAACAACCTTAACTACGAAACAACTACAGTCTCCTCGTATTTCCAACATAATTGGCGATGAGTTGAGATTTTTATTTAGTCTTATGTCATCATAGAGGGAAAATCGACAATGGGCCCGGGTCCACAAAAATGACGTCCATTCTGCGCACACGATTATTGAAACGCTTTGACGAGCACGATTCAATCTGGTAATCGGAAATGGGCGCTGCAACAAAGGTCCATTGTATGGACGACGACGCCGCGAATATCCAGTGGCCTGACAAAACACTGCCTCTGAATTTGAAATTAGACATGTCGATCATAGCCTGTATGTGCTATTGGAATAGGCTGTATGCGTAAAATATTTTGATAGAAAAAGTGTTTGTTTTGAGAATGGCATCATTAACATCTCTCGCGCTATACAAAATCCTTTATGATTCGGCAGTTCTGGCTACCACATTTCGAGAACACAGATGTGTGTATATGTATTTATGTAGAATAGCAAAATTACGAAGATATATTAGTAAATAAGTTAATCATACTCTCTTTGTGATTAAATAACGGTGGTACGTATCAGATTATTCGATTGGTCTATTGATACAATGGCTCTAAAAATATCTTGTCGACGTCCTTACAAAGAACCAAGACTGCCCTTCCCAAGGGTCCCTTTAGGATGAGTGGACCCCATTACTAATCTGGTTGAGGACAAGGGCCACTTGACCCCACGAGGTATCGCTGACTGCAGACTTTCTAATCAAACTGGAGATTATCGATCCAGAGAAGTGAGCAAACAACTCAACATGCTTTAAACATGACTTCTAATGGTTACCACTTCAACGCATGAGATAATACTTACTGTGAGATTTCGAAGTGCATAAATTCCAATCTTAAATGCAGATAGATGAGATAGTATGCATTAATTATTAAAAGTTTGATATACTAATTGATTCGAGAGGAAGGTTTGTATCATAAATAAATATAAGAGAAAAAATGTAAGCGGGAAACTATCTAGATAAATATGAAAATGTCTTCAAAGGTGGGATCAAACTAAATATTAAACGTATCGTTCATTCATTATTATTTAAATTGATTCCTTGAGATTTGTGTAGGAATTCTCGTGAAATAAATCACAGAGATTGAGACTAGAAATTGTGTGAATGATTTCACGAGATAACCGGGAAAGCTAATAAATGATATCGACCTTGTTATCACTGACACTGCCACGGAAAGGAAGAAAGATGGCCAACTTCATTGCCATAAATAATACAGAAGATAACTTGTTCAGAAAGTAGATGTTTTAGGAGAGTAATTACATTAGCATAGGTAGGACATGTTTTGTAATTCTAATAAATGACAAGTTGTTTTGGAGAATGGTGAGAAAAATCGCTTAGTTTTTGGTGAAGGTAAGTAGGTAAGTTCCAACTAATAGGTATTCCAAAGTGCAAAAGTTTTTTTATTTTTATTCCTGGAAAACCAATATTTTGGTAAATTTCAACATTTAGTCTTTATAGTTCATACTCAAGGGCGTCAACTAGTTATAAATAAATCGATACAAATGTAAAAAAGAGAAAATTTTGTATTTTTTTTGCATTTCATCGTTTACGTCTACTAGTCAAAAATACTATAACCGGTCAAGTGCGTAGCGGAGACGCACGTGATAATTTTGTAACTTTCACTATCTATAAGTAAGTACCTTTTTAATACAATTTATTCATGGTAGATTTATGGGTACTCTACAAATAAGGCAATGTAGGGCCGCACTCCAAAAAAGATACTAAAATCTACAAAAATGCTGATCTATTCTATCCCAGTTATAGTCAATGGGTTCCCAAGGGACGTTTCACTCCTGAACGTAAGCTGCGAGATGAATACTCCGGTATATGTGGATCTCATCTGGATTGATGAAAGAAATAGGAATTCTGAAAAATCTTTGATCTGTCCCCAAGCGACACGACTTTTTACTATAGGACATAATTAGATAGAGTTGTGATGAGATGTTTTTGATCTGTTTTTATTAAGGTTCTGTGACGTTTTTCGTATTTTTATTTGTATGGCAGTTATTCCTTTGGGTGTTTTTAGATTGAAGACTCTTGCTTATTTGTGTTTTCCGTCTGCAATTACTGAAATTTGCATTCAGTCGCCTTTATTTATTTATTATTGATGTGAAATTGTTTAATTCAAAAACAACTTTAGAGATATAACCAGATTTATGTACTATAAAAAAATAGGTAAGTACCTACCTATTGTAGGTTTTAATATTTAGTAAGTAGGTATTTAGAAAAACTCTACATTATTATTTATCTATTTCTATGTATGTTCCGCGCTAAGTAAGTATAAATAGGTAAAGTCATCCTTGCGAATTTACATCTACCTCCCGTAGCGTGTTAGATACCCATTTTTTTTTCAATAATAAACTTCTAAACTCCCACGGAAACTACTGTTTTTGTAAATCATAATGATAAGGTAGTGTCCACTTGTTTCTCAAAGTTCGTGCGTATAATGAGATGACACTGTTTGAATAAAAAAATAGTTCCGCGAACAATGAAATTAGATTATTGGTGAGGTGAGGTAATGATGCTAGTGGACGCGGCGGCGGGCATTCAACTCGGATCACGGATCAGCAAGGTTCCGCCGGTCCGCAACTTCACGGGACCACTAACCAACCTCCATACGTGTATACCTTACCACACTATTTTCCCTCCTATATCCTATTGGCTATGGTCATAGCGCTCCATCTCTCCTAAAATCATCCGTTATCATCATACACCGCCAAAATATCAATGTGGTACTTACGATGCAATACGAAGACAAAACTCGCTTAAACCATACACTGAATCCATTCGGTTCTCATAAATATTGCCAGTTAACTTTCTGCACTTAAATCGTACTTAACTTTATGTTAATTCTCAAACACAATGACACTTTAGTTAACAAGTTTTCAGGTTCACATTTTAAATACTCGGGAAGTGAGCTTTTAGTAGAGTTTTGTCTCTATTGGTAGAGTAATAAGTTATAAACAAAAGCAGGGTTTCGCGACCGGAACAAACTTGCGCTAGGGCTGCGTGCCACCTGCCAGTGAGACCAACACGTATCTACTGCCGCTCAACCCGCTTCGGCACCGGCCGGGCCCCGGTCCGCTTCACAACAATCCGAGCCTTCATTTTGCTACTCCGATCTCTCAACTTTATCAGACTTTTAAACCCTAACCTTTTACATTGCTTGCTTATAATTATACAAGCCCGTCGCATCTATAGTGAGTCATCAATGGATCACGCTGTGCTGAACCACGGTTGAAAAGTATGCCGATGCGAGCACAGTGCGTGCAGCAGGTAAGTACATCTCGGATTTTCCGAGAGTCGCGCCCTCTATATTACAAGTAAGAACTATTTAGCGCCACCTGTAAGAAGCTTTTAGTACTATAACGTTTAACTCTACTTTACTACGAAAAGCTGAAACCAAGCTGATTATTAATCTACTCTACTAGTTTTAGTTTAGGTTGAACTACGAACCATGAGATGGAGTATTAAGAAAAATGCACAGTTTTTAAGCGCATTTGGTCGGAAAATAATTTACCTATGAAGTATACACAATATAATTTTTTTAAACGAAAAACCGACTTCCGCCCCTATGAGCCAAAACTAAAGTAAAATTTTTCTAAAATATATGTTACGTTATGCCGTGTACGAAGTTTAGAAGGCATAATATTGTCAGATTTAGATGCCAGCAAATTATTAAATCGGCCACATGACGAAAGGACACAGAGAGAAATGACTAGGCTTCGAAATTTGACGTCTGACAATATAAGCAACATATAATTGCACTCCTTCTTCCTGCCCTGTTCCCAATCATTTTACCTCTTCCTCTTACCATAACCATCTTACTTAGGACACGGCTTAACGGAACATATAATTACACGACTTAATTTATTATCTTTATCTTATTATCTACATCTTCATAAGCCTATTGCAGTCCACTACTCTGGACCTAGGCCTCCCCCTGCCATAGGGGGATTTTGTTACTAAAAAGTTCCACTATCTGTTTTTCGGCGGCTCCATCATCAGACCCTCGTTTCCTTTATATTATGTGTAGCTGACCAAAATTCTCTATAAAAATCTAAAAACGGACTCGTGCCTTTTATATTTGAGGATATCCCTAGATTCCTTAGAGATTCCATCATCAGATGTTATGTTTTATATGTAGGTGATCAAAACGCTCAGTAAAAGTATAAAAACAGACTACATGTGCCTACAATATTCGAGGATTGCCCTCGATTTCTCCAAGATCCCATCATCAGATCCTGATGTGGTAAATATGGGACCAACCTGGAAGTATACCATGACCAACTATAAAAAAAATTTGAAATCGGTTCATAAATGACGGAGTTCTGAGGTAACACACATAAAAAAAAAACATACAGACGAATTGATAACCTCTCTTTTTGAAGTCGGTTAAAAATTGATAGAGTACGTTTTATACAATAATGAACCGTAGTATCAACAGACCGACAACCATATGGCTGTGTCACTATAATAATATAAGAAAAAATAAACATCTGATTTCGAGTCTCAAATTTTGTGGATGGGTCCTCTACAGTGGGCTATTTACGTAGCCTTTCGTTTAACATACCCTTTTTGTTACACCCTATATAAAGGTACTGTACTCATATTTGATTTTTGAAAATGGGTTAGTATCGTCCAGTTTATTTATATTTTTAACCGACTTCAAAAAGAGAGGTTATCAATTCGTCTGTATGTTTTTTTTCAATGACCAGAGATAGCCTTTCTCTAAAACTTGTTTAAGATATAAACAGCATCCACTTCATTCTACCGATAGACTTATCAGACCATTGGAAAAATCGGCCCTTAGTTAGATACAGCAAGGTACTAACTTATATAGAGCTTTAGGATCTGCATTCAGCCATAATTTAGTTAAGTTATCAAAAAGTTTATAATTTTTTTATTCTTTCCTAACAGCCAAGTAAAAATAAAATACTTAGATAACACGATACTTACATAGAGAAAATTATTATATTTTATGAGTTTGATCGAATACCAATGCATTCAATGTATTCGTATAGTAATTTAGCCTGCTTGATATTCAGCAGACAGACCTTAGAGATGGCTCAGTACCTACTGAGTCACTTGGTACTTGAACGTGACGAAATTTAATGTGAAATTTATTTATAAATCCAATTTATGATTCATTTTATACTCCTGTATTACGTTGCTATTACTTACGTTACCTTTAAAAATACATAAGTAGGTACCTACTTAAGGGACACGTCTCCTATATATATTTAATCTCCTATATATATTTTATGAATTTTATTTAATCCAATTTAGTTTAATTTGATTTAATTGGACTTGATTTAATTTAGTTTGAATGATGATGCATATTTGTAATTTGGATGTAGATAAGTACGGTTACAGTTTAAAAAATTATAATAAAATGTAATATGTATGTCCTGTAAATATGTCAAATAAATAAATATGGTTGTTTTTTTTTGTAATAAAAACCAAATGTTTGTTAAGAGATATGGAATTCTCATACGTCATCATTACCACTCAGATCGTACCTACTCATAGGTATCTAATTAGGTCTGCTTTCTACTAACTAGGATTAACTATCAAACTCCGCTAATATTAAGTTTTATTTTAGACTGTGTTTCATACTATTGGACTATTATTTCATTAGATAGGTGCGTATAGTATAGAAGACAATAAAAACTTTGAAAGCCTTGCCAAAGACATGTTGCATGGTTTAATTAGTACGAACAAGGCCTTTACGTAAGTGGACATGGCGCAATACGCGAAAGTGCAGAACAATAGGTAAATCCTTTCTGGTCCAGAAACTGCGACTGCCCTACATGTTCGACAACGTTTGACACTGCTAGTGAAATCTATACCCTAAATACACGAATCTGAAACATCTCTAATTAGCTAGGTGAGTTTAGTGTTTCAACTTCATTTCCCTATAGATTTTTTACTCTTTAAAATTAAGTACCTACATAGATTATTATCTAAAAGTGACTTACTTTAGCCATACTGTGTAAGTTTAAATTAAATTAAGTACCTTTGTCATTTCTTTATTTATTTCCGTACTTATATTAAATTACATTTGCTTATTAAATATTTAATTCTACGTACCATCTCAAAACAATTCGAAAATTAATTTATGTGCTACTCATGAACGTATAAAGCTTATTACGTTCATGTAGCACCATTTTAACATTTTAAATGACGACGCACCTGGTTCTGTATGCAGCTATATACGTTCACGATGAACACAAGACCTTCTCTATCGATCTATTATATTGTGATTCAGCATTATCGATTATGAGCGGAACCGTCTCGCCAGGTCTATAATCTGCACTACTAACGGTAGTAGACACTTGTCGCAGTCCAAGTGGAGACAGCTGACAGCAGTTCCCATGAAACCGTACACCATTGTGATACCGCTCGCTCGCGCCTCGAGAGCGTCGATGAAAGGTCTTCAATGACAATTGATTCTAAGTTCAATGAGTGCATCGAACTTGAGTAGTACTGGGTATCTTTGCTTTTGATTATGGATAAAAGGAATAATGATATAGGCTTTTCTGCATACTTATTAGAGCATTTTGGTTAGGGCATTCGTGGCTGACAAGTTCCATATTTACAGTTCGGTCTACTGAAAAAAACGTATGGTGTCTAGTCTCTAATATTTAGTCTATCTAATACAAATAAATTATCAAAATACTAACAAAACAACCTACGTTAGCCAGGCAAGCTTAGTTCTAAACTGTTAGTAGGTACACATGTAGACTCTACGGAGTAGGAAGTGTAATACTGAACCATGTAGTTTCTAATTGTAATATTACTGTCAAAATATTCTGTCTGGGAATACGAGTATAGCCATAGCTAAGTTTTGGTTGTTAATAATGATGTAACGCACGAGTAACTTTATAGGTAGGTATAGGTACAGCAGTTTTTGCTATTTCGCAGCAGTGACAAGAGCCTACCTACTCGTATTTAATGAGGAAGTACTTTCTGTGAGAGTTTGTGCTCTTCGAGGGGAAGGATACCACCGATTTTCAGACTTTGCAAAAATAATATAATATTTATGATACTAAGGGCTAAGGGCCGATTTTTCCAATGGTCAGATACCCTATGTGAAGGATAAGATTGATGCTTGATCAAGTTTTGGAGAAAGACATCATCAAATGTATCCTTATGATAGGAAATCTGGCCCTAATGATTTATCGTTTAATTTTTATACATACATAACTTCACGCCTATGTCCCATAGGGGTAGGCAGAGACTACAGATCTCCATTTAGTATGTTCCAACCAAACATACCTCTTTCGCCATACATGCTCGCTGGTTTCGGGTGCTTTTGACTAGCCCTTTTTTAGCACATCCCTAATTTGGCCTGTGTATGTTCGTCTAGGGCGACCTCTCCCAGCATTGCCATTCACTTCTGCCATACTTCTGCCATATATATCTCTTTTTCGTTAATCGTCTTATACCCAATATATTATTATTAAAAAAAGTAAAGGAGATAGTTTAAAGTGCCACAGTATAGTAGAGTCACTCTTGAAAAAATCCAGTAAACCAACTTGTCTTTTAAACAAAGACTACAAATTATAGTACATGTAAGTTGAGACCTAACAAGAAGCTCCTCCGTGAGCTCGTTCACACGTATCCGTTCAGCGTGGCTGGAGAGACCATAATGGAAAACTCTTGTACACTTGTTTCATGTTCTAGTTCTCGTGGCTGATAATGGAACTAAGATTTTTTGTATGCAAATACCCAGGTTGTACTAACACATACTAAACAACTAGCGCCGCGAGAAAAGGATTCATTCCGTGAAATGCACTTAGCGACGCCGTTAGCGAGTTCACACGACTTTTAGATGTTTTAATAGTCACATATTCTTCGTTGAGGGTCACATGGAAATGTAGTCAGTTGTTTTGTTTGTATTAATGGAATCGTTACTGAAGGTGTGTTAACTCTTACAAAATTTTAAAAGATCAATAAAATTATTGTCACAGAATTATCTATATGTACTTACTTAGATGAGACTTCGTAGCAGATAAGTTCGGTCTATTTTTCTCCAAATACAAAAACTAATACCAATTTGAGTTTTTATTTTGAATTTCGTTATTAAATTACAACATTAACTAAATATTGTATAGCCCCTGATGTTCCAAATATATTGAAAGGATTAGAATCCCTGGTTCTTGCCAAACATCTTGGTAAAGTAAAATTTTTAAACGGGTTGATTACAAAAATACAAACATGCCTAGTTTATATTTTAAATTGCTAGTATTTAAAATATTACTGGCGTTAGTTAATGACTATGTGATCCGGTAATAGACCAATGATATCATCCACAGTCCAGATTAACCTACCTAGCAACATGGAGGTGCAACAGCGTGAGACTCGACTATTCTGCTCTATTTACAAACATAATAAAATTGTCGATGTATAGATACCATACTTTACTTCCTCGTGACTGTATGTTTGTTTTATACCTATATTTTTACAGGATATATAAGTAAGGTATAACCAAAGCAATACCAGTAATGCTAAAGAAGTGCTAATGGGTATGTACCTATAATATATGTACGAGTATGTATGTATAAATGTATAAATGGCAAAATTCTAGAGTTTAAAGTACCTATTCGTAATAAAAAAACAAACAAGGGGGTAATTCTTGAAAATTTTTGAGCCGAAACGCAACCACTAACGAACCGTTAACGAAACGCAGTGCGAAGCAATATATACTTACCGCTTGAGAAATAAGGTATATTTTAGCACGCATCAGTCACGAGTATGACAGATTAAAAACAAATATCTGTCTCGTGCTGGAATGTGTCTAATCACGTCATCGTAAAGTTATTATTGCTTTGTCCTGAGCGTCTACAACGGTTTCGTTTCGGCTTAGTTCCAACTCGGAGACTTTTAGGGAATTGGCCCCTGATCTGTAAATCTTACTAATATTATAAACGCGAAAGTTTGTGAGTATGGATGAATAAATGGATGTATGTTTGTTTACTCTTTCACGTAAAAACGGTTAGAGCGATTTTAATAAAATTTGGTATGGAGTTAGCTGACACCCTGGATTAACACATTGGTTACTTGTTATCCTAGGAAAATTTCGACATTTCTCTGCAGTCCTCGTGGACGAAGTCGCGGGCGTCCACTAGTATCTGTCATATTTAGGGTTCCATTTACAAAATGAAATAAAATACAAAATGAAATAAAATACATGTAATATTTAGAATAGAACTATCACGGTACTTTATATAGTACTTTATATAGCGGTGGCATGGTGGTATTTCGGCTCTACGAATATCGGTTCGAATTTGCCCTTTATCCAGGAAATTTATCTACCATATTTATAACACCAGAACAATCACATAAAGCTACGAGAACTAGTTAAGTTACTATGTGCGTAGGTACTTTAATTAATTATATTATTTTAACGGAACCCGTTAAAAAAATATGCTAGTTTTAACGTGTAGTTTTTGTGCTCCGATAGGCATACGTCAACATTAAGTACAAAAGGTAACCTTGGTGGCGCGCCTTCCTTCCACTTTAGATATTTACATTACATTACAGGCGTAATGAAATCACATGTTACGATTACAATACGTTAACTGTTTTTCAATTAATACATACATACATAAAATTACGCATCTTTCCGGAAGGGTATGCAGAGATCACGGTCTCCAGAGAGCTCCACTTGCTATGATCCTGACACACCTTTTTTGCTACATAATTCTTTTGTTTTTTATTTATTTTTATGTTGGTATAAAATTTTTCGCCTAAGATTATTAAACACTGATAAATATGAGGATAAGGATTTCACTGACATATTTTGCTACTAAAAGTTGCTATATGACTGACTACTACATACTTGTAACTTGTACAGTAAAATAGAGTCCATAAGTGGAAGCTTCGCCGCACGGGTCCAGTATGCAATTTGCTAGAATTCCTAGGGCACCTATTAGGGTAAACTTACATTTCCTAAGGACCGCTATAAACCGCAATCCCCGAAGGACCGGACTGGATGTGTACATACAGTTAAACATTTTTTACACAGATCAAGCATTTAGTGAGAAGAATAAATAAATAGTCTACAAAATGGTATATCCAATCGTAGAATTGATCCACGAGCACCATTTCATGAAAAGGATCTATTGGCCACGTGAATAGTATAATGTATGAAGTGGTCAAGATTATTGATCATATCGTAAAATAGTTACTAGAGGCGCTGCGCGCGTTTTATTACTGTGTGAAGATGGCGGATTAGGTTATAAAACAAATTAAAGAGAGTATATTGCAGAAGAAGTTGGATAGTGTGTTATATTGTATAATGTATATTAGACAGTATATATATTGTTAAACAAAAACCTCGCATTTAGGTTAGGTTAGACTGACAAATGCAGGCCGAGCGAGCGGAGCGAGCGTGCCCAGGCAGCGTCCGGCGATGAAGCAATCGTAAAGTCTCCAAAAACATACGGTAACTTATATATGGTGTACGGTATATATTATTTATATAAGCTTACCACATTCGGATTTTATGGACCTGTTAATACGATTTGGCCAAACGTGGATGACATAATCGTGAAATGTAGACGATTTAACGATCTGGTCAAATTGAATTGGCTACTTCATGAAATGCTGGGCATTTCATGAAATGATCAATTTTACAATATGCAACATATCCAAGCCACCACCATAAGGATCCAATAGTATAATGTATGTGTAGTAGTAGCTTATCACTGTGATTTAATATATATATTTTGACAGTATATATCATCGCATGGTGAATTTGTTTCGCCATAGTCCTGGGCAAATGGCAAGGTCCACTTTATTGATGTTGTGAATTTGTTTCCAAGTCATTGATGTTTCTATGCTTAAATATTTATCACATCGTTGCTTAGTCCATGATGAGACAAAAGATCTTAGGTGTTGTAAAGTGTGTGAATATTTATTTATTTAGGCTCTATATTTAATACTTTCTCTCATGCTTAGTGAGCAATGTTGAATAAACAACTCTAATATGATGTCAATAGTTTAAACAGATCACTCCAAGATTATGATTCTCTCTTGTTTACTCATAACTTGAGCAATATGAATCGATGTTATCATTCATTAGGTATGCCAGCAAACAATAATTTCTAAATGCCACTAGGTCTGCTTGCAAGATGTACTATTCATTTACCGAGGCTTTCTCTATTCTATTCACAATAAGCATTATAATAATTTTTATATGTATTTTCAACAGTTAACTGAATATATCCTAAGTTACTACCTACATAAAGCAACTAGTAATATCTTTAATTTAATTTAGCTCTCGTTTCATAAACTGAACACAGAAGTGACAAATTAATAGTTGTGGTAGATACTATTATAGGTAATATTATGAAAATATCGTAGAAATAGGACAAGTTACTAGAACCACAGATAATACTACCTCATTGAACCTAAGAATGAGACGTAGCCTTAATAGAGTCATCAATAAACAACTAAACAGGAACTCTGTCTTTTACTTCTGAAGGATGTAAAAGATATAGGCAATTAATAATACTCCAAGCTTAACCAAATGCCAAAAGGTAAATTGAAATGTAAGATTTTCAAGCACTTAGAATACATCAACAACTAAATATGTGCATCCTCAACAGAGTGCATAGACTCAACACGGAAGCTGATGAAGCAACAATGGCACATAACTCACAATCTACAACGCCAACACGCGAATAAATCTCACCTGCTTCTAATTGTTTAGACAATACAATAAAAAATACAGCCTTTGTTTCCCGAGGAAATCAAAGGAGAAATGCCGCATTGATGATATAGTTAGCAAGTGATTATTAGAAAGATACTGTTACTGCATTAACAACGATATTTAATTAACGCTAGTTCCCATGACTTGGATAAAGGAATCATCTTTTACAATCAACGTATTTTAAAAGTTTTCCAATCACCAATAATATTTCGTAAATTTATTCGCTAGGGGCAGGTTAGGAGTTGAAATATTCCACTTGTCCTACCCAAATACGAAAAATTAAGAGAAAAGCTCCTTTTCCCTCCTATGTCCAGATCAAGTGGGATAAGTAATTTCTCGTTTATCAGTTACATAAAATATTAGCTCAGGAAGCACGACAACAGGTATAATTAATACTTTTAATTTAATAGTATTTTTACAAGATTTTAGGAGTAGGAATCGGAATCGAAGTTGGTATGGAACTGTCTTGCGGAATGGGCGCCGGGATTATATATACATGAGAGTTTCGGAAAGGGATGGTTGGAAAAGATTCTGGAAACAAAACTATTGTCTAGATCAACAACATAACAACAGAAACTCTTTTTTCTCTCTATGTCGCCCAAGGAAAAACTCGTTGATAAAGTGCACTGAATGAGTTTATTATGATGAGGTAAACAAAAACCGTGGACATACTCGTATTAGTGGACAACATCTTTTTCTATACCACCTACTCGTTTGCAGAAATAGTATTTGATACATTAGCTTAATAATACATACATGCCTATAACATACTACATCACGAAGGAAATCATCTACAGCCACGTTTAGCCAGATTTAAACGATTAGTGACCAAGTTGCCTGATGTTGCGCCCGCATGAGTTTCTCAGTCAACTCTTCCGACATGGACGGAAGGAGATGCAGCTTGTCTATTACTGAAACACAGCGTCAGCACATTAAATATCGGTTATTGCTAAAATATACCTAAAATCAGTTTGAACTACATCACTAACAAGTAAATAAGCTAATAATAACCTAATAAGTATATTTATGTGAAATTAAAACTATGACCATGATAGATGTGTAGGAGGTGAACCTACACTTGTATTCACAAGGCTATCACACCAATTTCCATTTCAGATTGATACCTATAAATGAATAGTTGAATGTCTATGAGTCATTGAAAGACTAAAGTTTAATAGAAACTTCCAAATTGCTTATACTAACAAGCTACCTTACAAAGATGTCTAGCAAATAAAAATATGTCTAAAATGAATTTGCGATTATGTTCCATTTTAGGATATATAGGTAGTTGAGCATTATTTCATTGCATGTGTAAAAAAACACAGACACAAGACCTAAAAAAATCTATGACGATTTTAACTAACATCTTTAGGTAGGTATCTATCATTTATGGAACTAAATAAAATATTCATCCCTATTTCTTTGAACGAGGAACTTATGCTAGGAGCCCCGCTTCTTGTTTGAAATCTCATACAGAGTGTAACAGAGGTGGTGTGTTAGATGCTATGTTAAAAGTAACTGCAGGCGAAACTTGAGACTTAACCTCTTTATGACTTGACCAAAAATTGCTGAGGATTGTTTGATTTTTATATGGAACTGTAAGAGAACCTATTTACAAAGGTAGAGGGCTAATTTCTTAGCATTTCGCTTAGCACACCCCTTCTTACCCCGTATATCAAGCTTTTAAAACAAAGACCTCAAATTTTACTAAAATAATTAAGCTTTTGTTTTTCCTTGACCTTTCTGAACTTTATATTCGTCAATAGTCCGGGGATAACGTTCGGGAAGCTAGCGGCGCGTGCTTCCTGCGCAGGAGCCGTGAGGGGCGCACGCGCACGACTCCTGAATGCGTGTTATGCAAATAATAATATATCGTTTGTTAATACAGGGTGTCGACACACATTATTCTAAGTTTCTATGTTACGTAAGTAAATAGGGCCCAACGTGTTTAAAACCGCTTTGATTTATTAATAAATTCCTTTATAATTGTCAAATTATCACTCCGGTTTATGTAGCTCACAGCAATTATGGAGAAATCTTGATTTTTCACAGTAAATATGACATCATCCTGTGAACGCGAGTGTTGTGGTTTCGGAGCACGATTTGAAGGCGCGGTGCCTTCGACGCCGGCTATAGTTTGATAACATAGCTTGTATTTACAGGTCCAACATATAATAATCGCTACAGTAAGTTGGATATTGATTAAAGCACATATAGGTAAGGCCATATGCCTGAAAATGGGGTAGCCACGTTAAGCAAAGCGGGGCCAGATGTAAAAGATCAGTGACAAGCTGCTAAGAAGATGCCCCTGAGGTCCTTAGCCGGCTCTTACGGCACGGAGGGAGCTCCAGCTGATGTATTTTAGTGCAGCCGCGCACAAGCACAGGTCTAAAGTATGCGTGTAAATTGCATTTATTTTGCTATGTAACTTATAATAGGTACGCATATCCAGTTTTTATACTTATCTACTGTTCATGGCAGGTGCTTGTGGCCAACAAGACAAAGATAATAATTAATCAACATCATTAGGGTGACTTTGTGCTACTTGTAAACATACTGACTTTTACTTAAATACTATTTAATATAGTCACGGCCATTATCCCTAAAGAGGGCTCCCTATTTAATCGAAAAATCGTTCGCCGTTAAATACAAAGCGAAAAAAATATTTCTATGCTTATTTGTTGAATGGATTCTCTTTTTAAATCAGAGAGTAAAAGGGTCAACAGTTCAGACAAAACAGCAAATTCTGTACCAACTTTTATAGTGACAACAATGATATACAGGATGTTATTCGTTGCCACCCTAAACGAAGGGTACATACTCAAAAAAATACAAAAAATGCAGGGAAAAAAAATTAATTTTTTTTTGAACCTTAAAAAAAAATTTTCCATTATCTTGATCGGGCGTAAACGTTTATAGAAATACAATACAACGGTCCAGTGTTTATGACTATGTCACTGAAGTAAAGGTATGACGTCTCTACTCCGCGTTTATTAACTTTTTTTTACTACCTCGAAATGGGGTAGCCAGAACTGCAAGATGATAAAGAAGCTCCCATAGCAGTATCTAACTTAGCGGGGAATGGGGAACGATCAATGGGCAACGTAAACAATCAGTGAAAAGTTGCTAGCTTACCTGACGCCTAAAATAATGCCCGATCTCCTAAATCGACTATTAGTATACGCACGGAAAGAGGTGCTTCGAATATATTCTAATAAAACCCCACATCCAACAGCACACGCAGGATATGGTATAACAATAAAATTACCAAGATGTTAGTACGAATACCTGATGATCTGGGTGGTCTATACTAGGAACACCAAATAAAAGAACTGCAATGAGTAAAAGAACATTAAGACCTTTGTTATAACACCATACCAGAAAACATTATTATTAACAGCTACTACATAAAGTTTTCATATCTACCTTCCGACTTCACTAATCCAGATGAGACCGATTGTCAACTTATTAACCTTTGCGAAATTTCAGGACCTATTACATTACAACTGAACGGATGTTAAAAAAGTGTCAATTAACTAACAATGGACTTTATAGAAAATAGAAATGTCAAATCAATTGTTCAGAAGAAAGCAGGTCCAATGTCAGTGAAAGTGCGTTCATTCGTTGCATTTATTGAAATTCAAACAATTGATTTATTGTATTATAAACATGTACTTTTAGCCAAGTGAGCTAGTACCTACTTAAACAAACTATTACTACATTTTAGAGTATTATCACCTTCACCATCCCTTACTAAATAATAGAAAAAAATACGACAAAATCAAACAATTAACATTCACGAGGCAAGAATATAAATCAGGTTTTTTAGCGCTTCTTTTAAAGCATTCTTCACGCAGCTATAGCACCCCTGGGACGAAGGTTCCTCGGGAAGCGGTGCAGGTAACTTGTCACATAAGTTTTTGGGAATCTGTGTCGTGATCAAGTGGACGCGACGACGACGGTACGCTTTTGTGGTTATTGTATATTGAAGCGGTCAATTTAAAGGCCCTTTTTTTGTCACTCTTGAGTCTATATGTCTGTAGACGTTGCGTAAAAGAATAGACATTTTCGAGTACTGTGAGAACGCCTGAAGTAATACCGTACTGATAAGCAACTTCCTGGAAAGTTAGTGATTAATATTATCGGCGTCTTATCACGGTGTGGTATTCACTAAAACTAACGTGTGTTGTTTATGGTTAACATTAACGCTCTACCTACGAAATGGCAACGGTATCCGTTCTTGCACCATAGCAGGAAGGAAGCTAAAATATACTAAACATACACTAATATTGATTTTTTACTCAAAATCTTGTCAAACACATAGACCAGAACTATTGTTTTTAATAAATTAATGGACTGTCTGTTACTTATTGTTACACAGGCCCCTCAGTGCACCTTTGACACTATCGTTTTTGTTGTGCTTCACTATACAGATATACCAAAGTGAACCCTAAGTACAGACAGGGAAAAAAGGGACGCGGCTGTAGCCGCGGTAATTCTGTTTTGAGGTTATGTTAGTATTAATTCAACGGTCGGAGTGTTCAAACGTGCCGTGCCGCTGTCTCGACAGTCGAGGCCAGTCGATCGCACGCAGCGTCGATCGATAGTGAACTTCTGTGCAGACGTGTACCGGTGCATTCAGTTTCAGTGGCTGAACTCAAAAGAAACTTGAAAATGATCGCGACTTTTTTGTTTGAAAAGTGCCCAACGATCGCTTAGTGTTTGTCATAGGTTTTGGCAATAAGGTATGATATAGTGTTCTATTAGATATTGATTCATTATAAAACTCTATTGGTAGAGCTGATCTCATTGATAAGTTATTAGGTACTTTGGTAGATAGGTTCTTTCTTACACATTTAATATTTCTTAAGAGCATTTGCGGTTTCATTTTGTTTCTTATCGACTCTACAAACGTTTTAAATATAAGGTATACTTAAATACATTGTCAATGACTTCACCTAAATATTGATTCGTGTTTACTTCAACTTTTTGAATTCTAACGGCCATATTTAGGATAAATTATAATAATATGCTTATTTTTCATTGATCATATGTATTTCCAAAACACTCCGTCTAATTTGATTCATTCACCTGGAAAGTGATAAGTAAACGTAAAAAAAATGTATCGTAGTGTGAGGGGTTCGTTCCCTTCTTCAGCCAGACCCTCGCACAACGCTCTGGCAGACTTGCGGACAAAAACAAAATGCTGTCTCCATCAACCTTTACCGATCTAAATAAAGATCATATTTGCATGTACTACAAAATCATATGTTTGCAAAAGTTTTTAGCCACGTGCAGAAATCTGAGGCTTTTAGTGAAAGGTTTAAGGTTTGAATTTGTTTGTATTTTGAGTACCGTAGATTGGTATTCGCAGAGCACCCCCTGCTTATTACAGATACCGTATGCATATTGCGGTATTGTGCAGTCGTACTATGACTTGCATCAGTCCATTATAACACTAATCCTGCCTATTGTTATTTATTAGAGAGCATTGTCGAGTCAAATGTATAAACTGAATTATGCTAATAATCGTCATTTTTACCTGTATGAAATTGTTTAAGTGTATTCATAATAGAACCTAAAATGTTTTTTTATTTAGGAGAGCATGAAGCTATGCTAAAATTTTGAATGGCCATACAAACAATATTAAATTTTCCATAATACGAGTAAATATAAGATATTATCTGTAACCTATAAGGTAAGTAAGTAGTAAGTAAAGTGATCTTTATAAATGTTTGCACATAAAAGTCATGTAAACAAAATGTTAATGAATATTATTTTGAAAATAAATTTGAGAAATTTACATAAAAAATAATATTATAAACACATTGAATATCAATATGCACATAAATGAACTCCAAGTCTCCAACTCGCTGTAACTTTGCCTCGCTTGCATATTAAACTTTTGTATCATCAACAAAATCAAGAACCTTGTTTCCTAAAACGGTATCCATGGTCATAGAGCGAAGCCTAAATATGGTGTTTGTGTGTGGGTTTAAGGATTATCATCTAATCTCGGTGCGCTGAGCCCAAGCTGCTCTAAATTATTGATGTTTCCTTGTTAGCAAACATGTACTTACTCGTAACTTCGTACTTTATTAAACCTACTTATTGGCAGTAAATCATTATCTTCATCATACAAATTTTAATATGTTTTCACGCCTATAACAGTTTTTAGTTGACTTGTAATCGATTGCACAAATCTCTTGTTTAAAAATTAGTAAAGAGTAGTATGGTCATATTTAGATTTTCAATCATTCTATTATATTCAATAATTATTTATCAACAGTTAAAATAATTTTTAAGTTTGAAAGAAAACAGGAAGTGTTGTTGGAGCCTAAATATTATCTTCATCAAATTTTACAGATAGCGCTCAACCATATAATGCAATGCATGCACTAAAGATTTAATCTACATTATTTTAAGATTTAATCTACATTATTTTATATCCACTTCCTTCAGTTTCATATTATAATCAATGATCTTTACGCTATACAAAATTGTTTTTCATAACAACAAATCAAAGTCCTTGATCTATAGGAGTCTGTCTGAGAAAATAACATTCAGCCGGATATTCTGACACGAGCATAATGAACTAGAGCCAACCTTTCACGTTACGAACGAAGTCACGCGAACTAACTAGTATTAGCTTCGACACCTTTACCTCTCGTGACCTCGCGTTAAAATAATTCTACATCAACTGCAGACGTAAAATGGTAATTGAAATAATTACATGCACGAGAAACCTTTAAGCAAGTAAACTTAGACGTAAAGGAGCCAATTTTATATGTTCCCTGCATAAGTAAGATTTAGCAATTGAATAAAGAAATTCACCTTTAACGAAACTAAAGTTAATGGTGTTAGTAAAAAGAAAGAACTTTGTTCTAGAGAAAGAAATATTCAAAATAAACTTATGACATGTAGTAAATACTGTAGAAACCTACAACGAAAATGTTTTTTTTTTCTAGGTAACATAAAATTAGAACGATTGTTATTAGGATGAGATAGGTACGGATATAAAGATGATATAATTCTTTAATAGGATCCATTGATTTATTATCAACAAGTAAAGAGCTCTTATCCATCACTACTGAAACAAGTAGCAGCCTAGGCCTACTTGTTTATTACTTTAAACTTTTTCCAACGCCCACCTTTTACTTCAGAAAACTTGAAATGTAAAGGTGTAAAATAAACACGTTACGCTTGTCAGTTGGTCTGTCACATTCTTACTCCCACGCCGATAATGAGGCTGTGCCGCTGTGCACTTGGACAATGGTACTATTGACTGAAAGAAGTCTGAGAGCTTTTACTCGGTATCCACTAGTTCTCCAATTATAGGTAATTCTATCTGAAATACTTTTTAGCAGAGTCAGGAATATATATTGTGCATATTGGTACTTAAACTTGAAATTATAAAATCCTTTCTGATATTATGCTAAAACATCTCTGAAATTTGATCGAATCTCCTTATTCTATGAATAATTTTATTGTTTAACCACAAGCTATGGGCTATAAAAACTTGTATTAAATATTAAAAAATTGGATATGTTTTCTGTTTCTAAACTGACTAAAATAAATGTAGTAAGGTAGTAAGGTAAAATAAATGTAGTGATTGTTAATTAAGCAATAGGATTTCAAATCCACAGACAATCCAATTTGTATAAAATATATTAACAGTAACAATAATAATTCGTGTACAATAAAGAATAAAAATATGTAGTAGGTAGTCATTTGTATTCGATATTTCTCGTAAATTATTCGGCACGATGAAGTTTAAACATCAGGTTAAATTTTATCGCATAACGTTTAACTTTTACTCTTGTGAAGTCGTACCTACATAGCGTTCCACATTCATTTAGACTGCGAATGTAGAGTAGAAAACATTATTTTTAAAAATTATACATAACTTTTAAATACTAAAATGACAAATTATTTGATCTAGAGGTAAGCAACCTAAAGCTACACTAGAGAATTAAATAAAACCGCACATTCGGTGATTCCAATATTGTATCTTGTATTGCCGTGGTCTGGTACTTTGCCGGTACACATCTATCTGGCACCCAGTCATTGGCTATCTTTGCCTTTCTGTTTTAAATTTCGACGGTAAAACTGTTTTTACATTAGAGAAGGTTTTTAATAACAACATCCTAGTGATCCGACCATTTAATTAGGTACATCCGTATTAAATTCACACCAAAAATTAATTATTATTTATCACACTCATCATCATTTAAATGTTACTGTATAAAACAAGTAACTTTGTACAAAAGATAGTAATTATTTATGACTAGGTATAGAAAAAAGTATAAAAAATATTGGTTTAGAATTTTACTTGTTGTGTATCTATTAATTCTAAATTCGACGGCTCGTAAGTATAACTAATATTTAAATAAATAAAATTTCCTTCAGCTAAAATACAATTTATCGTTATGTAGTTAAATCCAAGTAAGTAGGCAGCTTTCGTAATATAACGAATAACAAAAGTTATTATTTTAGAGAGGAGTACGAAATAAGTAAACGATCTACTACTAAAGTAAGCAACGACGTATTCTCAATATTTTTATGTGTAGAACCTTTATAAGCTTCGTTTATGAACCATAATCCGTGTACCTATAACCGACGCCGACGCTTACATCATACCATACCTACTGTAAGATTAGGTATTTTCACACGAACGTCTATCGTATTTCCATTGTTCTCGGGCTAAATACGACACATAGGTACCTATTTATTAAATCGTTTTTGCGAACTACTCAGAATTTATGATTTAATTCGTGTGAATTGTTTTTTTGAAACTCATAAAGAACAAAAAAATCTCAATCAACTCATTCATTCGGCGAACTACGCAACAAAAATGATAAAGCACAGCCACAAATAAAATTGCCCTAGTTTTCAAAAGAAGCGTAATGATATAATTTAGAAGTTGGTTTAGTATGGCGCGGAACCAGGGCACGATTTCTCTTGAGAAAAAATACAATAAAGAAGATCCGAACAGCATAATGGTATGTGCAAGAAGTAATTTCCCAGATACTTCGATCATTAGAGATGCTTTATCTGGTAACAATTGCATCGGTACATACGATGAGTGTTTAAATTAAACCGTTATTCCTATGACTTAAGGTTTAAGAAGAACTTGATATCCAATGATGCGTGCACGTCTTCAAGTTTGAGTGGCAGCGCTGTAATATAAAACTCTCCTCCGATACTTGTTGCTGATTTATGACGTTGCTTTGCCGCTATACAGGGTGATTTTTGGTCGTCAACATTCCCAAAATCTATAGAATCTCCTCATCATCGTGATCATTTTTCTCCATGGAAGCATACCTGGGAAGTGTCTGGTTTCCAAAATATTAGGGTCCAAAGTTGAGTAAATAGACTACGTTTTTCTGCATAAATGCACATTGACGGGAGTAGCAAGATTTTTTATGCGAAATTATTAATATCTGTTTATGAAAAAACCAGCATAAACACTTGACATTATAAATTTCGCCCGATCAAGTAATTTAAAAAAATTCCAAAAAAATTTACATCGTTTCCCAGCATTTTTTTTAGCATAAACTTACTTTATTTGATGTATAGAGTACGTACCCTTCGCTAAGGGTGGCAACGAAAAAACATCCTGTATTACTTAGAATTTTTTTTATTGTTGATCAAATAATTTCAATCATACCGTGATTTCTCTGACTTAAGGTGAAAATGTATGATTATCACATTCAATGCGTACGTGTGCGCAAAGTATAGTATTACAAACTGCAAAACCATACTCTAACCTAGTCTTTGTTAACACGAAAAACCAGAGTTAGGTATAGTAATAATTCGGCCAAAGAGGTTCTATGGCAGCAATGCCTACATTGTGGTGTACGATTGTACGGAAAGAGATGCAGTTGATGTATGCTAGTAACGCATCAACACAAGAATTCTTCTTATTTAGATCTGAAAAGGTTTCTTTCATAGTAAAGTTAACTTTATGTTATTAAAGCTGTTGAACAATATTCATTTCATAAAAAGGAACTGTACAACTTCTATCTATAACACCCAAGTATAGTTTCTACAGTATTAAGGAATTATTATTTGAAAACGGGTACCATAAACAGTTGAAAAGTTGGCCTGTAATAAACGCTACGGTAATGAAACGTTAAGAATATGATGAGGAACAGAATCTGCCGTGACTACAGCATGGTACACAACCTGGCCTACATCAGACCATTTCATAAACAGTGAGATAAACAATGAACGTTATTTTACATCAACCGTAAATATTGCATAATCGCATTCTTGCTGATAACAATAAAATTGGGCACAGCAATCGGTGAGCTAATTTCTTGTAAGTATGTTTGTATGTAAATACTTTTGAAAGCAAAATTCCAGACAAATACTGAAATGCTTAATGTTGAGTTATAGGACAATGTTTTAAAAGCAGGAAATACATTTTAATTTGATTATAAGCAATGTTAACTTTCTGCATCAAGCGTATCGGGTGAACATGTGATTCGTTAAATGGGTTTTAGCATTAGTAAGGCATTATCTAAGGCCTCGTTAAACGAACTATACTATTTTGGACTAAAATAGGCTACCAGAACTGCAAGATCATAAAGGGATCCTATAGTCACATTTAACATAACGGGCCCAGATTTTAAAACTTCAGTGACAAGTTACTGTCATTGCCTGAGAGTATGCCCCTGAGTTCCGTAGTTGCACAGAAGGAGATGCAGTTGATATACGACAGTAATACATTAACACAGGAATTCTTCTTATTTAGATACGGTTATTAATATTGTTAATAAGTTTACCAAAACGCTGATTACGGTGATTGTTAGGAAAATGATATTCGGGCTTGGCCTTTTAAAATTATCACTTTATTAATTTTCTATTAATGTAAATGATTTAACTAGAAGCAAGTTTGAGCGAGTGGTGATAAAATTTTATAGTTATCAAAAACATGAAGTAGATCAGTGGAGTCAGTTTTGGTGGCTAAATTTTTACCAAAAAATTATTTCATGCCATATTGTTCTCAATTAAAGTAATCTTCAGGTACTACACTAAGTTTTTCTTGAAAAGTTTATTCACGGAGTTTATCTGGTCAGCTTTAATCTAATCTACTCTACATATAACTAATGGTATTTCCATCGTATATTTAAACAACAATGACTAAACCTATAAACGTAGAATCCAACAAAGGTGATATTCTTGTTAAGTACCTGTCTAAACAAATATTATTTATTATTATAGCCGATATCATTTCAGTCAATTGATTGGAGTTGATTTGTTTATTTATACGCGATGTGTGCTGAGAATGTTGAAATTCCATACAATGTGTTGGTAATCTCGTGAGATATCCGCTCGAATATCCAATATAAGATTTCAGAAATGATAATATTTGTGTATGCTAATAATTTTGTTTGTTTTTACATAAATAATACATTCATTTAAACTCGACACGAAAAATTGTCATTAATGGCCCATATCATACAGTAGACACTAATAGACCTTCGATAAAGGGTTTAGGATTAGGGAAACAACTGAGACACGGGTCACATTCCAAAGGGCCCATTGTGCCACTATCGCTCTCATGGTTACGCATAAATCTCAGTTTAGTTAATAAGTGTGGGCGCAACATGGGCACGACCCGTTATATGATACAAATTCCTACACCATTATAGCGTGGCTGACAGTTTATGTTGTTTACATAGAAGGTAATACATATTACATGCAATACAAACTAGCGCCCTAACAACTGAGAGAGAATGTGAATTAAAGTTATGTATCGCTATAGCTGGAGTTACCATAAGTTATAGTGGGCCTTACTGTTTTAACATGCAAATATTATGCATGAGTCACCAAACTATAGGAAAGTTCAGGGATCTATGTTAAGACTAGAGACCTGAGAGTATACATGAGTGTAAGTGAACAGTATATAATTTAATTCCAAATAAGTCCTTTATAAACAGTCTGCATTAGTATACCCTCTATTACACACAAATCTCTTTCAGTTTATGTGAAAAGAATTAGACTGTGATCTAATTGGCTACAGAAAATAATTTTAGATTAAGGCAGTTGGCGCAAGTGGCCATTGGAAAATTTGTGCATAAATTTTTCAAAGTTATGGAACATGTTTTTATAGTAAACAATTCTATTTTACTATGCTGCCTCACTCCTATGCCTACACGAAGTAAACATTTGTAGCTCTATAACTAGAATTCCCTAGTGACCGCATTATTCTGCGTCGGTATTTTTAATTGATCCCGGGTATTGAATGCGTAGTGCAGTTGCCGCTCGTTTCATATCGCCGACAGAAGCACTTGAAACCATGGCATGAGCAACTAATGGATTTCGCCCCTAATGGCCCACTACTTGAGTTCAAAATAGCGGTGGTTCGAAATTCCAGCACCCCTCTATTTCAGCTATAAATTCTAGTCTCAACGTCAGAGAATATTGGTGAAATATGTTCCTGTAGCTTTAACAATGCGTTATTCTATCCACAACTCTTTCATAGCTACTGCGATAAATCACGTAACATTTTAGCGTTAGCATGTCAAAATGTCAACGAGGATAAAGGCTAGCGATATTTCTTCAGAACAAAACGGGCCTATACTAGCTTAAATAAACTTATTTTTCAAATACAAAAGAATCATGAGATCATCGTGTCTCCTTTAATTTGTCATCGTGTAAACCATATAGTGAAAGACAAAAGATTATTTGGTTACTATATTTATTTCACATTAGTATTACGAACGATGACTTGAGATTCCAATCCAACTAAGAACACTACCTTTTGAAATCTTATTTATTTATCGAGTTTAAGGAACACTAAAGCGATGAAAGATAGTACAACATGTTTTTTCGTTGTCACCCTTAACGAAGGGTACATACATCAAATAAAGTAAGTTTATGCCAAAAAAAAATCCCGGGAAACAATGTAAATTTTTTTGAAAAAAAATAATTAAATACTTGATTGGGCGAAATTTATAGTGTCCAGTGTTTATGCTAGTTTTTTCATAGACAGATATTAATTATTTGTCATGAAAAAATCTTGCTACACTCGTCAATGTGCATTTATGCAGAAAAACGCAGTCTATTTACTCAACTTTGGACCCTAATATTTTGGAAACCAGACATATCCCAGATATGCTTCCATGGAGAAAAATGATCGTGATGATGAGGAGATTCCGTAGTTTTCGGGAACGTTGACGACCAAAAATCATCTTGAATATCCAATTATCCATAAATAAGTTCCTTATGAGACTTCACTTAATTCGTACATAGGTACCTACCACAATAGTAAATTAATCTAAAATATTGAAGATAAAGGTAAAACAATCTCAACCCCATGAACCAATCATTCAAACTTCAGTGGTTGTAAATACAAAGCTTAAAATTTAAGTATGCATTATTTATGGGGTTCCTTATAGGACCTGGTATTACCGTTTCGCATTCTTAGTTTAATAGTTTGTGCTACTAATCGTACAAGTTGGCAATCCACCGGAAGAGCAGTGATCAGTGTGGCCAGCGCCAAATTCATCGCGCAACGGGACCCGTCCGGTGAAGTTAAATGGTGTCAGCTTCCAACATACTATCGGTTTAGCTATTGTACTGCAAATGTATGTATGTGACGCTTTTGAGGTCAGCCGACTGAAAGAAATCACAGAAACGACCAATTTCGTTTGTAATAACTTTCTTGAACAGTTATGACTTTTAGTTATGTTTGTTATGGATACCGTTAGGTTAACTTACCTATGCATGTTTAATCATTATTAAAAGTGTATAGGATATTATAAATGAGAGGTTTAAACAAAAACGCGATATAATCGCCATTTGCAACCATCGATAATGTAGGTGGTAATCAAAAGTGAATGTGATTGATATAATGAAATAAATTATATATCTATCTACCATATTACATCGGTCGATATTAGCTTAATGACAATGTAATGCTCGTTCATTACGTTTAATCCAAGCGGCAGTAGCCGGTCATACACTTTGTAATCGTGCACTTTTTCAGGGACAGTACTGAAGTTGAAACTTCATTGCATGCAATTAAAAATCATCAATTACTATTACAATATCCTGCATATTATCATACAAATACAAATTACAAGTAAACAGAATAGGTTAAAATAAACATCCTCTGTTTCAATTCCGAGCAAGGGGAGTTCCGTTGGACAACGATATCCCATGGGGCCAGTTCCCCTTATTCCGGGGTAAACAGGGAATGTAATTACTCCCCTGTGTCCACACCATGGTTCCGTAGATTAATGGCCGCTGCGGTCGACATCCTCCCAAATAAAATCTATAGTAATTTATAACCTTAGTTCCATTACATTGCCAGCATTCCTCGTCTAATTCCCTGGAATTTTCCATTTAATATGGCCAATAACGATTAGTGTCAAGACCGAAGCGAGATGTAATTTAAAATGGAATCGGTATCGGTAATGTTTTACGACAGTTTATTCGTGTAAGTGTTAGGTCCATACTTCGTTTCAGAAATCAAGTCTCCTAGTAAAGGCGCTAAAGTCGATGTAATTCTAATACTAGTTCAATATTATTCTATAACAATTCTCGGGACTTCGTATATGCACCAGACTATAAACACGCGACTGCATGCATTTAATACTAGCCCGTGTATCAATTAAGCGATTATAATTCTTTCCATGGCCGTAAGAACTGTATAAGAAATTCTCGATAACAGCTTAGTATTGCAACAGAAATGAATCTTAATCGAATATTACAATGTATCCTTCAATTCATTAGATACAGTATACTTTTCAGTAGTTTTTAACCAATTACGAATTGGAGATTTTATATCTATGGAAAGAGTCGAGATATAAGAATTTTAACCACTATCTGCAATAATAATGTCAGAGCAATATTAGAAACATCTACATTGAACATTATCTATTCTAGTTGCGGCGGTAGGCTCGCCCCTTACCACGTGGGACTCAATAGGCTAACTGGTGAACAGTGGGTGTTTAATTTGCACACTTCTGCCTAACCTCTTTGGGGGATAATGGGCTTGACTATACAGTTCATATTCTTTGAAAGGTTACGATCATTTTTAGGGTCCCGTACCTCGAAAGGTAAAAACGGAACCCTTATAAGATCACTATGTTGTCCGCCCGTCCGTCTGTCTGTCAAGACCTTTTTTCTCAGGAACGCGTGGAGGTATCAAGCTGAAATTTTTAGTTATATCATATAATAAAACAGGTTTGTACGGAACCCTCGGTGCGCGAGTTCTTGGCGAATCGGCACTTGGCCGGTTATAGAAGACTATGGAACCAACCCTGGGAAATGAAAAAAAAATGACGCAATGATTGTTGCAAGCAACGTATTCGTTTGATGCGCAAAGTACAAATGTACCTACAAAACTAACATTTTAAAATGGTATCTTTAAAAAAAATCTTTGTTAACCGATTCCAGATCGATCTATGTAAAAAAAACGGTAACATTAATGTAACTTTGGAACTTAATATCTTGGAAATCCGCGGCATCCCAGAGGTGCTTCCATAGAAAAAATGATCGTGTTTTACAAAGAATACGAATTAAAAAAACAACGTTGTCTTTTTACACCCAGTATGTATCTATGTATGTATTCCATTTGAACTCGTTTCCGCCTGTACCGCAGCCTGTTTAGTATGACAGTGGTCATGTCCACCACCGGTCCGGCGGACATCCGCAACAGTTTCTGGCCATGCCTCATCATCATCAACGCGTTGTCGGAATGCACTTTACTACTTTCTTTCATTTAAAGAGAATATTCTTTTTACGATTCTTGTTTTAATTTAATTTTAATTATAAAATATAAACCTATAGTTTTTATACAGTTTTCTTTACTTAAATTAACTTTTTGTTAGACCTAAAACTATAAACACGTATCTAATAGTGTATAATTAAATTATATAATATATTATATAGTATACCTACATATAGAAACCGGTAACTTCCATGAAGTAAATAATAATGGTCATATGAAGATAATTATAATTATAGTCAATGACATTATAGTATGTGGTTTTATAGTCATCGTGGTTATGACTCAAGTGAAGTAACCTCGATAGTAGTTAATTCAACAAATTATCTTTATCACATATTCATTCATCCTAAATAATATGTAATGACTCTTCTACGTAAGTAAAGTGGATATAAACAAAATAAAAACAACAGGAAAATTATTATAACATAATACAAGAATGCCGCGTGGTGCCGGCAGACGGCAGAGTAGAATTCGTACCACCCCATGTCTGCCCGTGGGTTTCCGGGAGGAGGTGGGCAGCAGCGCCTCCCGTGTTGACAACATAGTCCTAAAATACAAACTGCGGTCACCAACCCGCCTGCCCAGCGTGGTGACTAAGGGCAAATACCCCCCATGGCAGTCTTGTGGCGTGCCCTGGGGGAGGCCTACGTCCAGCAGTGGACTGCAATAGGCTGATGATGATGATGATGAATACAAGAATACAATTTCAAGTTTACACCACCAAATTACTTTGAGACGCTTTCTAGTAATTAAAGTCTCAGAAGTTTGGGGCCGATTTTTAAATAGTCAGGTAGCCTATCTGAATTTGATATTGTCATTTTCTAAAACTAGATCAAGATAGAGACAGCAGAAATCCTTATCAATTAACAACATAACAATCATTTATCCTATCGATAGACTATCTGCATAGAAAAAGTAGGCCCTTATTAAAGTTATATTTGCTAAACGACATAACCCAGCTACTCTAGCGGTGGTATCATAATAATATCATCATGGCTTACATAAACTCGATCAAGCTCGCTCGCCGGACGTCAGTCATTTGCCGAGTCCAGCCACCCACGACGTGTGGGCAGCTCCGCTCTCTGGTCAAGATATATCTCACTCAAGGCTCTTCTTGTAGTTTACAACGAATAAAGGTTGATTTACATTAGACAAAGCTCGCCGTGTTCTAGATGTCTTTAGACAGGATATGTAACATCTCTGCTGCTCTACATTTTATACTGTATATTTCGTGTCACTTTTTATAGCGTGTCTGAAATATACCTACGGGGCTCGTATGTAGCCGAGATTGTACTAGCTTGTACCTGGCTCCGTTAGATTTATTTACACAGAGAATGGTATCAAACAATCTAACTGACCTATGCAATTGATTTGTTTATTCGATTCTTTGAAAACATACATATTTTAGTATGTATCATCTTACAAGGTCTCAATGTTATATTGAGGGAAGGAATTATTTTTGACAGCAAGTAAACTGTTGCCTTTACTAGAATGTAATCAGCAGCATCTCCTTCCATACATATCATAAAATCAAATAAGGAACTCGGAAGTTTTGTTCCCTCAAGCGATAAGAAGGCAAACTTATCTTATCACTGACTACACTATGATAAACGAGGCTGTATCGATCTTCTTTGTGATCCTGCACTTAATGCATTTTGTGAATATAGCCGTGTATACCTATATGTATGTACAAATAAACTTTTACTTAATCTATCATGAATTTAATATGTATTTATGAGCATAATATCATCACTATCTATCGATCGACGAAGAAAGTGAAAGCTACTGTTGTTTCAATTTATGTAGATTAAAAGTGCAGCTAAAAACCCTGCATGTCGCCTACATTACGTTCATAAACGGCTTTTGATATAAGCGCTAGTGTCTAACGCTATTTCAACATCGCATTATACAATTTGATTTAGTTCCCTAAAAGTCCCGTCGGTCATAACAACGAGCCGGCTTTAGTGAACGATATGCCATATTTCTCGTAACATTGACCGCTCCTGTAACCGATACAAGTGGTCATAAAATGATGTCTAATTATATCATCAAGCTCTTACAAGCACAAGTGGCTCCTATATTTAGCGATGCGTGATAAGTCGGGTGAACAAACTCAGCAAGCCTACTGATGAGGCCGCTCAGTTTAAACCAAATAGGCTGAAATAATTTAAACCGTGACTTTGAGTCATTGTAAAGTTTTTACATAAACTAGTTTAACATAAACATACAACTAGATGTTAATAGTTTCTCGAAATAATAAGTATCATTTACTAGTGATACTTATTACCTTCTGAATACATTTACAATTACATATATTTTAGAAAACTTCTCTGTATTCAGTAGGTACTTAACCCTTATTTTAAATTTGGCAGCAATACCTAAATATGAACTATATAAGACAGAAATATTTAGAAGCTTGCACAAATTAGGCTAATATGATACTAGATAATTAGAACAAAAGACAATAAAAGAGCCAGCTGGTCTTCAGCAATGCATTATCCTTACTCGTTGGAGACATGCCTATAGGCCGTCATAAACAAATCAAACTTCCAATAATGGAGCAAAGTGTACATAATGATAAAGGAAATCACAGTCCATTAATTTTGATATCTCATGCTTCCAGGTATAAAAGATGGGTGCCCCAGCGTGGGGCTCTCGCGGCAACGGGGATCGGCCGCGGCTGCTCCGCATGACGCCGCTCCGTCACAGCTTTGCAGCACCAACCTCGCCTCCAGCACCTCCATCACGCACGCATGACTATGCCTCTGATGCTGACAGCAAGAAAGGTGAGATCAAAAACAGTTTCATGTTATGTATTTACAGAATATTTTAATTTTAACGATCTGTATGACCTGATTGATTATCAAGTAGGTAAAATAACTAAATTGTCCTCTCCTATTTCAGAAGATAGTTGGAACGCCAACTTATCACAAAGATGGAGAAAACTGCGCCGCCGCTGCTCCCGTCTCCGCCCCGGTTCGGGAACCCGTGAACCGAGTCCTGTACGCTGCTCACCCTCACCACCTCGATTACCACCACACTGTTCACCCGCCCCAACTTCAAAACTGTCCTTCAGACATCGAGGCAAGGTCTACACTACCGCATCACTAAGAGTAACTAATGGAGCTCCAGACATAATGAAAGCTCTCGGAAAACTGGGCGGTGGATTGCGACGAAGAGCTTTATCTGCCCACGATGTTCTCGCTCCACCACAAAAAGAACCCGCTACATTTTATGTCCCTAGTCCCACGTCTGAAAGGCAGGCAGTGTCCCCTTCGCCTACCCGTCAGGGATCTACGTTACGTCGCCGATGTAGCTCACCGAATGTGTACAGAGCAAAGACGTCTCAAGCCGGAAGAGACCGCACACCACTGATCGGCAAAGATGACGAAAGTCGGGACACGGTAGATTTTAACTACATTCCAGAAAGACGAAAGACCAGCTTAGAAGGTCGCAGCCGTAGGCCTTACAGTGAGAATGTGGAATTAGATGTGCCTTACCGAAATGGTTACAGTAGATTGCAAACAGATGCATCCCAGAAGATATGGGAAGAGCCTTACAGATTGCCTAGGGTACAAAGTCGGCAAGAACCAATGAACCAATTACGCAATGGCATCGCGGATTTGCGCGTGAGTGCGACGCCGAGGTCAGCCAGACCGCCGCCTGTGCCGCCCGTCGCGGGACAGAAAGTTAAGCGACCTCCGGCTCCGGAGCCGAGAGATGGGACAACAACTTTTGAGGTACTTATTTATAGTCAAAGTTCCGAATACCCATACTAGATTTTAATAGCTATACCTAGCAATAGGGTCGTCTTAATATTTATGCTTTACATTTCAGGTACGCTTCACGAAGTCAGCAGGAGGCAAGGGTCTGGGATTCAGTATAGTTGGCGGGCGCGACTCCCCTCGCGGTGACATGGGCATCTTCGTCAAGACCATCTTTAACAATGGACAAGCTGCCGAGTCAGGATTGCTAAAAGAAGGTACCTATAGAACTTTCTCTCATCTACACAATCACTACATAATACTCATACCACAAGACTTAACTATATATCTTCTCTTGATTATAGGTACATAGGTAAATAGAGCTGGGAATTAATTTAACCAAGTACCAGATAACAGTAACTTGGAGTAATATTGATTGTAGGCACTTATATAATTTTCAACGAATATAAAACAGTCAGTTTCTGTAATAGGTAGCGTTTAAAATATTATTAAAAATACTTCAAACAGATACCAAATTGCTCCAGGCGAGAGGTCAACTAGCGACCTTTGATTTAACACACAAATAAATATCTCATAGATAAAGATTTTAAACATGTAATACTACACACAACAATCTACAATATAAACTGTATAAATACTTATTACATGTTAAAGGCGAAGCCTGTAGCCATAAATTTAAAAATACTTTGTATTTCATAATAGGTCGTTAAAGTCACGAAAGGTGTACAAACATTCTTTAGCTACGTAAGCTACCTCCCATTGCACAACAGCTGTCCTTTTACATTCCCTTTTCCTTTAAAAGGCACAAGACTTGCACCTGCCTCGAGTTAATATTAAATAGAGGTTTTAGGCATAGTTTTTGCTTTAAATTACTTGTTAGCAATATCTATACTCAAGGTATGGCCGCGTGGTGCCGGCAGAGTTGTCCGCGTGGTGCCGGCAGAGTAGAATTCGTACCACCCCATGTCTGCCCGTGGGTATCATACGAGGCGATTAAGGGTTTCCGGGAGGTGGGCAGCAGCGCCTCCCGTGTTGACAACATAGTCCAAAATACAAACTGCGGTCACCAACCCGCCTGCCCAGAGTGGTGACTATGGGCAAATACCCCCCATGGCTGTCTTGTGGCGTGCTCTGGGGGAGGCCTACGTCCAGCAGTGGACTGCAATAGGCTGATGATGATACTCAAGGTGCAAATGGCCCATGTTTTTGCCATGGCTTTGGAACTGAGACTAAAAGCCTTCGTACACCTAGAAGTTATCGATTAGTTCACCTCAACCTTCATCCAAATCCATTTAAATTAAAATCAAATCAATATAGGTATGTACCTAATACGCGTTTGTCTATTTAAACTATTTTTATCACTCACAAGTTGTTATGACTACTAAGAACTTTTTTTCATCATGTGTCCTATCGGTTTCTCACATTTCGTAAAGAACTAAAATCATTCAAGCAGTTCTCGAAATTGGTTTGATAGAGACTTTAAATAGGCGCAATTGTTTCACAACTGCTTATTGTGTTCTGTCTGATTGATAATAATGATGATTTAATACGATATCGTTATTCCGTTTATTGATGTGTAAAATTATTACTACACTATTAAAATATGCGAGATCGTTTCAAAATGACAGTCACAGACAAAAATTATAAAGATGAGAAATCGAAACCCTGTCTGTTTTACGTAAGTCCAGTAGCTTTTCCACTAGTTGAAATAATACATGTCCTGTGCTGATGCGGGGCTGAATTAGAATAGGTACATCAGCTGCATCTCCTTCCGAGCATGTCGTAAGAGTGGACTAAGGAGCTCAGAACTCTCTGATGCAATATCATAAGCTAGCAACTTGTCACTGTTCTGGCCACCCCATTTTGGAAAAATTAACAGTATATAATGAGTATAATATTTTGACCTTACAGAGTCCTCAGATCCCTGGACATTTGGATACCATACTTTTTAGTAGTGGTCGACAGCTTTCTCTTATAATAACTGTTACTTTCGCTATAAGGAATTTGGACCGTGTAAAACTTTTTAATGTCTCCCTTTACAGGTGACGAGGTGCTGTCAGTCAACGGGCGAGGCACAGCAGGACTGACCCACGGAGAAGCTATCAGGCTGTTCAAAGATGTCAGAGCAGGCCCCGTGCTGCTCAGGGTGGTCAGACGAGCTCCAGCCCGCTGACTTCCCTGCGCCTGCTGCGATCCGCATCAGGCGCCTTCCTTTTCCACTCTGTGAACTGCACTTCTTTGAACTATTTTCATATTAGTGTGTTTTGGACTTTACATCGAAGAAATTTTGAGCGAAGCTTAAACTGTGAATTAACCACTTAAGAAAATAAATCGTGTCATTAGCATTTGGATTATTATTATACATTTATTATTAATATCATATGAACTATGTATATGTGCCTAGAGCTATGCGCTTTTCAATTTTTTAAAGATTTAGTTATATTTATAACATGTAAAAAATAATAATCTTATATAACTAAAAACGAAATGAAAATATATTCTGGATGTATACCTAATTAAATGCTGTTAGGTATCTCATTTCAAATAATATTTTATACATTTTCTAAATAATGTCATTAAAACAGAATACGTATGTATCTAGGTACCTACCTATAATATTTTGAATCAGAACTATAGTAATGATCTCATCATAGGTACCTATTTATTATTCGTCATTATGTAAAGTAGATACCTAGGTACATTACTGCTGCAACTAAGTATACATTTTAATTGTATAACAAAAGAAATTAAAATCGCATGCCACCAAGTAATATTATTTAATATAAGTAAATCTAAGCTAAGATGAATCAAGTGGACTTTAACAACTTTATAATTGTATAGAATATTTATTTATATTAAAATTATATCATTTACAGAGTAGGAACTCTACCTAAGTACCTATATATAATTTTAATAATAATATTTGATATGCTAATGTTAACCTTGTCATTGCAATTTAATTGATTCACACATAATGTGTATAACTAAATATTATTTATTTTTAATCAATATAAACATGTAGTAAGTAGGTAGGTACGTAGAAAATTCTTTTGGGCATTTGAATAATCTTTCTTGCGTTCTTAAAATGTATATTATATATGAATTTGTCTGTGATATTAAATTTCAAAGATATAACACACATGTATTTTCTATTATAAAGCTTTCTACTTATTTTAGGATACAAGAACGCTGTAGGTTTAAAAGTATTTATCGTATTTTTAGAAGTATTTTTATCTTAAGAAAAATAATAAATTTATATTTTAAACTAGTGTTTTAGTTATTTATCTATTCGGAATCATTGTAAAATTATTACATATTTGCATAAACCATTTTTTTTTATAATACAATTAATTGACTTATGTACCTACTCAATAAATTAAACTATCTCTGCAAAAGTTGTGCAGTCCCCTGAGGTTGATCACAGATTAAGCTTACTATTAGTTAAAAAAATTGTAGTTAGTAGGTATTTTTTACCTGACTGCGCGACGCAAAGGAGTGGTATTGTGTTTAACATATATGTATGTATGTATGTCTGTTCCTTTGTGACGCCTTTATGGATTTTGATGTATGAGGTATCGTTAGATTTGTCCTTACGGTGTCATAGGATACAGAGCACCAAGTATGCGCTTAGATTCATTTCAATCACGAGTAATTAATATAGGATACCACATGGTGCCACTTTGACCAGGGGGATATGCTGACGGGCTGTAACGGGTATAGTTGAGATTATGTACTAAGCCGTGTTAAAACACTTGTACACTTGGTTCGGTTAGTAGTGACAGGTGGACTCACCTAATTCTTTTTCTTCTTCACTACAAACAGTCCAGATGGCGGTAAATTTATGTTGCAGTAACCACATCTAAAGCCTACAAAACAAAACCCGACTGCAAGACAAGCCACACAATAATATTGATCTTGCCCCTCTACTGTGTTCGTACGATTTAAATAAACAGTATTTTGAATACAAATTTACTGTATAATTTATAAATGTTGATGGAAAGCTCGGGAAGAGAAGCAGCTGTAGTATTATACGTTTGTTTTTTACTCCCAGAGCACAAAATATGGGTAAGTATAAAAATAGATAAACAATATAAAATTGATCCAACATACTTTGCCAAGAGTGTGGCATGCAAATATTCATGTCAATAAACATAAAACAAACAAATAACATTATTTATGCAGGGTGTTTGTGACAGCCAGGCAAATATTGATACCATGATTTCAGACTATGATTCTGAGGCGGAAAACACTCATAAACTTACTTTAATTAATGTATAGAGTACGTACCCTTCGTTAAGGGTGGCAACGAAAAAACATCCTGTAGAGTACGTACCCTTCGTTAAGGGTGGCAAGGAAAAAATACCCTGTATAGGCACGGTAATGGCAGTATATTCAGACATTTAAAAAAAGGTTTGTAGCTTTCAGTTTGCTTTATTGCGCTTTATCTTTTTTAACCGACTTCAAAAAAGAGAGGTTATCAATTCGTCAGTAAGGTTTTTTTTTGGTCCCATATTCATCATGTCAGGATCTAAAGATGGGATCTTGGAGAAATCGAGGGCAATCCTCAAATATTGTAGGCACATGTAGTCTGTTTTTATACTTTTACTGAGCGTTTTGATCACCTACATATAAAATCACACATCTGATGATTTAATCTCTAAGGAATCTAGGGATATCCTCAAATATAAAAGGCACCAGTAGTCCGTTTTTAGATTTTTATAGAGAATTTTGGTCAGCTACACAATATATAAAGGAAACGAGGGTCTGATGATGGAGCCGCCGAAAAACAGATAGTGGAACTTTTTAGTAACAAAATCCCCCAATGGCAGGGGGAGGCCTACGTCGTAATAGGCTTATGAAGATGAAGATAATTGTAACACAATTATGTGGTGAAATTATATGTTGCGTTAAGCCGTGTCCGAAGTAAGATGGTTATAGAGGAAGAGGTAGACATGACAATAACAAGATGACGGATAAGGGATGAATGAAAGAAGAGTACCTACATATTGCACCGACCCCAAATGATTGGGAACAGGGCAGGAAGAAGGAGTGTAATTATATGTTGCTTATATTGTCAGACGTAAAGTTTCGAAGCCTACTCATTTCTCTCTTTTGTCATGTGGCCTCATTTAATAATTTACTGGCATATAAATCTGACAATATTATGCCTTCTAAACTTCGTACACGGCTTAACGCAATATATATTTGCCCTTTAGTAAAATTTTACTTTAGTAAGCTCGAGTTTTGGGAGGAAGTCGGTTTTTCGTTTTAAAAACATTATTGTGATCTAAATATTATATCTTTATACGTAGAATTATCCCAAAACACGATTCAGCATGGTACGCGTTAAGGACCACTGACTGGGACACAACTTTTGAGAGCCTGCGGATTGCGTATGAATATGAGTTTATTTTTTTACTTAAAATGTCCACATGTGACTTTCAATTTAAGTTGCAGTCAACATTTATTCCTAAAAATTTAATTAAATCAATGCTACTTATGCTGTTAGAATCATATTTTATGTCAAGTATGTTAACGTGTTTTAACCTACAACTTAACTATATATCAAACTATTTAGCTTTATTTGTTCTTAGTATGTACTCTTAGCGTAGTAGTTTGCCCCTAGCGGATATCTAAACAAACTTAGATATGATAGGAAAAACGATCAACGCCATCTAGGTATTGTGGGCAGCACAGCATAGTCTCCAATGAAGGCTCTTCACTGTACCTCCACTTCACAGCCACAGTCCCGATGTTCCAGTACGCCTTACACAGCTCTCCATCTGCTTGATGCATAAAGGTGATGTCCTACTTACTGCCAATAGATGTCACTACCTTCATGGATTCAATACAGATTAATAAACCTTTCTGGGGTAGGTACCCGAGACATAAAAAAATATTAAATAATTTATTTTACACCGAATGTTTTGTGTCTCCGAAAAACAAGTGAAAATTTTCATTCGGGCGATGAGAGAACAACTTGTCACTGATCTTTTCTATCAAACCAGGCTATGTTAAATGTGGCTGCAGGATCTTCGACGTGATCCTGCAGTCCTAGCTACCCTATTTTAGAAATACAGCCGTGTAATGTATATCACATTATTATGTAAGCAAAATCTTACAACTCAGAAACAATAAATAAAACATTTTATCCTTGATAATATAAAATTTATTTTTTTAAGCAACTTGATATTTTTATTATGCTTAATTCTATTGATAATGTTGACAATACTTTTGTTAAAACTTACTTTTTACACATATTTAGCACTTACCTAAGTACATAAATTAAGTGACAAGAATAGGACGTTGTAGTACGAAATAATAAAAACAGTTACACAATATTATTGGTATACAAACTAAGGCCAGGGCCAGTTGTTTAATCAGTTCTTTTGTCATACCATAGTATTTTAACAAAGTACCTAAATAAATAAGTTTAACTATGGATTAAACAACTGTCCCTTAGTAAGTACCTATATAGTTACGGCGTGTCTTTTGAGACAGTCGTAATAATAAACACGTAATAAAATTAATTACTTTTACATAATTTACAAATTTTGTAATAAATATTTGTAATTAATGGTAAGACTGGGCTTTAACGTTTCAATGGCAAGGATATAATAATAGATTAAATATCTATACTACAGTCACATTATATCAACAATAATTATAATTTAAGTACACGCCCTGATCCCATGATTTTAACTGGATTTTGCAGCTTGCGGTCCACAATTTTTTTAAGCACATGTTAAAAGGATTTTGGATAGAAAGTGGAAATCATAATTATGACAGAGAATCAGTCGCAACTAAGTATATAAAGTATGTATTATCAAAATACTTTACATCTAGCTAAACAAAAATAATGTTAGATAATAATCTTTCCATAAGTTTACTGCACTATAATTAAGGTACATTTCCAACAATAAACGCCCAATACTTAATAACGGATTATATAAGATATTACACGTAACTTATATAATTGATAATCCTTGAATTTCAAACTTTAAAGATGGCACTCCAAACGTTTAATTCGAATCTCGCCATACTTCTCGCACAACGACATTTCGACAACACTAAACCGCGCGTCTTCGATAACCTAGACTAGGCAATAAAAGTGACATTAATAAATAATTTCAACAACAGTAAACACAGTCTTACAAAACCTTAAACTTAGAAACGACATCGGATAAAGTTATATTTACAATGGATTCAGTGAACAACGTACGAGAATATTGACTAATGAAGGAGTAAAATACAGGCAGAGTTAGCGCCGGAGGCTGCTCCAACGCACTCTGCTAAATTGAATGATATCAGTTAGTGTCTTTTTTATTTTCTCCTTCGGCAAACATTCGCAAACAAATGACTCTTGTTAGACTGAGTGCTAACCGGATTCCGAGAGGCATTCACGCGTCGCCGAACTAAAGCGACCTCTGCGATCTGTTCGTCTATTCGCGAATTCGAATAGCGAATTTAAACACAGTTGGTTCAAGTCTCAATCTCGTTCGACACATTTCTTCCTTTTCCTACGACCTTACAGTAATTAATAATAACTTTCAAGGATTTTCAAGCACCAAAGTGACGGGTCCGGCCGGTAGTGCCTTTAATGCTGCCCAAGCTTGAGTGCGCGTGAATTTCTCCATAGATTGCCCGCCGGCCGATAACAACACCGCTCCGACTAAAATTTTGCCGCATTGAGCTGCTGCACCTCCTGAAAATTATTTTTGATATTAAGTACATACTTATAAAAATCATATTTTAAAATAACTTTATTCATAGTAGTACATAACTATATATAAGTACTAGTAAACTATCAAAAATTTAAATAACTACTTAAAACTCTACCCGTATATTTTTCAAGATAAAATAGCTTAAAATAGTTTCGACGAAGGCAACTTTTATCTCGAAGGAAAATGTACCACTATTTTACCAGTTGTCAAAATAAATAGATAATAATATCTATAGGTATGATATTTAAACAAAAAGTAAATTAGAAGAACAACTTACCAGCAAAAAGTTTTTTGACAGTAAGTGGTCGGTCTCCGTAAGGCGAGTCTCGACCTCCATCCAGGCCGAAGCCGAGTCCTGCGCCACCACCAGCCTTCTCCACCACCACCGTGACCACCTTACTGCCTCCAGTGTCACTTCTAGAGCTCTTCGTCTCTATGTTACTAGTTTTATCGCGCACCGTCGACTCCACTGAAAAGGAAGAAATGTCTTTATTTATACACAGTTGAGTTGTGGAAACCAATAAAGAGTAGATCAGGAAAATTGTATTGGTCAATTACACTTCTAAATATAACGACTGCGTTTACTTTATCTGTATAAAAACTTATGGTGTGTGATAATTTGATTATAATTTGGGAAGCACTTACCATTTTGAGAGCCGCATCGCTTTCCATTGCTGAGTTCTTCCCTGTCGTCTTCAATTTCAATTATGACTTCTGCGCGTTGCTCCTGTAAAACACAGTGATAGATATTTTTACTGTGATAGATAGATTATTTAAAAAATCACAACCACGTATTCGTATATAGCTGACGCTACACGAGACCGAGGAAAGGTCTTTTTAATTACCTACTGATAAATTTATCCAGTGTTCTTTTATACACTTTTATAAATTTGTACTAGGGATTTGTGTGGTGGAGAGAATTCATCTTATATTAGGTAAGCCACGATAATTTGCTTAGATGCTGAAGATTTTTGCTGTGATTATTATCAATAGTTGAGTTAGCTGTTTGAGTATTCAATAGATAATCCGTGCATTCAGTTAAGCTGCTGTAGAATAATTTAGATAAAATTAATTATTTTACATGATAATTATATTACCTTGAGGATTTTGACAGACTGTGCATGTGTCAAGCCGTTCATTGAGCATCCGTTGATACTGCGTACTTTGGCACCTCGTTTGAGACCAGCCTTCGCTGCTATACTATCTGACAATACACGATGTACCTGAAATGTTAACACACATTGTCACAAGGCCCAAGCTTTATATTTGTTACAATGTTATTTAGCTTAACATACATTCAAAAGATGTGTGGATTGATATTAAATATTATACAGACTTCACATTACAATTAATTTTTTTCTTTATAAAATAACATAACATTAAAATAATTAAACCAATGCGATATTTATGCAGAGTATTTTACTATTATTTTCTTTTGAAACTGTCATATATTTCGTCGCAACTTTGTATTTCCTACATATGTTTCTAATACAACGTTTATGTATATAGATTGTTTTTAAATATAATACCGGCTTTTGCCAAGTATGTACCTTCATATTGAGTGATAATAGATGGGCTTAAACTTAAGAGTTATTTTTAATTTAATTTTGTGACAGATCAAATATTTATGTATTTCATGATAATTATAAATATTAATCGATAGACAGACTGTCTATTATTAACTATATTTAATTATTGAATGAGTAATATAAAAATATAAAAATTAAAAAATCCAAATATCCATTGAAATATTACTTAGCTTGGCTGACGGATAATGGATCCCGACTGTTCAGTTGTTATATTACGATCATTAGAAAATATTTTATGTTCTTCAATAGTATTCCGGTCATCTAAGTGCTTGTTTTTTTTTTTCTTTTCAGTTTTTTTATTATGTATATTATTTGGTTCTTTTTTCAAGTAGTCGGGTTTTTGGATTTTTTAATTTATGTTTTTTATTTTATACTTTTTTGTTATGAGTACCTAGCTACTAATAGGTACGCTTCAAGAAACATGCTCAACATGCTCGGCATCAAGAAATATATAAAAAGATATATAGAAAGATATAGAGCGTCTGCAATTCTAAACGGTTAGGGTCTGCTTTAGTTCGAATTATATTTATGAAATTTATTATACGTTAAAACCTTGTTGCTCATGTGTCCCGTCTCCGCAAAGTCAGTCAATGTATACGCAACTTGATACAATCGTCTTTATGAAAGAATATTATACTAAACGGATAGCATTCTATGTTTTACTTTATATTTAGCTTAGTAGGTAAGTTAATATGTGTTGGTGAATGTGACCAGAAGCGCTATGAAATGGCGAATGACCGTTAGCTCTTCTATCACATTTTACCGTCGACTCTTATTTGACCCGACATGGACACTATTGCGATATCTCTTACTAGTTTTCTTGCTATTTCTTCTTCCAAGCAGTGACACTTCACTGAGATAGTGTAACAGTAATAGTAGAATCATGCGGTGTGTCAGACCTAATCTTTCATCTTTAGCCTTAACTCTTATTCTCCACGTTGGTGGCTATTAGCCCTGACAGACCGTAGTTGCGATTTATTTATTTTGGGTTGTTTACACTCGTTGAATAAATGATTTTGAATTTTGAATTTTATAGATCCGATTTTTAAATACCTATTCAATGATACCCACTTGACACTTTAATTTTTTTCGCCGAGTAGTCTTTAGTGAATCGCCGAACAAAGAGGAATCGTTGACGTATGAATCATAAAAATCGGCCAAGGCGTTTGGTCTGTGTAGTGCTTCAAAGGAACATACATACATACATACATAGGCTGTTAAACACAATACCACTCCTTTGCGTCGCGCAGTCGGGTAAAAAGGTGAGAAATGCAGCTATTTATTTTATTAAATCCTAGCTATAAAACCACTTTGTCGTTATATTTAAAATTATAAAAATGTATAGCATGCAGATTGAACTTACCGTTACATCTTTAGCTTCGCAGTCTATGCCTCCAGCTAAAATCAATCCTACGCCAGATGCAACACCTCGTTGAAGACGTACAAGATGAGTTTCTACTTTTTTATCCCAAATTGCGTTTTTAACCGGTTTATCGTGAGGTAAATCTTTCTTATTTAAGTCTTTCAAAGAATTTCCCACGGACTTCTTATCTATCACTCCATTTTCTTTTTGACGTGAAGAAAGTTCAACTATCGATTGCCTTTCCGGTTTATTATTTATTTTGCTAACGACAGTTTTAATCTCGACGTTATTCTTATCTGCAAGATTAATTGGCTTCGTGACACTGGTAAAATTATCAAGCCCAACCTTTTTGATTTCTTTTATTATTTTTTCCGATATAGCACGAGATGCATCTGTCTCTATCTTTGAAGTTTCTAAAGAACTTTCAGTTGGTTTACTTTTATTTGAAGAACTTAAATTTCGTTTCAGCCTTGTATTTTTATACTCAGATTTTCTTTGTCGAATATTATTATCACTGTCACTGTCTGAATCGGTATCAGCGTAAACTTTGTTCCTACGTCTAGTTTCGCCTTTATTCGTTATAGCACTCACGGAAGATGTGAGTGTTGAAAGGCGATCAGACGATTTAGGAGTAGGACTTGGACACTTGTCTAAGGACTCGTGGACAAACTTTGTGTCAACTACAGGCGATTTGACTTTAGCATCTCTGCCACTTCGACATTTAGCAGAAGCCAAAATGTTGCGCCTGTTAATTGTGTCGATGTTATATGACTTTAAAACATTTTTCTTATCTGAGTCAGCTACCGAACTTTCCAAAGAACTACAACTTGCTTGGGAACCAGAAGTAGCAGCAGATCCTGCTGAAGAACTAAGTGATACGTTCGTATCAGAAGACATAGAGCGACATACACCTAGCTTCATGTATTCCTCACAGTTCTTCTCTAACGTGGAAGACTTAGTGGGAATATCAGTCTTTGTTAGTTTATACGATGTGTAGTGTGATATTCTTGGAGATATACGAGAATTGTCAGATTCCATCGTATCAATATGATGCATTGGCGATGATGCTGAAGATCTATAACTGGATTGTGTAGAACTCATTGCTGAATCATTGTCGCTATCAACCACATCGGTGATAGTGCAGATCTTAATTTCAACATTTTTGTAATCTCTTATATCTCTTAAATCTGTTTTATATTCTCTGCTGGATATCTTTTCAGAATTTGTATAAGAATACTTTGATTCAAGAGGTGTTATAGGTGATCTGTTTAGTATATTATGTTTTGTTTCTTGTAATCTTTTATAAGATTCAATAGGTTTGTTAGTGATATTAATACCGAAATCCTTTTTTAATTCAGGTGTTGTCTCTTTAGATAACGAAGAAGGTGTATAGACTTGAAGGGACTTCCTTTTAAACGCAGGTGAATATTTAGGTAAATTGTTGGTCATTAATGAAGTATTCCATTTCGGCTCATTAAAGTTCAATAATTTTGTGCTAGTAGTTTTATTTTCCTTTTTCTCTTTTTTAATTACATCATTACAACTAGAGTTCATTATAAATGATTTCGCTATTGAATCTTGTAGTTTAATAGCCGGTAAGTCGATTATGGGTCCTTGAACTTCAGGGATAACTAGACCTCTTAGCTTTGACATTGATTTTTTCCTCTGTTCAATTAAATATTCTAAATTAGATTTATGTTTACCTATGTTCTTCTTACCATTATCATCACTAATACTACGAGCGTGACAAATAATAGGCGGAGTAGATGGTATAGGGCTTGACAAAGCTGTTGTGCTGCCATAGAATAAAGGCTTAGTATCTACATTAAGAGATCGATTCTTTACTGTATCTAAATTAGTAGTTGATCCTGTATTTTCAAGTGCACCTAGTACTTCTGGTCTTTCAGAATGCCTTTTAAAGGATCGAGGTACTTCATCAAGGTTATCTTGAGACTTAGTAAGACGCCGGTCCAATGAACCTTCTGAAAAGTTAGTTGTATAGGTTATCGTGGATTTTCTTGCAGTTAAAGCATTCCTTGAAGGTAATGTCCCGTATTTATCCAAGTGATCTGACGAATCTGTCACATCGTTTGAAAACATAGCTATTTTATCTTTAACACTAGCTTCACTTCTTGCATCTTGCGTTCGTGATATGTATGAGTAACGGGGTCTTGTACTGTTGGGCCAACCAACCGGTAATCGTGGTGGAAGTCTTGCCGGAAACTCGTGTGTTTTCTCCACAGCATCGAATGGAGTCTCAACTCCATCAGGCGGTTGTCGAGGACAAGTTGGAAGGGACTCGTCGTTTGACAAACTTTTATCTTCAGCATCGCTTTTGTTGACTCGATCTGAAAATAAATAAAAAACAAGTTAGAACGCTTACTCTCTTGCGAACGGGATAGCCCTTTCGTGCGGTTAGTAAAACATCAGTTATTATCAGCACGCAAACTTGTCTGCTCAGTGTCTGGCGGATAACGAGATCAGCTGATTACAGCCTGCAGGGTAAGGAAGTTCTGTATTTTTATTCCCTATCATTTAAACAGAGATTTTGTAACTCCGTTCTTTAAATTGCGTACTTTGTCGCTAGTATGTAGGTATTAATGAGATTTAGGAAATTACCTAGTCACACACTTTGCTATATTTAATTTAATGAATCACTAATATCATATTACCATCTAACATCACACTAACTAATATTGAGTCATATGCGACCTCCATGATCAAATCAAGCATATCTTAGTCATAATCATGTACTTGATGTCATGTGTCTATGTATACATATCAGTTAAGCAAGAAATAAGACAACACGGATACTAAAAGTACGTCATTTGTCTTCAATGAACTCAAGCCTGTTATAGAAGCTTCCAGTACAAGTAAGAAAATAAAAAACAGAACCTTCTTTTTCCTCTTCAATGGGATGCAAACAACGAGAGTGCCTAATTTTAATAACGCTATAAGTTCGTGTATCGAATACTATCACTTTTTGATTGAACATAACTTTAAAAAATACATGAGCACTACTGTCCAATGAGGTATATGAGTTAAAACTGATGTAAGTATTTTAATTTTCGATGGCATTGTGGTTTTACGTATATTTATTTAGCGAGCTTGGCACACTTCAATTTATTTGCACAATTGTTGCTAAAAGTAAATTTCGTCCATAAAACTCATGTTTCTTCCTTGAATAAAGATACGACGTCACAGAAATTATATTAAAATCTTAAAGTAATACAGTTGAATAAACATTAGTTATTGTATGTAATACTGACGTTAGCTAACTGCATTACGAAAACACTTAGGTAGTTACTTAAATAATTTATCACCTAAATTCGTCCGTGATAAACAATTTAATTTTCAACTTGAAGACTATTTCAAGACCAATTTTTTTTTTAATAAACGAAAAACCGACTTCCTCCCAAAACTCGAGCTTACTAAAGTAAAATTTTACTAAAGGGCAAATATATATTGCGTTAAGCCGTGTACGAAGTTTAGAAGGCATAATATTGTCAGATTTATATGCCAGCAAATGATTAAATAGGCCACATGACAAAAGAGAGAAATGAGTAGGCTTCGAAATTTTACGTCTGACAATATAAGCAACATATAATTACACTCCTTTTTCCTTCCCTGTTCCCAATCATTTGGGGTCGGTGCAATACTCGTATGTAGGTACTCTTCTTTCATTCATCCTTATTATCCGTCATCTCGTTATTCTCATGTCTACCTCTTCCTCTATAACCATCTTATCTTAACGCAACTTATAATTTCACGACTTAACACAATTATCTTCATCTTTATAAGCCTATTGCAGTCCACTACTGGACGTAGGCCTCCCCCTGTCATAGGGGGATTTTGTTACTAAAAAGTTCCACTATCTGTTTTTCAGTGGCTCCATAATCAGACCCTCGTTTCCTTTATATTATGTGTAGCTGACCAAAATTCTCTATAAAAATCTAAAAACGGACTACTCGTGCCTTTTATATTTGAGGATATCCCTAGATTCCTTAGAGATTCCATCATCAGATGTTATGTTTTATATGTAGGTGATCAAAACGCTCAGTATTTAAGGATTGCCCTCGATTTCTCCAAGATCCCATCATCAGATCCTGACATGGTGAATATGGGACCAACTTGGAAGTATACCATGACAAACTATTTAAAAAAATGAAATCGGTTCATAAATGACGGGGTTCTGAGGTAACACACATAAAAAATAAATTCACTATGGGTGCGCCCACCACCGGGCCCTACACCCTCCACTGACCCTCGGATCTGATAACTCATAACTGCGAAAACAGACACTTGCACTAACTACAATCGCCACGAGAAACCAGACCCGAGCATTGCACTATTCCGAAATCAAAATGTGCACACAAATCAAGTAGTATTGGGTGTGTGCACAAATAGTATATATTTATTTGAAATATAAATAATGGTTGGTAATTATTTATATATATTTTAATACTTAGTAGAGGGTAGTTAATTCTGTGTAAGTAATGTGTTGGGTTTTAGAGGTTCATAATAATTAGTGGTTTACTAATTTCTATAATCCTGAGGATGCCACGGTTGTTGGCGAAACATATGTAGATTATTTATCTAGTTTTTGATTTCGGAATAGTGCAATGTATTGTCTTGCATGCTAGGTACTCGGGTCTGGTTTCCCGTGGCGATTGTAGTTAGTGCAAGTGCCTGTTTTCGCAGTTATAAGTTATCAGATCCGAGGGTCAGTGGAGGGTGTAGGGCCCGGTGGTGGGCGCACCCATAGTGAATGTTTGAACTTCCAAATTGTAACGCCTAATACAATTTCATTTATAAAAAAATTAAATAAAAAAAACATACAGATAACCTCTCTTTTTCGAAGTCGGTTAATGAGACCTAAGTTTGCTTTAGATTCTCAAACAGCAAAACTGAGAAACAGAATTTAGTATTAATTTCAGTTAGATTTTAATAGTTTAGTGCCTATATCTTTTATTCCATTGGTATTTTTCAGTTTACTTTTTGATAACTCGTAGTTGGTAATATCGTAATGAAAACTTTCAGGAGTGACCTAATCAGTCTGTTGATTTCAGACGGAATCTCCAGCGCCCGAAAATTCGTGAATATTTGGGCTTCCATAAGAAATTACAAGTACATGAAATATTGTGGTTGACTACAGTTTGTATTGTAACTTGAATTAAGTAGGTATTATTTAGGTAAAAGAATAATGAAGAGGCTCTAATAAGTTATTCGTTTCCTTGAAAATGTAAATAAATGAAAATAATATATTATCAAGCCCATATTTCAAACACACATGATTCAGAAACATTCATTCAGTTACATGTATTACCCACTGGCCAATAAGAACACCTACTTAAATATACGTTTTAGTACCTATACCTACATAACTCTTTTTTGTGTATTTTTATTGTTTTGTCAAATGGTGCATATTTTATACATGTAACCGGAAATTACACTTACATAATTTCCTTTGGAATCTGATCATCAAAATGATACTTTTATTAGAATGGAAAAATTTATTGATATTACGAAGAAAATGTGAATAATATTAATACTTCTGAATCTCTATATTTATTTATAAAAAAAATTGAAAACAAAATATAAATAAGTAGATTAGGTACCTGGTACCTACATAGAGGTCCTATCAGAAAAGTTATGAGACATTTGTAAAGGAAAAATACCTTTTATATTAATACATATTTATCTAAAAAAAATATTTTATTTTTTTATTTATCTTTTTCTAAAAAAACATATAGAAGTTAGTTATGTTATAATTGGTAGATTAGCTAGAGGTAACAAACCTAAGAGCGACATAGAGCGTCGGGGCATCCTCCGCGAATCTAACATTGTGAAGATATATTATATTGTCTTCACTTCCAGGTTCATGGTAATCAATTACAAAACTTAACGTTTATTTTTAAAAATAGTTTTATTCACATATCCACATATTACTTTCATTTTCACTGCACAAAAATTTGCACAACGCTATTGCGAATATTTCCCGAGAACAAAAGTCGGACCACTATTTTTATAAACTTGCAATTCGCTACAGGCGATCGAAGAGAACCGAAATCGGAGGATCGAGTTAAGAATGCGGAACGTGTCCATTAGCGACCAAAATAACAGTTATTTAACATTAGGGCTGCGCGTGCGCTGCGAGCGGAGCGGGTTGAGCGGCTAGCGCCGCGGCGGGGCGCGATGCACTGAGTCGCCTCGGACTTGCAGAAATTTGCAGCGTCGCCGCCCTTGACGGGGGCGTTGCTCCGAGCCAGGGACGGACGACGAGCGCACGCGACGCTTCCCCGCATCCCAGGCCGCATCCGTCACCTCCAGCCTATTATCCTAGCCGACACATCGCACACATGCACTCCACGCAAGACCGAACAAAGAATGCACTGCCCGCTGCAGAGGAATTTCTATTTTCTAGTATAAACTATGATCTCTGTGCGCATCGATTGATAAATCTCAAGTTATTTATAACTTGAGAGGCGTCGGAGGGCGGCGACCGTGCGCGCGGGCGCAGTCGACTCGCAGCGCAGATGTCATGGCCGCGCACCCCCTGCGCCGCCGCCGGCGCGCTCTACTTCCGACTTCAAGTCCTTAAGTAAAACCACAGGATTTTCGCAAACGGATCTTGCTAGCCCTTTCTTTTGATTGTTCGAGAGAGCGGAATGTGCGTATGTACCGGTGACGTCGCGGCAGGAATGCTGCAGCCTCCTGCCCGCGCTGGCCGAGCACCGAGCACCCACTCCAACGTGTTTGCACTGTTGTTTGCACTTTTTTACATTTTTGAGATTTAAAAATATAAGTGAAGGCAAATATGTATTGTATTTCAGTAATAACTGTTCTTAGGCCGCCACCGTTATATTATACAGAAAATATACGCCTCATCAAAATCAATTTGATTTCCATTTGTTGATCGAAACAGTCTACTCGTATAGACAAAGGAACACATTGTGATCGTGCCGAAATAAAGTAACTGAATTCGATTACTCAAATATTCAATGGGCTATTATGCATATTATGGAGAGAAACATTAAATGTTTCTTATTCTTTTAATTATCGATGGAATCAAACACCGAAACTATGAAATGGTTAAGTGAAAGAAAGTGCAATCGATTTCTCTTTCAAAACTAAATTAACTTTCTCCAGTGACACGTCTTACATAATCCCAACAAGACAGTCATAACCGCAAAATGTATATCTTACATTTGTATCAAAAGGTCGTATGCCAAATTATATTACTTAATTCAAAACACTCTGTGGTTTTATTGACCAACAGTTCACCGATGTAGAGGCTCGCTTTGTGTCGTGTTCTTACAATTTAATATCACAAGTACGTTCAGAAAATGGCAAAAAGCCACATATTTCTTAATTTATAATTCTGTCCATTCATTGACAAACTCAGAATTAAAAGAGAACGAGTTTGCGAAGCGCTGATTCTTAAAACTACTTTTTAGTGTTCATAAACGTTTGCGACAAACTGTCGGCTATAAAGAGAGGCAAAAATGGTCGCGAGGTATGCCGCAGCGAGCTCAACCGGCCCGCCCTGGAATTCACCAAACGTTACTACATCCTTTATTTTCTACTGCCTCATAAATAGCGACTCTAAGTTATTAACCTTTAGTCATACTTTGGTAGGACTACTGAAAGAGCTTTTTGCCACCTCTTTCGATGAAATTCCGAGACTTCCATTTTAATGGCATCCGGCAAAGTTGAAACCCATCAAAGTGGTTTTTGAGTTTCAATCGCTTGCATTATTGCGTTGTTTCAGAGCTGCCACACTTGGTGAAGTGTCGTTTGGCCTGTGAATTTTATTCGTTGTAATTTTAGACTAAGAAATACAATATTGAATAGGTGCCTTTATAAGGTGAATAAAAAAAATATAAAAGGTATCAAGCTGATAAGACTTTTCGCGCGACTTTCATTTGTCAGCTAGCAAAATGCCTCTAAATACATAAAAATTTGCATTAAGTAGGTCAGTCGAAACCTTTATTAGAATATTTAAGTTATTATGTAATTTTTAATACTCTTCGAGCGACGTTACTTTTCAAGTACCTACTTAATTTTGACAGTGGTGCTGTTTAACTACCTATGCCTAGTTATATACCCACAGTGTGAAGAATGCACAGGAGGTGGGCTCATTTTATAGTTTCAGTTACACTCATTATCCAGATGTTACGGCATCATAACGATAAAAAATACAAGTTGTTGACTATTAGGCCCATAGTACACGGCGTATTTTAAACGCGCCGACGACGCGCGTTTCAGGAACGCGCGTCTTCGGCGCCGTAGACGCTGCTTGTTGCGTTTGCATTGATGATATAAGATTGATGATGTAAGTTTCAAAATTAATAAGTACAGGCGCGTTTTACGATCGCTACGTGTGCTTAGGTTACGAGGTTGCGTTCAAATCTCGTATGAAGCGCGTATACGCGCGTTATCTGCGCGTCGTCGGCGCGTTTAAAATACGCCGTGTACTATGGGCCTTATTTTTATGGTCATTTAACTCTTAATACATTTATAGTGCGATTGCCTAAAGTAAGTGTATCAGAACCATAAAGCTGATATTGGACGTTACCAAATAAAGCAGGACCACTTAAATTTTATAGCTGGAAGGGTTTTGTAGCCGCATTCTCGAGTTGCATCAAGGTTGTGCCATTACGCCATGTGCAAGGAATGAGCAGGTGCGACATGCCCGCGCCCTGTACTTTCTACATATAAAGGATTTTACACCTACCTTAGGTTGGTTTGCGTCTGTTACCCTTTTCATGGCAAGTGGATTTCAAAGTACTGTTAAAACTTTCGTATGTACGTCGTAAACGAAATTGGTAAACAATATATGAGTAAGTTAGAAGAGTTTAGTTTCAGATTAATATAACCTATAAGTTCTGCCAAAGCTACGGTACATTTTGTAGATTTTTATACTAAGAATTAATTGATCTGTAACCGATATACCAGCAGTAGTACCTATACTAACCAAGTATTATATATTTAGGGTGAACATGCAATAGGTGTTTATAAGTCCAACGTGTTACTATGTGAATCGAAGCTGAAACACCTTGTAACATAAAAAGCGTTTGATCACGACCACCGTCCGGCAGGTGCAAGTCTACCTTACGTAATTTCAACATAAGAATACATAGAAATGCAATAATGATCAAATTTCTCCGTGGTGTATTTAAGTGCGATTAAGGAATTACCATAAACACGACTATGCGACGTTTGTCTGCGACAGAACAAGTTGGAAAGCTTTACTCAATTTATTCCTCAAAATGTTTAGTGCCGATATTTTGCATTTATTTACATAATATGCAATGATGTCCATCGATTTGCGTGTTTATAAATAATTAATCTGCTGCTCTCCGCGACCATAAGCTTAAGAATTATAATCATAATCATTATCAGTCTATAGCAGAGGTTCCCAAACCTTTATTTCTCGTAGACCCCTTTCAAAAGTTTACTGGTTCTGGTGGACCCCCTACAGACCTACATCACATACAAATTAATTGTGAACCTCAATTTTTTCACGCCAACATAGACCCCCGTCGAGTCTCCTGTAGACCCCTGGGGGTCCACCTGGACCACTTTGGGAACCACTGGTCTATAGCATATTTCAATAGATCCCTGAAAATTATTGCAAATTGATTATTGCCCAACCCATGCATTCGATTTTTTTATCAAAAGCTTATTATGTTGGTGCGAGTGGATCTAGGAAATGTTGAATATTATTTGGATACAACCGAAGCTTTTACCGGACTTTAGTGTAATAAATTAATGAATCTGTAATCTATGTTTTAGTGCCTTCATAAAAATGGTCACTTTTAATTCTGCGCTCGCGCATGCGCGTGCTAAGCTATCAGCACCCTCCATCGGCATCCATAATGCTGTTTACCATAATGGCTGCAATTAACTAGGACCATGGAATATAGATAAAACTATAAACAGCTAATTAAAACATAAGTAATTAGTTACCTCAATTAATCTTCTTAACTTTGGAAGTGATAAAAGCAATACGAGTTGAGTTGATATCATAAGTATTCCATGACAAAAAAGCCAAATTGACCGTCTAGATAGAATATAATAATATAATACTTTGAGGCCATAGAAAATTTATACTTCTATACTTACTTATATATTTCCTTAGACAAGATATGCCATTCCATTTATGAAAATGTTATTAGAATATATATAGATTACATAGAACGCAAACCCCAAATTTTGGGAGCTTTGATCTTCGAAAAAATGTATGAAATAGTAAAAAAGTTTAATTCTCTACTTTGTTTCTGTAGGACTGTAGTTTGTTCGCCTTTTATGAACTTTCACTACTAGTACACTTCTAAAATTCCTGAATAAACTGTATCAACAAATATTAAAATTAATTGTACACTCTCACTCACCTTCCCAATAGCTTCTATCAAACGATTTACGATCACTCGGTGTGGTCTCAGCCAGGATTGGTTTTCTGTAACAAAAAATACTAAATTAGTATCTAAGGTAATAAAATATAAATGATTAATATTAATACTAAGTTCGGATAGATATTTGGGACAACAGATTTGATCAGTGACAAATAACAATTAGTGCATTACGACGACAAACAATTATAAAATTTTTTTTAAAAAAAGCTGTACCAATAAGGTGTAGGTTCTTCACTACAAATCAAACAATGAACAGTGATTTTATAAAATCTGATTTCGTTATAAATGAGAATTTTTTATTTTATTTGTGTTTAAGTGAACTTTAAAATTATTTCGGTCATATCGGTTCTTAGCTACCTCATTTTTGGAGCAGCTATGTGTATGCGTACCTATATACATGTACCTACATATCAAATATTTATGAAATACTAGCTTTTTACCCGCGGCTTCGCCCGCAGTGGAGCCAAACAATTTGACAAAATGACAAACAATTTTTTTATCTTTCGTATTTTTTTAAATATAAAGTACCCTATGTTACTTCTAATACCTTCAAGAGTATATGTACAAAGTTTCATGATGATCGGTTAAGTAGTTTTTGCGTGAAAGCTTAACAAACAAACTTACATTCGCATTTATAATATTAAATAGGTATACCTATATATAGGTATAAGTAGTGATAGGGATTTGACGCTCTAAATACCAAGATCTCTGTAATCTCACTCAGTGCACGCTGATGACACTCAATTCTGTGTAAGTAGTCGGCTTTCAGAAAGCTGCTCGCTTCAGAAATCTTGAAGTAGGTTTTTGGTTTTGTACTTGTATCAATAAAAGCATCTTCGATATCTTTCTCCCGGGCAGCGATTTATCGCAATTCAGTGTAAGTGACCAATTTGTATAATCATGACAATTAGCAGTGCCTTCTACGTCGTCCATTACCACTGTTTGCTAGACCCCACGAAGAAAGGACGAGTAGGAGATGCCACAATCAACCTAGACTCTCAACCGCCAATATTGCCTATCAGTGCAGTATGAATCAATTGTCTTACATTTTCCTACCACTATATTTACCCTACCGTCCATAGGGTGTTAGATCGCCTCTTCTGTGGCCTTCCTTCATGATCAAAGTACACTTATTACCACAACCTACGAACTCTATACCGCGAAGGTTTAGATTGCATGAAAGCTAAACGAGTCAGCACAGTGGAGTCTGGGCGGAAATTGTTTTATTATACATTCGGCCTAATTTGCTTAAGGGAGCTATGAAGAGTTTTCATTTGCACTTTAATATGCCATAATTGAATAATTTAAGGGTTTCTTAGAGGTGGATAGTAAACGCCTCCAGTGTTTACAACATAGACCGAAAATTGCGGTCACCTACCTGCCTGCCCAGTGTGGTGACTATGGACAAAAACCCCCTATGGCAGTAGGTTTGTAGCGTGATGTCGGGGAGACCTACGTTCAACAGTGGACTGCAATAGGCTTCGCCATGTGGGTATAAAATATAACGAGTACAATTTCAGTGATATCATGAGTGATTTTAGTGCACGGTGGGTGGCATTGTCATGAAAAATAAGCTGAACATCTTGTCGCAAGAGATAAGAAATAGCGCTTAGGTACCTACATAGTGTAATCAAAGTACCCACTGTTTTACTAAACCATTTACAAATTATTTAGTAAAACAGTGCATAAAAATCAGATTCAAAGCATTATTCATACGAGTACAAATTTATATTTTTAAAAAAATCCCCAAATCCTCTTGCGAAAGTTTTGTGAGTAAATTTACTTACGAAAATATGAGCAGTCACAGCTAAATTCATAAGGCAATTGGAATTCGGAAACGTTTGAGAGGTTGTTAAGGAGAAGAACGTGTGATTTTAGTTAAAATATTGTACTGTATTTTCATAATGAATAATAGAAATTAATATCATATAAATAAATACTAAACATTCATTTGATAATGACATTATAAAAGAGTTTTTCTAATGTCAAGGTCGAGTGATTGGTGAGCACGTTAGCACCTATAGGTACCTAATGTTGATCTTAGGCTTACACCATGTTTGCTGGACCGTTGAGCTATGTCGGTGATCTTTGTACGTATGCGAATCTCCCCATTTCTGATTCGATCACGCAATTTCGAATACTACCTAATTATTATCTCTCTACGTAGAGTTAAACTTGACAGTCAATGAATTTTGTTTTGAAATGACAGGTTGCGATGATCCGCCCACAATCACCACTACAATGAAAACCTTGATTACCATTGTTAAGTCTACATTAAAGTAAAAACAATAATCAATTTGTTTTTAGTTGCATTCAAATTCAGCATACTCGTAACAATAAATATTTTGGATTTAACTCAGCATATTATGAGTAGGTACATATTGAGTATGATTATCTCATTTTTAATAGTTTTATATGTATTGTATATTTTATATGTATAGCTTATGAAAATCTCAATTGTTTAGTTGGAGCTATAGGTAATTTCACAACTCTAAAATTCGAAACTCCAATTTCTAGATTTAGAGATTATGCTTTAATTGGCGAAATCAATTAAATTATATTTGGCGTGGATTCAATTTATAAACCTACGCAGTGCCAGAATTAATCTATTTACTGCATGACGAAATATCAAATAAATATATGCTTTTATTAATATTTTTTGTAAAATATTAATGTACGTATTCATCACAGGTGGTGCAGATCGAATAAATTAAATTAATTACTTATAATAAAATTGTGCGATGGTAGGTTGGAAACTAGATGCGAGAGGCCAAGGACCAATTTATGAAAGAAGTCTAGTCTAGCACTGATCTTATCTATGTCCTTATTTTATTTAATGTGTAATATTGAATCAGATGATTATTTTAATAAGGTCAATAAGGAAAACATAATATATAAAAACAAAATAAGTTGTTAGGTATTTACTTTATAAAATCTAATCTAAAAAACAGACAGAATTATCTTCTTTTAGAATCAGGTTTAGGTAGGAAGGTACGTTAGCACCGTGGTTTAATTACTTATTTATAATCTATATCTATAAATCTATCTATATATATATAAATCTATATATATTTATAATTTATATCGCTTGAGTATCTTATTATATTTTAAGTATCTTATTTACACCAGCAAAGCACCTGCAGTATGCCTTATAAACCTCAAAAAATATATTCCCAAATCTTCCAAAACATTCTGCAACAACATGTGCAACGCGTGCCTCTACAAATATGGAGATCGAACCGCGAATAAACAACTCTTTCTTCCATAAAAAACGGGACTCCAAAAAAGCGAACGAGAGAAAACAGTTATCACAATAAGTCCAAAAGTGCAGGCGAAAGTATGTACCTCGTAAACAACGTACCGGGAACTACATGCGCAGGATTACTGAAAATATCCAATGGCTACAGTTATTAATAAATATAGCTTTGTACCTACTTATGCTTGCAATGCAACTGAAACTATACTAAGAACTATTTTCGCTTCTTATCTATTTGTAGAACCTTCTACAAAAGGAAGGTAAAAATTGAGAATATGATTATTATCAAAGTTCATTCAACTAAATTGCAAAAACATTATAATATAACCTAAATTCAAAGGTTACGATCATTAAAAAATAATATTATTCGTTCTATCTATTTTGTTACTCTCAATACGATGTTATACGTGCATTAAGTCTGAATTTACTTTGGTTCGGCGAAAAATGCGGAGCGACTCTCGAAAGGTGGTTTAAAGCCTAACCTAGGTTAACCGCATCGTGACTCCACTCCCCTCCCCCCACAGGCTACATTCCGTGCGCCGGCGCAGCCTGTTCGCCCGTCTCACACGAAGCTCCGCGTTATATTTAGTCACATCGATTTCTAGATCATTTAAAAGCTCTTTGGATTAACTGCTTGTTATAATAACTATTTGAAGCCTATTATTACAGCCTTCCCTTAAGTTACGTTCAAGTAATTACACAAAGGTCAAGTCTGAGCTTGCAGAGAAGCCGTATTACTAAGCAGATTATAATGTAGGTGTCTTGTCGAGTTTTAGATAGGAGAAAACAAGATCGTGGAAAATTTAATAAAGCAACGAATTTTTCAAAACCATATAATATACCTATAAAAACATAATTTCAACACTACAGTTAGAGGGTTAAAAAACGTTGTAGAATCTAGCAAGTTAGTAGGTACAACAATTTTTAAGCATCACATCTTCGCACAAAACTTACATACTGCAAATCATATTGGAAATAAGCAATAAATGCCGCTTTCGTCATTAGTTTTATAACTGCGCATTAAATCTCGAGAGCTTAGTATTTCAGTACTCGATGAAGTATCTCGTAAGAAATCAGCCCAACGTGTAATTATTTGATTTATTTGGTTAGATATGTTGTGATTAGCCATGATTAATAGCACCATCTCTAATTTGAATTTAATATCATAGTACGCATGATCGCCACGTCACGATGCAATAGAGTTTTCATAATTCTAGTTCGTAATGTTAATTACCTACCGACCTATAAGGTGTAACCGGTACTTACTCCAGTACTTCCTGAGGGAAAACTTTATTTCCCATGGTATGGTAGGTTAATATAAGGTTTAGTGGACCTATGAATATCTAATAAAGAACAGGACAGATGGAAATTTGAACAACTAAATTAGAGATTATTGAATTTTGATTGGACTAGTTACAGGGTAAAAAATACAATAAGGACGCTATAATTTACAATATAGGTAAATAAAACGTTACATTACACTATGCGTCATGTCATGTACCTACATCTTTAATTAAACAATGATGAACGGGTTCCAGCAGCGAAAAATAATAATAAAACATCTAATCAATCACAATTTACTATCATCTGTTATAATGTAATTGAACTGTTTCTATTTATTAGCTATAAGCACATTTTCGCAACCTACCTACATTTGCAATTTAATTGTAGAAAACATGTTATATGCAAATAAGATTTTATATTGAACAATTGGACGGTAACTACTTTATAAATATAGCTTCCAGAGTAGTTTTTTTTTATATTTACAAGAAATAATCCACATACCTATCTATAATAATAATTACCTGCCTACATACCCTGCCAGGAAACGGAAACAGGTTACGTATTTTTTTAGATTTCATAGTAGAATTGGATTGCAATTTAAAAATGAAGAGACATGCAATGGTCAAAGAACATGAAATGACAGAATGTAAACTATTTTAAAAATAAGGTGCAATACGAACATGCCCATAATTGGTATGCGCATAAGACAAAATACCTTATTGCCTGTAATAATTTAATTTATATGTGTATACTGTTGGTGTGTCTTAGTAATAAATAAATAAAAAAATACTATTATATTACAAAAAAATTATACCTACCTCCCTAATAACAGTCTTTGAGCTATGCCGACACACAGAGCGCCAGACCAACGGAAATACATAGCTAGTCCTTTATGGCTATAGAAGAAAATGGTACCTATAAACATTTTTGTATTATAACAGTTACAAAGTCTGTTAGACTGCATGGCTAAGTAGTGTTTTACTCGAAAATGTATCATACATACTCAAAACGAATATTCATTGTTTGTCATAACATCTGCCTCCGCTATGCTAAATGTGGTTGTAAGATCTCCTTTATAATCCTGCAGTTCTGGCCACGCCGATGCGGGAACAATCCAAAACGGAAATAACGTGATTTTTAACACATCCCAACAAACTTGTACGAGTAGAGCAATTAGTAGTAATCCAAAAATTATATGCAAAAAACATATAAAACCAGAGTAAAGGTAATAAATTCTGTAAAATCTTTATCTAGATGTAATTTACGTATGATGGTAGTCCGATAATTACACGGTAGGGTAATTAAGAGACGCTCGTAACTTGCGCTTCGACCCGAAGAGTTGTACGCGATCGTTAAAAATAACAAGATAACTAATAAAATATACGTAGAGTCGCGTAGGTAGAGGGAGGTAAAGATCGAAATAAATAATGTGGTAAATATGTAAATAATATTTTATAATATTAAAGTTAGGTACGTAAATAATAAAGGAGTTTTCAATCCCCACTAGCCCAATTTCTCCACTATATGTTTTATAGTATATAATTACATATTGTACTAACAATACAATAAACGGCAGTACCGCAGTCTGCTAACATTACCTTCTATAAAATATTAATTTCTTTGATATTAAACCAAAACAGTAAATAATGTGCAAAAATGGTGTGTATTTTACACAAAAAGACTAAATTTCTATGACGACAGTTTAATAGAACCTGATGTAGTAGATACCTAATCGTGTTTCTAACCAATGTTAGGTACTATGACAAACATTCATCCATGACTAAAGCTTTTTTCCCAAGACAGTTATATAAAATAGACTACAATCTATATCAGTCAGTAACAGTAACAGGTCATCTAAGATCCCAGTGACAAGTGACAAATTTCTGCTTTAATGATTTATTAAGACAATTATTACGTAGGTATATTCCATTAACTACGTGATAATCGTTACCCACACACAAATTAATGGGCTTAGCACACATGCCGTCTTGTTTTATGTATAATCTTTATAGTTCGAAAGCCTTACGACTGCATCAGCCTTCTATCTCAGTGTACATCATAGGTGACAGAAATATCCCGTTACCGAGCGTGGAGGCTTCGCAGAATCGCTGCACCGGCCTCATCTTAATTATCGAGTCTGGTCCCAATAAACCAGATATCAAAACCTTCATGATTATGTGGGTATCTGGATTTGGGTCAGTTACACTATAAAACTGCTTTAACAATGTTAGTTTCCAATAAAATGTGGTATTTTGCTTCTAGAAGTGATTAGGGCAATTGAGGATGATGAGGTACACTCACATAGACTTATTTTATGGTAGGTTCGTGGAAGAGTAAAAATATTTGCAGTTTTGCTGATTAAACAGGACGTTTAATATAGTATTATAATTATAATTGTATAACTTTATAAATACAATACAAAACAAAACAGAAAAGTTTTATGGGAACAAAGAAAATCTACAAACGGGTTATTGAATGTCGTACCTCCCGCATGCTAACATGCACACATACACCACTACATCATCAAAAGCTCCTTTTAAAGTTGATTGCAACTCTATTTAATAAGCATTACCGGTTACGCCTTAAGGACATGCTTAAATAAATCGTGGGAACACAATTACACGAAGTCATTACTCTAGCAGATAAGTAAATAAAGTTGCATTAGGACAAAAAGTTGTTTATGCAGCATTCGTTTGGAATATATGTCGTATGTTCCCTGAGAGCTGTCTGTTGGGCTGAATGACATGAAGTCGTAAAAACCAGCACATCAGCCGGGTATGGGCTCGACAATCGAAAGACCTTTACATGAAGGTTGCTAACCCTGTCGCTGTACGTACAGACAGACATGCACAATATTTATAGGTACGCATAATCTGAAATTCATATTATGTTTATTAGCTGTAGCTCGCACGTAGATGTGACATGTGACAGACTTGTTTTTGTTTTTCCGTTTGCGGTGTTATCACGAAACTGGCAATAACCTTTTTATATATTTACCTATTTATATATTTTGCAAAAGTTTAGGAAAATTATGTTAAAATTTAAAATTCATACATACATTATTAAGTAATTAGTTATGATATTATATTATAGTAATTTGTCATTGTATTTAGTTTTTGAGTTCTTGTAAACCGTAACTTACGATGTAGCCAGGTTTTCATGATAAATTCTATAATTTTTTCCCAAAAGACAATCATAACAATAACATGTGAAATACATACACTACATTTACAATGTTATCTTCTATGGATTGGTTAAAAGAAAAGCACTCACTGGCAACTATATGCAAGTAAGGATAAGTTACTGGTATTACAGATTTAATAACAGGTACTCTATTTCTTTCATTTAGAAAACAATAATCCATAGTAGAATTAGTTAATTATAAAATATTAATAAAAAATTGAAAAAATTCTTCACCCGAGTGAGATTGGAACTCACGACCACTCGCAAACCGTGCTTTCGCTCTAACCTACTGAGCTATCGGGTCAATTAGTTAATTGTACCCTACCGTACCATCTCGCGAGCTTCAACAACAATTATTTTCGAAAAACGTCAATGAAAAGTTTCCATTGAAAATGCATTAAAACATCTGTAATTTTCACGCGTCATTTACCGAGAAATGTGTCAGCACCTAAATGAAAATTTTCAGAAGTCACAAACATTTCATTTCAATTTATATTGCTTTGCATGATTGTTAGAGTACCCTCCTTACACCGCAGGTCGATATGGGAAAATGGAGCGTGCGTGCGAACAGGGTCGAAGAGTACGCTGTCACTCACGAACGAAGCCTAGATTGGACATAGCGTCGATGCTCATTAAAAGCTTCTGTGCCGTTTCTGCCGCAAATTCTTCTTTATTGTACACAATACACTACCAGTAGATACAGAGAACTTTACAAAAGAAATACATAAAAATTTCCTCTTCTTTTCTCTATAAGATTTTTTCCAGCATACCAGAAAACAAAGCAATTATGTAAGTATGTAATACGTGCAAACGTAACTAAAACTATGTAATTTTTAGTTTTACTTAATTATGGATGTATATTTTATTTTTAAGTAAGTACAAACAGTAATACAATAAACTTGCAACAAAAATAAACAATAACCGTATTATTAAAAAAGAATTTAAACTAAACATGCTCTAAATTTGGCAGATATGCCACACATTTTGCTGTGAAATGTCATATTTAAATCGAATCTAACTATAGGCGCTCTTTTGTAATAACACCGTAATTCTTTTAGGTTATTGCTTAGGAAATATTTTGTTCGTTATTATTTATCCGTTGGTAAGTTACATTAATTTTACATTAAGCCTATCTCCCCTAATAATTAAATGGATACTATAGTATTATCAGACCTGTGATAGACGTATGTCCTAACTTCACTCGTATCGATTTTAAAAAAGCAAACCTGGAGAATCTCATCAAGTCTCACTGATCCATCTGTGATATTGGAAACAACGGATTGCCTGATCCCTTGAGACTAATACTATCATATCTTAAATTACATGAATATGACCCATCCCACATTAAGAAAGATAACATTTTCTACCTTATTTTTGTTTCGAGGTATTTTCTCTTTTTAAAATCATCGGTTCGGTTGGAGACGGGGACCAACATCTATCATCCGTTTATTTACTTTAGACTTTAGAATGAAAAAAACTTTGTCGTCAAAGTTTAAATGATTTATAAATATTTTCAAGATTTCACTAAAATAGAGATTACACTAGGTAAAAAACGTTCATAAGGCCTACTCGTACTTCCTAGATATATACATACTATAAATTTTACAAAAATACTAACAGCAGGTGGAATTCTCCCATACAGATACCTAAATGCTAGGTTTATTAGCAAATTATTTCGATTATGCCCTAATTATTCCGTCTACACATTCCCTTGTCGGTGTTAACAGACCCAGAATTCTGAGGTTTCTCAGCAACACAGGTATATGTTGCCACACATACACAATGAGAAACACATACACATCGCATAAACGTACAAGATCAAGGCGTGTTGCCGCTTCCGCCTCTCACGTGGCATTCCATACATCGCGACCCGTCTATACTGATTACTGTTTAATTAAACAAAATTTGTCTCTACGTTGTTGTCGTATTTATAACAACGTCGTTATTTTGCACATCTGTAAGCAAAAATAAATTCATTTTCTATATGGTTTCATATATTTTATTGTATGTTTTATTTAATATATTGTTTGTTACGATGATGCAGCATTTAAATACGATTATTTATGACTTACGAGCAGACACCAGCTACTTAGACCATGTAAATTATCATAGCCTGAATGTATTTTAATATTTGATCTGCTTAATTTTATCAAAATATGTTCGATAATTTTGTGTAATGGACTAACAATATATTCCAACCAAACATCTTCACATTCTTACAATTATTTATTAGTAGATGAGGTAGGTATTTAATTTGAGTATGTAATAATTAAGTATGTATAATAAAGTAGGTTATAATTCACAGAATTAGCAGATCTCAAAGTATTCATATTGGGTGTTTTTGGTCGTCCAAGTTTCCGAATACTGCCTATGCTCCTCATTATCTCGAACATTTTTCTGTATGGCAGCATACCTGGGAAGTGTCTGGTTTCCAGGAAATTACCTAATATCCAAAGTTATCACATTCAATTTTTTTTCAGAACTGCATTTATCGGGTGTCCTGAAAAATTGAAATCGTTCCCCAGCAATTTTTTGGCATAAACTTATTTTGTTTAATGTATCCCTATAGGGTATATACCCCTCGTAAATGGTGGCAACGAATAAATATCCTGTATACAGGCAAATACTGAAATGCTAAACAAGTACCATTCTATTGAGTTATACGGCAGTGTTATTACTCGCAGGAAATCTATTTTTAATTTGATTATCTGATCCTACGACTAATTAAATGGGCTTCTTAGTTATTGTGTGACACATTAATATTTTTCGAATCACTTGTGACTCTCCATTAGGGTTGATCAGTTTTTGACAGCAACTTTTTTTTGAAAATTAACTTTTGTTTAAAATTTTATTTTTAAGTCATTACCCCGGCGCAAAAAACGACGGGGTGTTATAAGTTTGACGTGTCTCTCTCTCTGTGTGTGTGTGTGTATGTGTGTGTGTGTGTGTGTGTAAATGTGTATGTGTCTGTCTGTGGCATCGTAGCTCCCAAACAGATGATCCGATTTTATATTCCTAAAAATATGAAAAACTCAAAAAATTCTGTAATTTTCCTGCGAAAATATTTAATGTTTTCCGCCTCAGAATCATGGTCTGAAGTCATGGTATCAATATTTGCCTGGCTGTCACAAACACCCTGTATTATAATGGTAGGTACTAATTTAGAGTACCTACTTAATACTTCCATTTAACAATTTGTAATCAATTGATGTCGAACTGAATGAGTTTTGAATTGACTTTAAAGAATAGTTAGTTATTGTATGTTGTATTGTTGTAAATCTATCTATACACATAAGAAAGGGAATAGCAATAGTATCGCTATGATCAATGTTGGCGATTACCATCATACGAGAGAAAGTACAAGCAGATACGTGAGCATATAAATTTAATAACAGTATTAGATGTATTGGGTTGCAGATCGCGGCTGCAGGGCCGGACTGTCCCGTTAGACTGGCCCCGTCTCGTAGACACTCCACCTATCATGGTTGAATCAAACAAGTACCTCGTTTTCGTGGCATTTTACGAACTATGTAGGTATATGGGTACTGTCAACAAAAATCGCGCGGTAGCCAATGGCAATAGTACAACGCCGTATTATTTGTTACACGCGTGGTTATACGGTATATACTATACCTAGCCTTTTTTTATCCGATTGTTAACGAAAGGTATTATTTTTTTAAAGTCAGGAGAAAGTACATTGATGCCCAATAATTAGGTTAAGTTCTTTCAAAACTTAAATGATGTAACAAACACACTAGTCGTGCAAGCAAAACGAGGGAATCGCGGACGCAGCCGGCGAAGAGCTAGAAGGAAACATTTACCCAAAGCTTAATAGTAAATTGTATTTATTAAAAGATAAACTACTTTTTTTACAATTTTTTAGCTAATCATATCACGTTAATGATACTATCGTCGATCATAAAACTTTCGTTACAGTTTCTAGAGCAAAGCTATGATACTAATTTGCTGGTCTCATATTAAAGTTTATTGAACGGCGTGTGTAAATAAACTACAGTATTTTAAATGCATTCGTCTGTTAATCAACTTTTACTATATTCTATTAGTGTAGATGTGGAATTTGTAAATCATGTTCGGCCAAACAAACACGAATCGAATTAGGAGCACCAGCTTAATAACAGCACATAAACTTGCTAATAAAGAACTTAATAAACTGAAGAATTTATTTTATTACCTATAAATATAGGTAGAGTTGCTGTAGGCCTTTTTCACAAAATGAGTCCATGTTCCATAATCTATCCATATGTGATTCGGCGGCGTCTTGTCGCGATGACTTGTGCATTTGCATAAACAAAACGACTCTAATAGAATATAATGCACCGACCACGCCTCACCGCATTCTGGGGCAAGTACACATTGTGTACACTAAAGATCAATTAGGTACACTACCTATCCATTACAACGATCGATCGAAACTCGAAAGCACTGAAAGTCCACAGTGATAAAGCCCGGCTCATTATAACTCATGTTTTCTCTTTCTAATATGAGTAAGTATTCAGGTCATCTCGTGAGCATTACTGCCTCCATTATCTCTGCGACTATTAACCAAAATGAGGTACCATAACCAATCTGTTAGATATGCTTAATAGCAAAGATACACATTGAAATGTGTTAGATTATAAAATACTACTAAGAAGTTCTATAAAAACAATATAAGCAACGGTACTGTAATGTAATGCTATAAATTTCGGATTTACGGCAAATTATTTGAATAACATTCGAATGCATGAATAGATAACACAACATTTAAATCTTATTTCATTATATGTACTACCTACGTAAATAACAGCATTACCTACCTATGGTACGAGTATTTTAGAGTCTGCACTCGAATAAAATCGTAAGCAAGTCACAGTGCGCGCCTGTGGTTTTCGCTGATGCATTGTAGCAAACTACTGGTAACATAATAATGTTTTTTTATTGCAACTACAACCGATACCCCAAACAATATAGCTTCTAGCTATTTAGTTACGTGCTGTTAGTAACCTATATTATTATAACACTTTTATTGACAAATCCTACACCTAAAGCTAGGCTGGTTTTGAAATTACTGAATCATACCTAATAAAGCTGTAACAAACCGTATGTATTCGTTACTGAGTAACGGGTACCGCATCAAGTACCGAATAACGAAACGTTACACAGGAATTCGTCTCGTTACTCGCATGTTTCGTATCATAGGCAAGTGGTGTATTGATACGTTTGTTTTTGATCGTATGTTCTACCAATGCGCGTGATGCGGTTCATTTAAATCGCTCATTTCAAAGAACGGCGATTAGGTTTATTTATAGTACATATATATTTTTTTAAATCGTGAAAGTTTTTTTAGTTTTGTACTATTCTTTGTAGTATAATTTAAGTTTGTGGTTAAAATTTTCTAAATAGTAAATCATTGCAAATTTGGTATATTACGTCGACAGTTCACGTCGATTCGACTCGTTACCATATCCATATGCGGTATGTAACGAGTTCGGTAACGATACGATAGTAACGAGTACCCATGGTCAAAGTAACGAATACATACGGGTACACTTTTAATCGTTACTTTTACACCTCTAATACCTACTTATTTTTTGTTTAGTACGAGTAATTAAGCTTCCCTACTATTTAATTAAGTTAAAATACATCTTTGAACTGTGATTTTTTTATGTACTGTAATCTAGTAAGACGGCTATCATTGTATTCGATGTGCATATTTTTGAGCTGATTTTTCCATGATTTTTTCATAGAATATCTGAAGGATAAAGTTGATGCTGTCACTAATTTGATTATTTTTGAGTGAAAGATATGACGATCGGAAAAATTGGACCTTAGAAAATTTGAAAAGCATGTTTCTAATGTCTTGGAATATAGTTTTTAGCTATAAATAAATAGTGGACAAGAATGTACTAAACCTGTTAGCCGGAAGTTGTGTGACCAAAGACCTTACATCGCGCCCATAAATATAAAAGATGCTAGGACAGATGATATTTCTAATAACTTTTAACATTTTCTTTTTTATGACCATTTACTTTTATTTATTTATGTGAACAATTAAGTTTAAGAATAAAAACTTGCTTATCGAACGAAACGATCGGTAATAAGTTTGTATTCTATTTCAGTGTTATTAAGCTTGAAACTACAGTTTTCCTATTCATTAATTATTTGTTTATATCTCGGTTTCGCACGGTAATGTATCATTGGTATAAATAAATAATTAAAGCTAATTTCTTCATAATAAGCACTAGAAAGCTTTTAATATGGGTGACTAAAAGAATTTTAGCACAAAATACACACAACGTAGAGATATATTACAGAGAGTCACATATATTTTAGTAAATGGTCATCAAATAAATAAAGCATGTTATAAAATTACTTACCTATATATTTTTGCAGTATTATTTTGCCTTTTTTATAATTATAGGCGATGAGCTGGAAACTTATTACTGATAATTACACTGTCCACGATAATGCTAAACGTGGCTGTGGGATCACCAATATGATCCAGAAATTCTGGCTACCTCGTTTCAGGGAGACATCTGGCTACCTCGTTTCAGGGAGACATCTGGCTACCTCGTTTCAGGGAGACATCTGGCTACCTCGTTTCAGGGAGACATCTGGCTACCTCGTTTCAGGGAGACATCTGGCTACCTCGTTTCAGGGAGACATCTGGCTACCTCGTTTCAGGGAGACATCTGGCTACCTCGTTTCAGGGAGACATCTGGCTACCTCGTTTCAGGGAGACATCTGGCTACCTCGTTTCAGGGATATAAGTATATATTTTACTAGCGGCCGCCCATGGTTTCGCCCGCGTGAGAGTACATTACTCCCGTGCGCAGCCAGGGCGGGTCCCTAGTTATACATTATAAACCTTCCTCGTGAATCACTCTATCTATTTAAAAAACCGCATCAAAATCCGTTCCCTAGTTTGAAAGACAGACAGCGGCAAGCGACTTTGTTTTATAATATGTAGTGATGATAATGTTGTAGTACAAAATAATATTACATGACATTCCCAACGAACAATTGAAAGTTTAAGTTCAGCATATAAAATAGATGGTCAAATTGTATTGTGATTGCGGTTGCGTGGTTTGGAAGAATGCCTGCATTGCTATTGACATAGCTATCTGACATACCATACAAATAACTATTGCCTACTTACGAAGAGTTTATGAGCCAAGTATGTACTAGTTACAATAGAATAATGAAGAGGTAGATGCCGGAGCTCAAAACACTGGGCTAAGAAAACTAACTTAAATTATCATAATATTATGAGAAAATATATATTACCTATAAGCGCATACCTTGCATTTTTGCGATGCATATTCAGTTACATCTCACGACATACCCGTCTTAATACAAATTGCACGGCGATTACAAATTGATAGTATCTTTTATGGTACGATTAGTGTCCGGCGTCTCACTCGGTTTTACGAGGCCGACCTGGTTTTAAAAATTGCAAGGAATGTTACCTACTGGCCAAATTACTGTGCAGTTTTACTTGCGGATTGATTTTATTCACGCTTTCTAGTGAGTTGGATAAAACTTCGGTAACCTGCTACTCGGTCGGAGAGCGAAAAACAAACGCTATGGAGTGGCAATCCAGTCTGTAGAGCGAGTTCCCTATAAGGAAGGTCTTCGATACTTGTTACTATAAATAATAACAGTGATCGACTGGACTATAAAGTAGACTATTAATATTATTTTAGAACTGATATAACGTGTTTTATGCAGATCGTAACTTATTGTATCAAGTTTTTTTATATACTCTATATATATAGGTATATATACTAACGCTGAGTTATGAAAATGAGGTAGATTTAAACCTGCTGAGTTAATTACTACATGTTGGAAGAAAATAGCTGTAACTATAGGTAAATTTTACACACTTCTCAATCGTAGCTTCAGTAGCTTGCATCTAGTCATTAGTAAATAGATACTCAAACTATACAGTTACAACCAAATCAGTAATTAGGAAACAGAATGCTTACCTACTTCTATGGAAATTTATGCATGAACCAACGGTATATCTACCTACTAAATAAAATTTTGGAAATGGAATTGAAAAAACAATTGCCATGTTTGCTCGTACATCACGAATTTTTTAATGGTTTGCGACTTTACTAGGAACGCTTAAAAGCTTAGCTAACTCTGCTATTGGAAATAAATGAAGTACTAAATCGAATTGGACGTGAACGGAGCGAATTCCTGTTTGCTTTGCCAACTTTTTTCTCTTATATTACAACTTTAGAATGTGCCTTATAAATTAGGATTTTATATTCCGGTTCATTCTTTCGTATTTTTATATGTTTAACTAGTGAAAAAGCGTCCTAAACTCGCTCCCGGCGGACTGCGGGCGTCGCACTGCAGTAATTAATGCGGCTCTGGGTGGGATACCTATACGGTTTATATCTACTCGAACATCTGTCTACTGTCTGGTTATACTCTTAGTTATATGAAAAAGAATAATTCAATTATTTTCACATTTGATAATACCTTTTACATGGTAGAATAGCTGACCTATATATTACAGCATATCTGGGAAAGAAGTTAGCTAGACAAATTAATATTGCTTGGTTATATTTCAGATAATAATTAAAGCTCAGTTTTTTAAAAGTCCTGAAGTATTAGGTACCTAACCATGGACGCTTTTAGGAGGATTGTTTCTCTTAGACAGTGTAAAACGACATTTTAAATTAAATTAAAAACATCATGTTCTAAGAATACAAAATTATGGCAGGAGAGACATTGAGTTTTGATTTCATAGAATAAGATAACTGTTTAATCATATAATGATATTTTAATTTGAGAAGTACGGCAGGTTATATTATACTTACATGTGTAAAGCAGTTAGGAATAAATTAGGTGTTTAATGAACCTACCGGAAACTGGTTGTTTTAGTGATTATTTTATAGCATATTGTTGTTTTGATAGGTAATTTTACTGAATAGCTAAGCATTTAAGTAGGTAGGTAGTACGCATCTCTCAAGAAAACAATTAAAGTATTGGAAATGAATAAATCATATTTAACGTAGCTATTAACACGCAAAATAACCATTTTACCTTATGATCCTAGTCAACAATAATATTATTTCCTGTTTAAAACAACGACTGTCCTATTCTCAACTCCTAAAAGCATCTTCACTTCAATTGCCACAGAGGATTTATTTTAATACCAATAACTCAGAATTATGCTTAAACGAATGTTTCCTAAAAACCGTTCGTCATTGACCATAAAACAGCACTTCAATCCACTATACTAACTGTGTATTACAAATTCGAACTGATATACACTGCAACATGGTTACAGTTACAACGTGGGCGTAACATGGTGGCAATTAGAAAATGTCGCGCTACATCCAGCTTACAAATACGAGAAATTCTTGTGTTTATTTTACGCCTATTCAAATGTTACAAACTGTACAAACCAAAAACCATGGAGGCTTAGGCAAAGCGACTTTTTAAAACGATCGAATCGACAGGATCGTTATATCGCAATGTTTGCTCCTTTACAGCCGTTTAAGAAATCACGTGAAAAAGTCTAACTGCTATAGGTTAATGTTATTTCGGAACGGTGTTACATTGACTAAGCACCGACTTGTGTTCATCCGTGGATTGCGTTTAACCGTATAGTTCCGATGGACGATGGGGCTAGTTTTTATGTGTATTCGACATTTTCTGTTTCACTGCTCACAAAAAAATTTAGTTCCGAAATCAGGCGCAGAAACTTTTCTATAAAACGTACAATATCCTATAGAAGCTTTCTAATAGATTTCCAATCAAATAGTATATATTTTCCCCAATATACCTAGAATTTGAACACAAAAAAATAGCATAAGTAATTATATCAAAGACACGTAGGATCTGCACGATCGAACTAAATACCACCCAAGATCTTTCATTACAACATTTGCAATAGTTAAACGTTCGTGATTGTGATTATAAACCACTAAACTGACAATAAGTCGTATCTTAAGTGTTAAATCCATTTGTATGAGATACGTCTATTACTGTCGCCTCTATGTAATTTATATGAAGAGTTATTGCCTTAATTTGCCCACCTTATTGTATGGAGATCATGACGGCTGTCGTTGCATTCGTCATAATTTCATCTAAAACGTATAAGTAAAACTTGTGATTGGGTAGTGTAGGCTCCTATAAAATGTACTTAACACCTATTTATATTATGTATTGCCAGACGCTAATGTTATAATGGCTAAGCATTTTCAGAGTAACTGGTTATGGCAGTTAAAAACTGAGGACCTTGCCTACAAAAAAATATTTTACCTAAAATTATATAACCTATAGATCATTTTATTCGACAGATAATTATGCTGTTATGTCCAATACTTTATGCTGACAACGTGGAAAGAGAACGCGGTAAACAAAATCACTATTTTCAGAATATTTACTAATAGCCTTTTCTAAAATTTCATACAATAATATACAATGTTATTTATCTATCTATCAACTTATATCTCCAATGGAAGTAGCAATATTAAAAGCCAAGTTCTAATAGTGTTTTCATGTGAATAACTTTAAACAAGCCACAGCTGGTCTTGATTATGCCATATTTAGTTACATAACTTATACCGCCGCCGTGGTAGTTCATACGATGTATTGAACCATATAGTTAATTAGGTTAGATATAGCTGGGTATTTTAAATAAAGTAAGTTTATGCAAAAAAAATCTGAATTTTTTTTTTTTTTTTAAATTCCTTGATCGTGCGAATTTATAGTGTCTAGTTTTATGATATAGACAGATAAATTATTTTTCGTGAAAAAATCCTGCTACGCGCGTCTATGTGCATCGTATTTACCTACAATATTTTGGAAACACACTTCCCAGTTTACGTTTTCCGTAACGTTGACGACCAAAAATCAGCCTGTATAGCTATTGTCTGAAATTGATTGAGAATAACAATTTGATAAAGTACCTACACACGTTTACGTTTAACATACTATTGTAAAAAAAAAACATAAGTACGTTATGAAAAAAAAATAGCTAAGTACAACTAAAATAAGTGCTTCCCATCACATAACTTTTTGAAAAATATGTTACCATTATAACTTTTCTAGGTATTCGTCAGTATAATCCAACATCGGATTATATTAATTCTATGTAATTAGTAAATCTAGATTATACTGCATTAGTGCCAGGTGCATGTTCATTGTTCAATAATTAACTCAATTATTATACAACTGACAAGGAAAGAGAAACAAGAAATGAATACCATAAATAGTAATTCTTTATTGCCTACAATTTGCACGGGATAACGTTTACACAAACAGACGGACAACCAGCCCGTCACGGAATGGAACATGAAATAGAAAGTCTATTATGAAGTATCTTACATCGTCCATTGAGGCAGACTTGTTAAAGAATGTGTGTCAATCAACTATTAATGTGTTTAGTCAGTTATTCAATACCAAGTTTCTTAGACACATAACTTAGGGGTACAGAAGTACAATCTCTCACAAAACGTAGTCAAGTTATAACACTAGACAAGTAAGTATAGCTAGCTATCTATAGGTAGATTATTAATCTATGTTAGACTAGAGCTAGCTCAGCCCAGCGTGGTGACTGTGCGCAAAACCTCTGTGGCACTAACCTTGTGGCGTGTCCTGGGGGAGGCCTACGTCCAGCAGTGGACTGCAATAGGCTGAAGAAGAAGAAGAAGACTAGAGCTGATAGTTAAATTTAACGTAACAGTCTTAAGTATCATAAAGTAATTACCTATGTAGATAACGGTAAGTAAGAAATTATTTGTTACTTCTTACTAGGTATATTCTGATTTCATTGATTATTTTAGGCGATTAGTCTGAAATAAGTATATAATTAAAATTATAATAGATATATTATTAAGTATATATTACTCCTTGTCTATAGCCAGCCGATACATATACCAAATACCATAAAAATTATTTCATCAAGATTTAGTGTAAGTGTAGTTATTTTCATAATAGGTAATCTACGAACAATTTACGCCGTCAGTTGCTCTGAATTTCCATTTTCATGCCTGCAAAATCACCACCACAAAGTTCATAATATATTGCACAATAGCTTATACGTACTGGTATGTGGCATAATAGGTCGTATGCATTTTCAGAACGCTCTCACAAGGTGCAGATGGCCGTTAGTACAAACATCGCCTCGTATTTCTATACCCCTTTGGTTGTTTTATAGTGTAGAGTTACTGAAGGTGTAGCCCGTCGAGCTTCCACGCGTACGCCACCCCTCCATTGTTACCCGCTAGTTTGCATGAAAATAAAGAAAACTTTCCATGTGTGTCACCATTCCGAATAAAATATTCTTTTCTTTCTTTACAACCGTTGTCCCAGTGCAACTGAAACTATTGTTTGCAGAGAAAACAATGAAGGTCACCCATTTTCTCATTCCGCTGATACAATGACGCATCGGCTAGGTATAAACATACACAAACTTTTCCCGTGTAAAATTCTATCACCACAAGTGATCTAGTAAATAAGGGACATTGCAGACAGACGGCTGACATTACTACGTTCAAGGTTCTGTTTTCAAGTTTCAATTTTATAACGAAAAATGTGATAATATGGTTGAACTCATGGAAGTATAATAGGCCTGACTTCCTTTCCTTGCACTTTATATTCTGTGACATATATTAAAATCAACCTTAGCAATGAACGGTCTTATTTATTTGTAAATTTGTACTAAGTTACCTACAGTTCGAATTACACCGAACTATGTTATAGTACCTACTCGTATCGATATACCTACTGTAGTGGATATGTAATGAATGAAACATAACAAATTAATAAACTAAGATTATACCTACTATACCATATTTAAAATTTTAATAATATTATAGTTATAGCACAGATATGATGTTATATGTAACACCAACATTTTTAAATCCTTAATTAGGTACCTAGGTAGGCAAAACACACAAAAAATATTATTTCTCATTAGCCCACTATATAGATAAATAGCCTCATTACGCATGAAGACTTATTAAAAAACCCATATCCGCTGGCGAAACTGACCAATACCTACCCATTGCTCACTGGGCAGCTCAATGAAGCCTGGTTTACGCATTTCCATGCAATTATGACTTCCCCTTGGGTGAAAATGTGCTTTCCTTCGAACAAATGTTCTATTTATCAACGTTTCTCTTGCGGGGAGATAGTTTAAGTGAGCCGCTGAAAGTTTGTCGTCAAGTAATTACAAGTTTCAAGGCAATCCGGTGTTACCGTATGGTGTGAATTTCCAAGTAATTATTGTTGTAGATACCTATATTTAAACATATGCATTCATATACAACTTGAGCTGTATAACTACTAATAAGAGAGTAACCTAAACTATATAAATATAAAACTATATGACTAATAACTCTTAGTTATTCATATTTGTCGCAAACCTAAAATTTTTAATAAGTCAAGCAATTAGGTGAACGAAAAAATCTATTCCGCCATTTGTGTTCAATGTTCATACCCGTGAGAATTAAACATTAGGGCGTTAAATGAGCCTGCAAGCCCTTTGCTCACAGTACTATAGATAATTAGTGGAAAGCGGGGAAGTGGCGGGTCAGTTAGTTTATGCTCACCGCCGCCAGCTCTATGTTCCCTCGGCTAATCACTTTTAACTACTATGTCACTCAAATGGTACGAGACGATGCAATTACCTACCTAGTTTTATGCGCAGACAGCAACGTGCGATATCTAACGCTAGCATACATAACTACGCACTTTCTTCAATTAAAAAAGGAAACTGAAATCTAAAAACAATCTACATAAATACAAATCAAAACTTCAGCCGCATAATTGACACAACAGTGAAAAGACGTAAAATTTGATGGTACATAAAGCCTCGGTTTTACGATGTGGACCGCGGGAGGACGAATAGGCAGGTTTACGTTGGCGCAATGCCGGCTATTTATTTAACAAGCAAGTGGAGCCGATGACGGATATAACCGAGCAAATCTTTTGACGGCACATTTGTCGTGAAAATCTTCCCTCCAAGGGTTATTGTTCACCAGAGAAGCAATTTACCCGTATTTTATTCAAGTAACTGAATACTCATAAGTCAAGTACGCGGAAGGTTTTTTGTAGTGAAATGTTACTGTAGTTGTTTAGTTGTTAAGTACAATTAAATTAATTAAAACATGTTGCCACAGTGAGATTTGGAATTATTATTAGTAGGTAAATAATGTATATTTAGATGTCTACTACTTACAAATTATCTGTGACATCAATGCTCTCGTCCAACTCTCCAATGGTGTCCAAAGATGCTCCAGAACCATCTTCCCGTACCTCAGCAGGTGGCGGCGGTGGTGGTGCTGTCGGTCGAACAATATGCGTTGTTTCACTACACTCTTTATACTGGGATTTGGGTACAAAATCAATGAGGCGAGGTAAGGCCTCAGGCAATGTACTTTCTTCAAATTTTTCCACACTTTTATTATTCATTTCAGCTTCGGAACGTTGTAACCAAGTCTCAATGCAATTTTTCTTAGTTGGAGTTAACAGAGTATCTGGTACAGGCGTCGCAGGTGTCGGTGGTACTGGTATAGGGCGAGGTTTCTTTTCACTTGCAGATCTTTCTATTTTTGCATTTCGCGGCATCGGCTTGGGCTTTTCTCCTACTACTTCAGTTTTTATTTCTGTTTTGTCACTTATCTTATTTCGTTCATTATCTGGTATATTTTGATGATTATTATTATCATCTTGCTGAAGTTTCTTAGCAGTACAGTTCACACTATCCGATATCAATGCTTGTGTAATATTTTCTTGGTTATTATATCCATCTCGAGAATGTTCAAAGTGTTTCGTTTCATTGCAAATATTCTTTTGTTTCTCCATAAATCTATTACTTGTCATATCTTTGAGAATATCGGAATCAATGTTTTCTATGCAATTTAACACTTTCTGAATATCTATGGTCTTGGGTTGCATTATTGGTGTCGAGGGAATGCTGTTTTCAACAGAACTAGCCATCGACCCTAATCTATCTACAACGGTAGATATAGAACTGCCTGTGTCATCTGACTCAGTGTCACCTATAACCAAGCAGCGTTCCCATTCTGAAGATAAAAGATCGACATAAACTTCGGCTTCAGGGGGCATGGCTTTACCATCGGATAACCTGCGAACTAAACGGCGAACTTCTTCCGGTGAACCCTTTTTAAAACAAGATATACTTTCTTTGTTCTGGCGTAGAATGTGACTGTCAAATGAGGATTTCCGTGATAATTTTGTCAGTGTGGAAAGTCCATTATGCTGACCATTCATTTCTTTATCCATTATATCATTTTCTCCAAGAGTCTGATATAAATGTTTTTCCTTAAATGAATTCTTTTTACCAAGTTTTCTTGGTGGCACAGGAGGTGGGAGAGTCATTGGTCTTGATATATCTGACACTTGTTTTTCAGGCATAGTGCCATTTGTTCCGCTAACTTCTGTTTTACTATCGTTTTCGAAATGACGAACCAAAAGTTTTAGAGCTTCATCAGAATCTTTAAGACGCCTTACGCAATCAATTCTAGTTAATTCTGAAACAGATACGCCATCAATGGCCAAAATCTCGTCTCCAGGTATAAGTTTTCCCCACGGTGACACAGCGTTGGCAGCTGGACTATCCTCAGCACAAGACTGAACAAGGAGTCTTCTAACTTTTTCAGCTGCGGCGGAACCACCTTCGAACTTTAAGCCAAGCCCGAGGCGTGCTCCTCTCGATCTGTGCACTGTGACTTCCGCCGCACCGGTGGCAGCTCCCACTGTGAGCACGGTCACGAATGTGGGGTCCAGGTTCGCAGCCTCCCGTGTTACAACGTTAGGCCGACCCTCCCCTACCGGTACAATGGTGACGAACTCCTCACCTACAACGTCTGCAGCCATTCCGCGTGTAACGCGCGCCCGCGTCGTTCAAAACCGCTTTCGTATTCGTTTCTGCGGACAAAAAATAGTCATAAGATTGCGTAATAAAAATGCAATAATGTTGATGTTGTGCGCGCGACGAACGGCACGCGAGTACTGCGCACGGCCTCTCTCTTTCACCGTTTACATTGCACTTCAACATTTCGAGATGAGCCGAGATGAAGCCCAGTCCGTTATAATTGTTAAAGTATTGGCGCCCAAAATAGTTTCAAGTTGCCACAAAATAAATTTAACGTTTCCGACTCTATTTACTGTGTGATAAATTACTGGATTTAAAGCAAATAATAATGACCGACACTTTTGGTGGGCATATAATCTGCTCCTACCTACTTCCTACTTATGGTCATTCACAACTTTCGTCGATCAATATGAAAGTATAACGAGCGTGTTTGGGAACGCATCGACCACAAGCAGCGGCGTCATTGGCCCGTAGAGATGTGGGTTAGTGGCAACAGCGCGGGCGCAGCGACTGACGGCTCTTGGCGGAGCCTTGATGCGTATTAACATATAGCCCAGGGCTGCTGCGGCCCGTTACTCCCGGGTCCCGTTCCGAAGGGCCGCGCCGTCTTCTCACGGCTCTCGACGATTTCCACAATAATTCCAGGAATCGTCTCAACGGTACGCCGGACTTCAAAGAGTTTGTAACAGTTTCTCGGAACTTGTTACCTATTAACATTTTGCAAGATACTTAATTATATTTCATTTTTTATAACTAAATATAACAGCAAGAGATAATAGTGTCCCAGGCCTCCCCTTTTGAGTCCATATAAACATACCTACGTAACTACCATTAAAATTATGCTTTATACTCATAGATTGAGGTAAACGACGTAGTTCTATTTAAAAATCGAAACGGTATTTGGTCATTTTGCCTTGTAATTAACATTTTACGCAACGTATCCATTCGTGAGTTCGGTGTTCGACCTCGGATTGCACATCAACATGATTGGACGATATAGGTAGTCAGCGTTTTTAGACATGTTACTGTACATAAACAAAGAGACGTTGCATTTCAAATGGTATTGTTCAAATATCTCGTAATTGAATCTTACACCGTATCCTATTAAACAGGGAGTCAATTGCGTCCATCAAGAGCCGCTTATTGTTTCGTTTTCAATAGGACAGCTAAAAAATCGATTAAACTGTAAAGATAAGTTGTTCATCATCGTAAAAAATTACCGGAACCGTTACACCGGTATAATGCTTAAGGCTTAATAATATATTCATGTGATGTTCCTAAATTACTATGTTATGAATATTTATGTTGTATATGTTCTTATGTCTATTTGCAAAGACGAAATTCAAACATTGGCAATTACACAGATTATGCACATGTAGGTGAAATGCAACTCTATTGTTTCAGTTATTATTTATTATTCTTGTCTAGAGATATGTGCTAAGGTTATTCAGATAACGTACCTATGTATGCGAGTTATTTTGATTAGTTTTAATATTATTTCCATTGAAAGACTGAATAATTACGTAAACAAGATATACTAACTTAATGGTCGATCATCACAATGATTACTTTTATACATACAAATTCCAAATCTATGATATAAACTTACATACCAATTTTGTTGTTGATTGGGTGTTATTTCTACGTTAGCTTTAACACTTAGTCATAGTTACAATTGATCATTCATTTAAAAAAAATATACAATATTACCACTAATAACTATAGCAAATACTACGTATCTATCTACTCAGAATTTATATATATAATTTTCACATTTCTAAGCTTGTTGCTATATCTTCGATATCGAAAGATCTGAATCCTATCCTAAAGTTACTGACCCAAATCTCCTAAAATTAGCGAGAGCTATTAAGGTGCTTAATACGTTATCAGACAAGCAAACAGCACTATCATTTCACACTCATTATCACATGACATGATAAATCTCGATACAAACAAACCTACATGCTAATAACAATTAACGTGCCTGTTATCAGTGCAAATTTGTATGCACTAGCAGTTTATGTATTTATATATTGCCTACCTGCTTGTTATCTAGCTAACTTTTAATACAAAATTATTAGATATATCTCAATAGTCACAGGGTCAAATTTTTGGATATGCGAATACTAAACTATTGGAATAAAGTTCGCAAAGTACCTAGGTAGTTATACTGTTACTTGTATAAAAACACCTTCAGAATTGAGTGTAAAAGGCAAACAAGTAGCAACTTTCTCGGTCGAGCATTGTACTGTACTCTCAAGTACCTCTGACCGGTTTACTATCTGGTAAAGATATTCGATTGATATAGCTTACACAGAATTTCAACACTTTATAGTGGAAATGTGAACTAAGACGACTAAATCGACGTTCGGTCCCACATTCGGGAATATACCCGAGCGACCCATCTACAAAAACGTAGGTATCCAGGCAAGCTGGAACGTTCTCAAAAATTGCTAGTAAATAATATCGCGTTCTACTCTGCTACTAGCGACATCTAGTGAGCCAATGGGTAAACAACACTGTAAAGATATTCGAATACTTACACAAACTATTGGAAATGTATACGACTAAATTGGTAAAATATCGTAAACATCTTGAGATTTAGCGAAAAACATGTAAATAAATAAATATTTTTAAATAAAATAAAGATTCAAAGTAGGTATGTAACATTTCAAACTTAATCCTTTTTATACGTTCTCTACATTTCCATATTTTGACGATATACATATAAAACTTTTGCGCTTCTATATGTATGAAATAGCAACCAAAACGTACTTAATCTGTACCTAGGTCAGTTTTATATACAATTTCAGTGACACTACACTACAGGTAAGTACTAGGTAACTATGTAAATTGTAATGGAACCCGAAACCACGGGTAGCGTCTAGTAATTAAAAACAGGTTGAACGACGAACAATCGCTCGAGCTGATCTAATTAGTCGATCCTGACTTGTGTGTATCATACAAATGTCTAGGGCTGTCACGGTCTAATTACAAAAGGTTATATTAACGGTTTACTGTTTTTATTAAGAATTTGTGCTCCAAATCTGCATCTTACTTGGTAACCATCAGATAAGATTGATGCCAAACATGGGCCAGTCTGGTACAAAAAATGAGATTTAATATGAACAGATAACTTAATAAAACAATACAAGGGCGCCTAGTCGCTTGTAGAGTCCTAAACGTGTAAATATTTGAAATTACCATTGTTAGAATTCATCAAAACTTGGAATCTCCCCATATTCAGCATGCCATTTAAGCAGTCTAGACCACGTATATTCATTTCGAAATATAATAATTTAGGCTATCACGAAATATTCTATGTCTTACCAACCTGCCAAACTATAATGCCTTTTAAAAAACAATCATTGCAATTTCCAAAAATAATGAATTAGGCTTTGATTTAGGTATTTGAATTAATTACATAAAGGGACAAAAATTCTTTCGATATAAGATATCTCAGGAAATCGGTAACTAAGATACATTCCTTATCATATGGCTGGTAACAAGTTATACAAGGCGGACATGACCACATGACCTTGATGTTGAGCAATTCTTTGCGAACACCACAACCCTAGAACAAGCGCTACGTGTACCAAATGCCAACCGATTCACACTGTTTATTACCTTAGCTGCTAAGTATGCGTTGCAATGCACCGCTGTCGTCGCACGGTGTTTAGTAAATACGCGGCCAGCCACATTTTGTGCCGATAGTAGAGTTCGCGCCCACTAACCTGGTTAGCTCTTGCCAATTAATGCTTCGAGCAAATATTTAGCTTATAAGGATATTTGTTGCCAAAGAACGGCAACTGTGTGGCGGGTGTTTGGTTTAATAAATATGAGTATGATAAGATTTTTTTATATATTTCAATGAACCTTTATGGCTAAATGACTCAGTTAATTTTTGTATGTAGATAATACTTACTTAAGTTCCTGTATTTCTTAGATGGAGAAGAGTGTGAAGATAGATTCGTATTTCGCATTTTCGTATTTTACATCGGCAATTATTAATATCTATTTTATAGATTTTGTCAAATCTTTACATAACATTACCTAAGAGGTCATAACGTCCCACATAATCATAATACTCTACACTATACAATAATACCTAATAGTGCGAAATACCATGACATGTTTAAAAAAAAAAACAGTAAAATGTATAAAGATAAAAATATTTTCGAATAGAAAATACATTATAATTTGAGCTGACGACATCGGCAAGCTTTCGACGAGCCAATATTAACAGGTGTGACTTTATGGTCATAAATTACTTTTTTATCCTTATGAATATTTTGTTGGCCCCAACTATTCAGCTATTATTACTGTTATTATGTAAAACTAAAGATTTCTAAATAATATCCCATTATAGTATATAATACGTTATTGGCTTCTTTGGCACGTGACATTTACGCAGCGGCTAGGCGGCGCCGCAAACCCTTTTGCTTATAAGTTATCCGAGAAAACAAATAGTATATATTTACTTCTTTAGTAAGCTTACAAATAACATACATGAGAAAGTTTAGATAGATGGGTGGTCTTAATTAATGATGCCAGAGTAGCTGAATGGATAGAAATTAAATTTAATAAATAAAAATAAAGCACGATATCACGACTTTTAATTTTTTCCGTAGTTTTGCGTAATTTTAAGGCTATCGATTGTATGTGTATTACACAAGAAGTTATCGGTTATCCTATCTTACTTGCACATTAGCTAGATAAGTTGACTATTCATATATGTATGTACGTGCATACCTATACATAATACAAATATTCCTAGAAAAAATTCTGTAAATATGTATGTAATCGGGTGGTTAAGAAAGATATGTATTGTACATATCATTTTGTGGCTAAGAAGATAATTTATTTTCTTGTAATATTAAATCTTTTAGTGTGAATTGATTGATAGTAGATAATTGCATAATAAAAAATAAACCTATCTTTTGCTTACCTATTCAAAAATACATACAGGGTGATTTTTGGTCGTCAACGTTCCCGAAAACTACGGAATCTCCTCATCATCACGATCATTTTTCTCCATGGAAGCATACCTGGGAAGTGTTTGGTTCCCAAGATATTAGGGTCCAAAGTTGAGTAAATAGACTGCGTTTTTCTGCATAAATGCACATAGACGCGCGTTGCAAGATTGTTTCTACGATAAATAATTAATATATGTCTATGATAAAACTAGCATAAACACTGGACACTATAAATTTCGCCCGATCAAGTAATTTAAAAAAAATCAAAAAAAATTACATTGTTTCCCAACATTTTTTTTGGCATAAACTTACTTTATTTGATGTATAGAGTACAAAAAAACACCATGTTTACATACAATCTACGTAAATAAAATGGGCATAACTAATTAGGTATTTACCTCAACTCTCTGAAAAATTTAATTATTTACCTGTAACATCTACATGGTGACGATTAAATTAACGAGAAAAAAATATTTTTCTCGAAAACTAGAGAATTCCCAACGTCAGCCGCACGCACCCTGCACAAAGTTATCTTACACGAAATTGAAAATGGCCGCCGACGCACGGGATAAAATCTAAAGTCGGCTACAAAGACGAGTGGCCGCGACGCTATCGCAATATGTCACCAAAAATGGTGCCCAACATAGCCGCCATACCGAGATAGCCCAAACGAGTAATGTACTGAAAACGATGCATCAACTTTTATCGGATTTAGGATGGTTTTTGCTACGAACAAGGGAAATTTCACAGTCCGTGGAAAAACTTACATCCGTATACAAAAGTAAATTAATATCTTAATATTATACAAGTATACAGTAGGTATACTAAAGTTCGTATGAAAGTGTTTATGAAACCTGAATACGCTAATTCATTGTAGGCGAGAAATTTTTATAGCAGAAAACTTTTGTCCTACAAGTGATAGGTATCCATTACCAGAAACTCGTGATACAGATTTTATTATACGAATCTTAAATTTTCACATAATATAAATGTGAAGAATTAAAAATGAGAACAAGCTTTTTACTTAATAGATAACATAGGTATAACTTTATTTTAATTATTTTATACAACATATTGCCGTGTATCCGAAAACGGGCAGCTGAGACGATAAGCGCATCAAGATCTATGATAGCCGAAACTGGCATACTTATCTTATGCATATGTACTGAACAGATATTGTGAAAATTCACTGAACTCATACAGCTTATGTCAGATCATTATAGCTCACTAAATATATATTTAAGTATTAAAAAAAAAGAGAATGGTAATTAATACAGACAAATTATACTCAATTTTACAAAAGACTATTGTATGTTATTGGTAGCAGCCGCCCCCAACTTCGCAAGCGTGAACTTTAGAATTCCCGTCAATTCCCGTTCCTGTGGAAATTTTCGGAATAAAAGTATTTTAACGAAGCCCATATCCTATTGTCAGCGTAACATGGTTTCTTTCGAGTCTCACATTCCCAAAGATTTGCCATTTGTTTTACGGCACAGGACTATACTATAATATTTTTATTCCAGCGCTTCTAGCTGGAACCCTCAAGACGATGCAGAGAGCTGCCTGCGATGACGAGGTGGTGGCCCTGGCGTGTCCCCGAGGCACCTCCATCAGCATACAAGTGGCACAGTATGGGAACGCCAGACCTGATGGATGCGTTCCCGAGAAGAACAATGTCGAAGTGGTCGGGGGAGAGAAGTGCTTGTGGCCGAACTCTATGCAGGTTCTTACTCATTATTATATCAGCTATTTGCCAATCAGTGTCGCTTCAAAATCGCTTTAACCGTTCCAGAGATAAGCCAAAATAAACAGACAGATAGAAAAATAATAATAAAGCGCGTGGTGCCGGCAGAGTAGAATTCGTACCACCCCATGTCTGCCCATGGGTATCGTACGAGGCGATTAAGAGTTTGCGGGAGGTGGGCAGCAGCGCCTCCCGTGTTGACAACATAGTCCAAAATACAAACTGGTCACCAACCCACCTGCCCACCGTGGTGACTATGGGCAAATACCCCCCATGACAGTCTTGTAGCGTACCCTGGGGGAGGCCTACGTCCAGCAGTGGACTGCAATAGGCTGATGATGATGATGATGATCTATGCTTTTAGTAAAAAAAACTGGTTATTTTAATATTACAGACACTCCAATTTTATTTTTTTGTATGTATAAGAGGAATAACAAAACTAATATCATATTCAATCATACCCTCGAATAATATTGAGTAATATCGAATCTCAAATATTTCACTTGCAAAAAGCACACGTGTGACCTCAATCTTAGTAAATAGAGAGTGTAAACGAGGTTTGTCCTGGAAGATGTATGCTCAATACACTGTGTATAAAACATTATAGAATTATTGATACATAAACTAACATACAAATATATAAAAAAAAAAAATGTTATAGAATCAGACGTTAAAAACGTTATAGACAGATAGAAAATTCTTTATTGCATATAAAATCTGCTTATCTCTATTCACCGATTTCAATAAACGCAAATATAAAATTGAAGATAATATTCTCTCGGTCAATACAAAAGGGGAAACTTAATAAAGTGATCCCCCACTGAGACCATTATTGCCTACGAGCGAATGATTAAACTGCAGATAAAGCATCGGTTTTTCTCATTATTATATGAACTTCCACAGATCGAAGCATTAGTAGAGCCACTTCCGATGTTTTTCTTCGCGTCAACATGATGACTAAGCTTTTTTAATGCTGTCGGAATTTTCTTTACTTTCCGGCAATTCAGAAAAACAAATAATTTCTTGTAGAGTTTTTAACGGTGATCTTTCATGCTATTCTCGCAAGACACGAGAAAATGTCAAGGATTTTAAGATCACCAGCGATTGCAAAAATATGTGACGACAATATCAAATGATGCAAACATTTTAAATAGACGATGAATATCTTAAAGTCTAATACATAATATGTATTATTATATTATAATAACACCAAACAATAAGATTTTCCATAAAGTACAGAACATTTTTCATATTAATATAGGAATACCTAATTTCAAATGAAAAAGTACTTCCAAGGAGAATTAAGGTTTGAAACTCGATTAAAGCGAAGCTGTAAATTACGAAAGTGCCACATCTTTTTATGATAAATGGTAGGACGATGTGAATTTAATTTGCCAGCCTTTTTAAAATCTATCTATCCGGATCCAAAATTGGCTTCAGGATAAATCAGATTTAATTGAAAAATCTGAAGTAACAGGTACCTACAGACAATTGAAAATGATTTAGCTTTTATCTCGGAGGTGTGTTGATGTATTATGTTATGGTCTACCTAATAATATGAAATGAAATTGTTTACTCAATATAACTAACCATTGAAATCGTTTCCTTATACCATAAAAAGCTCCTATCAGTAAATTCGTGGCCATTGGACCGTTAAACTTAAATATAAATTAAATACGAAAGGGGATCGAACAACGAGCGAGTAGGCGGAGGCATGACATCAGAGCATCCTCCGAGGTGAACATCCTAGACGGCCGTGCTGTTTGACCAATCAGCTTGTTTCACAAACATAATATTAGGTACCAAAATTCCTGTTTCACGCTTCGATTTTATTGCAATCAAGTCTGAGATAGAGACGCTGTCTTTGACCTGAGAAGCCAAACGAATGAATGAAAAATCTACACGGGGAGCGTCTAGCGACTAACAAAAAATATCTAAAGACTTATAGAATATTTCTATGTTTATAGGTAGGTGGGTACATAGTTGTAACTGTAAAGCCTTTTGCATCTTCACTTTATGAAACAATGTCGCTTCCCGCTGTCTGTCTGTCCCTATGTATAGTAGTAAACAATACTGTAGTAAACAATTTGTTTTAAGATTTATTCGCATTTTACGTAACAATAAGAAAAGTTCAATGAACAATTACATAATCGTCGATTATCTTGAAAACAATTGCATTTCTGACACCATTTTTCAATAATCTCTCTTCATAATTGACCAGTATATATTACACGTAATTATGAACAGGAAAATACCCACCACGTATTTGCCTATCTCAACTTCGGAGAGAAAGCAACGGAAACTCTTTACATAAGTGTTCGAATCAATTTTATAATAACGCGCCTCCGGGAAACTTTCTTGCGAGTTCCACTGATTATCTCATTTGAATCACCTAATTAAGAAAATAATGCAGGGGTCAGGCCAGGAACCTACTCAGTATCTATGCTTTCTCTTCGCCGACGCGATCGACCGTTCGATAATATTTATATTGTGTGAGAAATGTCATCTTCGTGAGAATAGCATTAGCTAACAAATGCGGTAGTAAACAGCAAGCGCTCTATATTATCGTGCAATTATTTACTCGAGTAATTGATGATTTAATTCTTAAGATTCATAGCAGCGTTTATAGATTGTATGCAGCACGCCATAGCTATTGATTCTGGGTACGATCGTACAGTCAATTAGGTTTTATTCCGTGCCAGTGGAATGTGTTCGTGATGTCTGTAAGTATTGTTTAATTTTCAAATTTTAAACATAAATAATTTGTCCCCTATGTAGTCACTATAGATAGATTTCCTTTATGTAGGTACAAAAAGTCTATTTTTAAATAATACAACATTGGCCATGATAATTTTATTAAAAAGCTAAAAGAAAACATTGATGCCATGACTTATTCCCATTACCGACGTTGTAATGTATGGGTGGGCGGGAGGAAAATCTTGCGGGAATATAAAAGCGACGCGGCCGACGGCGCAAGCACAGGAGTGACGGGACAGGCTTGACCGGCGGGACTGCGGGACGCGCGCCGCCCCTAATCTCATTATCGCTCCAGTCCGCTGCCCGACCGACTGACCTTAGCCTCGTGGGAAACCACATAATCCCTACCCATACCACTGTGCTGTTTACAAATCCCTGATTTACGATCGAAATATAAATCGTACTTACCTAAATCTCAGGACTTCCGTACTCACGTAAATCACACGCACACTGAGTTCGTGATCACTTTCAAAACATTTTAGTTTGTCACACGTGAAGGAGTATCCTTCGGGTATTTGTTTGGGAGGTGAGAAAGCGCTCAGGGCGCAACGCGAGCGAGCGTCGCGACGTCGGCGGCACAGAGCGGCGTGTGCGCGAGGTGCGGGCCGACCGGTCGCCGGGGCCGCGCTCTCACCGCCCTGCCAAGCGCCTCGCCAGCCGCAACCAAACCGCACTTGACACGGTGCCGTGTTCGATCTTCAAGAAAGTTTCACATTTCTATGTCACCGGCTGTAGACGCGGCTAGAAAGATCTCAGGTTACCACTTCACCAAATGTCACTTTCGTTAACGGACGTCGCGACGTGACTGAGAGCGGATCACCTTCACGTGAAGCCTTTACTATTATAATTTAATTAAGCAATTCTGTAACTCTGATCCCTAGTCGAGTGGGCTTCGTCGTACACATGACGAACTATTGGTACTGCAGATAGGAGAGAAAAGAAATCGTTATCGAAATCTATCGATAGGAAGACGTGCATGGGCAATACTGATAATTGACGAGCAAGGTGACGAACTGAAAATAGTGAAAGTAAATGCCAATTCTACATGCAAAGATAACATGAACGATAAGTTAGTAGCCACTTTTCCTTTCTTGATGTTAAATAAAAAAGCTAAATTAATCCGTTAAGAGGTGACCATAACAGGTACATTAAAACTAAACCTCATTATTCTCGTCCATTACTATGGCAAAAGGCCGCGTGGTGCCGGCATAGTAGAATTTGTACCACCCCATGTCTGCCCGTGGGTATTGTACGAGGCGATTAAGGGTTTCCGGGAGGTGGGCAGCAGCGCCTCCCGTGTTGACAACATAGTCCAAAATACAAACTGCGGTCACCAACCCGCCTGCCCAGCGCGGTGACTATGGGCAAATACCCCACATGGCAGTCTTGTGACGTGCCCTGGGGGAAGCCTACGTTCAGCAGTGGACTGCAATAGGCTGATGATGATGATGACTATGGCAATACCAAAGTACGTGCAAAAATGGCTAGTCTCTTAATTATCCCCAGCATCTGTAACTTGTGTAATATTTAGATAACCAAGTATTTTTATAGTAAACAAGACAGAGACCGGCTTCCATACCTGTATTTTACCGTAATGGCAAGTATTTCGAGTTGCCTAGGTAGTCTGGGTACAGTCGAATAACTAAGTTACCTTGATTCTGAATATTATATAGGTACTTACTGATTGTAGTTAGATAAGAAAATGAAGTCACTTTGTCAGAGCAGGCTATTTACGTGTGTGTTCCCGTAGTGGGTTAGCCAGAACTGCAGGATAACGAAGAAATATTGAAGAATATTAAATATAAACTTCACAGCTCATTAAAATAGTCCCACATTAAGATCCCTGAGGTATTGTGTCATTGGTACTAAGCAACGGTATATAAATACATAAATAAATATAGAAAAATCCATGACTTGGAAACAAACATCGATATTCATTATATCAAACATTGAACCTACTGGGATTTGAACCCAGGAGCTATGGTGCCACAGGCAGGGTCACTACCAACTACACCAATCGGCTGTCGATTATTGTCATAATGCCCTGATTGGTGACTGTCATGTCATTTAACTCTGATGGAATTAATTTTTATTATAAATAAACTGCTCTTACAAAGTGACACCGTTTTCTAACAGTCATGGAATATTTTCCGCTGCGTGAATTATTAAAAATTTAACTAAGATCGTTTAGCCGTTTGGTTAATAATTTTTTGTTAAATAAACTTAAGTAAGGGCTAAAACATAAAGTTATAACTTTCGAAATAGCAAAAGTTTTAAAATATATTTTCCACGTTATTCTTATACCGATAAACAAAATTAATAAACGGTGCATGGTAAAACAAACAATATTAGTGGTAATTAAATGTGAGGGTGAGCTAACTTGGGTAATAAACTGTTTGTCTAGGTATTCTCCGAGCGTACCGAGACGTCTGAACGGGGAAGAAATGGCAGCTGCATTTTTCTCATTTCAGGTTAATGAAAATCGCGGCTCCGTCGCTCCTCGCGACGAGAACGACTCACCTAATTACGCCTTGTCTAAGGCGTGTTTACTAACACACAGATACTCATATGGTAGGTAACATAGGTATATGTTGAGAGAAAATATTGTCAGGGGATTCCCAAAAACGTATACTCGCCTAAACATACATATAAATACGGCTGTGTTATCGAAATAAGATAGCCAGATCTGCGGGATCATAAGGGAGATACCACAGCCACGTTTCCAGTTTAGTGTAATTTTGTATACGGGAGTTCCTGAATGAGACCTATTATATTATATGACTGAATAGCATCACCTATCCGACCTATGATTCAATATTGTCATAAAAAAAACATTGATTAGACTAGTCGAAATTTAGTTATTTATTTAGTTGGGTTAATAATTTGTTCTAGCTAGACAATAAAATGAAAGACACAAATAAAATCCATGACATGAACATTTGACATATTTAACATAAGTGATTCACCTCAAGGATTCTATGATATCATGAGAATAAAAACATTCAAAGCATTCTCTTTTGTTGTGAGAGAAAAGTAAATAAGATCCCATTTTTTACATTGAATTCTTGACGTTTACATCAACACCCTGTCATTTAAGAAAATCTTTGTTAAACATTAGCGTGATACCGCACCTGCATGAGTCATATATAGGACATGTAGAGGTGATTACGTCACTTCATAGTTTCCTTATAATTTGAATCTGACCGAACAGTTGTGCACTCGTACTTGACAGACACTTCTAGGTAGCGTATAACTAAAATGTTCAATGTTCTACTATCATAATATCGTAATCTAATATATCATAATCATATCGTACAGAGAATAAACCAACCATTACTTATTAGGTTCACTTAAAAATTGGTTATTTTATTCTGAAATAACTTTCTGTAGCGAAATAAATTCATCGCACCGTTGAGTTTCGCAGTACAGAATTTTCATCCAACTCTTAACTTCAATAGGAGAACATGTTTTAAGGACTAGCGTCTCGACTCTTGACTCTTGAAGACGTGACTTATATTCCAAGTTACTTTAACTGGCTCTAATATAACTAGACCTCGACGTAGCCTTTTTGTCATTCTATTTCTTACTTTTTCGTTTGTAAAATGTTAGTATAATATTATAGTATTATAGACGATTAAAAATTAAAATAATTATACAGGGTGATTTTTGGTCGTCAACGTTCCCGAAAACTACAGAATCTCCTCATCATCCCGATAATTTTTCTCCATAGAAGCATATCTATCTGTCTGGTTCCCAATATATTATTGTCTCAAGTTGGGTAAATAGACTGCTCCTACATATATAATATAAAAATGAATCGCTGAATGTGTTTCTAAGCGCAGATCTCGAGAACAGCTGAACCGATTTCGCTAATTCTTTTTTAGAATATTCCTCGAAGTACGAAAATAGTTCTTACGGAGTGAAAAAAAAAATTAAATAAAAAAATTGCCTTTTCCACTTTTCTATAGCGGCGGCCCACGATTTTGTGCATGTGAAAGGGCACATCCGTGCAAAGCCGAGGCGGATCCCTAGTATAATATAAAAATCTTTAGCGCCACAGTAATTTATTATTTAGTTGGTGGGCGCACATTCGATGGAAATTTGAAGTTCCGAATAGTGAATTAAATTATTATTTACTTACGCAATAATGTGTAGGCTGTATCTCCTTCACGATCCTGGAGTTCTGGCCACCCCATTTCTGGCAATATAACTAGGTGTACAATTATGTGTATACAGGGAGTAAAAAATTTAGGTAAAAAAACCTTTTTAAAAACAAGCTTTTATTTAAATGAGCTAAAAAGAACAAATAAAATAATACACTAAAACTTTTACTGTTAATTTATAACGTCATTTCAAATTTAACACATTTGACACAATTTATATGTTATAAAAGCTTGTCGCGACATTTAAGTACTCGTATTTACTTGCTTAGTTTTAAATTTTTAATAAGTCAAGGTGAGGCCGTGCCGAGGACTGAGTGGCATGATGACATGATGTCGTGAACATACCACCTCGGGGCACTGGGGTGAACCCTGTTGTATATTACTCTCTTACTCTTCTACACGAAGCTCTGGAAGGGTCGACGGATATTTCTTCGATATGCATGGGAACAATATGGGAAAATCTGAAACATCAACACAAAGATGCTGCCTAATAAACATTTAAAAGTAAGAACGTAAATACGAGTACTTAAATGTCGCGACAAGCTTTTATAACATATAAATTGTGTCAAATGTGTTAAATTTGAAATGACGTTATAAATTAACAGTAAAAGTTTTAGTGTAAAAGTTAATTTTTTCTTTTTAGCGCATTTAAATAAAAGCTTGTTTTTAAAAAGGTTTTTTACCTAAATTTTATTTTATACTAAAAATATTTGTTTCAAAATAGATTTTCAAGTTTTAGAAGTCCGCCATATTGGATTAAGAGTGACGTCACATTTTTTTCGAGTTACTCTCAGCTAGCCCTTTAATTTGATACCCATATTGTAGGAATGCATTAAAAATAATTGGTCCGCCATTGTGGGTATGCCGCCATGTTGGATTTAGAATGACGTCATACTGTTAATCATGCATTGTCATCCGAACTAAACGTGCTCACCAAATTTCAGCCCAATCGGTTGAGGGCAAGTGCCTTAAAATTGAGTTGTAAGATTTCACCCGAACAAACATACATTGCAAGTTAAATAAAAGCTTGTAAAAAGACAACAATGTTTTTTTAATACCTCGTAGGTATGCAAGCAATGTATTCGTTTGATGCGTAAAGTACAAATGTACCTAATACAAAACTAACATTGTATCTTTGAAAAAAATGTTGGTTAACCGATTTCAGATGGATTTATGTAAAAAAAATGTTATATTAATATAACTTTGGACCTCAATATCTTGGAAACCCGTGGTTTCCCAGGGGTGTTTCCATAGAAAAAAATGATCGTGATATTACAAAGAATACTAGGTATTAAAAGAACAAAGTTGTCTTTTTACACCCAGTATTTACCACAACAATGAAAATTACGTGTAAGACCAAGCTCCAAGAGCGAAGGTGCAAGCTTCTCTTGAACCACGTTCCGCGCAAGGACGTGACTGCGCGTGTCAGCTGGTCTGCACGAGTTTGCTTTACATTTTTCCCGGAAAATACCAAATGAAGACGATTTATTGCAAGCTCACGAAGAACACGTTTATGGACTTTGGACTTTACTGCCGGAAAGGATGATAGTTATTCTAAAGAAGGAAGATGTATGAGGTACCTTATTTATATCAACATTTTTATCAATAAATAGGGAAATGTGCCCATGTATTGAGATTTATAACAACATTTTTATCAATAAATAGGGAAATGTGCCCATGTATTGAGAACTAAAATTATCTCGTATTATGAAAACAGAAGAAACAAAGTGAAACAAGTGTCTTACCAATATTTTCCAATAATTTTACTAGTAGAGAGTTTGTTATTTGGTAATATTAATATTTTGAAAATTATTACATAGCCATATGTCTGAGATATGTTTCAGAAACCTCTAATATCTCAAACATCAGAACTCGAATATTCATGTGTTGGTATATTATGAAAAGCATGAGCATTATAGGGGCACTTAAACTAAACCCTTTTCATGACTAATTAATAAACTTTCGTAAAGCTTTTCCATGTTCACGTCTTTCCATAAAACATTGTATTAAAATTATTATTTTACCATCATAATCATTAATTTTACGGAGGAACATACTTTAACGATGGTTTTACATATGTATATTTTTCAAATATCATCTCCTCATATAACATAACGATGATAACACTCTACATATAATTATATAGTAGGTACGGAAGTTCTATACCGTGTCTTCATATAGGTCACATCACATCACAGCACAACCCTAAATAATAAGCACTTATGAATTATGATATTACCTGAGTGATCATGCAAAAGAGCTTTATATTGTACCTACCTTACCTAATAATGACCATTCCATAAAATATTGACATAATATTCATAATAACATTCGGCCATTTATAATTAATGTTTACATGTTTTTCAATGTATTTTATTACAGAGAACGTCTGTATTGTAATTTACTGCTGGAAACTTCTCACTCACTTAGGGTAAATCGTTTTATCAGACGTTAAGCTTACTATTGGATAAGAACGTTTGCCAAGCTATAATATTTTTGACCCTTTTTAAGTAATATTAAAAAACTTAACTATTTTTAAATAAATCGGTCTTACTTTTGAATACTTGCTAGTATGAGTCTTTTAAATTTTATGTAGCTAAACATGCAGGATTCATTGTCAGTGTGTGTCTATTTATAAATATTAGACTGAGACTTAAATAGAAATATTATCATCCTATCTGTTACATATTAATGCTGACAGCAAAAATGCATAAATCTTCTCAAAAATAAACATGGTTCTGATTTTTCCATACGTAGTCAACAATTAGAGCAGGTAACTGATCTGACTCACTACTATTTCATAATTTGTGTTAATAGCACAATTTATCTGCGGCTATTAATGAGTGAAACATATCGCATTCACAAACGAACCTGAGTTTCTTTAGTTTGTATTTACAGCCATATTATACAGACACTACGTGCATAATTTCAATTCTAATATAGAATGTTTGAACATTTTACTGCAGTCAAAAGTCAATGGAAAGTTCTCAGTATGACGGACCATCAAACGAGATAGGCTTTTCGATAAATATCGTCGGTACGTATGATTGGTCACGATCCAACGTCTCTTGTATTGAAACACAACTATATTTCACGACCACCTCTTACGACCCTTTACATGACCCTTACAACACCACAATAAAATACAAAATTGCATGTAATGCACGCGCAAGAAAGCAGTTGCGCGAATAAATGATGGCTATCATTGTGTAAGCCGCCCGATTGTATGTACAAGATACAATGAAAAGATTGTAAAGATGGACGATATATCAAATTCACTAATAGATAATATTGTTGTTCACTTTAAGAGTAAGTATACATTAGGAGAGTTCCTTTAAGATAGTGGCTATCTACTTTCATCAGCAAGCTCTGGTACCACATAATTTTATTGAGGAAGTATGTAATTAAAGTTATGTATCCATGATATTAATATAATAAAACTATATTGCCAGTTTATCGTTTTAGGGGTTGAACCGGCAAGCCGCATCCAAACTCAAACTGTTCGTCCAATATTATTCCCGAACTATGACCGATGAAGTTTTTCATATGATTTTCCCAATTTGCACCGTATAGAATACTAAACGAATATTTCATTTTCCGGAGAAAAGCTATGGTTTCCTAGCATATCAGTCCCTCATATAGCGGCCGTACAAAACCAAAATAAAACAGTTGTCTTTACGATACCAGTATGAAAAAGTTCCTTTACGACCGCTGTATAATGATAGCGCTATCTATAGGGTCAACTGAACCCAACATTTTAAACTAGCTCTTGCCTGCCACTTCCCACACTAAAACTACAAAAATAGTCTATGTTCTTCTTCGTACTTCCAACTATACCAAAGCAAAAATCAAGAAGAATGTTTGAGTAAATAAAGCGTGAAGAGATAACAAGCAGATTTATGCACAAACATACGACACACAGTGTATGGGCTGTGTTCCCAAGAATGGGACATACAGGGTGTTTGTGACAGCCAGGCAAATATATCAATATGACTTCAGAACATGATTCTGAGGCGGAAAACGCTGGAAATTTTCGCAGGAAAATTTTAAAAAATTCCGACATTTTTTTCATATTTTCAGGAAAAAAATAATTTAGTTCGGTTAATTAGGCCTTAGATAATAACTTAAAAGTAAAATTTTAACCGAAAGATGATTTTTAAAACAAAAGTTGCCCTCAAAAAAGTTTAAATAACTCATCAACGCTAATGGAGAGTCACAAGTAATCCAAAAAACAGCAATGTATCACATCGATGTGTATCACAACGTACCATATCGTGGCAGAATCGCTGAAGGATCTAAGCACAATGCTTTTCGGGCTCAATCGAGTCTACTAAAAGGTGGGCCTGAAGATGAACATGGACAAGACGAAGATCACGTCGAACGTCCATGTGCCGCCCACTCCTGTACTGGTTAGGAGCTCGATGCTCGAAGTTGTTTACGAGTATGTTTACCTGGACCAGACGGTCAAAGTAGGTAGGTCCAACTTTGAGAATGAGGTAAATCGGCGAATCCAACTCGGCTGGGCAGCGTTCGGGAAACTACGAAGCTTATTTGTGTCGAAGATACCCCAGTCCTTAAAGACGAATGTATTCAACCAGTGCGTGCTGCCGGTGATGACCTACGGTGCCGAGACGTGGTCTCTAACTATGTTACTCATAAAGAAGCTCAGGATCGTACAGCGAGCGATGGAAAGAACTATGCTTGGGATCTCTTTGGATGATCGAATCAGAAATGAGGAGATCCGCAGACATACAAAGATCACCGACATAGCTCAACGGTCCACCAAACAGAACTGATGGCCGATGGAGTCGGAAAGTTTTAGAGTGGATACTACGTATCGGCAAACCCAGCGTGGGAAGCCCACCCGCGAGGTGAACGGCCCACCTGGCCAAGGTCGCGGGTGTCAATTGGATGCATGCTGCTTCCGACCGGTCGGAGTGAAGGTTGTTGGTGGAGGCCTATGTCCAACAGTGGACTTCCAGGAGGGCTGGAAGGGCAGTAAGAGGAGTGGAGGGCTGTAAATGATGATAACTCAATACAATGGTACTTGTTCAGTATTTCTGTTTTTGCCTGGTTGTCACACACATCCTGTATAATTTATTTCAAGACATTTGCTAAATATAATATTCATATAATTCATTCATATCATTTTCAGATAAAGGTATTCTTTATTGTTGTGATCATATTATTTGAGGGACAAAAATAGACATATAAAAGCACGAAAATAAGCTTTCGATTTCAACGAGTTGTACTTTAATAAGAGTATAATATTTGAAATCGGTATTGATACTGCGATAGGTAAGGTACGTTGAAATATTGAAATTATTTATAGGTATGTAGACGAGGCGAAGGAGTGTGAGATTCAATGCTCTCTGGTGCCATACACCTTTCATTCCTTCGCTTTACATTATTATACTAGTGGACGCCCGCGACTTCGTCTGCATGGACTGCAGAAATAACAAAATGTCGAAATTATCCGGGATAAAAATATTTTCCCTGGATAAAAAGTAGCCTATGTGTTAATCCTGGGTGTCAGCTAACTTCAGACCAAATTTTTTTAAATCGCACAAGCCATTTTTACGTGAAAGAGTAACAAACATCCATCCATCCATCTATCTATCCATCCATACTCACAAACTTTCGCGATTAAAATATTAGTAAGATTATTTCAAATGGGTATGTTGTAATTTTTTTGTGTTTTCGCTACTTACTACTAAAAAGGTACTCATTTCTTGCCTTGTTCCTCTGGAATAGAGACGGGTGTATGGGCTAGATGTCTTATCTATCTCAGTAAGTAGACACATTTCTAGTTTTTTACAACCCAGTATTCTTATATCTTTGGAAACACCTACGTAAAAGGTCACATCGGCTTTTAAAATTCAGGTTACTAAATGCCAACATTCTAGATATATTCATGTTAACATATACCAGAGCTAATTTAGCAAAGTCATGTATACATACTGTACAGCCGGCAAAGTCAATAGGTTCTGAGGACAATGACTCGCGCGTGACTCGGCCATTGCTATTTCTGAGTGCTTAAGTGAATACCATTTATTAATTTAAATATTGCAACCCATAGTTAGCTTAGCGAAGGAATGTGAATGGAGATAACCGAGAAAACTAACTTATTGCTTTACTTAAGTTGTCAAGGATTCTTAAGTAGGTGTCTTACATATGGTTAAGAGTGGGCATGTCTTCTTGAATATTCAAACTAAATAAAACTAGGCTGCATGCTAACCACACACACCTACCACACCTAATAAAATTATACTATAAATACTGGAAATAAACATAATTATATAAATTTATTACAGCAGTCTTAAAAATTACTTTATTATACCGTGCGTACACTAATTACCTACTAATATAATAAATGCGAAAAAAACTCTGTCTTTTACATTTATGTTATGATACAACCCAGTGGCGTATAATTTTGTGTATATCGTATAATCTTACCAAATGACAATAGTCCTTGTCAAAATATGATTGCAGTATGTACAATAATATTGCACGATTTTACTACACATGAGAAGAGAAGCCATTTCTAACAAAATGTTGTAAAAGTTAAAGCATTTGGCAAGTCCAAAACATTAGAAATTTTGAGATTTAAAAATTTTACGACTAAAGTTTATAATATATTACGTTTCATTTAATCCAATGCTTTATTCAGTAGTTATAAAGGAAAGGCAATGGAGCATCCAACTTTAGAAAACTTATAAAAAAATATTTTTAACATTGGAAATATAAAACATGTTGTGATTTCTCTGTGTGTCCTAGGAAAACCTGATAACTTGTTCATAAAAGGAAAGGCGATTTCTACGCAATCATCAATGTCCAATCCTATAATGCTTTAAGTTTTGTAATCCGAATTACCAGTAATTCTAATGTTGTCTTCGAGACTTTTCTGTGTGGCACTCTGGCTAAGAAAAGCTTAAAAAAATAATTTTTTTTAACGAAAAACCGACATCCTCCCAAAACTCGAGCTTACTAAAGTAAAATTTACTAAAGGGCAAACATATATTGCATTAAGCCGTGTACGAAGTTTAGAAGGCATAATATTGTCAGATTTATATTCCAGCAAATTATTAAATAGGCCACATGACAAAAGAGAGAAATGAGTAGGCTTCGAAACTTTACATCTGACAATATAAGCAACATATAATTACACTCCTTCCTGCCCTGTTCCCAATCATTGGGGGTCGGTGCAATATGTAGGTACTCTTCTTTCATTCATCCCTATTATCCGTCATCTCGTTATTCTCATGTGTACCTCTTCCTCTATAACCATCTTACTTCGGACACGGCTTAACGCAACATATAATTTCACCACTTAACACAATTATCTTCATCTTCATAAGCCTATTGCAGTCCACTACTGGACGTAAGCCTCCCCCTGCCATAGGGGGATTTTGTTACTAAAAAGTTCCACTATCTGTTGGGCGGCTCCATTATCAGACCCTCGTTTCTGTTATGTGTAGCTGACCAAAATTCTCTACAAAAATCTAAAAACGGACTACTCGTGCCTTTTATATTTGAGGATATCCCTAGATTCCTTAGATATTCCATCAATGATGATGATGTTGATGTGATCTGTGATGTGATGTGTGATCAAAACGCTCAGTAAAAGTATAAAAACAGACTACATGTGCCTACAATATTTGAGGATTATCCTCGATTTTTCCAAGATCTCATCATCAGATCCTGACATTATGAATATGGGACCAACTTGGAAGTATTCCATGACAAACTATAAAAAAAATTGCAATCGGTTCATAAATGACAGAGTTCTGAGGTAACACACATAAAAAAAAACATACAGACGAATTGATAACCTCTCTTTTTTGAAGTCGGTTAAAAATAGTGCTACTGGTTGGTGCTACTTTCTTACAGGCAAGATAATAAAATCGCAACACAATCAAATTATTGTCTCCGATTCGTTGAAATTAGAAACTTCTTTATGAAATATTCCGCATAAATTCAATCAGTTTGCTCCGTGATGTGGCGGGTGACACAATTTGCTCCAGATAAACCATCGGTCGGGTCCGCAGTCATCAATAAGTAATCAGTGTATCCTGACCGCAATATCGCGAAAAGCTATACCTAATATATCATACAATATTGATGAAATGTATACATTACCCTTTCCGCCCCGTGAACAGCTTTGGGTAATCGGCGGAATGGAGTTATTTCATTCCACAAAATTGTTTTGATTCATCTGTGCCAATAACGTCTAGGCCAGCAGCCATTGCCTGATAGCTTTGTTAATTGAATGTACACTAAAATTGGAAATGTAATTACAATTTTAGCTAGACCGATGGATATGGACAATGGATATGCTAGTTGTATAATAATTATGTTTTTAATTGATTGTTTCATTTTAGAAAGATTAAGGTACATCTCTATAATATCTAAGAAAGTAATTATAACAAAAAATATACTTAAATATGTAGGTACATTACCTTTAATTAAAATACTATTATACGTATATTATTAATAAACATAAACAAAAGTGAATATAACCTGATACACAACGCACGCGAGCAACCATAATACCGGACCGGGTTAACCATTCAAGCTTTAGGCGATATATGCGCCCGATAATACGAATCGTACCTAAACGTTAAATTTCACCAGAAAGTATAGAAAAAACTGCAACAGTTTCCATGGCCAGTTGGTATGAAGTAATCTGTGGGAATGCACTAATGGCTGGTTGTACCGAGTGGGTAATGTGCAATTTGCAGGCAGCCATTGGTCGGTCACGCGACGTCTATACAAAGTAGTTACTCGGCCACCAACTTATCTGTTCCGGTGGCTAAATCGGGAACTAATCTCTCACTAGGATATAATGAACAGTAAAAACGATGTAAGCTGCACCGTCACGAAGTTAGCTGCATCGTCACGAAGTTGGTAACTCTATATAACAAGTTCTGGCAACTTACACTTTGCGGCAAACTTTAAAATCTAGGAGGAGCTACGCCTATAGCCGCATTTCTTTAGAAATCGCATGAGGCGCCAGTCTCTACATGAACACTCCTTTGTAACTAAGACTCCTTGTTCTGCCACTTCGTAGATAATTTCCTGGTTCCTTCCTACAATGTCTGTCGTAAACAAGAAAGGTTTAATGCTGAGCACGTGTTCGTAATGGTAGAACAGATAAAACTTGAAATGAACAGCGCAAATTGCATAACACGCTTAAAAATAAACAGCTTGAAATTGTTGTACGAAATACGATTCACATATTATTTCTTAGACGAGATTTTATTTAATCGTTCGAAATATTTTTGGCAGTAAACTAATTGATCTGCCACTCACTGTTGAAAACGTCACAAATCATTTGTGATACCTCACACGAATAATGCCCACCACGTTTTTAATTTCGTACTTATAAGAATGAAATGAGAATTAATCTCTCTACACTTAAAAATGATTAAAGTAGAGATTACACGAATAGACGTTTTGAATGATTTGACATACAAGAATCCCTCATGTATTATTTGATTACTAAGGTACTCACGGCTTTGTACCCGAAAAGGGATAGTTAGATCGGTAAGATCATAAAAGAGATCCTATAGCCACGTGTGACATAGTGGGGACAGATGTTAATGATCAATAACAAGTTGCTAGCTTATCACCTCATAGAATGCCCGAGTTCCTTAGTCGACTCTTTAGAGATGCAGCTGATGTAGGTATTTAAGTGAAACTCAGCATCAATACAGGACTTACTTAATTGTATAAAGGCATAAAACATAAATAAATTGCTTTGTTTAATGCAAATCCTCTAATGGCAATGAAATAAGATGTATAATTAGATGTTTTCTTATGAACTTTTATGTGCCTAATCTATTGACATAGAATAGAATAACCTTTTATGGAGTTACATACTTAATTACTTGTTTCTGTAGAAACTCATGTCTATATCAATTTAGGAAAGTTACTAATCAAAGCAAGAAAATCCAAAAGCGTGGCTAATTTGCGAACCAGTGTCAGTATAATCATTGATTTCCCTTAGCAAGAAACTCGACCTCGTGGCTGGAGCAAGTTTTTCTAGATCTAGGCACCATTAGAACTCATTTCAATCTACTTACTTCGAGTTACAGACCAGATGCTTCTATGTTTGATGAAAAAACTATCTAATTAGAAGGTAATCTAAGTATACAGGATGTTTTTTCGTTGCCACCGTTAACGAATGGTACGTACTCTATACATCAAATAAAGTAAGTTTATATAAAAAAAAGTGCTGGGAAAAGATGTAAATTTTATTTTATTTTTAATTACTTGATCGGGCAAAATTTATAGTGTCCAGTGTTTATGCTAGTTTTTTCATAGACAGCTATTAATTATTTCTCGTGAAAAAATCTTGCTACACGCGTCAATGTGCATTTATGCAGAAAAACGCAGTCTATTTACTCAACTTTGGACCCTAATATTTTGGAAACCACACACTTCCCAGGTATACTTTCATGGAGAAAAATGATCGTGATGATGAGAAGATTCTGTAGTTTTTGGGAACGTTGACCAAAAATCATCCTGTATAATCAAAATATTTCATTTCAAATCTGCTGTAAATTATTCATCATTTCTCTGAGCATTTCTGATATTAAATTTTACCCCCAAGGAAAGTGCTATATTTCTTTCACTAAAAAATAAATAGATGATAGAGATTTTGAGAAAACCACCATTCCATTTATTTTGACAAACTAACAAATTTGGGAAAGAAGGATTACAGCTACAACATTGCATTTCCAGAAATAGCAACAAACATTTTCCAAAAATATTCACCTATCCTATATAGAGAAAAAGTACAAAATCCTGGTTCTGAAAGCTTCTAGATTTTACGGTTTGTCTCTAAACCTTCAACCCCAAATCTTTCCAAAAACCTTAGAATTATAATTTTAAATATATAAAACTTACCATTCAGATCGTCATTTAGGTATAGGCACTTATGTAAGAAAATAAGTCTATTGAACAAACAAATTAAAATTCATCCATTAATTGACATAAGCACCTAAAAAAACTTAATCGCAAACATTGTGTGACTACTATAAATATTAGGCAAAAGCGAACACAGTAGAGCCTTCTGCCTCCGCTATTGAAACTACGCCCGTGCACTCGTAACTTTTAACCTTTACTTTTGACATTTCTCTTATAGGACGTTCATTATTTCGCTCAGTTTCCAGCCAGCAAATAAACGCTTTTGTTTCTCATTCAAATGCACTCCTTGGGCGCTTTCCATTCTCCGAGTTTCACAAGTTCCTGGTTCAACCCATTTGCCATTTCGCTAACATATCTACCACCTTATAAAGGACAGAACTAGATCGTGAATGTCGAGAATAAACTTGTTTCGTGACAATACTCTACTGTAATTAATTATTTACGAACAAACTCAAGTGTACTAATGGCTGTAGTTTCAGCCACCAATCTCGTTTTGTAACTAATGACGCTTGCATGCCCAATTATGCACATATATTTATTTGTGTACATTGACCCACTTAGATTTTACTGTAGTTTACAGATTATTCGGATTTACACAAATATAAATAACAAAGTGACTGTTTCCAGTGTTTCTACATAGTAAACAGACATCGAGTGTACCTACTGTTCATAAAAAAATACAATTAAAAGTAAAAAAGCTTCGGTTTCCGTTTCCGAGCGCATCGCCATCTTTCTCTCTCTTCTTGTATCTTCTGTATTGTATCAACACATGCCATTGCAAATACTAGAATTTCTATGCATGTTATTTCGAATGAGGCTAGGGTAGATTCCGTCTTACAAAAATTTTGGGAAGAACAACACATTCCTGAAATTCCAAAAGAGGATACATTAAATGCAGATGCATGCGAAATAGTTTTTAAAAACACAGTGCAGCTGGTTAATAATAGGTTTCAGGTTAGTTTACCCCTTAAAGTGCCGATTGAAGAGATAAAATTAGGAGATTCTTTTAATATAGCATTGCAGAGATTAAATGGCTTGTGTAAAAAGTTCACAAAAAATAAAAAGCTAAAAGAGCAGTATTGTCAATTCATAAATGAGTTTATTTCTTTGGGTCATGCTAGTCTTGTTGATTTGTTTAGCCTGGGTAAACCAATTGATTGCTGTTACTTTTTGCCACATCATGCTGTCTTAAAAGAGGACAGTGTGACAACAAAACTTCGAACTGTGTTTGATGCTAGTGCTAAAACTGATTTAAAAATCAGTTTAAATGATTTATTACATGCTGGGCCAGTGGTCCGAAAAGAGCTTTTTGATATTCTTGTACTATTTCGCACATATGAATATGTTGTTATGACGGATATGAAGCAAAATGTATAGACAAATAAGGGTTGATCCCGCTCAAACTCATCTTCAGTTAATTTTGTGGAAGGAATGTATTAATGACCCTATAACATGTTTGCAGCTACAAACTGTCACGTATGTCGTGACAAGTTCCAGCTTCCTTGCGACCCGCTGCTTACTCGAGCTTGCGCGGCGTTACGGTCATCAGTATCCTCAGGCTGCGTCGGTAATTATGAACAACACTTATGTAGATGATTGCCTTTTCGGATCATCTTCAATTGAACAGGCCAAGCTTATCTTGCGTGAGTTAATAAGTTTAACACAATATGGTAGTTTCGAGTTACACAAATGGTGTGCTAGTCACTCCGATATTTTAGCAGATATACCAAGGGATAAGCAGCAACATAAAGACATTGATTTGGGTAACACAGATTTAACTGTCAAAGCTCTAGGTCTAAAATTAAACATACCTAATGATCAGTTTATTATTTCACAACCATGCGGTCGTATATATAACCATTGGACTAAGCGTACTGTTCTTAGTTTTATTGGATCATTTTTTGACCCTTTGGGATTGGCTGGTCCTATTGTAACACGAGCGAAAGAGTTCTTACAACGAGTGTGGCGCTTACATCTTGCTTGGGATATCCCATTACCTGATGAAGTCCTGCAGCCTTGGAATTTATTTTTTTATGATTTAATGCACATGAAACCTGTACATATAAAGCGTAGTCTAAGCTTGACTGATGCAGAGTCTATTGATTTAGTTGGCTATTGTGATGCTTCTACTATTGCATACGGGGCTTGCATTTATATAAGGGCAGTTCACAAGGAAAAGATTGTTACTACGTTGCTATGCAGTAACTCACGAATTGCTCCTATAAAAACAAAACAAACTATACCAAGGCTTGAATTAAATTCATGTTTGTTACTTTCTAAGTTGTATTCAAGAATCCATGGTATTTTGTCCACATGTAATTTTAATAATAGAATCTTGTATTGTGATTCTCAGATAGCTCTGTGCTGGCTGCAAAGACCACCTATCAAGGACAACTATGTGTCACGTAGAGTCTCTATAATTAATGATTTAACAAGTAATTACGTTTGGGCGCATGTAAGTGGTAATTGTAACCCAGCAGATTGTTTGTCTCGTGGTGTAATGCCCTCAGAACTATCCACAAATGAAATGTGGTGGAAGAGTCCACCTGAATTGTACAATGTAAATTTTTCACCTAAGAGATTTCCTTTTAAGGAAACTGATTACGTTAATAATACTGAAAAATATGTCAATTGTAATATAGTTCATGAAGTTTTACCTTTATCAGCATTTTCATCTATTGTAAAGCTTAAACGTGTAGTATGTTATGTAATGCGTTTTATAAAAAATTGCAAACTTCAAAGAGATGACCGATGCTTGTCTAAGCAATTGAGCGTAAAAGAGTATTTCACAGCAATGAATATTATTGTAAAACATGTTCAATCATTGCATTTTTCGGAAGATATTGCAAATATAAATAAATCTGTAATAGTTAAGTCTAACTTAAGTAAGTTAAGCCCGTTAACTGATGGCATTATGCGTGTTGGTGGTAGACTGGACAATGCCAACATACCATACACACAAAGGCATCCTGTAATATTGCCAAAGAATTGCAATGTCACATATATGATAATAAGAAATGAGCATTGCTCCTTGCATGCTGGTTTAAAGTTGACGGTATCCAGTTTAGTTTATCTAGGAAATATTACTTAGTGGGCGCCGTAACACTTATAAAACGTATAATAAATAAATGTGTGCGATGTTTTAAATTTCGTGCATGTTTTGGTTATGTAACAACTTTATGTGATTTAGTTATTACTAATTTTGTTTATATTTTTATAATTCGATAGTTTAACTGTAAATCAAACTATTGTTTAAATATTCTAAGTTTATATTATTAGAAATAAGTGGTTTTGCGGCCGGGAATTTTATGTTCATAAAAAAATACAATTAAAAGTAAAAAAGCTTCGATTTCCGTTTCCGAGCGCATCGCCATCTTTCTCTCTCTTCTCTTCAACGTAAATGTGTAATAACTCAAATTCGTAATAAAAATTCATTAAAATAAATTTATTTGTTATTTATTAACACCTACAGCTTTTATTTCTTGACTCTATCACCAGTCATCGTAGTAGCCACAATGCAATTCATTGAAATACCTATTGGTAATTTGGAAATAAAAAACAGAAATTGCATGACTTTTATCAAGGGCGACAACTGTCGTCAATTAACAACACTTCAATGCATATTTTCTAAAAACCTATTTAGATGCTATCGAAACAAAAATAATGTAAAATGATAATCAAACAATTAATAAAAGTTTACTACTACAACACGAATCTAGGCTTCACGATGGGAAAGTAATAAACAACATGTCAATAACTAAGCGGGGAGTCCTATTATGCCAACTCGAAAGAAAAGCTATAATAATTCACTATAACCAGCAAACGAAAAGCTTCTCCCGAGTGTCTCGTGCTAAATTTTATTTGAAGAGACTTAGCATTAACGTAGACAAAATTGGTGCCGGCGCCTAACGACGCTGCTGGTAATGACTGCGACTCTTCATTATCGCTATCAGACACGGCCCGGTGAGCGAGCCGTGACACGCCTTCATTTATGATGACGCTAAAGACTTGAGAGGTAAATTCATCGGTCGCGATATTGGTCGTTTGTGTATAATATTTGATAGCAAACATAGTATTTTAATCTTAACTTTAGGCTTTTTTCGGAAACCGTTGTGTCCTCTTAACTTTCGATGGAATATTGTTAGTTCTTTAGTAAAAGTGCGTATATCCTAACGATTGCTACTGTCAATTCTGCTATTGCTAAAAGACCTTGCATTACGCCTTTGGCATTCTATGTAGGTACATATTGCACGCTGTTGCTCACTCAACGACAAAAGATTTCGCATAATCATGCACGGATATGTCGAAACATAGGTACTTACTTACCTACATATAGCTAAATATACTTATTTCAAACCTATAATGTGCAAATGAAAAACTACAATCAATTAAAATCTAGTCGCCAATCATAATATAATAGGTATTGGACCAATAATAAAGGGGAGCTTTCATTTTACTGAGAAAACCATTGATCTAGATGTTCACCCTAAAATGAAAATTATAACGCCTAAGAATTATTTAACATTATTACAGTCTTGATGGTTAATCTAGATGCATTAGACATGCCTTTTTATTTATGGTTTTTAATTTCAAGAAATTGACGGTTATTTCTTTATGTTCAAACATAAATAAAAAATCTTCAACGATGCAAAACGTAAATTAATCTTTAACCGCAGCGTGCCTTTTCTCGTTATTAGAATAGAGAATAGATATGTACCAGAGAATAGTTGACCAGAAAGAAATCGAATCTACTTAACAAGCTAATTTAGGTGTCCCAATAATAACTGCAGAGCAGAGTAATGGCGCAGCACAATGATGGTGGTTGCAAATTATCAGAACTTATCAGACACGCTTGACTGCGCCTCGTGGAGATATCTTAATTTGTGTAACTTAAAACTGAAGAGCTGAATTTGTTACAGTAAAGGGCGTCACGGATGGTTGCTTGTAATATTTTAACATCGCCCATCGGTCACCCACCTAACTTAAATGATATAACTTTATTTTCAACTATTACAAAAATACATTGAGTGAGTTGATTGATTGAGTTGGAGGTGAGTATTTCTGCCTAATTCATAGTCCTTCAATGGGCACTTCTTTTTGTAGCTTTGGAAAACTAGATTTTCATTACGCTGTCTGTAACCTAAACCAAAAGACTGGAAAGACCGCAAGAAACACAAAAAACTAAGTATAATAATACAGATAAACAATACCGAAATAGCTAAGTATGTAAGGTAGGTAGATACTATAAAACATACCACATATACTTTCAATATACTTTATGGTACTATCAAAACAGATTTATTACACCAAATAAAATTACCACTAGATGCTAAATTGCCTAGTCATAGTTAAAAATGAGACTGTTCACCTAATGAAAATCTCACAGATTTACCGTATCTTTGTAAACAGAAAAAAGTCGCATAGTTTACTCGGAATTACAATTTTCTGGTCTGAGTGCTTAGCTCTGGTGACAGCAATACTTAATTATCACTATCAGACTCGACTGGCTGCGCCCAGGTGTCGGAGCTGACACACCAGCGTATTTTCATGTCACTTAATTTGACTTCAAATTCCTGAGAGGTGAATTAGTCTAGCACACGTCGGTATACTTGCTCGTTCTGAATTTAATTTGATACCGTTAGGTGTGATGGGCGTTGTAACTCTTTGTTTTAAAGACCATTACAGTGGTAAAATTTAAATTTAAATTCATTAAGAGAAAGCTTAGATTGCTTATATGGGCTGTTTATGTTCGTATTTCAGGCATGATTAAACCCTATACGCAGGAGTATCCTTAGATATGGCAGAAAAGTATTTTCAATCAATCGGTTCGGTACCATTCTTTACAGCGCAATTACGAATAGTTATGTGCATAGGTGTTTAGCTTCTCAAGTTTTGCCCCATGCCCCATTATAGTTTTACATTTCCTTGTAATTGTGAATTAAAAAAGAACCATTCGACCCAAAGTGCACTCGTACTCTAAGAAATGATTACTATCCTGAAGCTGGAAGTCTTCCAATTTTATGTTGTAAATTTCTGGTTATCGTCTTAAAACACTCCCAGGTAGGTATAGGGAATGGAGCTTTTGCATGAAAGAGCACGTACTACAACCATTTGTCTTATCATTACACCACCACCGACTCGCCCTAGATTCACCTCGGTAGTTAAAATTGATTTAGTCAAGACAACTTTGACTCTATTTAACTGATTTACATGTAATGTATTTAGATACTTATGTATCCTTTCTATTGAGTCACACTTAAACTTTCCTCAATATATTGCGACCAATTCAGTTTTAAAAAATAATTTCTCATATATTTTTATCGTACATCCCTAGTACTAGTGATTTTCCCAGATAATGTAATCAGATATGATAATTCACTTCCTAAATCGGGTGAAGAATATGTAAGGTTTGAGGTTCATTTTCTTGATTCATTTTCCACGAATCGTAATTCAACCTCTTTCTTACTAAACGCTTCATTCCAAACCATTTCGTTCTAACCTATTAGCAAGTAATGGCACATTAACTGTAAGTCGACGGTTGGAGGAAATAAAACACACCCAGTTAGGATTTGAAAGGTGCCACGTAGAGCTCCAAGACCCCTATTAATCTCACTTCAGCAGGTGTGGATGTCCATCACAGATAAACACCTCATAAACCATCTGGGCCAAGTAAGTGTCCCATTTGTTTAAACTGGGATTTTCTGTTGAGGGCAGTTGAGGGAGAGAAACGATAAAATTTTGATATGGTTATTTTTGTGCTTAGTCTCGTAGTACCCACCTAAGCTTATAGAGAAGTAAGGAGTGTTTATCAGACAAATAAACAAATCCACATTTATACATATACAGACGGCTATGTTCCCGAAATGGGGTATATAGCCAGAACTCAAGCAAGATCGTGAAGGAGATCCCACAGCCGCATTTGCTATTGCGCGATAGCGGGACAAACATAAATGATCAATGAGAAGTTGCTAGCTTAGGTATCGCCTAAGTGAATGCCCGAGTTTCTTAGTCGACTTACCTATACGAAAATCACGGAAAGAGATGCAGCTGACGTATTCTAGTGAATCCCTATATCTTGAATTGCAATTTCATCAATAAGAAGATTTATTGTTGTCTAGCTAATTGTATTCTAATAAAAACCAATCGACCATTTCATACTCCAAGCCCATCATCTCGCACATCCCAATAACTATCCTATAAAAATCTATCAAACTAGTCGCCGCCTGAGTGAAATATGTAATGTTTGATCTTTCAGCCTGAATTGACAGCTCAGATGAAATGACGGGAGAAAATTGGGTGTCCAACCACGAAAACTCCGTGTCGATCGATCGGAGCTCGCGGAAGTGAACGTGGTTTTGCCATATACTGAGCTGGTTCGAGCTGGAGCCGTGGTACAGGAGCGGCGGGGGGCTCGGGCGCTCATTGATCGACTCGCGCAGCATCCCCGCCGGCCCGCCGCAGCCCCGCACCCTTTATACAACCTCCCGTACCTAATCGGTACATTTCTTAATTCTAGATTTGACACCATTTAACCCTAAGTAATCGATCCGATGTAACACCTGCCCGCAAATTAATAACGGTGAATAGAATGATGTGAGCTTTCGTTGAGCTTTTTTACGGTTCATACGAAATGAGCAATCATGATAATAATGTAATGATAGGCAAAACATACTGAACGTTTACTAACTGTAACGTATAACCTACATCAGTGTGTGTAAAAAAACTACATCAGAGATACGTATGTACCCAATGTAAAAGAAAATTACATCGGTAGCCTGACAATATAAAACAAGATTCATGTTTTGTAAAATTGTATAAAAAATTTAGTAAGGTTATGTAAATATAAAAAGAAGACTTGGCTGGGTTAACTAATTAGCATAGTAATGAGAGTTGAATTATATGTGTGTGGTCGGGACGGTGTGCTGCGGAGTATGAGCGGCTGTGATATGGAGCCCCGGGTGAAGCAAGGTCGGCCAGGGAGCGTGCGCGGAGCGCGGTGAATGGGCCGCGGCCGCCGCTCCGCCAGTCCGCACACCGGCGGCTCCGCTGCCCCACGGTCGGCCGCACTCCGCTGAACAACAATGCTCACTCAGACTCCGTAGCCTGTCAAACCTCAACGCGGCGCGATCGGCGATGCTCGAGACCTGGACGGCACGCGTGGCCGTCGGCGAGCGGTCGTAAACACAGTTTGATTTATGAAATCCGTAGTAGAATTAAAGCTTAAACTGATATTTGTTGTATCCAAAAACACGGGCGGTGCGGTGTAGGGGCGCGGGGTTGCGAGTCTCGGACGGGCACAATGGCGCGGCGCGGCGGGGCGGCGGCGGCGGCGCGCGGCGCGAGGCAGCGCTGACATGGGCCGGCCGCGCCGCTCGCGGGCGCCCGCGGCCCTGCTGCTGCTGCTGCTGGGTCTGCTGCGGCCGAGGGGTAAGGCCTAATGTTCCAGCCCGCCATCTAACATCCCAATCGCAACCCATCAAGTCACGTAACAATATCAATCCGCATGATCCTAGCCATGAAAACCGTACATTTTTAGAAAAGAAGCTCTGCTGTAGTAAATATTCCCGAACTTTTCTTTGTATTCCAACTTTACAACCACCTAATAATGCGAAAGCCTTTTTCTTTCGATACTTGAGACAAGAAAAATTTTTTTGATAGGCACTTCGTAATAAAGAGATAAGTATGAGACTTTAAACAAAGGGCTTACCTTCTTTGTACCTACAAAGGCACTCAATAGTGAAGAACTTCAAGAGTATTCAGATAACGTAACGGGCTGTCGAGAGCTCGCCAAAGATCTGAACAAGAGATGACAACAGATAATGGCACCATTATAACGAGTCTGATTGGACAAAATATGAGTAGGTACTTGTTTTCAAACCTAACATTAATCAAGTGCCACATAAAATGTCATGTAGGTAGATCGTATATCAAATAGGTCTTTTCATGTCGATTCGTAAAGCTCAGCATCATCAATTAACTCTAGAATTCATCAATTACCACGCTTTAGTGCGACTTGCAATTAATGTTTTTGTTTCAATACTAATCTAAAGCGAAGTTAACTACTTAAAATGGAACACTTTTCAAAATAAAAGCACTTAGTCTTCTTCTATTCATAAAGTAATAAGTCATTAATAATATTTGGGGTTATTACTCTATTAAACGAGCAACAATGGTAAATACTGAAATAAAAATTTACGGGACTAGTTTTTATTTATGAAACAGATTGCCATTCATTCCATTCCCAAAAATACCCCAAAAATAAATTACCTACCTTTGTGATCAGTTTACAAAATATTTTGAAATGCATCTTATCGGATGCATTTCAAATTGCATCGATACTTCGTAGCATATCGTTAAAGTGAAGTTTGAATGACCGTACAAGCTATCAGTCTGTAAAAACTTGACTAATATCTATGAAATTTTTATGATAAATAGAATGAATTTCATAATTTTGGCAAGCTTATCTCTACAAGATCCAACAAGCCAAGCAAATAAATTGATTTTTTTTTTACTTATAAAGGCTAACATGTGCAATATTGCACTCTATATAGAGTGTCCTATATAACATACGTAACATACATAACATAATTTTTTTTCCATTTTCTTTATTAATAATTTTATAATTGATAATATCTTGACTAAGATAAATTTATAAAAACACTTCTCCATTAATATAATCCGTTAGGATATGGTTGATCGTTTCATCTTTAAACATTGTGCTGAGGGATTCAGCTTTGTTTGCCGAGATTTGGCTAGTGTATAGCTATCGGGATGAAGAATAACGTTGCCAATATGTAATTTAGAAAAGAGATGGTAAAATTCGTCATCCGAGTAATTGACCCGGTGTCTTAGTGGTTATAGCGGCTGGCACGGTTTGCAGTGGTCGTGGGTTCGATTCCCACTCGGGTGAAGAATTTTTTCCATTTTCTTTATTAATAATTTTATAACATAAGATAAATTTATAAAAACACTTCTCCATTAATATACGAGTAATTCGTTAGGATATGGTGATCGGTGCTGAGGGATTCAGTTAGATTTGGCTAGGCGGTAAAATAACGTACGTCATCCGAGTAATTGACCCGGTGTCTTAGTGGTTATAACGGTTTGCAGTGGTCGTGGGTTCGATTCCCACTCGGGTAAAGAATTTTTTCCATTTTCTTTATTAATAATTTTATAACATACGTATATTGGTGCGGTATTGTAACGGCGGTAGTACCCCTGGTGAAAAGTCTTTGTATGTAAACATGTACGTATAGTAAATGATTGTAACACCTTTTACTTATAACTCTTAAGTACGTTTTAGATGGTACTCTTTTGTTTGTTGTATGTTATGCCAGTACTGATATAAATCCATTAGTATTTTATAAGGATAGTTTGTTATATACATACTTAGCAGTTATACACAAAAGATATTTACATATTATCAGTTACTTAATATCATCATTACCTAGTTATTTACCTAAATATAAAATTCGTAGCATGTCTAAGAATATTCGTAGTAGAAAAAAGCACTCCAATAATTACTTCTTCAGTGTATGTCAAAAATAATATTATAATGACTAATGCGTTAAATTATGATCAACGAAATACTCGTATACTAGAATAAACAGTTGGTCCAAGTTGGGACTGGACCTCAGTAAAGTGTAGGTGTACGAGACACGAGCTGAAAATGTATTGAGAAATTCGTGTACTTACTAATAGAAAAAGGCGAAACACTCGTGATTTTCCTTCTATTATTTTATATTTAAACCCCGAGGGAGTCACATATTTTCTCGAGATCAAAAGTAACCCATGTCATACCGGCCGGCCCCTTCAATTATCTTAGTCTAAAAATCACGTCAATTTTGTTAAGATACGTGAATAAAAAGTGAGATAAAAGCCCTTCGCAAAATACTCGTAACCTTACAGCTACAGACTCAATAAAGTATATAGTTTTACATTAAAGTATACAATTTATTGACGTTGATAATGTAAAAGGCATTCTTATTTCTAACTGTGATTTCTTCCAGTAAACCGTAGGGTAGCGTGTGCGGTTTCATATAAAACTGATATGCAACATTGAATAACAACAATGCAACATAAAAGTTGAAAAATCTATATCTATATACATATAATAATTTTTTTAAACGAAAAACTCTATAGAATACTATTTTTTGTCGACTCCATCATCAGAGTCATCATTTTTTTAGTAGACCTTACTAGTAGACCCTAAAAAGTATTACTATCTCCATCCCATCTGGCTCTATCACCAGAGCCTTATTTTTATTATTAAATTGTATTGTTATTGCTAGTGTGAATTGGTTTTGTGGAACCAAGATTTTTTTTTAAAGTGCGCAATCTTCAAGGCTTCAGGTTACTAAAAAGTTCCACTAGTATCTGTTTTTCGGCGGCTCCATCATCAGACCCTCGTTTTCTTTATATTATATGTAGCTGACCAAAATTTTCTATAAAAATCTAAAAACCGACTACTCGTGCCCATAATATTTGAGGATATCCCTAGATTCCTTAGAGATTCCATCATTAGATGTTATGTTTTATATGTAGGTGATCAAAACGCTCAGTAAAAGTATAAAAAAACAGACTACATGTGCCTACAATATTTGAGGATTGCCCTCGATTTCTCCAAAATCCCATCATCAGATCCTGATGTGGTGAATATGGGACCAACTTGGAAGCATACCATGACCAACTATAAAAAAAAAAGAAATCGGGTCATAAATGACGGAGTTCTGAGGTAACACACATTAAAAAAACATACAGACGTATTGATAACCTCTTTTCAACCGACTTCAAAAAGAGAGGTATCAATTCGTCGTATGTTTTTTTTATTTTTATTTTTATTTTTATTTTTTATGTGTGTTATCAGAACTGTCGTTTAACGATTTCAATTTTTTTTTTATAGTTGGTCATGGTATACTTCCAGGTTGGTCCCATATTCACCACATCAGTTTGTGGGATCTTGGAGAAATCGCTCCTCAATATTGTAGGCTGTAGTCATACTTTTACTGAGCGTTTTGAACCTACATATAAAACATAACATCTGGATGGAATCTCTAAGGACAGATTTCGATGCAGTTTTCAGGAATATATTGTGACAGGTCCCACTTAACATATAAGCTATTTTTTATTCCGGGAAAATGTTTTTATCCCGGATAATTTCGATATTTTGTTTTTTCTGGAGTTCACACTGACGGAGTCACGGGCGTCCACAAGTATCGCATAAATATAAAGAAATTACCGACAAGTTTCACAACTTTAATGCTCTTTCTACTGAAGCTATCATTATCCATCTTTTGGTAAAGCATGAAGACGAATAATTATGTCCTGCCAACCTTGACAATTATTCTATTAGTTTATTATTCTATTTAGCATGTACCTATTTGCAACTAGCTCACTAGTTTTGCAAAACCACATTGTATTCTTGTGTAGTTACATAATTGCCAAATTTCATGAAAATCTGTTCGATTTTCTTTGAAATCATAACAACTCTCATAAACTTGTCATCATCATCAGCCTATTGCAGTCCACTACTGGTGGTAGGCCTCCCCCAGGGCACGCCACAAGACTGCCATGGGGGGTATTCGCCCATAGTCACCACGCTGGGCAGACGGGTTGGTGACCCCAGTTTGTATTTTGGACTATGTTGTCAACACGGGAGGCGCTGCTGCCCACCTCCCGGGAACCCTTAATCGCCTCGTACCATACCCACGGGCAGACATGGGGTGGAATTCTACTCTGCCGGCACCACGCGGCCATAAACTTGTATATAACTAAAAAAATTGGGGAGCAAGATTTATTTATTTATTCATTTGGCTAACAAAACAAGTTATTCATCTAATGATAGTCTTAATAGATTCTGCATCATTTCATCGTTTCGATGAAGACATGAATACTCGCCTAGGACTCACTAATGCTGTCATTATATAGCATGTTTTCTTTGGCCAGGGGCGAGCGGTGGCCACCACGAGAAGCGGTTGCTGCACCATCTGCTGGACCACTACAACGTGCTGGAGCGCCCCGTCGTCAACGAGAGCGACCCGCTGCAGCTCTCCTTCGGCCTCACGCTCATGCAGATCATCGATGTGGTCAGTGCATTTGAAAAACCTGCCTAAGTGCTAGTTGAATTCGCGTAAAGATGTACAATGCCAAGAATTCTTATAGATTTTCCTGTAATCTACAAGTAATTAACTATATTTTATTTTAAATTTTTAAACTAAATTTTTAACGATCAGGGTGGAATGCTATGTTTTTGTCTTCTTTCTTGAATAAAATCAAAAATACTTATTACAGTACTTAGTACGAGTAACAAAAATATATTTTAGATCCTTAAGTATTTGCTTTTACACATATGTGTTTGGGTCTCAGGATTACACTAACCCACTAATTTCACTTGAATTCGAAGCAAATTGTCTGTGACAGGCAGACAGACGCACGAGTGATCCTCCAAGGGTTCTCTCTTTTCGTTGTTTGTATACATAACCCTAAAAACGGGATTTGTTAGGTCTCTCATACAGGTGTCATGCGTCAGTCAGATTCAGGGGCTGTAATTTAACTATACAGGCTAGTAATCACTCGGGTTTTTACTCTATGCGTACCAAATGTGCGGTTTAAAGTTTATATGGACAACCGACGCTGTAGGCACCCACTACTAATTGCCTTTTTTCTAACAACTTTTGTATTTTTAGTATTAGGTACTTATTGCTTATATTATATCTGTGCGCGTCCATTTACCTATTAAAATTACTGTTATTTTGACCTACACCCACATATCGTGACGGTGTGAGATAGATTATGTAGATTAGACTGTGTGGGTTAGATCATTTTATTTTATTAATTTACCAAATTTATTTGGGATAGACTATGTGGGGTAGACTAGACGGGATAGAGTCTAGAAATATAAATTGTTTCATGGTTATTTTAACGATTGTTTAACCATGGTTTTGTGTTGTATTGCCCAAGAATAATACATAGGTAGTTGGAATGTAACTAGACTACCCTACCTACGCTTGATTTGGTTTAGATAGGTTAGGCGCTCTATATCAGTTACTAATTATCAATAATTTATATGATTTTGACACTTCTTAAAGTTTATAAACCAAAAAAAAATTATTAAGATTTCACCCCACTCCTCGGTGATTTTCTTCGTATTTCTATATCAAAAGGCCAACAAATATCAAATCTACGAATCGCTTTTAGCCCACTTCTGGTTTGATTTTTCATATTTCTAAATATATTGGGCCTTGTTACTCAATTTTCATTAATGTAATTAAATGTTATCGTTTGTTTCAGGATGAAAAAAACCAGCTACTAATAACGAACATCTGGCTAAAACTAGTGAGTATTAAACATACTTTACATACGACATAATACACACACACGTCTGTATCTGATGTAGTCAAAACTGAAGTATCATGAAGGAACTTCTACGGTCATGTTAAGCATAGCATTCCTACCATATTGAATGAATAATGTTTTCTAACTCGTTTTCATGGTAATTTTAACTAATTTGTCAACATAACGTTTAACTGTAGTAATATAGCCATGACAAACTTCATCATCATCAGCCTATTGCAGGCCACTGCTGGACGTAGGCCTCCATAGGGCACGCCACAAGATTGCCATGGGGGGGTATTTGCCCATAGTCACCACGCTGGGCAGGCGGGTTGGTGACCTCATTTTGTATTTTGGACTATGTTGTCAACACGGGAGGCGCTGCTGCCCACCTCCCGGAAACCCTTAATCGCCTCGTACGATACCCACGGGCAGATATGGGGTGATACGAATTCTACTCTGCCGGCACCACGCGGCTAATGACAAACTTAAAAAGATGTAAAAGAATAATTATAATGTTAACTAAGCTTATTAGCAAATTTTTCATAATTGAGCGCAGCAATTAGGTATGTATGTGACATAACTACTGGCTACCCGATATGTGTGCTGAGCAATTAACCTTTAAGTTGGGCCATTAGCTCACTGTTTGCTGATGGGCGTACCGATACCATACGTCAACTTAGTGTCAGGTCAATTCAGTGGGAGCTTGGGTTTCAGGTACATATTATGCTACTTACGCCACCACAGTATATAATGTTCTGTGGCCACCACGCTTTGAAATAATATTCTTATTTTTAGAAATAAGTAGGAATAATGTGGGATTTTAGTAGACTTTTTGTTTTCCAAATAATATAAAGTACGTAAGTACTTAATGATATGACTTTTTGTACTTGTCTTGGGTTAAACGGTTTTTTTAAATTGTTCTGATAAAGGACCTACGTGCTGTAGAAAGCTTGAAAGATTCATGATGTGCAAAACTCATTTGAAAGTAACGTGTTTTCATAGGATACTCGTAGCATAGTCAAAGCTCGTAGCCAAGGAACTTTGACACATGTTGGCATAACCGCATGGGTGACTGTCTATTAGCTTTATTACCCAATATACTCGTAGGTTATGAATTTTAATAATACAAATATGGAAATTAATTTTCTGAAATAAAATATATATTATTATTACGGCCGCTATATGACGGCACCGCATTATATTTAAGGAGTCCGTAGCTTTAGGTACTCAACCGTCACAATAAGATTTTAATCGCACTATGATGAATAATATTCACTAGGTAGAGCTTCCAATGATCAATAGTTTTCTATTAGCGGGGTATTTAGGGCTAACTTCGCTGCCTTCTTCGAGCCAATAAAATATTGACATGACTTTCCTTCTCTCCCAGGAATGGAATGATATGAACGTGAGATGGAATACTTCAGATTTTGGCGGTGTCAAAGATTTGCGGGTACCGCCACACAGGCTTTGGAAACCGGATGTGCTTATGTACAACAGGTAACGGCATCACATGTTTTTTTATGTTTTTTCTATATAGGACTATATTTGCTATGTTACTTATCTCAGTATTTAACGTAATTTTTCCCTTATGAAGTGCGGACGAAGGTTTCGACAGCACATATCCGACGAACGTGGTGGTGCGCAACAACGGGTCTTGCCTCTACGTGCCGCCCGGCATCTTCAAAAGCACCTGCAAAATCGACATCACGTGGTTTCCCTTCGACGACCAACGATGCGAAATGAAATTTGGAAGCTGGACTTATGACGGATACCAAGTAAGTGGTATACATTAGTTCTTTAATATATCAATGAAGTGGAAATTAATTATTGGTTTCCACCCGAAGACATTTCCAAACTAATCATGAGGGATCAAAGGATGTAATGAAGCCATCATTTTCTTTAATGTGATATGATTAATTAACATTATTTTGTTCATTCACAGTTGGATTTACAATTGCAAGATGAAAGTGGTGGAGATATAAGCAGTTTTGTCACAAATGGCGAATGGGAACTTATAGGTAACCGTAACTAATATTTGCATTTTTCCATATACTTACACAGTATCCAAGAGATTCTCAACCATCTATGATTGCAGGTGTGCCGGGCAAGCGTAACGAGATCTACTACAACTGCTGTCCGGAGCCGTACATAGACATCACATTCGCGGTAGTCATCCGAAGGAAGACGCTTTACTACTTCTTCAACCTGATCGTACCCTGCGTACTGATCGCGTCTATGGCACTGCTCGGGTTTACACTGCCACCAGATTCTGGCGAAAAATTATCTTTAGGTGCGTACTTTTGCGTCTATTGCAATCTGTCATATGTTTTACATACCTATATATACGTACATATGTACGCAGCTGTGTTCGCGAAAATGGGGTAGCCAGAACCGCCGAATCACGAAAATATCCTTAAGGTACTTCTAAGCGGATGGTTTACCTTAGCGAATTGTCACATGACCTCATGGCCTTTGAATTTATTTGTTACTCATGAGCCATTTTCTTTCCTAGGTGTAACAATTTTGCTGTCGCTGACAGTGTTTCTCAATATGGTAGCAGAGACAATGCCAGCGACATCGGACGCAGTGCCACTGCTGGGCACGTACTTCAACTGCATCATGTTTATGGTGGCTTCTTCTGTCGTGTCTACGATCCTCATCCTTAACTACCATCATAGGCATTCGGACACGCACGAGATGAGCGACTGGGTACGAATTATTGTCATAAAACATTTAAAGTTCTCAACATTTTTACTAATCAAGATATTGCTCGAACATTTACCAAATTTAATCAAATAGCCTGTAATTTTTCCCACTGCTGGGCAAAGCCCTCCCTTCGGTAGGGATTTATATGGATTGCCTAATATTACACAAAAATAATTTCAATAATATAGGTACAGCCATACAGCATAATATAATAATAATAAGTAGGTAGGTATAGCATTAAGTTCGCCATTGTACAAACCATTAGACGCTTAGATCAACGCGGGACACGGGCTTCCAGATTATACGTGCAATAAAGAATTTTATTATTATTATTACAGTACAGATGTGATGTGTATTGTCTAGATCCGATGCGTATTTCTGTATTGGCTGCCCTGGGTACTGCGGATGTCGCGGCCGGGCTCGGCTAACACGCCGCCGCCGACGCGCGCGCCGCCGCCGCCCGACCTGGAGCTGCGCGAGCGCTCCTCCAAGTCGCTCCTCGCCAACGTCCTCGACATCGACGACGACTTCCGCCACGGGCACGCGCAGCAGCCGCCCTGCTGCCGATACTACAGGTCCCTCGACGATCTACACGAACACTACTCACCGTAAATAGAACGGATATTTACCCCCGCCTCGAACGTTCCACAGTACACCCGACCCTACAGCTATATGCAACCATAACTGTCATATTTCAAATTATTTTCTCTGGGTCTGGTTCTGTCTCTATCATGTAGTACGGTTTATCTCATCAATCTCAGCATAACTCCCGTAGTGCCCCACGTTCCTCGGCCTCACCTGTAGTTAGGATTTCCGCTTGGCTGAATCTATAGGATATGTCTTTTGCAGGGGGGGTGAAGAGAATGGTGCTGGGTTGGCGGCTCACAGTTGTTTTGGTGTCGATTACGAGCTCTCACTAATATTGAAAGAGCTCCGAGTCATCACAGATCAAGTATGTTTTGTAAAAGTAATGAGATGCATATTTATATCGGATTTATTGGTCTATATTGAAATTACAACGGGAAAATCTAATTGCAGATGCGCAAGGATGACGAAGATGCGGACATCTCGCGCGACTGGAAGTTCGCCGCCATGGTCGTGGACAGACTGTGCCTTATTATCTTTACCCTGTTCACAATCATTGCCACGCTAGCCGTGTTGCTGTCCGCGCCACACATCATGGTGTCGTAGCGACCCGCCCGCTTGCGGATCCGCATGCGAAACGTTCTGTGATACCGCAAATACTTGTTAAGTTGTGATGTGCGAATTGGCACGGACGCCGACGCCGCGGCGAAAGAAGTTGCCGCCGCCAGCCTCGCCGTCCGCGCCTCCATGTAGAATAAGTTACCGCTGACTGCCATTCCTGTCGCCAAACCAAACGAATACCGCCTATTCGACTTGTGTCTTCTATCCTCTTATAAGACTCTCATAGCGACTTGAATACTTCTCTACTATTTTCTCTTAACTGATCGCGAATTCAAGTTACACAAGTCCATAATAAGACAGTAGCGGTCCTCTTTAGTACCAATAAGTGGTTCTGAGTCGGAGTCCACTCATGGGACAGTCGGCCGACAGATCAGCCGTGGCAGTCCACGTCAGTAGTCACATCGCTGGCTAGACAAGAGGTCCATGCTAGAATAGCTCTCTAATGACCACCTGACAGTGGTCGTTGCAGGAAATTTTAGCCCAAAAACGTCTTCCTTCATACCGTTGATCGACATGATTCGCATTTAAAATTTAAACTTTGTTAGACTTTCTCGATTCTTGAAATCTATTGTACAGTTAGTATTGGGCGGAAATCAAAGCCCTGTGTTTCCTTCTTGTTCGATTCCGTGAATCGTGTTGTCTTTAAGTTTATTTTCAGATGTATTTGTGTCAGTAGCTAGTATAGAACTTTACAAACAATGTTGATTCAATTGGTACAGGTTGTGATATGCCTCGTTGTGAACGGGTCAATATTGTTATAAATGGTAATGAAATACCCTGGGCTATAGCTTTATGAAACATTCGTTGAAAGTTGTAGTTAAAACAAAGTATTATTTTATTAAAATCATACCTGGGTCTTTCGGAACGACTTATACAAGTAATTAAAATTAATGACATATTTGTACTTCTTTCGATACCTACCGTTACATCAATTAATTATGCTGCAATAGTGTTAGCGATTTACTTCTTTATCGAATAAATTGAACATAAAATATCTTTAAACGAGTCATAAGCATTAATTCGTACCTACATTGTTAATTTGATGATCATTGTTATTTGTACTTTGTTGAATGCATCGTCAAACTCTTGACAGAACTGACAAACTGAGGCCATATGCGACTGTCGCTAACGAGACATGGCAATACCCACGATGCCGAGTCTTGGATCGAGCAGTCACTGAGCACAGTGTACCTGCTCTTTAATATGAGCGAGCAGTCAGTGAACAAGGCTCCACCTCGAGCAGTCACTGATCCTCGCACTGCTCGGTACTAGCAGGCATTTAGCAGTGTTCTCTTCGGCACAACCCGGCAATAACGCGGCTATAGGCTATACATAGTATTTTAATGTATTAAGTTTGAAACGTTCCATAACTGAACCTTGATATCATTGTGTAAGGAAGCATTTTTACATCAGAATTATCATAAGATACCTAACAGGACAAATAATCCTCTTAGAAGGGAAACGTCCTTGTATAAATGAGTGATTGCGCGGATACAAAGTAGGAAAATTGTACCCTCGCATACTACTGTATGTTTCCCTTCTTCGAAGCGATTTATGTAATCGTAGACACTCAGAAGGAAGTTGCCGAGCGTCTTACGTTACAAAGAAGTTTGGTGTCGCCAGTTTGTTTATTGTTGATCTTGTCTCCTGCGACCAGTGGTTGAGGATGACTGGACGGTGGTTGCTGCGCATCTCCTCAAGGAGACGGTTGCCCACTTCAGTGGATAAGTAACCCAAGGATGTTACACAGTATAATCGTCCTGGAGTAAACCAATGCGCGTCAGCCATCCGTCAACAATCGGACGTTGTATCGTCCGAATTATTAGTTCAATTGTTAGGTTTAAACCTCTGAATTGCACTTTGTTTATTAAATATAAACGATGAAACAATACTGCATTTTATTTCAGTCTCCCAATATTGATTAGCTCATAAAATTATATAGAGCGACATAGATACTTTACATAATTTTACAGTAGGTACACTAATAAATATTTAGGAAATCGTTTAATACCATACTTTTAAATTTCAAATTACATCCCAGATTTCTTATTGAAACAACAAAAGCCAACCATTACAATTTAATATCTCCAACTCGCAGAGGAACTTAAGCTATTTCCTTGATATTAGCATTATTCCGAGCAACCCTGACCCATTTTCGAGGGAGCCGTTGGAGTTGCCGGGACAATCGATGGCATCCCTCGGGAGCCGGCACATGCGCACCACGCCCGCCCACAGACTAAATACCATTCATGCAAATCATGTGAAAATTATGGCATAATGCAGTATGTGCTGACTGACAGAGATATATTGCCTATACATTACATAATGCTCTAAATATGATAGATAGTTCCTTTTTAGGTGAACGTAGACAACAATGCGATATAGACGATTGAGGTGCTATCAAAGAAAAAAACGATGAATGAGAGAACCTAGTTAAATTCTAGTTCAAACACTGTTAATAATCGTTTATTAGATATGCCATAGCATATAAACGAAATAATTAACAGGTATATTACAACCATTAGGTACAACTTAATAAGTCATGCCCTTAATTTACTGTAAGTAGACCACAGATTACCCAAGTAGACCTAATATTCATCTAATTTTTAAAGAATTGAGCTAGGTATGGTTGTTGCGGTTGGTCAGACGGCCTCTTGGCAGGTTTTCAAGCCTCCGCCGCCATTTTTTCACGATATGCATGACCCGATCATGACGATAACCTACTCAAACTCAGTTGCTCTTCAACAATTAAAAATAAACCTTAGTCCTTTCTTCATTACTAAGGTAAACTACACAAACTCATTTAGCTTATTTATATACGGTTCAGAAGATAGTAATAGGTGTTGTACCTATAGACTATACTTGCAATGCAAGAACCTTCATGGTCGTAGCAACAAATTGTTAATTCTTGCAAGACATAGGTATCCTGAAGTTTTCGACGGGGCAAACTATCAAGAACAGACCAGCTACCAGCCGGAATACATTATTGAATTCCAAAAATAAAATGAGCTAAAACCACACCTAATTAATAATTCAAACGTAATATGCCATGTCTGCCCGTGGGTATATCGTAAGAGGTGATTAAAGGTTGCAAGGGAGGTGGGTAGCGGCGCTTCCCGTGTTGACAACATAGTCCAAAAATCACCAATCAACATAGTCCATAACTAATGTGACCAGACGTCCCGTTTTGAACGGGACAGTCCCGTTTTACAGTTACCTGTCCCGGTATCCCCAACATGGACTACGGGACGCAAAACAACAAAAAAACGGGACAACGTTTTTAGAGACAGCGTAAAAATTTGAGTAGTAGACGGCCACCACCCTGCCCGCAGCCGAAATGTGACTCCTGCAGAAGGCAAGCGTGTCTACTTGCATTTTTCCCCGAAAAAGCATAAAAATCTTCCATCAAATAACCAATGCAAACACTAGAGACCATACTTAAAAAGTGTTGTTTTTTCATTGATGACATGATGACATATGATTTGACTAAGGATTTGACCTATAAACCAATGTCCCGTTTTGAGTCAAAAAATAAATGGTCACGTTATCCATAACCAAACCACCTGCCCAGCGTTGTAACTATGAGTAAAAATCCTCCTATAACAACAGCCTTGTGGAGTATCTTGGGGGAAGTCTACGTCCAGCAGTGGAGTGCAAGTGGGTGATATGTACACCCAATGCTGATGTACACGAGCACTATTAAAATTATTTTTTTCCTACGCCATAGGAAGTCCACTGCTGCAAATAGTCTGTGCAAACGTTACAGCGTTAAAATTCTTCAGTATTATCCAAATAACGTCTGCATGAAGCAATTTAAAGTTTTCAGGAATATTTCTCTTGGGATTCCTGGTTCATTATAAACTTCTAATATAATATCTAAGCAGTAAATACGAGAGTGGATACCTTGACTGTAAATTATGATAAATGATGCCTCCATGGCACGGAGGTAGGTTTACTAATTCGTAGTAAAGTATACAGTATTATTTGTTACTTGGCAGTAGACAAATTATACATATTTACTTACATAGACGATCTGAGCCGACCCCGTATTACGTATCTAGCTCTAGCTATTTTACAATATTTGCTCATCGAAAAAAAAACATTTTTTTCTACTACGAATATTCGTTCGTAGACATGCTACGAAAGCTCTCATATTTATTTAAATAGGTAACTACAGTGACGTGAAAGGGTAACTATGTAAAAATATAATAAAAAAACATATTAGGAAACTTAGTATATGTTATTCTCTTTCAAGTTTACTACAATTTACCTATAATTAACTAAGTAGGTACTGACGGGATTATACCCATGAAAGACCTAAAAGACCACAGTTTCATTTAGAACGTTTAGAAGGTGTGAGCAAACAACATATTACATGACCGTAGCTACACCCGAACAGATACGCCCTACGGAATAAGATGCGGGCAAAGTGCAAAAATGGGAGCCACAGGGAAAACGGGGAGAAAGGGGGAAATGGGGGGAAAGCGGCTGCGTACGGCAGTGCGCGCCGCCATGTCGGGCGGGACGCGCGCTTTCTTTCTCGCCGCGGCTCTGCTTACCGGCCTGTACACAGGTATCCACAACTAATTATATACACACATCTACACTGGCCATTATCACCATTCTTACCCTTATCAACACCGCAGACAAGATAAATGTAGCCCCTGTGTGTTGTAAAGCTTCTAATAATTTGGCGATTAGCGAAAGTTTTTTACTTTTATTTTATTTATTTCACAATCATACCAAATATTGACACTAGTAAGATGTAAATAACATTTTATATAACTGCATTGCCCATTTCGAATTTTATACCTGAGTTTTTTGTTTGGAATTTGAAAAAGGAGTGGCTATCGCATAATGTTAATATTACCCAATTATTAATTTGATAAAACCACCTAGCGGGTGTTAAAAATCGAAATTTATAATCGGCTGCAATTTTAGCTTTGACAGTGTCGCTGTAGTTTAGATTTATATCACGATTCGGTCTTTATTGATCTGCCGTCGTCGCAGCATCTCGGGTACAGCAACTAGTACCTTCAAGTTATATAAAGTTGATATCTGAAACGATATTCTAGCTAGCCTGCATAAAATGTCATAAAACATTTACTTAATTATATTCGAAATAGTAGGTACGAGTATGTCTATTCCATGTTATCGTATTAGGTAGGAAAAAATATATTCCATTGTATGGTTTTCAGAAGATACCTAGCTACTAATAGGATAAGCGACCCCAGTTTTCTATGATTTCATATACGAGTACTTAACAATATTTATCCACATGTAGGTATACTCGTACGTACATATTCTGTATTTTATAGATCAGTGTGATTCTCTATTATCGTCTGTCCATAATGATAACATTCTATCTATCTTTTGAATGGTTAATTATATTAATAATATCCATAATTTCAGGATGGTGTTCGGAAGACGAAGAGCGTCTGGTCCGAGACCTCTTCCGAGGATACAACAAGCTGATTCGACCGGTACAGAACATGACTCAGAAAGTGGACGTCCGTTTTGGGCTCGCCTTTGTACAACTGATCAACGTAGTAAGTAAATCTATCAATGAAGAAGCGCCCTAATACTTTATCATCAATAGCTCTTAAGTGAAATCCTCTTTGCAGAACGAAAAGAATCAGATCATGAAATCAAACGTATGGCTTCGTTTAGTATGGATGGACTACCAACTCATGTGGGATGAGGCCGACTACGGAGGTATTGGAGTGCTACGTCTGCCGCCTGATAAAGTGTGGAAGCCAGACATCGTGCTGTTCAATAAGTAAGTAAGGCTAAGTATTTTATAATTTCCAAGTTAGTATAGTAATAAGTAGATAAGTAGTCGTACGTAGATATGAATTATAAAATATGTAATGTTTTATCTTTTTATAGTGCTGACGGTAACTACGAGGTCCGATACAAGTCTAACGTCCTAATTTATCCTAATGGTGAAGTCCTTTGGGTACCCCCAGCCATTTACCAGGTAAATAAATCTACTTTATAACATTACTTATCTAAATATTTAAACTTTACTCATAGTATTTGAAAATTACACAATCCATAATAATGTCCTTTTCCAGAGCTCATGTACCATTGATGTCACATACTTTCCCTTTGATCAACAAACGTGCATCATGAAATTCGGTTCCTGGACCTTCAACGGAGATCAAGTATCTCTTGCCTTGTACAACGACAAAAACTTTGTAGATCTCTCAGATTACTGGAAATCTGGAACTTGGGACATCATTGAAGTACCGGCATACTTAAACATTTATGAAGGAAACCATCCGACCGAGACTGATATTACATTCTATATTATAATCAGGAGAAAAACTTTATTCTACACTGTCAATTTAATTCTTCCAACGGTTTTGATTTCATTCCTCTGCGTCCTTGTATTCTACTTGCCCGCTGAAGCAGGAGAAAAGGTAAGAAGTAAATTAAATAAAATATTTCGTGCATCATCAAATCTGGATATGACATTTAATGAAATTTCTTCTAGGTCACATTGGGTATCAGTATCCTGCTGTCACTGGTCGTGTTCCTGCTCCTGGTATCAAAGATTCTTCCGCCTACGTCGCTCGTGTTACCGCTCATCGCCAAATATCTGCTGTTTACTTTTATCATGAACACCGTCAGTATTCTCGTCACTGTCATCATTATCAATTGGAACTTCAGAGGACCAAGAACACATAGGTAAGTTGTGGTTACCTAACTACTCTACTTTGCTAAGCTCTATTATCAATATTCAATACCCTACTCATTTCAAAATCATACTTTCTTGCTAACTTCAACCCAACCAATCTATTATACTTAGTACTTAAATGAGACTTAAATCTAGAATCGCCATTAAAAAAAGTACTGAAATTTTCAGAATGCCTCTGTGGATTCGAAGCGTCTTCCTCCATTATTTACCAGCAGCTCTACTAATGCGTCGCCCTCGCAAAACACGCCTTCGATGGATGATGGAAATGCCAGGGATGGGAGCTCCACCCCACGCCGCTGCTCCCCATGACTTGCCGAAACATCTCAGGTATTACAAATATTGCCATTTGATCAGAGCCCAAGCTTAATTCCCTGATGAACTTGTATTTATAATTTTCAGTGCAATTGGACAAAGCAAAATGGAGGCAATGGAACTGTCTGACTTACATCACCCTAACTGCAAGATCAACCGTGCTGCCGGTGGCGGAGAGGTCGGCGCATTGGGAGGTCTGGGTGCTCTCGGAGGTTTAGGTCTTGGGGAACGAAGAGAGTCAGAGAGCTCGGACTCCCTCCTGTTGTCTCCCGAAGCAGCTAAAGCTACTGAAGCAGTAGAATTTATTGCAGAGCATTTGAGAAATGAAGATTTATACATCCAGGTACCTACATTAGAATGTTGTCAACAGAAAACTAATTTCTATCTATATTGATAGATATCTTTTTATCCTTATCATTACAACTTCATTTGTTGTTTACAGACCCGTGAGGACTGGAAGTACGTAGCTATGGTCATCGACAGACTGCAGTTGTACATCTTCTTCATCGTGACCACGGCGGGAACTGTCGGCATTCTCATGGACGCGCCGCACATCTTTGAGTACGTCGACCAGGATCGCATCATCGAAATATACAGAGGAAAATAGTCATCCAATGTCTTCGAAAATAACCCTGAATTTAAGTTACCTACCTACCTTACAGCATTTTCAGTCGCGATAATAAAATTAGATTATAATGTCGCGTCCATAGGTTGGAGTTCTATTGCAACTTAGTGCTTCAAATTTAGGCTTCCATACATCTTCCTACAATCTGTAGTTATACTTCTTAGAAACTGCACGAATTAATGTTTGTATCGGTCGAGTGAATTTGCATTTAGGTACAATTACGAACTTATTATGATATGAATACTTAAATCTAATTTGTAAGATAAATAGACATAAAGTTAAGCACTAATTTAAAATATAGTATATAAAATGGCTGTGTTCGAAGTTTATAAAAGCACAATAGGTAGGTATTGTTAATGGTTTGATGTAAGTTTGTATTTTTATCAACTTTATAATCTTGAAAAATAGGCGATAATGTATAAATATGTACTACCTACTTTTAGTTTTTTACAGTTGATTTGTTATTTCCGTGTACAACTTATTTATTTATTCTAACAGTATAAACTTAATATAACTATAGAATTTTACTGCATTTTTTATTCTTCCTGTACAGTGTATCTCAACACTCGGCAGTACAAAAACAACCCTCGTTATCTTAACCCACAGATCACGGAACCAATTTTGTGTGATATGCAACCTCGATGAGTATGCAATCGCATGTGTGTACGAGTTCGTATTCCGTAACGCTGCCGTAATATAGTGGTTGTTATCAGCCGTACTACAGCAAAAAGGCAACCATCTTTTCTGCTGACGGGTCCTCTATCCTATTATTTGATTGAAGGTGTAAGCTGGTTTTATAAATTAAAATGTATGTGCATTTTACACATTTATTTAAAAAATCTTATTCATAGTAGCTACATTACATTCTTAAATTTAAGCAATAATGCTATTTTACAAACTAACTAGATCCTATTTCTGAAAAATATGCCTAACAACCCCTAGGTCCACTAAGATCCATTGTAAAAATCCATTGGTGGATCTTTTTACACTTTTATGTCCACTTTAATCCTCGATCCTAGAATATTTGCAAAATGGATTTTTTAGAACCAACGTGTGTATTAAAATCCATTAACATATCAGTAGTTCATACATGTGTATGTTTTTTAAAACGCGGCTAACATGAAGTCAAATAATGTCCACTTTCATTTGAGACCCTATTTATAAATCGAGTATTTAAATACATAGTACTTTTTAACGTTACTTCCCCCTCCATACCCTTATGGGTCAGGAAAATATGCCACACTATCAGTTATTGAAAATGGCTACTGTAGATGTGGCTTTATAAAGTTTTTAAAGTTGATAAAGAAGATTGCATGTGTCACCCGCTTTATTTTTATAGTGGATTTTATTACACACATTGGTTCTAAAAAATCCATTTTGCAATATTCTAGGATCGAGGATTAAAGTGGACATAAAAGTGTAAAAAGATCCATCAATGGATCTTTACAATGGATCTTAGTGGACCTAGGGTAACAAACTCAGTGACAAAGATAAATATTAAATGCGATCAACGTGTTTTGGTTTTAAAACGTTAATATTTATCAGAAAGTACAAGAGAATATAAAAAGTTTCAGTTTTCTCGAAACTCAAAAGATATACTTAGCACTAAATTCAATGTAACATCACAATCTCGCAGATACACATTATGCTTTTCTTCATTCTGCTATCATTAAGATATTAAATAACAATTTATAAAATTAATTAAACTTATTTTTTATCTCAGTCATCGTTTTCATCATAGTTCGGTGAAGTAGGAGAATAGGAGGTAGATGTGGGGGAATAAGTGGTGGGTCCTGAAGAGGACGGGGAGTAGGGGGAGTAGTTAGGGGAGGTCGGGGTGTACGTAAGAGACTCGGGCGAGTAGACCTTGCTAGAAGACGGCGAGTATCTGGGGGAGGATGGGGAGTAAGTGTAGTTCGGTGACGACGGAGAATACCGCGTGCTGGTCGGTCTTTGCGGTGACGAAGGGGAATATGCCGGACTGGTCGGGGAATACTGAGATCCCGTTGGGGAGTACTGAGGACTCGTCGGGGAGTAGTTCGGACTTCCGCCAGAGAGTGACGGTGACGTCGGCGAGTAATTCGGCGACGTTGGCGAATATTTCGGGGACGATTGCATATAACTGGAGCTTGGTGATGTCGGGGAGTAAGATGGAGACGACGGGGAATATGACGGGCTCGTTGGGGAATACGACGGAGATGGGGACTGTGGCGTGTAATTTGGTGACGAAGGGGAATAACTGGGAGACGTTGGACTGTAGACAATACTCGTCGGCGAGTAGCTAGGGGATGAAGGGGAATATCCGGGGGATGTCGGGGAGTAGCTAGGGCTAGTGGGCGAATAGGACGGGCTTGTCGGCGAATACGACTGGTTTGTCGGTGAATAGCCGGGGGAAGTGGGCGAGTAACTCGGAGACGTGGGAGAATACGCCGGGCTAGTGGGGGAATAGCTGGGCGATGTGGGGGAATAGCTTGGCGACGTCGGGGAGTACGACGGAGACGTGGGCGAGTACCCGGGCGAAGTGGGGGAATAGCTTGGGGAAGTTGGCGAATATATGGGGGAAGTTGGAGAATAATTCGGCGATGTTGGGGAGTATGACGGACTGGTTGGGGAGTAATGTGGAGAAGTGGGTGTGAGCGAGGGCGAAGCGGCGACGTACACCGGGCTCGTGGGGGAGTAGGATGGGGAAGCCCCGGCCGGGGAAGCGTAAGGGGACAGCGGGGGGCCCGGGGAGCCAGGGGACCCGGGTTGTGGGGACCATGCCGCCGAACTGTACGCCGGGGAAAGACCGGAGGCATCGGATGCACCGGACGGAGAGAAGGACGGACCTCCGGGCGTCATGCTGCTGCCAACTGAAAAAAAAAACGAGGTGATTAAAATATAATATTTCACTGTTTAGGTAAATTATTCAAGCTCGAAATACAAGATAAGGCCGATAAAGAAACAAAAATAACTACATTATATACATACATTGTAATAACTTGAATCAACTCACCTTGACCAGGTGACCAGACGCTGCTGGCGTATCCAGGTGTGTTCTGGTTCGACCACGGAGTCATCAAGGGTGTCATAGACGGAGTGCCCACGCCGAAGTATATTCCGCCGCCCACGCCCATGCCAACACCTAGGCCGCCCATTTCCATGCCCTGTTTGCACTTCTCAGCATCCAGTAACAGGTCAAAGCAACCTAAAAATATTAAAAGGTTATTAAAAATGGGAAAATTTATATCAATCTTTATCCAACCTTTAGGTGTTTTAAAACTTACCAGTTCCCATTCGTGGTAATTGTCCCATAATGATATTCTCAGATACACCTCTCATTGGATCTACTTCGGCATGACTGGCAGCATCCAGTAAAACATCCACTGTTTCTTCGAAAGAGCATCTCATAAGCGCGCCGGTGTCTTGTCTGTTGATGCCGTGACGGGTGATGGCCATAAGATGACCCTTCGCAGTCATCACGTCACAAAGCAAGGCAAGGTGACGGTAGTTCACGTACAGACCGTAGAACTGTAATACAGCGTTCATTTCCTTCTCCACGGATTTACGCACGGCTTCGATTCCCAATACTTGGAAAATCTCACAAATATCGTTACTGAATGTCCTAATAGGATCGACGTCACGCTCTGACAATACCTTCATCAACGAAGTTCCATCAGTTTCCAATAACCATTCGGCTATAGCCTTAAATTCACCTTGTTCTGTTATAATAATACGCTTTTTCGCTTCAGTCTGTGGCAAGTGCATGTACACCTTTGCAATAGCCTCTATACCTTGAAGTGTCATGTCTGATAACATGTTTGCTTCGATGCATCTAAGGAACATATCATCTTCCATTTTATCTACAGTTTCCTCATCATTATCCTGGAACTTGCTTTCTTCATTGTTCATTATCCTAATACGTAATACCAATTTTTCAGCATTGTCGTCGTTAAATATACAATTCAGATCGTCTCCGAAACCAGCATTGATCTTTTCGGCAATCTGTTCCATGGTCAACTTTTTATCTGTCATTCTCTTTCTGTCTAATTCTATACGTAGAAGCCATGGGGAAATCTTTGTGGGATCAAAATCAGGCATCTCATAGTACACATTAACGAATTCTTGATCTTCGCCAATAACAGTGTTTTGAGGATCAGGATCATAGTAAATAGCAGTATTAGCTGTGACTTTACGCAGCGTAGTATGTTCAAGTCTACAAAGCACGTTCTTTGCTTTCTCTGCATCTCTGGCAGCACCTCCAGTTAAGAATACAGTTAGAGAAGGAGCCTTGGGTTTTTTCGAAATATTTATAATTTCTTTCAGACGGGGTACACCGAGGGTTACGTTTTTAGACGACACACCAGCAAAATGGAAAGTGTTCAGTGTCATCTGAGTGGCGGGCTCTCCCAGAGACTGGGCAGCGAGGGCTCCCACCATCTCGCCAGGGTTCACTTGTGCCTGTTGGAATCTATTTTCGATTTCACCAATCAACCATTCAAAGGCTTCACTTGTAAGCCTGTATTCTTCTGAAACAAACTTAGTGCAGAATGTGGATCTGACCAAGCACTGGAACAAGAGAGTAGCATTCTCATTGGCCTGTTTAGATAAACGATCGTCGCCAGCCACGATAACGCACTTTTTAAGCAGATCTTGAACACCTTTAATAACTTTTATCGGACTTAAGTCTGTAGGCAACCTTTTGTTTATGTGAAAGATCTTTTGTACATTCCAAATCATTCTCTTGAAATTGCAGGGCAATACCACTTTAGATTCTCCACTGGGGAAGATTTGTCGCAATATTTCACGGTCCTTACTGAGCTGTTCCCACTCACTCTCAAGATCAGCAATGACATATCCAGATTCAGTCAATTCCTTTATGATGTCTTCATTAAATATTCTCTTCAAATATCTTTCATTTGATGGATCAAACTTGAATTTCTTTTCAAATGCTTTGTTTGATAATTTAACAGTTGGTAGGTATTGGAACTCTACTGTTTCACCAGCTAGACCATCCTCACCGTATCTCAACTGAATAAGTTGTCCGACCGAGTTTCGGACGGTACCATCGTAATGTACCATTACAGACTCCATAGCCTTTATGAGACGACGTTGGATATATCCAGTTTCGGCAGTTTTTACGGCAGTATCAATAAGACCTTCACGACCACCCATGGCGTGGAAATAAAACTCAGATGGAGTCAAGCCGGCAAGATACGAATTTTCTACGAAGCCTCTGGACTCAGGACCATAATCGTCCTTAATGAAGTGAGGTAATGTTCTCTTTCGGAAACCGAATGGAATACGTTTACCTTCAACGTTCTGTTGTCCTACACAAGCAATAACCTGAGAAATATTAATATTGGACCCTTTGGAACCAGACACCACCATGGCCTTAAGGTTGTTATATTCAGTAAGAGATTTCTTAGCAGAACCACCAGTTTTGTCACGAGCGTCGTTTAGAATACGATTTACTTGATTCTCGAAAGTCTGACGAAGTGTGTTACCGGGAGTAGGCTCAAGTTCCATGTTGTGAGCTTTTTGAATAACCTCTATTACGTCATCTTTAGCTTTAACAATTGCACGCTGAATTTCCAAGTAGGTTTGAGGATCGGCGATAGTATCTCCAATACCGATAGAGTGACCCTCTAAGAGCAACCAGTTGTTGATTACAGTTTGGATATTACCATAGAATCGACCAGCTGTCTCGTGACCTAACTCCAACATGCATATATGTAGCAAGGAACCTGCAGAGGCACCCAAAGACTTTTTACATAGAATGCCCATAAGTAGTTCACCATGTTCTACTACTACTTTAGTGTCTCCTGGAGAAATCCATTTATAAGGTCCATCATCTTCTTCATCAGGATGAGTGGAATGTGTTCTTACCATGTTCACATTTCCGGGAATGATAAGTGTAAATATTTGTTTTCCTGTCCAAAGTGGCTGAGGTTTCAAAATGCAAGGCTGTGGTATCTTGCCATCCCAAGTTGGCAAAAACATAAGCAAATTCATAACTTGTTCCTTTGTTAGGAAAACATCTCTTTTTGTCATCTTTCTGACAGCAGTAAGTGTATCCTGTACAATACCCATCACAGGTTTGTTGGCCTGGGGAGTGATAATTTGTCTGGGGGTTATGTGGATGTTCTCCACTTCAGCTCTGGTTTCCATAGACTGTGGTACATGAAGATTCATTTCATCTCCATCAAAATCAGCATTGTATGGAGATGTGCAACTCAAGTTCATTCGGAAAGTAGACCATGGAAGCACCTTGACTCTATGCCCCATCATACTCATTTTATGTAGAGTAGGCTGTCGGTTGAAAATAACCAAATCATCATCCCTTAAATGTCGCTCTACTTTATAACCATACTGTAAATGCAGATCAGATGGTTTAGGGTGGAAACGCAAGTCTATTCTCTCTCCATTGTCACGTACAATGTACTTTGCTCCAGGATATTGAGCATTGCCTCTACGGACAAGCTCTTGCATTCTGTCAATATTAAAGGGTGTTACTAATTCAGGGAATGTTAAATTCTGAGCAATGGATCTAGGCACACCAACTTGATCAATCCTCAAGTTGGGATCAGGGGTAATTACAGTACGAGCTGAGAAGTCTACACGTTTTCCCATAAGGTTTCCTCTAATTCTGCCTTCTTTGCCTTTCAATCGAGCTTTGATAGCTTTGAGAGGCTTCCCAGATTTCTGCATAGCTCTAAAAAAAAATTTAAGGAAAGGTGAGTATTTACTGTCATCAACAAAAGAAACCTTATCGATCTAAAGAGCCAGCTGTGCCATTATGTTAGTACAAGGTGTTCTTGTTAGGTTAGGTTAAATAAATAAATAATAAAATGGCATTGTATCTTAACTATTATTGTTCTCAGAAGCAAAAGTTGATGTGTATTTTAAATGCCAATTAAAATGTAATCAAGGTAATGACTAAGCATATCTATTAGTTCCATACTTACTTAGGCATACCAGGCATATCATTGTCAACAAATGTGGCAACATGAAATTGTAACATTCTAATATTCTCTGCCAGTACGTGAGCAGCTGCACCGGATTGCTCATTTCTCATCAGCTCATTGTTAGCTTTAATGATGTCAGCCAGTTTGTGTGTCAAATCATCCTGATTTTTTGCAGCTCCAAACATGATAACAGCTGGTCGCACAGACAGTGGAGGCACGGGCAGGACTGTTACAATCATCCAATCAGGTCGGGCATACTTTGGATCCATACCCAAAATGAATGATTCCTCATCTGTAAATTACACATTTGCATTAAAACCAGTGAAAGCTTGGTACTGGCCTGATATACTGTAAAATGTAAAAACTTTTGTTATTATTAACCTGTGATATGTTTGAGAACCTCCCAGACTCTTTCTGCACTGAGTGTAATTTTTTTCTCCTGTGTATCTTCATTAGCATGTTTCCACTCTGCAGTAAGGTCTAAACCTTGTCTTCTAATGGAAGGTTGGTAGTGACCACAACCACCATGTCCTGATCCTCCTTTTTTCTCTTCACCCTCTTTTCCAATGTCCATATCTTCACCACCTTCACAAATATTTTTCCCTTTGCACAAATCATAGACATAGGTTAATCTTTTTCTTGGTTGTCCTTTTGATTTCATTACAATTTCTTTGATTTTTGGATTTGTCTGAAAAAATTCATTAATTACCAACTGTTCTTCTTCATCTACTTTTCATCCAAAATATTTTGTGAGTGATTAACAAAAATAGATACAAACAATAAAATACAGCTTACCGGGCTCACAAGTAACTTGGAGCAATAGAAGCATACACATCTTAATACTTTTATAGTTTTGGTCATGAAACCAATGTGAAAAACAGGTTTAGACAAATCAATGTGTCCAAAGTGACCAGGACATTCTGTCATATTGCCAGCACAGGTCTGGCATCTGGAGCTTCTATCTATTACCCCTTGTCGAGGATCCATGAGACCACCCAGCTTGGGTCTTCCTCCCTCCATAGTTTCAGGGAAGCGAATACCCCCTTCCGTGACAGACATACGACGCTGTAAACACAATCAAAATTCAGAATGTTGCAACACTAACAGCAAAATTGGTCCATCAACCAAAAGTACCTGCTAGATAAGAAGATAATCATTTTGGGGAAGAATTTTATACATCTCATTTAAATAAAACCAAAATATAACAACACTGATAACAATAATCACAAAAACTGCGTCACAAGAACAGGGAGAACACAACCAAGATTTATTATAGTATTGTTTTAAAGGTTAAATATCACAATAACACCAACAAATGTAATGTTTTAAGAGAATTATATTAATGTAGAGTTAATAAACATTACTTACGATCTCATCTGGCGATAATATACCAAACTGTACTCTTTTTACTTGGCGCAAAGGCGCCTTCGAGTCGTTCGTGGTCGCCATCTTGGATGGCAATGGCGGCCATTTGTGTGGCATAGACAAATTTGTAGATTTTTTATATAATAGTGTATTGCTATTAAATAGAAGTGAATTACTACCAATCGATAAGAAAATAAATCAATATTCTAGCACAGCCGACTAAAACATGACTTAAATCTAGGCCTAATCCAATAGCTTGCAAATAAATATTGAATCCAAAAATCGGTACATTTTATAATAACGACCACAACATTAATTCATAAAGTCAATCAAAAATTTGCGTGCAATCAGCAGCAAACCTTTGAATTATAGTTATTCTCCTCTATGCCTTTGAATATACTGAAGTCATGTCGGAAGATTGCTTCTCAAGTTATAACCTGAGGTTATAACGCACAGGGATTTATGATAACGCATGAGAACGGCTGCCAACGCCGCGTGACTTGGGACAAGTTGTTCACACAAACATACATAGACACGGCCATGTTCCCGAAACCGAATGGATCCGATATGCGGTAGCCAAACTGCAGGATCATAATGGAAATTCCACAACTGGGACAAATATTTATGATCGATCAGTGGGCTCTTCGTCAATTCGCCCTTCTCGGAACTCTGACCATGAGATCAGTCGACCTAACGATTTATTGAATTGGTCAACTCGCCCTACTATCTGTATATTTAATGAGGACAATCACGACGAAAAGTTTTCAATTTCGTTATACAGGGTGTAACAGAAAGGGTATGTTAAGCGAAAAGCTGTATAAATAGCCCACTATAGAGAACCTATTTCCAAAATTTGAGACTCGAAATCACATTTTTATTTTTCAAGATTGTATGAAAATTCCTGAGATATTTAAAAATTCTCCATACTATTGGGAAAAATAAACATGTGATTTCGGATCTCAAATTTTGTGGATAGGTTCTCTATAGTGGGCTATTTACATAGCTTTTCGCTTAATATACCCTTTTTGTTACACCCTGTATATTTATTTTTAGTGGTCGGCAATAGTAATTATTGATAAAAAACGAATAATAGACTATACAATAAACCAATTATTGAGCAGTGAAATAACTATACCTAGGTCATTGTTTGGTAAAATTAATATTTTAATTTATTTAATGCAATTCAAACTACAAATTACTTATGTTAATTTTGTATAATAATAAGTGAATTATGTGTTTTTTAAATATTTTTCCTTTGTGTTGTTGATTTTTTTTAACTTTAAATGCGTGATAATCAAGACTGTTTAATTTTTAAAAATATTCATGTCATGAAGCTCTGTTGTTTCATTTATTGTTATCTTAAGTTTTGAACACGTCTGTACACCGAATTGAAATAAACAAGGGTGAGGAATTTTTTCCATTTCTTTATTAATAATTTAATAGATTTTTTGCCCAAATAAAGAGTAGGGCTACTTAACTAAAGAAAGTATTAAAATAAATTGGTTTGGTTAACTGATCCCATGGTCCGAGTTTCGAGTAGGGCGAGTTGACTAAAGAGCCCAGTAACAAGTTGCTAGCTTATCGAATGAGAGAATGCCTTCTCCCCAACTCTTACGGCATACACAAGAGATAATCATAGTGATGTATATTCTACTGAAGCCCCGCATCAGCACAGGGAAGATAGTCTGTGTCTAGCCTAAGCAGATATACGCATACATCGCATTCTTTGGCTAAGCTAAGCATGTGCCTTATGGCGCAATTTTATTAGTCGAAAGGGCACGCTTCGGGGTGCGGGAGATTTCTAGAACGCGAGCCACATGGCCCCCATTCGGGGAACCGTTTTCATTAGTCGATAGGGCCCGGGGTGTCGCACTCACGAATGAAATTGAATAATGAAAAGTATTTGACTCAAGACCCGCAAGCTGTATATCGACCAATGAATTTCATTGGTCGATATCACGGTCGTTATAAAGCATGCGGGGAATCCCCAATACGTATCGACTTGTTAACTTTCATTGGTTGTTATCTCACCTGCGGGGACTCTCTGTATGCTGTATACCGAACGAGTTAACGACCCCTGAAAATACGCCATAATGCATCCTATAGCAATTAAAAGGGGTAAATGAAATAAAAAATTGAGTTAAAATCTATTTGTATTGCAAAACCATCTTCAATAATAAATATACTTTGGCAGAACATAAAATCTAGCTCTCACAAAATATTATATGAGGTGCTGATAATGCTGATTGACAATCTTTACATTACATATTTAATATTATCACCTTAATTAAAAATGCATAATCATAAGTTTATGTCACAATTATAATTTACTACTTGACGGAATAGTTGTATTGAATTCAAGGAAATCCTTGAGTAATGTGGTACGTCTTTTCTCAGCTATGTCCATTTGGTTTTCTAGATCTCCTCTATCGGTTGTTTCAGCTCTTTCTACTTTCCATGACAAATTCTCAATCTCTGCTTCTAATTGAGCCTGAAAAAAATTACTCATATATATTGTATGTTGGATTTTCCTATGTTGCATTTTTCTTTTAATTTTTTTTTGTTTCATTTCATTAATTAATGCCAGCCAGACCGCGTAAGGAACACGAAACTAGCATCGCTGATGTTACCAAGATAAAGTGGAACTGGGCCGGTCATGTTAGTTGCATGCACCCACGACGGGCGAAGATCGCCTCTGACTGAGTTACACAAAAAAACTTCTGGCGTAGGGACAGACCACGACAGAGCTGGTGGGACGACCTCGATAAGTTTCTACCAGGGCAGACAAAGCTAGCAAGCAGGACAATATTATTAAAAAAATATAAACTTGACATTTACCTGCTGATATTCAAACAGCTCCTTTCTGGGTCCCATTTCCATATAATAAGCATAAGGGTATGTATATTGCAGTGTGTACCGACATCTTTTCAGAAGCTTAGCTGCTCCCCAGAGATATTGCCAATCTATCCAAGTACCCTCACCAGCCATTACCTGAAAAATTATAAAAGTTAATTAGTTTATTTTATTTTCCAAAACTGATAACAATGATGTGATACAGTAATTATTTTATTATGACAGAGCCTTTATACCTTTTGATTTATACGACTTTTTAGACTTGCTAATGTTTGTTCTTCCAGCTTCAATGATCGAGCATGGTTCTCCCATCTTTCGTAATAGTGCAAATATTTCTTCAGTGCTTCTCTTGCCTGAAAATTGAAATATCACATATTAGTATGCAATTCTACAATCACACTGAGTGATGTTTTTTATTAAATAAAGTAGGAAGTGAAGGTAATAAAGTTAACACAAATCAAATTATTGATTATCTGGACCAATTGGAAATGTACTGGCAGATTCATATGTGAAAATTATGGTGGGACACGGATGTTTGGATATTTATAAATATTGTGCTAGGGAGAAGTAGTTGATAGAAATATACTGTATACTAGTGGACGCCCGCGACTCCGTCCGCGTGGACTGCAGAAAAAACAAAATGTCAAAATTATCCGGGTCAAAACATTTTCCTGGGATATAAAGTAGCCTATATGTTAAGTGGGACCTGTCACAATATATTCCTGAAAACTGCATCGAAATCGGTCCATTAGTGTGCACAAACATCAATCCGTTACAATTTTATTATATGTATAGATTTACTTGAGCATGTTGACTATCTGTTGTAAGGTTTGGATCTTCTTTGTAGCGACTGCATTCATAGTACTCAGACCCATGTGTTTTCCAATCTCCCAAACAAACCCAACAAAAGTCATGTCTGCATGCACCGCACTGCATATGATTGCAGCCACCATTCTTCTCTATACAGATTTGACACTTTGGGCAATCCTGAGAACAAAAAAAAATCAAATGAAAATTTATTACACTACCTATATTATTATTTCTAAATACATTTAATCATTTATATAACTTTGATATCACCTTTGTATGAGCACTGATATAGTTTGCAGTTTCAGAGTCATCAGCACATTTAGTGAGCCAGCGGCGGATGGTGGTGCAATCAGTCGGTGCATGATGTGGAGCCCCGCAGGAGAAGCATGTCAATAATTCACAGCCTTTGCATTCTACCCGGCGTGCTCCTTCGCGTACCCACGCACGAAACAGCCACTAACATAACAGAATAAACAAATAAAAAATTGCTAAACTAACTATTGCCTAAATTTGACAGATATTCCATACATTACACTGTCAAATATAATTTTTAGCAGTGTCCAACTTTAGATGCAATTTTGTAATAACACTGTTGGCAATTGGCAAAATAATGCATGACTATATAATATACTCTTACTCTTACCTAATTTTCTCAATTAAAGAGTTAACTTTTAAATGCAAGGCTTAAAAAATTTGACAACTGCCTAACTTTACTCCTTAATCCCATATATAATATTAAATTAGACAGTTGTCATATAGGCCTTGCATTTAATAAGTTTACTTTTGCATAAAATGAGTCACTGAGAAAATAAATCATTAGAAAGACTATAGATTTCAAATAAAAGTTTTGATTACATGTAATCATTTAAAATTGTAATTACATAGATGCTTTTTTAAATAAATCAAAAATATAGAATTAATTTTACTATGGTCCTACCTGGCAACAAACAGTTGCGCACTTATATTTGTCTTTTTATAATAATATTCATTTTTAGTTTAACACATACCTGACAGTTAGGGCCAGGGCAGAAACGAAGTTGAGGGTGAGATTTGACATGGTCTTTGAACATAAATTGTTGATAGCGTTCCCTTAAAGCTGGCTTGGCTATTTGAGATAAAACAAAATCTTCAGGGGCACGGACTTCACAATCTTGAGCCATACATTGTATTGTATTAGAAACTCCTAAAAAGCATAATAGTCATATACATATGTCCTTGGTGAACAAATAAGTTATGTATGTACAACATTACAAAATCAATTTTATAAAAACATAAATTCAGTCTTAAAAACACTTCTTATTTCACTTTATTAAAATAAAATATTATTAATGATCGAAAACAATTACATTGGAAACATGATGTAAGTTGATGCCAATTATTAACCTTCCTTTACTGTAAATACCTATGAATTTTAAGACATAAGGCTGAACTGAAATGTAGTGATCACATAAGTCACATCATTCTACGCACTTAGGAAGGAAAGTATAGGAAATATATAAAAATTACCTTGCATTACTTGAACTTCAAAATGCATACCCCAGCATTCATTGCAGAAATAATGCCCACATGCTAGAGCACTATATTTTGGTAATGTAGATGTGTTAGCACACACTGAGCATGAAGTACGGCTGGATCCAGCTTGCACAGAGGGTACCCGCGGCTTCACATGACTAAAAATCAGCACTTCATTTGCATTCTCCTTGTATTTAACTATAATTTCTTGAGCATCCCAGTTAAATGCATGAAGCATTACCTAGAAAAATCTCAGATTACTTATGGAGGACTTATGTTATCTAGTACCTATAACATTGATAGTAAGTACCTAACTACATAGGTAAAGTATTTACATCAAAACTAAAAACAAACTGTAGAGTAACTACAACAAAGCACAAACCTTGGCAAGTGAAGGCGTTATTTGAAGGCTATTGCTAAGAAGCTCTACTGATTCATTCAACAGCTTTTCTACTTCTTCTATCTTCAAACACGAGAAAACGAAGTATTCAGGGTCCGATTTACTGCGATCTACAGTTTCCATATCACAGTCATCTTGATCACCGTAATAATCGTAGTCATCTCCATCGTTGTCCGAGTATTCCATATCAGATTCCGTAGACATTTTGTTTGTTGATAATGTAAGTGATGATTATTTTGTATCACAAGTAAGTCCTATTGCCAAGCACTAAAAACAAATTGAATTTACGTATGTACTTATGTACCATATTGCATTTACGCGAAATATATATAGGCCTAAAGAGACTATTATACTCACTTTTTCAACTAAAACCAACGATTTGTAAAATATTTAACAAATTCGCAGATTTCGATTTATGTATGTACCTCTTCTTTTCTTTCATTTCCCAAGAAATTTACATTTTCTACTAAAATAAAAATATCGAAAAACTACTATGCGGAATAAAATTATTGCCATTTAAAAAATTATTATACATAATGTTGTCCATCCGGATGTAAATTAATGTTTTAGAAGTTAATGTTGAAAATAAATATTTTATTTTATAGCAAAGCATTAACTTCACCGAACTTTCTCTCATTCTTCGAATACATTTGATAGACTTATCGATTAAACATCGAATAAAACGCAATAAAATATATGGCAACTCCAGCAGTCAACCATAGACACATTTTTTTTTTTTTAGTTTATCCCGAAGGAAAGGCAAGGGGAACTAAGCCCATACAGCCTAATCATTGTTTAGTAAAATGTATTCTGAATTTATGATGAATGACAATGATGATGAATGGAAACGTCGGGAAAATCCTCAAGAACAAGTGTAAAGTTAGTCAAAATGAAAAATTATTGCAGAAACAACTTACATGCGCCCATGAAGAGATCGTATTCCGGCTAAAGTTTTACTCAGCTTACCTGTGTATAAAACCATGCACACGCACTAGATTCACATAACAAGTAATCAAAATATAACTTATCTACCAGAAAACATCACTTTACGAACACATGCAAACCATTTACAAATAATTTTTGATTTTCACAAGAAAATTACACCTGCACCCTTCCAGCTTTTCCCGCCGAATATAGACACATGTTAAAGGCGAACCTGGGGTGCGTTTACGTTCACCATCCAGTCTAAAATTTAAACTGACTAAATGTCAAACACCCCGTTCAAGCACTCCGCGAGGCGAAAACTTAAACTGTCAAAATTTTATCCGACCCGTTCACGTTCGTCCGCTGGTATAAATTTTCGCCTGGCTAGGATAAATTCTAGCGTGCTTTTTAGGTCGCGAAATTTTATCCTGCTGTCAGATTGACACTAATGACAGCTGTCTGTTGTTTTTTGCTCGATTCGCGCCTTGATTGAATACTTTTAAATTGAGTTGAAAACTTGAAACACGAGTGAATAATTTATTGTATTGTGTGTGAGTGGATCATTGATGAAATTTTAATGCAAATTGTTGTAGATGAAAGGGGCAGAATGATTTACGACAATGAAGGTAGAGTTTGCCATTTTAACTGTGTAATTATTTCCAAATCACGAAGATTACAACAAAAATAATAAAAACTTTCCAATTGTCGAGTTGAATAGATATTGTTTGATAAACTGTCAATTGAATTTGACAGCTGACATTGACATAAGCACTATGACTCCGTTCAGCGATCCCTCGCTAGATAATTTTTAACCGGCTAAGATTTCGCCGGCTTACTCAAACGCACCCCTGGATTCCAAATAGAGTTTGTTTAATTGAATAGTACCTGTTAAGGATTAGGAAACTAATATAAAAAAGATCTTTAAACATAAGTTATAAGCGGCTACCTATATAATATGTATTCATGACTAGCGATCCGCCCCGGCTTTGCACGGGTGTCTTTTTTAGACTTTTTGCATTTTTTTTCCCTCCGTAAGAACCATTGTACCTCAAGGAATACGCTAAAAAAAGAATTAGCGAAATCGGTATAGCTGTTTTCGAGATCTGCGCTTAGCAACACAATTAGCGATTCATTTTTATATTATAGAAGATGTGAGCCGCGAGCTCTGCAAATACCATGCAAAAAATACAGGGGACATGTCAGAGTTGAGAAAAACAGTCACGGACAAAGAGTAATTGTCAGTCACGGTCAGCACAACACTATTAGACTTTGAGCCTTTGAGCGAGCCGGAGCCGAGCGATTCGGCGGGAAAAGCTGGAAGGGAGCGGGTGTAATTTTCTTGTGAAAATCAAAAATTATTTGTAAATGGCTTGCATGTGTCCGTAAAGTGGTGTTTTCTGGTAGATAAGTTATATTTTGATTACTTGTGATGTGAATCTAGTGCGTGTGCATGGTTTTATACGCAGGTAAGCTGAGTAAAACTTTAACCGGAATACGATCTCTTCATGGGCCCATGTAAGTTGTTTCTGCAATTATTTTTCATTTTGACTAACTTTACACTTGTTCATGAGGATTTTCCCGACGTTTCCATTCATCACCATCATCATTATCATCCCATAAATTCAGAAATCGTTTACTAAAGACAATGGCTGTATGGGCTTAGTTCCCCTTGCCTTTCCTTCGGGATAAACTAAACAAACAACCGGAGCCGAGCTGTCAAAAAAGTGACATTCAGAGAAAGGTCACCAAAGAGTAGAACGTAGTGTATTATATTCTCTTTGAAGAGTAGTGTGAAGGTCACCTTGATAAAGTTCATCACTACATACCAAATTAATTTTAAAATATTTGGTACGTTTTGTATATGAATTATTTTGTACAACTAAGACAAAGTCCTTTGTCAGTAACATATCTTTAAATTGTGTGTAGCGGAAGATTTTTTATTACATAATATCAATATTAATTGCGGTGTTGCCCCAGGTATAGCGGCTAGTTTAAACCCTGAAAATGGATGGAACTTCGACGCAAAAGTTTATCGAACGTGGTTCCCATAAAGGGAAAGGCCTCGCCGTATTTACCAGTGGTGGCGATTCCCAGGGAATGAATGCTGCAGTCCGTTCCGTCGTTCGCATGGGCATTTATTTAGGATGCAAAGTTTACTTTATCTGGGAGGGTTACCAGGGTATGGTGGACGGAGGAGATAATATCGAAGAAGCTACTTGGTCCTCCGTTAGCTCCATTATTCATAAAGGTGGTACTATCATAGGTTCTGCCAGATGTATGGATTTCATGTAAGTTTCTATAGTTAACACTTAACTAAATCAATGTTTTTATTAAGATGTGTATTTATGTTTTTGTTAGGCTGTTTTTAACATGATGTTTATTTGTTTTGTTAATAATAAGAACTAGATAATATATTTAGTACTAGACATACATTTATTTCTGCAAATTATGGGGATATTGTATTTTTAAATACTTATGTTACCTATCATATTCACAGCCAACGTGAGGGCAGGCTGAAGGCTGCATATAATCTAGTGACCCGCGGTATCACCAACCTTGTAGTGATTGGGGGTGATGGTTCTCTTACTGGAGCCAATCTTTTCCGTGTGGAGTGGTCCAGCCTTCTAGACACATTGCTTGAAAACAATCAAATTACCAAAGATCAAAGGGAGAAATACAAGTTCCTGCACATTGCTGGAATGGTGAATATGCTTGTCTTGTTTATTATTAAATAAGGAAATAATATATACAGGATGTTTTTTAGTCCTAAACATTCCCGAAAACTGTGGAATCTCCTCATCATCACAATCATTTTTCTCCATGGAAGCAGAGAGAGCAAAGACCTGGGAAGTGTCTGGTTCCCAAGATATTAGGGTCCAAAGTTGAGTAAATAAGACTGTGTTTTTCTGCATAAATGCAAATTGAAGCGTGTAGCAAGATTTTTTCATGAGAAATAATTAATATCGGTCTATGAAAAAACTAGCATAAACACTGGACACTATAAATTTCGCCTGATCAAGTAATATTCTTTTTCAAAAGAATTTACATCGTTTCCCAGCATTTTTTTTGCATAAACTTACTTTATTTGATGTATAAAGTACCCTCTGTTAACGCTAACTCTAGGGTGGCAACGAAAAAACATCCTGTATATCCTTTTGGATATGTAAATCTAAATTAATATTTCAAGTAGTGGAAAATAATATAAAGTAAATTAGATACATACGAGGGCTGTTTGATAAGTCGTTTCAAAAAGTATTTTTTTTTATTTTTTTTAAACAATTTACATTTATTTCTCAACATAGTCTCCTTTGAGGGCCAAACAGCCAAACAGCGTTCCAGCGAGTTTCCAATTTTTTTATCCCCTCCAAAAAATACGTTTTGTCGAGGTCTTCAAAATAGGCGTTTACACCAGCGATGCAGTCCTCATTTGTCAAAAATTTTTGCCCTCCAAGCCATCTTTTCAGATTTGGGAATAGGTAATAATCGCACGGAGCTAGATCCGGCGAATACGGAGCATGCGGAACCAGTTCGAAGCCCAACTCGTGGATTTTGGCCATTGCAATAGTTGACGTGTGCACTGGGGCATTGTCTTGATGAAAGAGGACTTTCTTGGGGGACAATTTTGGTCGTTTTTCCAACAATTCGGCATTAAAACGGTCCAATAACTCTGCGTAATAACGGCCAGTGATAGTCTTTCCCTTTTCCAAGTAATCAATCATAATGATTCCTTCGCCATCCCAGAAGACTGTCGCCATGACCTTTCCAGCCGACAAAACAGTCTTGGCCTTCTTTGGGGCACGTTCACCAGTCGCCATCCATTGTTTTGATTGCTGTTTTGATTCAGGTGTATAATGATGGACCCAAGTTTCGTCCACAGTGACAAATCGACTCAAAAAATTCCGAGGATTACGCTTCATCATATCCAAACACAGTTTTGAAATTCGCTTTCTTTCGTGTTTTTGTTCGATTGTCAACAAACGTGGCACCCATCGTGCAGACAGCTTTGTCATACCCAAATCTTCATGCAGGATTTTATGTACTCGCTCAGTGGAGATGCCTGTGTTCTCAGCTATTTCACGCACCTTCACTCGGCGGTCGTCGAGTACAATATTATGGACTTCTTCAACAACATCCTCAGTAGTGACTTCGATTGGGCGACCACGTTTAAAATCATTTATCCAGTTATAAACAGTCTGCAACGTTGGTGCGTTAGTGCCATGAACAGAATCAAGTTCAGTTTTTATTGTGGCAGCACTGCAACCCTTCATAAAAAAATGTTTTATAACGGCACGAAATTCAGTTTTTTCCATAGTTGTTGAATATTTACGAGTGATCACAGTTAAACAATGGTTATACTGACAAAAACTTGTTTTTTTTTGCTGAATTTTTGACAGTCTTCATTTGAAAGATTGTGCCTGCCAGTGTTTTTTAAAAGGACTTATCAAACAGCCCTCGTATGTACATTTTAATCTACTATTTCTTTATCTGTGCCTTATCAAATTTTTTCATTATTGACTGAATGTGAAGGGTAAAATCCCTTTCTTCAAGTTTCTATAATAAGACATTAGAGTGCATTATCCATTATAATCTAACCACCAAACAAGGTCACCAACCCGCCTGCCCAGTGTGGTGAATATGGGCAAAACCCCCCATGGCAGTTGCCTTGTGGTGTGCCCTGGGGGAGGCCTACGTCCAGCAGTGGACTGCAATAGGCTAAAGAAGAATCCATTATAATCAAATGGCTGTTTTCTCAAAATGAGGTAGCTAGAACTGCAGGATCTTAAAAGAGATCCCATAGCCACATTTAACATCGTGAGGTATAAATGTAAATGTTTGTGACACAATTTGCTAGCTTAAGCAGGAATATGTAATACTGAAAAGGAACATATTCCTAAATATGGTGAAATCTGCCATTTATTATTCATACAGTAAATATTCAGAAATGGTTCATGCCCCATGGTAGTAATAGGGTATAGGAATGATTTTTTTTATTTCATTTTTATATTCTACATAAAAAATTAATAAAGTTTGCCTTTGGAATGGCATATCTAAGTTTAACCGTTTTGGATTTACAGCAATTCAAAAATATGAGCCGGCAAAATGTTTTTGAAATGCTTCGTTTGCTCCATACTAAAATGGCAAAGACTTTGATGTCATAATAGACAACCGTCTCACATTAGTATGGGGAAAAAATGCAATCTTATTTTATAAACGTAATATTTTATATTTTGTGTATTGTTGTCAATAAAAATTGTTTATTAATAGGTGCAGATAATTATAAAGTATTTATTAAATCAATGAGATAGTTCAAAATATGGGTAAAATTGTATGTTTTGACTCCTTTTATGTTCTTAATTTTATTTGTCAAATTTTTCAAACTTTTAAACACCTGTAACTCTGGTATTTACTAACCGATTGATATTATTTTTGCACTATTCGGTTAGAATTTGTAATATCTTTCGAATAAAATATAAAAAATCTATTTTTGTGTCAGACGCATTCTAGCTATGAATATTTAGTTATAATTATGGTCCACATAGTTATATTAGTTATAATCTATAGATATAATAAAAATGTAATGGATCGCTGTCTGTACATGGAAGATAAATGAGAAAAAATATTATAGAAGACCTTTATCAACGCAATAGTACCCAAAACAACGATTTTTGGAATTTTTGTCTGTTTGTCTGTGCGTTTGTGCACACTAATATCAGAAACGGCTGAACCGATTTTGATGCAGTTTTCAGGAATATATTGTGACAGGTCCCACTTAACATACATATAGGCTACTTTTTTTCCCGGGAAAATGTTTTTATTCCGATAATTTCGACATTTTGTTTTTTCTGTAGTCCACGCGGACAGAGTCGCGGGCGTCCACTAGTATTATGATAATTATGTGTAACATTCTATGGACTTTGCATTTCATCAATGCCTTTATTGTATTGTCATTGGAACTTTTCATCAAGTTTTGTATCCTATGCAGGGCTTCACTGGAATACATCAGCTGCATCTCCTTCTATGCACTTCTTCATAAGAGATTACCTAGTAACTTTTCATTTATCTATTATACCTGGCATCACTATGCTACACGTGACATCACTATGCTACACGTGACAAGGATCTCCTTCATGGTCATGTACTCTGGCTATCCTATTTTTGGAATAGAGCTATGCATTGTTAATGTAGACGACGACCAATCACGGTATAAGAAGTCCGGCGGATTATTCACGGACAAAAATAAAAATGTATCAAACAGTGTGCAGATTGCAAAGATGCTAGCGCTGCGGTAAACGGACCTCTTATTTTGCGATGAGTTTAAATGTGCTTTTAAAAGTTCAATATTACGTATCATCATCGTATACTCATTTAATAGTCAATCGAGATTGATTGTCTTCAAGTGAGTCACACATTATCATATCTGTGGTCACACAGAACGCGGGCGAGTGCCAAGGTGGCGTACGCCTTATATTTACCTACTAGTGGACGCCCGCGACTCCGTCCGCGTGGACTACAGAAAAAAACAAAATATCGAAATTATCCGGGATAAAAACATTTTCCCGGGATAAAAAGTAGCCTATATGTAAAGTACAATATACTCGTATTCCTGAAAACTGCATCGAAATCGGTTCAGCCGTTTCTGTTCTTTTAGTCGTGTTTTTTTTTATGTGTGTTATTACTTCAGAAATCCGTCATTTATGAACCGATTTCAATTTTTTTTTATAGTTGGTCATGGTATGCTTCCAAGTTGGTCCCATATTCACCATATCAGGATCTGATGATGGGATCTTGGAGAAATCGAGGGCAATCCTCAAATATTGTAGGCACATGTAGTCTGTTTTTATACTTTTACTGAGCGTTTTGATCACCTACATATAAAACATAACATCTGATGATGGAATCTCTAAGGAATCTAGGGATCTCCTCAAATATTATAGGCATGAGTAGTCGGTTTTTAGATTTTTATAGAGAATTTTGGTCAGCTACATATAATATGAAGGAAACGAGGGTCTGGTGATGGAGCCGCCGAAAAACAGATAGTGGAACTTTTTAGTAACAAAATCCCCCTATGGCAGTGGGAGGCCTAGGTCCAGAGTAGTGGACTGCAATAGGCTTGTGAAGATGGAGATAATAAGATAATAAAGATAATAAATTAAGTCGTGTAATCATATGTTCCTTTAAGCCGTGTCCTAAGTAAGATGGTTATGGTAAGAGGAAGAGGTAAAATTATTGGGAACAGGGCAGGAAGAAGGAGTGTAATTATATGTTGCTTATATTGTCAGACGTCAAATTGTCGAAGCCTAGTCATTTCTCTCTGTGCCCTTTCGTCATGTGGCCGATTTAATAATTTGCTGGCATCTAAATCTAACAATATTATGCCTTCTAAACTTCGTATACGGCATAACGTAACATATATATTAGCAAAATTTTACTTTAGTTTTGGCTCATAGGGGCGGAAGTCGGTTTTTCGTTTAAAAAAAAAATATTATTATATGTATAGATATTAAGGAAAGAAAACACGAACCGATATAGCTGTGAGCAGCTGTAATTATGTTATGGAATTAGACCTGCACTACATAGCTACGCAGCCGACACGCCTCTGACTCGCAGTGGCTGTATGAATGCACGCTTTAGGCTGTCTTTCCACCAGTAATGTGCTATTTCTACGTTGCTATACAGGGTGTTTTTTTCGCTGCCACCCTTAACGAAGGGTACGTACTCTATACATGAAATAAAGTAAGTTTATGCCAAAAAAAATATGCTGGGAAACGATGTAAATTTTTTAGAATTTTTTTTTATTGCTTTGTCGGCCGAATTTTATAGTGTCCACGTCCAGTGTTTATGCTAGTTTTTTCATAGACATATCGTTTGCTTATTGGTAAAATATGTTAAGTGCACAAGATCAAGAATACATTTCTGAAACATTAGTGAACATCTCTGACTGCGCGCATCACTCGCTGCTACTTAATCAGAATGAGTCGGCAAGCGAAACTTCGCAAACTGCGTATATTTCGCGCTGTATGGAAACTCCATTTAAAATGTATGGAGGCAAACTAAAAGCAAACTGTCAGCCGCTCACTGTTCGCCTAATGGGGACGCGGCCAAATGTCTATGCCAAATTGATGAGTGACACAAAATCATACTATCTAAAAATTTGGCAAATTCGTTAGAGAGTAGTATATTCTTTGGTAAGTATATTCTTTGGTGCGAATCGAATCTAGCCATCGTATGATGATAACACCTGGACATAATATTACGTCGATATATTGTATTAGTTTTATAAAATGTAATTAACAAGCTTGTTTCTATATTTACTTTTAAAAGTTTCACTATAATGATATTGTATAGTATAGGCTAGATTCCAGTATTCATAACATATAGGTACGTAACGCATATAACCCTAGATGGAAGCAAGGTATTGTTCATAGTGGCTCTCGCTTCCATAATAAAAACAATCATACCAAATTTATTCCGGATAACCCCCTTGGCCTTTCGCAAAATTTCTCCGATTTGGCCAGAGAAAGTCCGCAAGATCTTACAATAGTATAGTCTACTTTCATTCATCCTCTTCGCATGCCCAAAACACCGCAAAATACTGTCTCACCTTAACAGAAAACAGGTATGTTATGCATAAACTCTTCCACAGGTTGGTTCAATCGACAATGATTTCTGCGGTACAGACATGACGATCGGAACCGACTCCGCCTTGCATCGGATCATTGAGGCCATTGACGCCATCGTCAGCACGGCCTACTCTCATCAGAGGACCTTTATCATGGAGGTCATGGGTAGACATTGCGGGTAAGTTCGGGTAATTAGCCCGCTAAGCTAATTCTTTCTTGTTCTGATGTGTAACTACATAACTTTTTACCATTTACAAAAGTAGGTCCATTTTGCTTTGTCTCCTTTTAAAATGATGATGTTTCGCTTAGGTACCCACGTCTAAGCCATTGCGTTGACTATGACTATTTAGGTTCTTTAAACATCTTATCAAAATTACTAACAAACCCAATGTTACATAACTTTCATATCAATACTACCAATATATACTGTTGAATATACCAAAATAAAATTATGGTAAAAAGTTTTGTAACATTTTTGCAATTAACGCAAGTAAAGTGAACATGTATCATTCATTAACACACATTTTTCTATTATCTAAAAAAGAAACAATGGATCCAAGCCAATTCAGTTCCAGATTGACATGTTAATGGAAGTTTGTTGGTGTAGATATCTCGCTGTGGTCACGGGCTTGGCATCTGAAGCGGACTTTGTTTTTATTCCCGAATCACCCCCCTCTATCGACTGGAGAAATAAACTTTGCGATAAGTTAGAACAGGCAAGCAACACGCCATAAGCACTTACTAGTGTCCGATCGGAACAAGGTTTCAGTATTGGACGATTGGTGGAATTTTACAAAGTGAAACTTGTATATTTCCAAACATTAACCTGACATTCCGTCGGACACTCCATTTGCCCAGATTTTTTGATCGTAGCCATTAGTGTTGTATGGAAAGTGTATTAGCATCTCTACACCTTGTTTTCAATCTAATTCCTTCATAACTTAAAAACCCTTTAGTTTTCTTGCAGTATTCACCGCCCTCTGTACCGACGCTACCTATAGCTTTATTTGTGAAGATCCAGCGCCTCTCAATTGGGAACAAAAAATGTGTGCCAAAATAACCGAGGCAAGAAATTATTATCTTGTTTTATGTGGGAGCAGGATCACTTCATAACTAAATTCTTGCTTAACATTCTCATTCGTTGAATTGGCGGAATCTATTGGAGTTTCAATTTGATGTTTTCTAAAGTCTAATTCGAAATTGTTCACGAGTCGCTTAAAGACATACGATGTGGGTACGAGATGCATGTTTCCATTCGGGCACTGCTTGTTGCAGTTATCTGGCTTTAGTAGCCGCTCTGGCGAGCGAGGCAGACCAAGTATTCATTCCCGAAGACCCTGTTCCCAATAATTGGGTCGAAAAACTTTGCAAACGATTGCAACAGGTACGAAGGCTTAATTGAGTGGCACTGTATACAGTTTAACACACAATCTTCACTTATAACTTTAGTTCGAGTTATTTAAAGTGCTATTAACCAACAGCTTCTGCTGAAATCACCTAAATACTTTATGCTTAGCCAATTAAATGGTATCAATTTAAATGGTTTCAATTTATTCAATTACCCTTTCGGTTCGCGGCTATTTATTTGAGCAGTGACGGCTGTAGGAAACTATTCACTTTGATTATTATATTGTTCTATTGATATGTTTTCATATACTTTTTACGGCATTCTATAAGATGTCCGTCGCTTGCTGTTACTGTTTGTGCAATCATAAATAGGAATGTATTTAGTATGCTCTAGTCGTCCTACATGTAGCATTGATTTTCATTTTCTATTTATTGAATTATCCACTTTAATCTTTAGTACCCTTTAACTATTATCTTTACTTTACTACCGTACATACGTATTTATCACCATAATTTTATGCACGCAACTAGTTATTCCAATTTGCACAAAAAAACCGCTTTACGTAATTACACACGTGCATACCTATAGATATAGCGCCTGGCATGTAACATAATGCTATCTTATCGATATTCAAGATATAGTAAATTCATATAATTATCCATGTTCAGGAACGAAAATCAGGTCAAAGGTTGAACATAATCATCGTGGCCGAGGGCGCCATAGACAGGGAGGGCAAGCCCATCACCGTAGAGATGGTGAAAAAGGTCGTAGTGGACAACCTTCAGCAGGACACGCGTATCACGGTGCTGGGTCACGTGCAACGTGGAGGTTCTCCGTCGGCTTTCGACAGGATCTTGGTAAGATATTACTATAACCCATGTTACTTCTTTTATATACGGGGTCGTAACTACAGGGTGGCAAATCGGCAAAATGCCAGCAGAAAAATGGCCCCCGGTCAAAGGAGGATTCTGACACCCAACATTATTTACGAGGGCATGTTATGAGTTTGCCACGGGCCTCGAATAGTTACGCCACTGTTTGTTTTGTATAAAGTTTTTATAGGTGAGACGAATAATCAAACGCAGTTGAAGAGGCATCGCAATTTATGTTGACCTTGCAAATCTTTCCACTGTTGCAGGCATTGATCGGACGGACAAAAAAGATCTCGCATATAACCGCACACGATGTTTATCACGACACGATAGATGACAATTACTTGCTCTTAGTAAATGGAAGGATGATGATGATGTAGAGTCCACATTGTATGCTGAACTAAACTAACTGTTATTATTTAAGTATTTAAAGGTTCGCCCCTTAGCTATTATAAAGCCTATACCCCATTTGTTTGTACCAAAAACCCACGAGTAGCTTATACCACGTATTTTATAGGGTTGCCGCATGGGTGCCGAGGCGGTGATGGCCCTGATGGAAGCGACCCCTGAGACGGAGCCGTGTGTGGTGACCCTGGACGGCAACCAGGCGGTCCGTCTGCCGCTCATGGAGTGCGTGCGACGCACCAAGGCGGTTGCTCAAGTAGGTTGTGTTACTATTATGTATGATTTATTATTGGGAGCCCCAGGAGGCCGTTTACTATGTTGGCTGCTCGTCCATATCGTGAAATTTCTTCAAAAACAGAAAATGTAGGTGTTAACGCATGCGAATGGCAATCAGCTGAGATGCTATGGCGAACGCGGGGAACGCGAGGTGCGGGGAGAGGCGCGGAAGACGACGACACTCACTTATATCGATTCGCAAAACGCACACGCATTAATTTTTGATATACTTATTTCGTTCTATATTTATGTATATTTAAAGAAATATAGTATTTTGTTTATTGGTAAAATTAAAATATTTATTGAAGAGCACCTTTACTAGACAAGGAAACCCAAGATCAACCTGGCTAAAGCGCAAACATTGTTGGACCTTCTCAAGCCGAATTATCAACGCAGAACCTGCAAAACAGCTGAAGATCATCACGTCGACCTTCATACGGTTAGGCCGATCAAAGTTTCCTTCCTTACCTAGTGTTTTAATTTGTGCTAACATCGTGATTTGTGATAAATTCCAGTTCTCGGATCAACCGACGCGTATTGTTCTACCTACCTTCAACTGGTTTTACTTCGAGTATTCACCGTGTAGCTATCTTGAACTCGCTAACTGTAAGTACTTGATCACCTAATCTCACACACCAAAATGACTAAAAAGAGGCAATCTTTATGTGACGAAGATCCCGAGGGAACTATTCGCGAATTAGTTAAGAAACGCGGAGTAATTAAGGGTAAATTAACTTTATTCATGAAACATATTCAATCGGTTGATATGTCGTCATTAACTGAATTTCAGAAAGCTGAATTAATGGTACGTTCTAAAAACCTACAACCGTTATTTGATCAATTTAATTCTATTCAGGATGAACTAGACATGAAAGTACCTTCTAGTCAATTTGAGAATGAATTACACGAGAGAGAAACCTTCGAGAATCAGTATTATGATATTGTGGCCAAATACAAGTGCATTGAAATAGAAAATAATCAATCGGATTCCTCAAAAAATAAATTACACTATAATACTATTAAATTACCCACAATTTCCTTACCCACCTTCGATGGCAGTTATGACCAGTGGCTCGAGTTTCGGGATACTTTTACATCACTTATTGATAGTCGCAAAGATATAGATGAAATTCAAAAATTTCATTACCTCCGTTCAGCCTTGGTCGGGAACGCCCTACAAGTTATTAAGTCTTTAGGATTTTCTTCCGAAAATTACACAATTGCATGGGATTTGCTCGAAAACAGATATAATAATAATCGTTTACTAATCCATAATCACGTAAAGGCTTTGTTTTCTGCGCAAACAATACATAAAGAATCTGCTTCTCAAATTCGCAAGCTTATAGATACAATTATGAGAAATATTCGCGCACTTTAGTTTAGGCGAGCCTACCGAGCAATGGGACACTCTAATAATATACATTATAGTGTCAAAACTCGACTCGTCTACAGAGAAAGAGTGGGAACTTCATAAAAGCAACGTCCTTAGTTCTCAAATTAAAACTACGTTACTAGATTTAGTTAGCTTTCTCAAAGACCGAGCGGATGTCTTAGAAACTATTAAAATATCGCAAAGCAAACACACACCAGACATTAACATTCACACAAAAAAACAACCGTCGCATTCACAAAAATCACACAGTCATGTTACTAGTCATACAAATAATGGCAAATCTTCAAACTTATTCAGTTCTAAGCGTCAGTTTTCATGCAGTATGTGCAACGGAAAGCATCCAATTTATTCCTGTGAAGCATTTCTTAATTTATCTGTTAAAGATAAATGTAAGTACATTGATGATAAGAACCTTTGTCGTAATTGTATGCGCGCCGGCCACGCCATTACGGATTGCTGGTTCGGCCCGTGCAAGTTATGCAATATAAAGCACAATTCGCTTCTTCATGACGAGTATAGTGACAGCATAGGCTTGTCGACATCGTCATCACTCACAGCACAGTCAAACACAAACTCACACACAGTTCATACTACATCGCACACTTCTCACACTACTCACACGCATTACAATAATGACAATGACATTTCGCATTTCCTTCAGGAGCAAGTGCTTTTATCCACCGCCTTAGTGGAGATAGCTGATAAAAACAATAAGTACCATACTACTCGCGCATTACTCGACAATGGTAGTCAACATTGTTTTATCTTAGAATCATTATCTAAAAAATTAAAAATTCCGTATATACAGTCCACTGTTCAAGTTACAGGTGTAGGAAACTCTGTGACTCAATCCACACAAACTTGCGAAATTCAGTTGCGATCTAAAACTAGTTCTTATCACACGCGCATTAATTGTCTAGTTTTATCTCGCATTACAGCTGAATTACCATCGTTAGGTTACACACACAATATAAAACTACCCGAAAATTTAAAACTCGCCGATCCTAACTTTAATTATCCACACCGAATTGAGTTATTAATCGGCGCTGATAAATTTTGGGAATTACTGAATGACGGGTTGATTCGTTTATCCAATGGTCCTTATTTACAGAATACTAAACTGGGTTGGATAATATCGGGTTCCGTACTACCTAATAAAACCTCTAGCATTAATCGGGTCCATTGCAATTTGACACAAACACTTAATGCACAATTTAAAAGGTTCTGGGAATTAGAGGAGATTTCTCCAAGTACCAATCTTAATAAAGATGAAATGTATTGCGAAAAGTTGTTTAAGGAAAGTACGGTGCGCGACAGCTCAGGTAGGTTTTCTGTGCGCATACCCTTGCGGGAATCCGCTGACGTATTGGGTGACTCATTCACATTAGCCGAACATAGGTTTCTTGCATTAGAACGTAAATTGTCACGTTGTAAACCCGATTATAAGCAAATGTACATTGATTTCATGAACGAGTACCTCAGTTTGGGACACATGTGTCCATTAAACGATTTGAATAATCTACAAAATTATTATTTCCTACCGCATCATGGTGTATTTAGAGAACAAAGTACGACAACTAAATTGAGGGTCGTGTTTGATGCGAGTGCGAAGACGTCATCAGGAAAATCTTTAAATGACATACAATTTATTGGGCCTAGTTTGCAGAATGACATTTTATCTATATTATTGCGTTTTCGCCAATATAAATATGTAGCCTGCGCAGATGTGGAAAAGATGTATAGGCAAATTTTAATTCAAAATGATCAAAGAAATTTACAGTTAATATTATGGCGCGATAATCCACAGAGCAAGCTTGGTGTGTACCAACTTAATACAGTGACGTATGGCACTGCCTCGGCTCCGTATTTAAGCATTCGGTGCCTTAAACAATTGGCATCGGAATGCAAGGATCATGTAATCGCACGCGTTATCTCGGATGACTTTTATGTAGATGACTTGTGTACCGGGAGTGACGATAAAGAAACATTATCAAAAATATGCGAAAGTGTTTCTGATGTGCTAAACTCAGCATGTTTTCCCCTAAGGAAATGGTTATTTAATTCTTCATTTTCTGAAAATTCACACATTTCGAAAAACATGTCACTAGGTGAAAACTGTCAAAGTAAAACTTTAGGCTTAGGGTGGTTCCATGAGTCCGACGAACTCCATTATACTACGAAACACGAACTAGATACAAAAAATATTAGTAAACGCACAATTCTATCTATAATATCACAAATATATGACCCATTAGGTTTGCTTGCACCGACTATTATGATAATAAAAATTCTTTTACAAAAATTATGGCTTTCAAAGCTAGATTGGGACGAATCTGTACCTACTAATATAAAAAAAATCTGGCTATATTTTCTTAATAAATTGCAATATTTACATGCTTTACGAATTCCACGTCACATAATCGGAAAAAATAACCAGCATATTCAGTTACATATTTTTACTGACGCATCCCAAGATGCCTATGGTGCGTGCGCATACGTACGTAGTTATACCTCTGATCAGTCATTGATAACAGTCAATCTATTATGTGCGAAAGGCAAGGTGGCGCCAGTAAAACCGGTTAGTATACCACGTTTAGAGCTATGTGCTGCATTATTGGGCGCAAAACTGTACGAAAAAATAGTGAAATCGCTGCTATTGTCGTTCGATAAGGTCTATTTTTGGTCCGATTCCACTATTGTATTAGGCTGGCTTAAGATGACACCTTCATTATTAAAAACCTTTGTGCAGAATAGAGTGGTTGAGGTCAATGATTTGACAGGGGATACGCAGTGGTTTCACATTCCAGGAAAACAAAACCCAGCTGATTTATTATCACGTGGGTTACAGCTGGACATTCTGTACACGTCCGACATGTGGTGGCACGGTCCACACTTTTTGCGTGAACCTGATACACAATGGGCACATACACTAGATGATCACTGCTGTGAAAATACAAATTTATTGCCAGAAATAAAACTTAATAAAATCGCTGCGATTACTCAAAGTGCACAACAGTTCGATACGGCATGTTTATTATTTGAACGGTTTTCTTCATTTAACCGCTTGCAGCGTACGACGGCTTATATTTTACGTTTTATTTTTAATGCACGTAACAAAATCAAATCTCAGTGTCGCACAGGATCACTATCAGTGGATGAGTTGCATAATTCGGTCAACGTTTTAGCACGAATTGCTCAACAACAATCCTTTCCAGATATTTATAATAATTTAGTAAATAATCGTTCATTTAAATGTCCACGAAATATTTCGAATCTTAATATATTTTTAGATAATAATAATTTGATTAGAGTTGGTGGTCGACTTATTAATTCGGATCTTTTTCCATACAATAAAAAACATCCTATTTTGCTATGTAGTAAACATATATTTACGCGGCTCCTTTTTAAGCATCAACACAAGGTTTTACTTCATGCAGGGCCTCAATTACTTTTATCTAACATTAGGGATAACTGGTGGCCACTTCGAGGACGTGACCTATCGAAACACACGGTATATAATTGTATTAGGTGCGCGCGAATGAAAGCCAAGCCTTTACCGATTCAAATGGGTAATTTGCCTACAGAAAGAATACAACCTGAGTCACCGTTCACACGTTGTGGTGTTGATTATGCTGGGCCAATCTTTATTTTAAATCGTAAAGGAAGGGGAGCGAAATTGGAAAAATGCTATATATGTTTATTTGTATGTTTTATAACACGAGCAATTCATTTGGAGATGGTTACAAGCCTTAGTACTGATTCATACCTACTCGCATTAAAAAGGTTTATTTCTCGTCGCGGAAAACCATTTCAAATCTATTCCGACAACGGAAAAAACTTCGTAGGAGCTTTAAAAGAGTTTTCTTCATTCTTGAATACAATTAAAGATGATGTAACTAATTTCACTGCCGATAATTCAATAAAGTTGTCATTTATTCCTCCTTATTCGCCTCATTTTGGTGGTTTGTGGGAGGCGGGAATCAAGTCCTGCAAATTTCATATTCGTCGTGTTATAGGTAACGCAAATCTTACTTTCGAGGAGTTTAGTACGGTGTTAGCACAAATTGAGGCCGTCCTCAACTCCCGACCTATCTCACCTATGTCCACAGACGCAAACGACCTACTCCCACTTACTCCTGGCCATTTCCTGATCGGCCGACCACTCACTGCGCCAGCTTGTCCGGATCTCACTACAGCAGCCACCCAGCGACTTACTCGGTATCAACGCGTGGAACAAATGCGTCAGCACTTTTGGTCCAGGTGGTCCAAGGAATACATTTCGGAACTACAAACTAGAACAAAATGGCAAAGCAATGGACACACGCTCATTCCTGATACTCTGGTTCTTATTAAAGAAGATAACTTACCTCCTCTGAAGTGGAGACTTGGAAGAGTTTTACACACATTTGTTGGCCAGGATGGTATTTCTCGTGTGGCCAGCATCAAGACGGCTACGGGTATCATAAAGCGATCTTTTTCAAAGATATGCCCTCTTCTACCTCAATGTCCTGAAGACCAGTCTACTGCAACTTCATCATCATCGTCATAAGCTACATCTTCTTGGAAGCAGAGGTTCCAAGGCCGGGGGCGATGTTAACGCATGCGAATGGCAATCAGCTGAGATGCTATGGCGAACGCGGGGAACGCGAGGTGCGGGGAGAGGCGCGGAAGACGACGACACTCACTTATATCGATTCGCAAAACGCACACGCATTAATTTTTGATATACTTATTTCGTTCTATATTTATGTATATTTAAAGAAATATAGTATTTTGTTTATTGGTAAAATTAAAATATTTATTGAAGAGCACCTTTACTAGACAAGGAAACCCAAGATCAACCTGGCTAAAGCGCAAACAGTAGGCGTGTAGACTAATTTGATTTTATCGGGTTTTGCAAATGAATTGACAAGCAGATAAAAAAGAATCCAACTGTTACTTGAGACATTTTGTTTTTTAATTAAAATTTTCAAAAATCACAATGGATCTTTTCCGACATGTATTTATTACTTACTAGTGGACGCCCGCGACCCCGTACGCGTGGACTGCAGAAAAAACAAAATGTCGAAATTATCCGGTATAAAAATATTTTTCCGGGATAATTTGTAGCCTATGTTTTATTCTGATGTGTAAGCATTATTGCGAAGTTTTATCAAAATCGGTTCAGTGGTTTTTGCGTGAAAGAGCAACAAACATCCTTACATAAATCCTCACAAACTTTTGCATTTATAGAATAATTTAATATGTATTATACTGTACGCCAATCTAAGACGGTTGGCGTATAGTATATTAGGATATACTTAGACTTTTATAGACTTAGTCACCAGCCCTCTCTTTGCTATAGTATTTGTCCGTATAGATAATTAGGTCCTAGCTTTTTTCAAGTTAAAATCTTAAAATCAATATTTGTTCCGGAATAGTTACTACTCGTTATACAAGTAGGTAATATTAGGGCCTAGCTAACGATCGGTTAAAATCCATAACCGTTGATTACTTGTTCAAAAACTACTATTATGGTTTACTACAATAACTAACATGGTCTGTCTTCATACTGATGTTAAAAACATTTATGTGTCGCCGTTAGTAATAGGGAAGACCTTCATAACATGACTGATGTGAATAACATCTTACTAAATATGCAATACAGGTATTTTTTTGTAAAAGCAAAGGTTTTGACCCCAATTATATGGAGATAAGTAAATAGGCTTATGTGCCAGATACAGTACCTAATTTAAATCATAAAACGATAGAATATGATGAATTTCTTTATTCTCGAGTAATTAATTCAGGTCATTCATTCACACGTCATATTTATCTACAAAATCACTACCTACATTATTGAATACATATTCTTATATGAAATCTATGTATAATCTAAAACCCAGGCCATGGCGGATAAGAACTGGGACTTGGCAATACAGCTGCGCGGGCGCAGTTTCGCACGCAATCTGGAGACATACAAGATGTTGACGCGACTCAAGCCGCCCAAGGAAGCTTTCACGGCTGACGGCAAACCTTCTGTAAGTATGACCTTTTTTATTACAAGTGTCGATCTTGTACAAAGAATAGGGGAAAGCAATGCCCTTTTGGCATAGAATAAAAGTAATATGTACACTGATGCGGAGCTTCATTAAAATACATAAGCTGCTCGTAAGATATATCCTTCCGTGCATGTCATAAGACTAAGCTAAGGCTAAGAGGCGTTCTCTACGCCTAGCTAGAATCGGTCACTGATCTTTTGACAGTGCTAAAGATCTCCTTCGGGATTCTGCAGTTCTGGCTAGCCAATTTTGAGTAACACTCCTGTCATAGAGGAATAAGATGTAGACATAAAGTGCTAATGTCATACTAACAATTTCGATGCACCATTAGAATTTTCGGTGCCTCACAATTCCAATCCTTGACACTTAGATTGCATAATTAGAGTGTCAAGGATTGGAATTGTGAGGCACCGAAAATTCTAATGGTGCATCGAAATTGTTAGTACGAGTATGACATTAGCACTCTATGTCTACATCTTATTCCTCTATGCTCCTGTGTAGGTACTCGTATACTTACAACACTACATACTAGTGAGTCGTCATACCTACCAATACGGAAATACTTTAGGCGTCGTCGCATGTAACTATTGGCGGCGAGACTTTTTCGAGAACGAGAAGTTTCGGCTTCTCGGGTCGCGTCAAGGGAGTTTCCCCACTAATAGATTTTTATTTATTTATAAATAGATACTACCTACTTATGGTCACATGGCGTGTTGTAAACAGGAAGGCTACACTCTAGCTGTGATGCACGTGGGCGCGCCGGCTTGCGGTATGAACGCGGCGGTTCGCTCGTTCGTGCGAAACTGCATCTATCGCGGGGACAACGTGCTGGGCATACACGATGGCGTGGAGGGACTTATCAGCGGGAACATTGTCAAGATGGAGTGGTGAGTGTGCGCGCTGTTTTATCAATCAAGGCTAACGATCAAGTATGGTTGGTATTATGGTACATACTAATTCAAATTCAAAATCATTTATTCGACATGAAAGCATTACACAACTTGTTTGTCGATTGTCTAATTATATGTTACTTTCTATGTTCGCACCCCAAAATGAAACCGCTACCAAACAAAAAAGGAGGTAAATTTAAACAACCCAAAAAAAATATCGCAAAGCATTTGTTTTGGCAACGGTCACCACCCCAAGGTGCGATTTGTTACGGTCTGTCAGGCATAAGTTAGCGATTCGGGGCTCAATAGCCACCAACGTGGAGCTAATAAGAGTTAAGGTCGCCTAAAGACGAAATCCAGGAGAGCTGCTAGACAGTTCTCCTTTATGGCAAAACCAACATTAGGTCTGACACACCGCATGATTCTACTATTACTGTTACACTATTTCAGTGAAGTTTAATTGCTTGGAAGAAGAAATAGCAAGAAAGCTCCCAGCGACACAGTCAAAACTAAGTAACATACTCGTATTAACAAAAGAATCTTACATTGGATTAGATATCAGATAGTCATTGTAACAAGTGTGTATAAATTCAATTATCATAACACAATTAAATTAAATTCATATAAATTACATACCCACTTACACAAAGTAAGTACAGGTCCATGTCAAATTTAAACTGTATAAATAAAAATAAAAATGTGTACACAGAGTACAAGTCAATGTCAAATACTTAGGTAAAATCTCATAAATCATAGTCAGTCACCTCATCTATCAAACGTTAATCTTCTTTACTGAAATAAAGAAACTTCAGAAAGGTTTTATGTAAAAAAGTGAAAACGCTTACGATTAGCTTTTACCTACCTAGGTATGTAATTGTTCTTTAGATTAAACTATGTTAAATAAAACCATGCTTTCATTTTAACTTGAGTTTTTATTTTGTTAAATGGGCTATGTGCCAAGCACAATAAAAAAAATTACATATTTATACGCCATTGTACATTTGTCCTGTACCTATGTAATTTATGTGTATATTTTTATTTTGTGTGCACTAAAGTATAAGTATAATGACAACTATTTCCAGGTCTGACGTAACCGGCTGGGTGGGCCAAGGCGGTGCCTTCCTCGGTACCAAACGTACGCTCCCTGGCGATAAGAAAGCAGAAATTGCAGCACGCATCAAACAGTTCAGCATACAGGGCTTGCTCATTATTGGAGGATTCGAGGTGGGTATTCGTTAATGGCGTAGAAGGGAATCTATATTAATTGGCACTAGAATAGCCTCATCGTGACCAATAAGGTGTGACGTGTGTAGTGTAAGCCCGCGAGAAAATAACACAACATATAATTCACAACTAAATAGCCACAGAAGATATATTTGGCGTAAGCATACTGCCTATAAATATAAATAAATCATTGCCATAGTATTAGAATATAATAGGTTTTTATATTTGAGGAGTACACATGTACTATTACCTACTTTACTTACAACACTTTAATCTTGTTAAGGTTCAATATGCGGTTCTACCCTATATCGTTTGGAGCTACATAGGTACATATGCATGTTTTTTTTAAATACTTAATAATTATTTTTAGGCGTTCCAAGCGGCTTTAGAGCTGTACGAAGGCAGGCCGCAGTTCCCGGAGTTCTGCATCCCGGTGGTGGTGATTCCGTCCACCATTAGTAACAACGTGCCCGGGACCGACTTCTCGCTGGGCGCCGACACCGCTCTTAACGAGATCACCGAGATCTGCGACCGTATACGTCAGTCGGCGCAGGTACGTCACGTCATTAGGGGCACGATTATACTATATATTATACCTCTTTAGCGGCACCTATAGCATCATAAAACACGTCATCATCTTCCTGTCCTGCGTATCCTATTATTTATTTATGGTATAGATTTATCTTTCGAAACTCATATTGCCAAGGATTCGGTGTTTGTTCCACGGCCGGCTGCCTGCCTGAGGCCAACATTCTTTGAGTATAAATATTAGTTTAGAGTATAATAATAAAATAATATAGCAGCTCCTATAACTTCTTACCTTTCCTTTCAGCTTACTGAATTATATCAGTCGAATGTTTTACGCTGTCATTATCTATTCGACATTTAACTTTTAGCAATAAACAGACAGCTATATGTGTTATGTAGATGTGACAAGAGCATCTTTGTTTGACAGGGTACCAAGCGCCGTGTGTTTGTCATAGAGACCATGGGCGGTTATTGCGGATATCTCGCAACTTTGGCGGGTATGTTGCTCCGTTTTTCAATACTTATACATATTCATTAGAACTTCCACATATAAGATAGAGTTAAGTGACCCGATAGCTCAGTTGGTGAGAGCGATGCACGGAATGCAAGAGGTCGTGAGTTCAAATCTCACTCGGGTGAATATTTTTTTCATTTTCTTATTAATACAAGTATTTTATAAGAGATATCGTTACCGACGATACTTATGCAAGATGTCACGTTTCTTGTTTTTCCTTGAATAAAAAAATATCGAGTAAACGCTTTGCTTCATTAACTTCGAAAATAGGTATAATTTCAATTTGTGTCCTACCTCCATAATTTTAACAAATGGAAGTACACTACTGAACATAATCCCTAATAATCTCTACTGCGATCGGTTAGATGCGGTATTCTACCTTACCTAGTACCGTCGTCAGCCTATTGCAGTCCACTGCTGGACGTAGGCCTTCCCCAGAGCACGCCACATGGCTCGATCTCCCGTTTTTGCCATCCAGTCACTACCAGCTGCCCCCTTTAAGTCATCGGTCCATCTGGCCGGAGGGTGTCCAACGCTACGCTTGCCGAGGCGCGGTCTCCATTCGAGAACCCGTTTAGTCCACCGTCCATCGGTTCTACGACAGATGTGGCCGGCCCACTGCCACTTCAGTCTGCTACATTTCGAGACTATGTCTGTCACTTTGGTCTTCTGCCGGAAAATCTCGTTTCGGCCTTGGTCCATTAGCGAAATTCCGAGCATTGACCTTTACCTAGCGTATAACGCTTTAATTTCGTGAACAGTGACGTATCATTAGTTCGCTTTCCTTGGTATCACACATCTACCTATTGCAGTCCACTCTTGGATGAAGACCTCCCGCATAGCACGCTTCAAGGCTACTGCCATAGAGGGGGTTTTGTCCATAGTCACCACGCTGGATACAGTGTGATTTTCGAACTATGTTATCAACACAGAAGGCGCTGCTGCCTCATCCCGTGTTTTATAGAAGGGATTTAAATATTTCTAAGGTCTCGCGGGCGGTGCCGATGCGGCCTATATTTACGAGGAGAAGTTCTCAATCAAAGACCTGCAGCAAGACGTCTACCACATGGCGTCAAAAATGACGGGCGGCATACAACGCGGCCTTATCCTGCGGAACGAGAAGGCCAATGACAATTACAATACGGAGTTCATTTATCGTTTGTACTCTGAGGAGGGCAAGGGACTGTTCACTGCTAGGATGAATGTGCTTGGTGAGTATAGTTTTAAATTTTTAAATATCTAGCTAGTGTATGAAAAAAAGAAACAAAAATTGCAGCTTTTGACAAAAATTCCGGGTGTCCAATGATTTTCATGTCTCTATTAAAATTCTGTACCAAATTCCTACAGAATTTTAATATAGACATGAAATTTGTAAATAGGTATTTACTAACAATTTCTTGCATTCTCAGATCCAATACCATAGCTTTGAACAATTCAATTTGAATTCTGACGTGTTTAAAAATTGCTTGATAATGCATAGTTGTTTAACCGAAGCACATTTTACTATAAATTTTTCAACTAACTAACATGCATACATCTCTTGTCGTCTTATCGAAGACAAGGATAAAATCTCGGCAAGGATGAATGTGATAGGTAACTTCAAATACGCTAATGCCGAGAAGATTATATGCAAACAATGGAGAACACACTCCGTGTTACAAACTGCGGTCCCTAAAATGTAAATTGTGTCTTAAGGCCTAGATGTTAAGAGTCATTACATGTAGCTTCATCTATTTAAGTAATTTGGTAACCTGTTTTGCTACTGTTTTATTTTAATAAAGAGCATTGATGTGTGCGAAAAATGTGTTCGTGTGCGTGAGAGTGACCCAATCGCGAGCAGTTGCAAATCCTCTGATCTAGCACATAGACGTCACGAGCTCGTCTTTGCAGACACCAACCTTCAACCCTTAAAATCAGTCTTTCATTATCTTCTGATCTCCAACATTGCTGGTCTTCGAGCCGGAACAACCCGGACCTTGTATACCTGAACTTCAGCTTCATGTACACCACACCGCGCATTATGGTTAAAACACGTGGTGCTATTCTTCGTGAAAAAGAAAAGGAGCAGAAAACTAGAAGCCAACCCCAGGTACGGGAGAACCATGGTGAAAGACTAGAAGAACCTAGTACGGCGAAAGTTGGCGGTAGTGTAAAATCAGAACCACCTCCAAGGAAATTGCTCTCATCAAAAGGCTCCACAACTTCGTCATCCCTGGAAACAAAAAGAAAACGATTAGAGCTGCAAGCTGCAAAAGAAAAAGCACAAATAGATAAACAAATAATAGAAAAGCAGTTGGCAGCCGACCTTGCAGCGCTCGACGAAGAATGGTCCAGAAAAAGTGTCGCGACCTGTCAGAGCTTACATACACAATCAAGTATCAAAAAAGTAAACGAGTGGCTAAATAAAAGTGAGTGCCTAGAAAGAAAAGAAGATGATTATAATCTACACTTATCGCAAGACTTACCATTACCACAACCATCCTTGTCAGCAAATATACCTCCTGAAATCATAAAATCTGCTCCACCACCTCAAGAAAATACTTACATACATCGTGATGCATCCCGTCGCTCTTATGATGACCACGGCGGACCTAGCGGCAGCGAACATGGCGTCGGCAGCAGCAACTGTAATTCCAACTGCGTCGTGCGCACCGATATAGATAAGCTAGCTGATGCGCTAAAGCGTATCATCGTCTAAGTTACGTAATGAGGAAGTACTTACCAGGTTAGCGACCTCTAAGGATCTACCCCTATACTTCGGAGATCCGATGGAGTGGATGCAGTTTAAAGAGGCATTTAAGGAATCAACTGAACTCTGTAAATATAGTGAAATTGAAAATATGTGGCGATTACGTAAATGTCTACGAGGTGAAGCTAAAGATGCAGTCGCCGCACTCCTGATTGGCGGAGTCACACCCAATGTAGTCCTAGAAACCTTAGAACTACGTTTTGGCAGACCTGAAAATATTATGAGCAAAATAGTGATGCAACTGAAGAAACTACATCCACTATCACCTGCTTACCATAGTGACATAGTGAACTTTGCTATCAAAATCAAGAATTGTGTAACAGCAGCTCGGGCGATTAATTCTATGTACCTAAATAGTCCAGACCTAATATCTACAGTGATTACAAAATTACCCAGTAACCTTATAACCAAGTGGGCAGATTACTCCTATGAACACCGCCAGGAAGATATATGTATCTAAGATGGAACAAATATCAAGCTTTTTATTTCACGAAGCAACAAAAACTGCTTCTGCTGGACTAAGTTATATACATAGTCAATCCGACCGCGATAATAGAAAAAAGTATAGTTTTCAAAGTGGTCACTATCAAACTGTGCTATTTAATAAGAAGACAGAAGAAAACTGCAAATTCTGCAGAAAAAGTAAACACCTGCTTCCTAAGTGCCCAGTATTCAAGCGAGCTATGCGACGTGATCGATGGCGCTTCATCAAAAGTAATAGACTGTGTTATAAATGCCTAATTGAAATACAAAATAAAGAAACTTGTTCCGCTGACTGTTGTGACGTCGATAACTGTGGTGAACCTCATCATCGTTTGCTACACTGGAAGAAACCAATAAATGCGAGCCCTGAAACTGAAAATATATGCTCAGGATCACTACCTGAAACAACTGAAAACGTCACAAATACTTCTACAACGGTAAACTCTAAAGTATTGTTGAAAATGGTACATATTACTGTGCACGGACCGAGTGGGAGTATTGAAACACATGCATTATTAGACGACGGTGCCACGATAACACTTATATCATCGCACATTGCAAACCAAGTGGGCTTATATGGTGAAAAGCAAAATATGAAGATACGAGGTGCCTGGAGCACCGGTGAGATATCATGTACAAGTGAAACAATTGAATTTACCATATCAAACACTAATGGTAAACAGTTCAATTTAATTGGTCGCAAAATAGATCAACTCGACCTACCTACTCAGATGAAGATAAGCTTAGATAAGCATGCACATTTGCAACAGTTGCAAGATTGTATTACCTGTGGTTGCTCAATAATGAAACCTCAGCTACTTATCGGACAAGATAACTACAACTTGCTCGCACCTACTGAGATTGTCATGGGAAATAAAAACCAACCCCATGCCACACGCACATCACTAGGCTGGAGTATTCATGGAACGGTGTGTAATACGTGTGATATACCATCGACTAACTGCAACCTCAATATAATAAATAATAACATCACAAATAACAGCAAATGTGATTTATTATTACACGAAGAAGTAAGGCGATATTTTACATTAGAGTCGATTGGAATTACATCTAAACTACGAGATAATAAAGAAGAACAAAAGGCATTATCTATATTAAACAACACATCGAAATTCATAGACGGTAAATGGGAGGTTGGTTTACCGTGGAAATGTGACCTAAGTGAAATGCCAGAATCCTATTCAAATGCTGTCAGACGACTGATTACAGTAGAGAAAAAGATGACAGCTAACCTAGAATACGCTGATAGATACCGTGAAAGAGTGGAACATTTATTTCTAAATCAATACGCCCGCCAGCTATCGAATGATGAACATACTTCAGGTCGTATATGGTACCTACCGCATTTTGGAGTTGACAACCCTAAAAAGAAGAAGCTACGCCTGGTATTCGACGCCGCAGCAAGTACTCACGGAAGATGTCTGAATGACTATTTACTACAAGGTCCTGATCTACTACAATCATTGTACGGAATAATGCTACGATTTAGAGAAAAAAGAATTGACTTTACTGGTGACATTAAAGACATGTACTTGAGAATAAAAATAAGGCCAGAAGATCAACAGGCTTTGCGTTTTTTATGGCGTGACGATAAATCCCAATCTATATCTAAGTACACAATGACGTCATTAATATTTGGCGCTAATTGTTCGCCATTTATAGCTCAATATATAAAAAACAAAAACGCTCAGCCATTTGAACAACAAAAGCCACAAGCAGTACAAGCCATAATAAACAGTCATTACATGGACGACTATATTGATAGTATGGACAACCCTAAACAAGTAATTGACCTGATAAGAGATGTAACATCGATACATAAACATGGCGGATTTGAGATCCGAGGCTGGACATGTAACGATAAGAATGTCCTACAACAAATTCCTATTGATCAACAAAGCAATTATAATAGTGATTGCTTAACTTTAGGCCATCAACATCAAGTACAAAGAACACTTGGTCTATTATGGTACCCTAATGAAGACACATTCGCAGTCGATTTATCTTTTAACTGCATACCAGAAAGTATTTTATTATTTAAACAAAAACCTACAAAGAGAGAAGTACTGAGATTAGCTATGTCTATCTACGATATTTATGGATGTCTGACACCTGTAACTATAAAGGGAAAAATACTACTTAGAAACATATGGCAAAACAATATAAAATGGGACGATAAATTACCGGTTGACCTACTTAGCGAATTCAATGAATGGATAACGTCATTACAAAGTGTGAGTAATTTACGTATACCAAGATGGTATTTCAAATACAATAAAAGGAAAGATAACGAGCATCCTATAAGCGAGAACGAGACGACAACATTACATGTATTTTCCGACGCAAGCGCGTGTGCTTACGCGACAGTGGCATATTTTAGAGCCTACATAGATAAAAATGTGTGCGTAACATTCATTAGTAGTAAAAGCCGCATTGCATCCTCCAAGCCAGTTTCTATTCCACGGCTTGAGCTACAAGGTGCATTATTAGCCTGCCGTTTAGCTACGACAATTAAAATGGAACACAGAATACAACCGTATAAAACTTATTTCTGGACAGATTCAACTACGGTATTGCACTGGATTAAAAATGATAACCGTAACTATCCAGTATTTATCTCAAACCGACTGGCAGAAATAGACACCATGAGCAGTATACAGGAGTGGAATTACGTGCCCACAGACATGAACATAGCCGATATCGCAACAAAGAATACTACCTATCAGTTAAACAGTGATAGCGAGTGGTTTTGTGGACCTACCTTTTTGTATAGTGAAGAAAATCAGTGGCCGACAGCACCTGAAATAAAAATTAAAGATTCTGAAATACAAACAGAAAGTATAAACGCGACCTGTAACATAAATAAAGACTTACCTGTACCTGATGCTACACGCTTCTCTTCCTGGAGTCGTCTCGTACGAAGTACAGCTTATGTATTGTTGTTTGTTGACAAATGCCGCAAGAAACAGTGTCAACTGGACTGTACCCTGTTGAAGAAAGCTGAAACGCTAATAATTAAACATGCACAATTAGAATCCTTTCAAAATGAAATTAATAATCTACAAGTAAATAAACAAATAAAGAAAGATAGTAAACTATTACAAATCAAACGAACTTACCTAGTGAAGTTCGATGTTAATTGTGTGAGGGTGTTGGTCCAAGACGTCTTATAATTCTTGACTTGTAGTAGACGCATCGTGTCGCCATCAATCACGTATCTTTGAAGCTTCATTTATGAACGAAACTTTTTTGCGTTGATTGGAACGCATCCATTACGAACTGTCATTTAGTTTGAAGTATATGTTTATTTCACGACCTGTAAGCTGGGGACTAAATAATTTATTATTGGGGTTTCGGGTGGGAGTCTGGACGTCTTGGACCAACACCCTCACACAATTAACATCGAACTTCACTAGGTAAGTTCGTTTGATTTGTAATTGTGTTCGTGTGTTGGTCCAAGACGTCTTATAATTCTTGACTTGTAGATGTTCAAAGAGTCGTGAACTGTAACACAGAAAGTTTTACATAGAATCTATATTATTAAAAAAACTTAATTTAACACTTTTGGTTTAAGTTAGGAACTACATATTAAAAATATTTGGATATATCGCATTACTCTGCATTATAGGCCTGTTGTAGAATTTAGCAAACACCGAGGAGGTTTCACTCCAACCTGCCGTTCGACGTATTATGTCAACGTTCAGACCCATAGCCTTTGCCTTTGAGGAAGACGCATGTCGTGTGCTATGTGATGTGAACATATTGGTATCTATACCGCTTTTGGTCATTATATCCTTGATCCAACGGCTAATAGTTTGTGATCCTATAGTAGCATATGGTTTCTTAAAACTTATAAATAGTCGCCCTGTATTATTAGCCCGTAAATTCTTAGTAACTGTTATGTAGTCAACAAGCGACTGTGCAGGGCAGATCTCAGGCTTTTCAAAGAAAAAAGGAATAACTAGGGCAGGTTGAGTTGCACCTACTCTTGATGTTTTAATAATATCGGTAATTTTAATAATAATATTATTATCTGAATAGCAAATATTTTCTAACTTAATCAGACTTAAAGTTTGTACCCTGTGTGCCGTTATTAAAGCTAATATAGTTACTAATTTCTTTGATAACATTTCTAATGAAATTTTATTATTAGGATACAGATTACTTAAGTAAGTCAACACAATGTTGGTATCCCAGGTAATATCATATTTTGGGTTATTTGGTCTTAAACGATAAACTCCTCTAAAGAACCTTTTAATTAACTCATTGGAACCGACCTGTGGTCCAATTATTAGCGAAATTGCTGAACGAAAAGAATTGAGACTTCCATATTTTGAGCCATTGTTGTACATTATTGTTAAAAATTTTAATATTTCTGGGATGCCAGCACTATAACAATCCAATTGGTTATCTATACAATAACTCCACCAGTTTTTTAAACATGTATTGTACTGTAACACAGTATTATCTGCTAAAGAAGATAGCATGACGTCGATTGACATTACGGGTACGCCACGGTTTTCTAGTGCTTTCCTGATAAGACTCCTGCAACCAGGGTAAGGCGCTCGTGAAGAGGATGGGGCAGGCTGTTGATAGAAGTTAACAATGACTTATTAGGTTCTAAATAAATGGGCTCTGAACACAGTAGCTTTAGAAATAAGGGATACCAAGGCTGGGTTGGCCAGTGGGGTGCAACAACAATACCAGTGGCTGTATCATTGTTTATTTTTCGGAGCGTTTTTAATAACATTGAAAAAGGTGGAAAAGCATAAAAGAAATATTGAGACCATGAAACAGTAAAAGCATCTATAGCAATGGCATCGGGATCCCTCTTCCAGCTAATATACTTCCTACATTTTTTATTGGCTCTAGAGGCAAAAAGGTCTATTTCTGGTATGCCAAATAATGTAATTATCTGTTGGAATGCATAGTCTGCTAATTCAAATTCTATATTAGCTTGAATCTTTCTAGATTCTGCATCTGCTATATAATTGTCTTTTGACTGGATGTATGAGGCAAACACAAAAATGTTCCTAAACTCACACCATTGCCAATTTCTTTTGCCAGAATATTTAAATAATTAAATTGCACTCCTCCCATACGATTTATGTATGATATAGCTGTGGTGTTGTCTATTCGAAGTAATATTTGACAGTTTTTACATTGAATTGCATAAGTTTTTAATCCAATAAAAGCAGCAAGAAGTTCTAGATAATTTATGTGTTTTTTAGATTCTTCAATTGACCATGAGCCTCCTAATGAATTGCCATTGCATGCCACACCCCAGCCAGTTAAGGATGAGTCTGTAAAAATCTCTAATATATAACTGTCTGAACGGATGTTATTACTAGGACTCTTTATGTTCTTTAACCACCAATGAAAATCTGATTTTAAATAGTTGGGCAATTTCATGATTTTATTATAGTTGTTATTATTAAGTAAACTTAGATACTTAAGTCTTTCAAAGGTTTTGGTATAGACCCAGCCATACTTGACAGCCGGACAAACTGAAGTTAGTAACCCTATCAAATGTGCAAATTCTCTTATTTTACAACTCCTCCTATTATAAAAAGATAGCAATTCTTGTTCAATTTTTAAACATTTCTTAGATGGTAATTCTATTGTCATGTCTAATGAATTTAGCACAAAACCCAAAATTCACATTTTTGATTAGGTGTGAGTATACTTTTGTCATAATTAATAGTAAAACCAAGGTGATTTAATAAGCTGCAAGCTTTATTTATACCCATTTTTGCCTCTGAATTGCTGTCAAATATTAATAGTATATCATCAAGATATACAGTACACATAATTCCTTGCAACCGAAGATGTTCAATGATAGGTTTCATTATTTTAGTGAAGACATATGGAGCAGTGCAGAGGCCAAAAGGTAGAACATTAAATTCATATAATTTATTCTGAAACTGAAAACGCAGGTATTTTCTATAGTGCTCATGTACACGTACAGAGAAATATGCCTCCTTGAGGTCAATTTTTGCCATAAGGGAACCACCTGAAATCAACTTTGTGGCGGTTCTTATATCCTCAAGCTTAAAATGTGATGTTGTGAAGAACTTATTGAGTTTCTTTAGGTTCAAAATAAAACGTTTATCACCATCAGGTTTTGGAATCAAAAAAATTTGTGACAGAAACTGACCTTAAGATGGTTGACATTCAGTTACAGCATTGATGTTAAGTAGATGAGAAATTGAGCATTGCATTTCTCTAGCCTTTATACCCTTTAAGCTATTTGCCGGTATTGATGTTTGATTAGGTGTACATGAAAAAGGCAATTTATAGCCCTCAACCCAGGATAAAACAGTTTTATCATTGGTAATTGACAGCCAGTTGCAATAATAAGATGACAAGAGTTTTACCTCTAAGCTTTCCCGTGTGGTGGGCCGCTTCTCTTCTGAGGACCTGACCACCTCTGTGGTGCTGGCCCCCGCTGAGGTACTGCCAACCGTTGAGGAGTTGTTTGGAACCTGATGTTGTGCTGTCTGCCCGCACTCGGAGTATGTTGGGGTCGATATCTCTGAGGCGGGCCCCGTGAGTTTAAAGTAGCCGGCTTTGCTTGCTTGTTAACTTGTGTGTTGTGGTATTTTATTTCTGAACCAGTTTTATTTATGGCTTTACCTGCCTTTAAATCATCATACAAATTTTCCCCAAATAAATATTTACCTACTTTTGTTTGTGAAACAATCTCTTTTGTGCTCTTATTTAATGCGAATTGCAAAAGATGTCGGCGAGACATTGACTCAGAATGGAAGAGGTCACACAGCATGCGACCGGCATCACTAATTATCTTAGTGGCCTCCTGGCACTCTTTATTTTTTATTAATATGTTGAGTGCCTTCCCAATGCAAGCTGTAGCTTGACCTAGAGAGCCCTGCTTTTGCTCCATAGCCCCATCCCTCTTCAGGACTTGGTCTGATATTGCTGCCTTAATTTCTGGGTTAAGTTTAGGGGCCTCCAAGAAAAGGCAGTTTTCTGGCGTTGGATACAACTTTAGTAATTCGATTTTAGCATCCTTTTCTAACCCGTTGTTGATGAGATGGTTCCATCTTGTAATAATGTCTTTATGAATTGGCTCCGCATAAATCTTTTTATTGGGGTCCTCACCTAAGATATTAAGCACATCTTGGTCTAACGGTGAGGCATCAGATGTACTAGGTATTTCAGGGGTAGCTACATAAGGCTCAGGAGCTAATTCATTAGAAGTTAGTGAATCCTGAATCTGAATTTCAGCTAAGTTTTGGTCACTAGAATGGAATTCTTCAGCATTCCCTGGGGCTAAAAGAAATTATTTATACTATTTAAGTATTATTGTAAGGAGCATTATATTGAGGCGAGAGATAAACCACACGAATGACACTTAATATCACTACACGAGTTAATCCACAAGCCCTAGACAAAGGACGGGATATGTCACACGAATGGCACTCGCAGTACCACCACACGGACATAACCTCAAAATCAAGTGACCGGCCGGATAAACCTCACGAATAACACTCGCAGTGTTATCACACGGGTAGATCCTCGAAGCAATATTGTAATCCTTTAAATTATTAAGAGTAATATTTGCCTTTAATAGTTTATTACCCAGTTAGACATGTAGCGAAAAGACAAGGTCGTGTGAGAATCTTACCTATAGGTTTAGCTGAAATGTAAGTCCCTGAGTGTGATTATCAATTAATAGCTGCAAAACTATTGTATTTACCTTCGTCAAAAGTTAGAACTTCGTTTTCACTTTCACTGGACGACTCACTTTTTTTCCTCATCCTTTTGGCAAATTTTTTAAAAAGTGTAAATAGTTCCTCCTCGTTCCTTCTTATGTTTTCCCATTGTAAAACTTCCAAACTCTGATTTAAACTTAAAGTATGCTTAAAATGATAGAAAAAACGAAATAACCTGTGATATCGGCGCGCACGAAAAAGTCGAATGACAGTTCGTAATGGATGCGTTCCAATCAACGCAAAAAAGTTTCGTTCATAAATGAAGCTTCAAAGATACGTGATTGATGGCGACACGATGCGTCTACTACAAGTCAAGAATTATAAGACGTCTTGGACCAACACACGAACACAATTAACGTTAACTCCGTTCCTAGATAAGGAACACCTGTTGCGCGTGGGTGGACGCATATCAGCGGCCCATGACGTCACTGATGATGTCAAATCGCCTATTATTCTAGATGGAAAGCACCACATAGCAAGATTAATAATAAAACGATATCATGAGAAGGCAGCACATTCATCTAATGAGATGGTAGTAAATGAATTGCGTCAACGATACTGGATCACAAAGTTGAGACCAACTGTACGGAGTGTCGCATCGCGATGCTTGTTATGCCGAATTCGGACAGCAAACCCACATCCGCCGCGTCTTGGTGACTTACCTGAAGCTCGCTTACAGCATCATCAGCGACCATTTACAAACTGTGGTATGGATTTATTTGGCCCGATGGAAGTGACGGCTGGACGTGCCAGAGTAAAAAGGTATGGTGTGCTATTTACCTGCCTTACTGTACGAGCTATTCACATCGAGCTGGTGGCTAATCTTACTACTGATTCACTAATTATGGCGCTACGAAGAATGTCGGCTAGACGTGGATGGCCTAGCAAAATTTTCTCAGACAATGGTACCAACTTAAGAGGAGCGGACACTGAACTGAAAAAGGCCATAAGTGAACTGAATCAACTGGAGCTACAGACACAATCTGTGAACAATGGAGTTGATTGGTATTTTATACCTCCTGCAAGCCCACATATGGGAGGAGCGTGGGAACGTTTGATCCGCAGCGTTAAAACCGCCCTTAAAGTTGTACTCACTGAAAGAGCCCCACGAGAGGAAGTGCTCACTACTTTACTACTGGAGGTGGAAAATATGGTAAACAGTAGACCACTTACCCATGTCTCAGTGGATCCGAACTCACATGAAGCACTGACTCCTAATCATTTTTTGCTGGGAACCTCGTCAAATCTACCTGTACCTGGTGACTTTGAAGATGGCGACTTTTACCTCAGAAAACAATGGAGAATCGCGCAGCGATTGACTGATATGTTCTGGAAGCGCTGGGTTCGTGAGGTATTACCAACTATGTTACCACGACATAAATGGCAACGAGAGAAAGGCGCCGTGAAGATAGGAGATCTGGTCGTCATAGTAGACCCTGCATCGACACGAAACACCTGGCTCAAAGGGGTAGTTGTGAGGACATACCCTGGACAAGATGGCAGAACGAGGGTGGTAGAGGTCAAAACAGCGAGAGGCATAGTAAAACGACCAAGATTGCCATTTTGCCATTAAACCCTGACAGTGATGAGTGAGTGTTGCAGAAGCAACACTGGGGTGGAGAATGTTACAAACTGCGGTCCCTAAAATGTAAATTGTGTCTTAAGGCCTAGATGTTAAGAGTCATTACATGTAGCTTCATCTATTTAAGTAATTTGGTAACCTGTTTTGCTACTGTTTTATTTTAATAAAGAGCATTGATGTGTGCGAAAAATGTGTTCGTGTGCGTGAGAGTGACCCAATCGCGAGCAGTTGCAAATCCTCTGATCTAGCACATAGACGTCACGAGCTCGTCTTCGCAGACACCAACCTTCAACCCTTAAAATCAGTCTTTCATTATCTTCTGATCTCCAACACTCCGAATATCTATTTGAATTAAGTACTTATCACTAGTGGTGACTAATTAACTTTACTTATTCTTATCATAATGTGGACAATGAAAATAAATCTATTTTTGTTAATATTTTTTCGTCATATAATTATGTACAGTCAAATTTTGTTCTTTAACCGTTTAGATTTGGTTACTCCAACCATGTAACTTATGGTTACATATGGCGAGGTGTGATTCATTTACCCGTATTTCTCTTGAATTATAGTCGCTTTGACTATAGGTAGTATTTAGAGAATAACAATGGCTGTCTCTGTTTAAGCAAAGCAAATTATATATCAACGGCAAGCAATAGGCTTTAAATTGGTATAGGGAAGTGCGCACTCCACATAGATCCACCTTCATGGCTCCACTTTCAAATACTCGTATGTACATAGTAATGACGTCATTTTTCGTCCAGGTCACATGCAACAGGGTGGATCGCCGAGTCCGTTTGACCGTAACATGGGGACGAAGACAGCAGCGAAATGCCTTCACTGGCTAGTCGAAGCCATTCAGAAGGGCCAGGCCACTGGCCCCGACAGCGTGTGTCTGCTGGGAGTAGTCAAACGCCAGTACAAGTTCACGCCCATTGAAGAACTGCGAGCGCAGACTAACTTCGCGTAAGTATAAATATGCGAGGTATCTGACTGAAATTCTAGGGTAGAAGGTAGTTTGAACATCGGCACAAATTAGAAGCTATGTTAGTAGGTATTATGGTCGATTCAGACCGTCACCTGAAGTTAAAGTTAGTCCTACCTGCCCTTTCTGTCTCTGCCATTTGTGTTAAGAGTGTGTGGGTCAGAATCAACTATATTATTTAAGTATGACTCGCCATATAGTTTTGTGTAATATGTACCTATGTAAGCGAACAACATGCTTCAAGTTTAAACATTTGACGTATGTGAAATGGAAAGGGCGGGACGTTTCAGTGGGGTTACTCAGGGTAAGCATGAACTTTTTGCTAAATGTCTAGGCTTGCGCGAAAGCGTTACGGATTGTCATGAATTTCGTTTTGCAATTTCGTCAATATGAGTACGAATTTCCTTCCCTCAGATGTCAGCTCACATTTTGTGCTATGTACTTTTATTAACATCTTACTCTTTCTACTAGAGATATTCGTCTAAAGTTAGACACTGTTTAAAAATGACATTTGACACCGAAATGTATAGAATATCTGTCATATTTAGGCAATGTTTGACTGACTTGAACAATGTTTAAGGTAAGATAATTTTTGTTTCACAGGCAAAGAATACCAAAGGCACAATGGTGGATGAAGCTGCGTCCGCTACTTCGTATCCTCGCGAAACATGACTCCACCTACGAAGAAGAAGGCATGTATATGACCGTAGAGATGGGAGAGATTGACCCCGAAAACGTCATTTAAACGTTTTACTCGAAAGTATACTCTATTATTGTGCTATGTATATGTAACTTAGAAAATAATGATGCTTTGAAGGTACATCTTAGAGTCAAATCAGTGCTTACACACATAAAGTATGTTCATATCTTTATCTAGAAGTTGACAAATTAGAAGCGTTACATTTTGATGTTGAAATATAAAAAATGTTTTGTCGTGTTTGCATAAAGTAATGGAGAACTAAAGCAATTGCATTGTGTAGGTGTAGTACACTCTGAAAAATATTTACTTTATTATTATTATTAAGTTAACACTATTAAAAATATATTTATTTTTGTTTAGGTTTAGTTTAGTCAATTGTGTGATTAATTATTTTTTGTATAAACCACAAGCCATTGCAAAAATCAATATGTATGTACCTAATTATGTACCTATGTCTGTCTATCTGTGTAGATTATCAATTTATTTATATTGCCATAGACAAGGTAGACCGAAAACAAAACTGGCTGTGGGTGACTGTTTGTCGTCGAAATAATTATACTGTTACATTTATGTAATATAATCAATTATTATTTAAGTGAATAATTTATTTTGCTACTTTATTTTGTTCTTTTAAATCAATATGGCAAACTCGATATTATTGTTATTGCCACTAAATCGTTTTGACACTTATTTTTTATACACTAAACTTTAAAGTAAATGAAAAACACATTTTGTATTGTTCATATATTTCTATTAGTATTTTTGAGATGATTAGAAAATTATTAATTGATAAACTATTTTACTGAACTGTCATTAGGCAGAGAGATTATTTCAAATATCATTGTGACAGAATATTTGTATTGTATGTTAAAAATTATATCATTGATACTTTAAAATATATGGAATTAGCTGATTACTTGTTTACTTTTATAAAATTAATATACCTAAGACATAAATTGACCAACGCATGCATACATGCCATGAGAAGGTATAAAAGAGGAGGTGGGACTATGAAGTGAGTTGTGTGGCAACCGTGAGGCCATGACGTCATGATAGGAGCGGAGTAGGCATGGGCTAATCATATCCGGGAAAGGATTGAACATGTAGTATATCACTTCGACTAAGGATATATATCCTTTTGACATATCCAACTCCGCGTGCATATCCGGGAACGAAGAGATTAAAGTGAAGCGAGATATGACTGGGATTGGTTTGGTTGTTGTATGTGTCCTTTTAACAGATCCAACTCCGCGTACATATCCGGGAATGAAGAGATTAAGCGAACCGAGATATGATTGGGATGATCTATCCAAATAATAATTAGAATATTTGATAGGCGTATTTAAAAATCACTAAATAGGTACACTAAAACTGTTGTCCTAAAAATAATTCCAAATCCAAACAGCTTTTATTTTCATTAAAAACAAAATACTTAAGATCAAATATAATGAATGAATTTTGAAAAACAAATATTTATACTAAACGGCATGCCTGTCGCTCGTGAGTATTCGTATATATTCGTATAATGTCGTTACATTCGCGCCCATGCGTCTACTGCGATAGTACCGCTCGTTCCGGCGCGTTCGCATTCCGTCTCGCTCATTTATTCTTATCTTCGGCATTATTCGGTAGGTCGGAGTGGGTCGGATATAGGATATGGTAACTTTCTTTAAAGTGAAGGAGTTGATTCATATCCACCTCTGGATATATATCCGAGGATATAGTTGTGTCCGGAGTTACCCATGTCTAGAGCGGAGCTTCAGCGCCAGTGTAACGCAGTAGCTGTAGCCACACGCTTGTGCTCCGAAATATAACCGTATTAAAATTACAAACACACTAGCGCTTTTATCAGGGTACTTTTTTTTACTAAAACGTAGTATAATATTTGCCATCTAACGATTAGTAATTGCACTAGTAAAACAATCTTTAACCATATTGATAATGAGCCAGTAGTTTGACTAGTCACTACAAGGTGGTTTCTATGTAAATGGGCAGGGATACAGTGTTCAATGCTCCCCTCGTCCCATACTTCACCCCCGCTCCGCGGTACACTATTCTATGAAAATATACTTAGCCGCTACTCCTCTTATTTCTTCTCCATGATACATGCGAACTTAATGAAGTTGAATGTTAAACTTTGATTGGTCCATTTATGCTATACGCTCAGCCCCGTCCAAATCTAAGATCAATCCATACAATCTTGAATAACGCATTTGCCAGTGGCGTAGCTAGGTAACTAGGGGCCCTGGGGAAAATAATATTATGAAATAAAGCTAAAGAGTAGAATAATAGACAGTTTATGCGTGAAATGGAACAAACAACAAAATTTCATAGACAAAGCAAAATATGAAGTATTCTCGTTTGTTTGAACCTGTATGAACGCAGTGCGTACTTTTATAATAAAATATTTATTTATTGTTTAAATTACAATATAAAATAAATTAATATTTATATAATTATAAGTAAAATTAGTAAAAATATACATAATACTAAATAGTTGACAATAGTCGTATAAATTTTAATGAGTGAGATTATAAGGATATCAATAGATGTTCCGGCTGCCAGCCAACACAACACGACGACCAATGACGACGACGACAACGACAGCAGCTTTTGGCATTTGATTTGACGTTTTTTGATCGCGTATCAAAGTGAAAGTGTCACGTCGCTCCAGTTGGTGTCTTGATATTTTTTTATTACGATAAATCTTATTAGTTTCATAGTGGTACGACTTTTTCACTTAGTTAACTACAATAGTAGGTACTCTTTGAATAAATATTTAATTTATCTGTGAATTGTAAAGATTAGCGTAATACTGAAGTTGACAGTCGTAATATTTCAGGTGTTAACGCCGGAAAGATGGGTATAAAACCAGTAATTGGAAGAAAAACTAACAAAAACCCCCCCATTTTCAGTCATGAATTTGTGATACAGAATCATGCTGATATTGTATCATGTTTCGTTATGGTATTTTTGGTCGGGTTGATGGTTCAGGTGTGTATTAAAAACTTGCCACGTATGCCGATGTTTTGTTAATTAAATCTGTATAAAATTGTAAATATGTATTATTTATTTGCTTTTCAGTCAACAAGTCCAATTGCGAGTTTGTTTATTGGATTACACCATAATGTTAGTGGTGTTGAACCCACCAGAGAGGCGCCGAAAGGCGAGCCTTTTACTTACGAAGCAGGCTGGAAGGATGCCTGTGCTGTGTTCTTCTACTCTCTAGTGTGCATCGTTATGCATGCAATTCTACAAGAGTATTTCTTAGATGTGAGTACCTAAAGAACCCAGCAAAAGAACCTAAAATCTGTTGTAAAAATTGTTCTCTAAAGTACTAAAAATATGTCTTGTTTTTTTTAGAAAATTTCCAAGAAGTTTCATCTATCAAAGTCAAGATTGAGTGCTCTTAATGAGTCTGGTCAGTTAGTTGTGTTCCACCTAGTGACTCTCCTCTGGGGTGGTGATGCCATACTCCGTGAAGGATTTATTTTCAACATTGCACAGCTATGGGATGGTTAGTTACTTTTATTTACTCACTTAGTTACTACCCTTGCAGGGTAATAAATAAAAAAATAATAAGTCTTAAGTGTAAGGGTTGCTCAAGTTTTTAGCAGATGTAGAATTTAAAAAAATTATAATTATACCTCTATTTCTACAACAGGTTTAAACAGGTTTTCTATAATAGTTATAAATTAAAGTTATTAAAGTATGTATAAGTGGGCTTTGAGAATGACAAAAAATTAGAAAAGGTTTATTTATCTTAGTTTGTTTTTCAAAGTACACTGCTTAGTAACCCGCAACATTAACCCCTCTTCCATATCTTCTACATTGCACTTTGTATTTCCTCCCACTGTTTTGTTATGTAATCCACGGATTAGACAAAATATTTCTATGTTCCAGGATATCCCAACCACCCTATGAGCTTCCTACTGAAGCTGTGGTGGATCGTCCAAGCTTCATATTGGTTGCATGCTATCCCAGAGTTATACTTCCAAAGAATCAAGAAAGATGAATGGGCTGGTCGTATCAGACAAGCGGCAACTGCCTTTGCTTTCATTGCAGCTGCTTATGCTTTCAAGTAAGATAGTTAAAGTTATTTATACTTCATAGTACATAATGTTATATTTTAATTGCATACTGTAGTGTGTATGTTATCATCTCATATTTTATATTCATGTAAACTGGTGTATTTAGCTTGTGTATCAAGGATTAGATCCTTGCTATTAATTAAAAGTAAGAATATAGCAAGTATTTACAATGTAAGTATAGACTTAATTAATTACATAAGATAATTAAACTTACTTGTTTACATCATGATAAATAATTAACTATCTCTATTCATTCTTTACTATCTACTCTTCTATTCTTATTAATAAAAAATGCTGAGTTGCATAGTTTCTATTCTGTTTATTTATGATATTTAAAGCATTATTAATTATCAGCAACATTATCAAAAATTATGTGTATTATAGATTAGCAATGCTTCTTGTTCCCTGTTTTAAGTATGTAACTTTATTGCAGGTTCCAGAGGGTAGGTGTCAGCCTGGTAGTATTGCACTCATTGGCTGAGTTTGTAGCCCACAGCTATCGTCTCAACACCATCCTCAGAGGAGAGAGGGAAGATGTTCTAGATAAAGGTTAGCAGACTATGTTAATGTATATTGTCCTATCTTTTACATACTATAGTCCTTTCATGACAAAGTCGTGGTAGATAGATTTTGATAGAAGTGAAGTACTTAACTCCTTTTTATCTTGGCAGTATATCTGCTGAATAACCAAGAAATCTTAAAACAGCACCTATTGTAGAAGTGAGAAGCAGTTTATAGCAGAGTTCGAATTATCTTGATAAATATACCTCGATAATTATAAAAATCAAACACTAATATCTAAGTTTATTTACGTATCCAAAGGTGTAAAACTTGGAAAAAATGTTTGATTGATAAGAGAAGTGTGAATTTCTTTTCTTTACATACTTTCTTACTTTTCTTTAACACCATAAAAACAAACTATAAATTAAATTGTATATTTCTTACTTCATTCTTTGCTGTTTATTTAATAATGCTGAAAAAAGAGAAATGAGACCCTCTTTGGGGATAATAAAAAAATATATATATTATCTAAATTATAAAAACAAAAATAGAGAAAATTTTAGAAGTTCAGTATCAGCTAGGATAATTATCAACATAATTATCAAAAAAAAAATGATAATTTCAAACCCTGGTTTATAGGAATGTCCCACTTCCACAATGGAAGCAATCTTGCTTTGAGAACTCATAGTGATGCTACTGGAAGAAATAAGATTTACAAATAGTTCTTTTATGATTAACACTCAAGGATACAGACTACTTGGGACTTACGCGACTTACATCTATCTAGGTCCTATCCTTTACTTAGATTATAGGAAGTCTAAACTATTTAACCCATTCAGTGCCGGCGACTACGTATTTGCGACTTTCTAGAGGTGCCGCTAACGCTTATTTGTGTCCTGGCACTATGTGTTGACCTGATGTTGGCACCATTAGAAAATCTGCCGGCAGCTAATGTGCATTCCCTTTGTATTGCAGTGCTGGGTTTCCTAAATGGCACGGTGTTTGTGTCGGTGCGGCTGTGCTCGCTCGTGTTGGGAGTGCTCACGTTCTACTTCGGCCTGGCCGGAGCCGCGCCCATTGTCGTCAGGGTCGGCGCTTTGTCCGTCCTCGTTTCATTCCAGGTTAGCACAATTTTTTTATCCTAGTTGTAAAGACATGTATTCTTCTAAGTAGTACAGTATCTTTACAAGAACAACTAAATTGTATGTATGTTGGCATACCTGATATCTGAGTATATACCATACCTGAATTGGCCTGACAGAAGCCAGAAGACCGCAATGTATTGAATCTTGAATTTCTAAACACAACATTACAAGTGTATGATGGTTCTGATGTTTTGAGATGGCAATTATTTATCTATGTATATTTTGTTTGCGTGTGGTTTTTTAAATCTGTATCAGTTAGTAGTAGTATATTAAAGTATTATTGCATGCATTCATAACTTACTAATTTATGTAGTTAGGTAATATTTACATCTGCTAGATATTTATGTAGGTATATACACAATAATATTTGGTTTTAGGTATACCTGATGTTCAACTTCATCAGTGAAACTATGAAGCAGAGACAAGACTCTCGCCAACAGGCTCTGAGCAGGCCGAAGAAAGAAAAGAAGGAGAAGCCCAAAAAAGAGAAAGGTATACAGATAATTTATTAAAGGTATACAGATAAGGTCCAAAGCTGAGTTGAGAGCTTGCGTTTTTTTGTATAAATGCACATAGACGCGTGTAACATTTTTTCAACAAAAAAAAAAAAAAAATCTGCCTAAAAAAGACGAACACAAACACTGAATACTATAAATTTCGCCCAATCAAGTAATAATTTATTTATTTTTAATTTACATCTTTTCCCACAATTTTTTTTGGCATAGACTTACTTTATTTGATGTATAGAGTACGTACCCTTCGTTTTTTCGTGGCCACCCTTAATGAAAGGTACGTACTCTATACATCAAATAAAGTAAGTTTATGCCAAAAAAAATGCTGGGAAACAATGTAAATTTTTTTGAAAAAAAAAATTAAATTTCTTGATCGGGCGAAATTTATAGTGTCCAGTGTTTATGCTAGTTTTATCATAGATAGATATCAATTATTTTTCGTGAAAAAATCTTAATACGCGCGTCTATGTGCATTTATGCAGAAAAACGCAGTCTATTTACTCAACTTTGGACGCTAATATCTTGGGAACCAGACACTTCCCAGGTATGCTTCCATGGAGAAAAATTATCGTGATGATGAGGAGATTCCGTAGTTTTCGGGAACGTTGACGACCAAAAATCACCCTGTATGTATGTACCCTTTTAATTTGCAGTAAAGAAGCCCCCAGTAGACGAATCCGACCTGCCCGAGGTGGATCAGAACACTAACAAGACACTGCGACAGCGGCAGGCAGCCAAGGCGAAGTGAGCGCCTGTCTTCACTGCCCGCACTCCCTCAGGTTGTTACACCAAGAAATAAAACAAGCACAGACTTTCAAAACTGGTATATCATTTGACGTCCGAAAAAGTGTTTAGTTTAGTATGTGAGGTTAGTTTATTGATTTATGGAGCGTTTCAGAAAATTCGAATTGATAATGGACAGCGTTAGTATTGCGTTTATTTTATCAGAATTGAAAAGATAGATAAGGTGTGCTACTACCTTACCTAATGTGTGAGATTGAATACAGGCAAGCATAAAGCAAGTTTATTTTGAAAATCTGTTTTTGTTTATTTCGAGGTGATCCTACTGTCTATCCTTATTCTGTAATCTTGAGTCTTTCCATGATTGTGTTTTATATTTATTTCCAAACCAGATCTTGAGAGCTTTGAGCGGAATAATTCAAAATTAAACTGCAAATTGATTTGTTAACGCAACACCTTGTCTTGCATAAATGACATATCCTTACATGCCTACTTCCTGCAGACAATTTGCAGTTTATTTTTAATGTTATGACAATCTGCGCACACGTTAGTGGGCGAGAGATATGTGGCACAAAAGTATAAAAACATTTTTATAATTATTTATAGTAATTATGAGTCAAACTATGAAACTAGCACAAATATTTATGAATATCCTCAAAAACATGACATTTTGATTTAAGCCGATCACAATATTTACAAGCACTGTAAGCGCCGCATTACTTGAAGTTTAGCGATGTCACAGTGCGTGATTTCATAGAACTTTCTATCTATCGCACATGAGCTTATTATTTCTTGAGCTTCTTTTTCCAATAATATGACAGCACTTTCATTAATATAATTTCATATTCATCTTTTGATTCTTGTTAATGTTAGCCTACTTAACTACCTTAAGGGTGGGAATAAAGTTGAACTTAAAAATGACTGATGGTTTGAAATCAATTGAAATCAGTTAATGAGTGGAACTGATGTAATTAAAGTATGAGATATTTTTTATCGTTCGTAAATAAGTCACTGTAACAACTGGTATAATTGGTAAAACCTTGGTTGATGTTAAATGTATGATTATTATTATAAATATTCTGTAAGAAGTATCGGAAATTGGACTTGAGGTCTTTATCACCTCTTTAAAATTTCTATCTAGAGTAACAAGCAAAAGTAATCAAAACGAAGCATCAGAGTTCTGAACATTTATTTCTTGAAGTTTACAAGTGTTTTATACAACATAGATATTTTAGACTGGAACTTATGTCAAAGTATAGAGAATTACAGGGTTGTAAAAATATATCCTAAAGTGTATAAATAAAATGACTAGGCTTAATGTTGTATAAATGAATGTATCGTTAAGAATATGGAGTATGTACTGTGTGTCAGTGCACGTAATTTTTCAAATTCCAATATAAGAATTGCATTTCATTTCACATAATTCCATTTTATTTTTAATAATATTAATATATGAAATATTTTATAATGATTAATATATTTTAATTACAGCATCTATTTTTGTAACGATGATATATTTATTTAGATGCATTTGGAGTAGTTATCGAACGTAAGTCGGTGCTACTGATATTTTATTTGTTGTTTAATATTAATTGTAATTCTAAATTTATTTGGGTCTGTTTTTACCAGTTATGAAATGAAATGAAATAAAATGATTGATTAAAGGTTAAACCATGAGATTAAATCCATGTTATCGTGTTTTAATTTTATAAATGTAAATGAAATTATTCTTCCATAAATGAAATTGTGCTCATAAATTATTATTTCAGGAAATTGTCAATTTTTAAAGCTTAATGTTATTTTTACTTCTGAATAAATTTTGTAAAATTATTTAGATTTTAATTTCGAATCCCTTTTCACTGTGGTAAATCGGTAGTCAACTGTTGATCTTTAACTATCAATTTCAGCTCTCCTTTAAGAAAAGCAACAGTTGACTTTTTATTATTAATGTTGACAATATTGAATATTGAAGATTGAATATTGATGTAATATTGACTGACCTTCGAGCATCCGGCGGTATCTGATCTAAATAGAAGGGTATACTCCACCTATTCTGAATTCTTGTTGCACCCAGTATCCGCAAGAGCAAATAAAAAAAACTTTATAATGCATGTGGCTCGATTCCATAGACATCTCGATTCACACCTGGCCGGTTTGTCACAAGATGGCGAAGGAATATATAAGCTTTGGTTTATGATGTTTACATGTATTATTATTATACAAAACAATTGTAGAGCTACATCTGTACGGTATTGTATTTAGTACCCTTTTTAATTATATTCTTTATAGCCAATAATAAATTCATTACAGTAGGTACTTGACTAAGAAATGTTTCATGACGACTGATATCTGAATCATACTAGGGAGAGATGACAACTTAGAATCGTACGTTTACCCCTCTATGTTTTCATTGCGGTATACATACCTGCATTTCACCATGTACCTGTAAGCTAGTACATATTATACTTCTGTCGGTATCTCAGTTTACCAATTCATCTCATTATAGTCGTATTATACGATGACTGTTTCTAGGTTTGTGCCCAACTTATCTCGTACTGGGACAATTTTAATTGATTTTTTGATTGGGTTTGAAGCGTAGTCAGAGGAACAATCATTAATTAACATTAAATCCATTAACCAGCGATTACTTCATTAGCGAAATCTGAATTCTGAAATGATAGTTGGCAATTCGTAACTACAAGTACTTAGGTAGCTGGCAATAATATTAGAGTAGTACCTGTAGGATAGACGCATTATAATAGCTATGTACCTATCTTTCACAGTTCTATGTACTTACCTATGTATTTTTTTTGCCGCGTGGTACCGGAGTAGAATTCGTACCAGCGCCAGCCGAAGTAAATTTTAGAATGAAGCGAGATCCATTTTAGAAGTAATAAAATATCGATAACTTCTTAAATCATACTCCCGGACACCGGATTTAGGCGCCCTCTATGAATTGGCGCCTAGAGCGACTGCTCCGTTCGCCGTATGGGCGGGCCGGCATTTCGTACCACCCCATGCCTGCCCGTGGGTGTCGTGCGAGGCGATTAAGGGTTTCCGGGAGTCGGGCAGCAGCGCTTCCGTGCTGACAACATACTAGTTCAAAAATCAGACTGCGGTCACCAACCCACCTTTAAAATTTTGTTTTTAATCCATTTATCTAAGGCCTAACTAAACGAACCATAGGTACTATTTTTTGTTTTGGAAAAATTAAAAAAGTCGGAAAATATTGGAATTTTCCTTCGAAAATTTTCAGTGGTTTTCGAATCAGAATCATGGTCTGAAGCAAAGAGTAGACAGTAGTATTATGTCTGAAGTCACCATATCAATATTTGCTTTGCTGTCACAAACACCTTGTGGGTATAATAGGGGGATTCCGGGAGAGTTTACCCGCCATCGACTAAAATGCTCATAAATCGCTTTATATTTACAAATTATATGTATAGAAAACTATTTTCTATATTAGGTATATCGACCTAAATAGTAAACCTACTTTGTATAAAAGGATATGCTTGGAATAATGATTCGTCAGAGCGGAGCGAAGACCTATCATTAATCTAAGAGGATATGTTAAACAAACTATCGAAATAGCTAACTATACAAGATTTGAGACATTCTTGACTTTTAGAATTCTTCGACTAGGTTTCTGGAAAAATAAACATATGAGTTCGAGTCTCAAATGGATAGGTTCTCTAATAGAGGGCTATTAGCATTAGCATTTTGCGTAAACCCTTTTGTTACACCCTGTACTTGTTACCTACATGTTACCCCTCAGATTTAAATCCACAATAAAATATGGTAAGCTTTAGGTATTAATTATAATTAGAATTGACTAGTTATTTTATAATTATCGTATAGTACACCTAGCTAACTTGAAGTAGACCTCCTTATTTTACCTTACGATAGTAGTAAGTTTAAAGACATCACGTAAAAGCCAAAAAACTTCTCTAACAAACTCGATCTAAGTATAATACATAATCTCACTTTAATTTTAAAGAATTTTAAGACCGTTACCATCCCATTTAATTTCAGCAGTGCATAAAAGATGCGCAGTGGCTGCACCGCGTCATCTCGCAGGTTAGGTCTATATAAGGTGAGGATGCGTGAGAAAAAGTCAGTCCACTGCCAGCGTCGCAGCCGGTGGGACCCAGCAGGATGCAGCGTGTTACTATTGTGTTTTTAGCGGCAGCCGTGGCCATGGTTCTGGCAGGTTAGTGCCCTCTACTTTTTGCCGCCAACCGACCTACTGATTCGTTTAGTGTCGCTCTTTGTTTTTTAACGACTCAGGCCAAGAAGCTTATTCCTAAATGATGATTTTATACAGAATTGCAGTGCATCTTGAGTACAGAATTGCATAGCATCTGCTAGAGTGAGTTGGAGCTTGATAGACAAAAACCTTGAGTACTACATATCTAGGTAGTTTAAGTAATGTATAGATATAGCTAGATAAATAAGATTCTTTAAGGTCTCGGTAATAGCTTTATAGATAAAGCGCTAGTGCCAGCTAGGAACTTAACGGTAATTTCTGCATTTCCTACATACTTTGTGAGTTAAGTATTAGATAGATAGTCCATGAAAAACATTATTCAAAGTGAAGCTAGATCACAAACTGAAATTACAATATCCCTTTCGTATAGAAGCTTTTGTTTGGAACTTAGGTACCTCATTTCATCTAAATACCTACGTAGGTACTTAACGAAATGTTTATGTTCGTTATTCCCTTAATTTTCACTTGTACCTATATCAATAACAAACAAGTTAGTGAAAAACGAACCTAAGATATTTACTAGGTACTAGACCCAGCCAAGTGGTTCCAGGGATAAGTTCTTAATAATATTACCTATTTAACAAATTAAAATAGCAAGATCGCCATGAACGAAGCGTTTGGCGCGGTGCAAGGTCTTTGCCATAAACCTGTCATGGTATAATAAAGGTTTATCCTAAAAACTATAGTCTAAGTGGTACCATCTCTATGCTTCTTGGTGATATCGCTGTCAAGTCTAAGAATTCGGGTAAAAAATGCATTTCAAAATGCTCTAAAGTGCGGTAGACTTATTGTAGAGTAAGAATTAAGGTTCGAGAACACATATTTCAAACCACCCTTCACCCAGATTCCTCCTGTTGTCATCAGGGGTTCAAATCACGTGAACTAAAATATCTTGTTAAGTAAGTCGGGTATAAATTACGTTAGAGGAAGAGCTTAATAAGTATGACGTCAGCGATGGATGATCCCAGCTTCATCATCGATATCAATAAAACTCACGATATCACGATTATTCACTAGGAGGTCGAATATTATATATGTTTGTTAACTATTATGTTATACGCAATTAACTTTTTCCTGTTAATGATGACCTCACATTCGGCTGCCAGTTTTTATTATGTTTATAATATTTTTACATCATAGTTAATTGTAATACTTGAAGTAGTAGGTATCTTATACTACTCGTACCTATCGATTTAATCGTAAGTATAAGGTCAGTATCCCCAAAAATTTTATAGGCGCAGGTTAATCGTAGGCGTTAACGTAAACGTAGTCTATTAGTAGAACTCTATTTCTTTGCTTCTGTAGCTTGTTACGTTTAATGCGGGAGAAGTTTAATAAATAAGTAAGTACCTATACCATACAGGAATAAGATCTTTTTCCTCTATGCCTATACTCAACCATTTTTAATAATTTCAGAGGGCCAGTACTACGTGCCACGAGCTTACTTCACTATCGACACAGAAGGACACGAATCTCTTCCAGTCCCACTTCGGCGCTTGCGCAGATCCTACGCCCAACCTCCTCCCTACAACTTCAACGGGGGCTCTGTTGTTGCAAATTCACAAGCAAACGCCAAAGGAAGTAAGTTAACAATTGATTCTTTTAGGGCTGATTTTTCCAAACTTCAGATAGCCTATCTGCAGAATAAAGTTGATGCTATAGGTAATATCTCTACCTATCAAGTTTTAGAGAAAGACAGCATCAACTTTATTCTTCTAATTAAAATAGTTATGTAGAAATATTATACTAACAGATTGACTAACACTGCGAGAAAGTGAACCATTGTTTTTCTGTCTCTCCAAATCGATATGTAGGTAGGTATACAGTATGAGAAGTATATTTACGTGTACCTAATTAAAGGTTTATATTCCATGCAAATTAATTATTTATTACCTACTACTCGTACCATGAAAATGGCAGTTCAGATAAGGCGTGTAAACAGAATATTAAATTCTTTTTAAAATCTATTATCCAAACTTAACCCATTGGATGGAATACAATAATTTCACGTACAAAAACATTTTTAAGAAATCCGGGTATTCCAATATTGGCGTGCGGTCACTGTCCTTAGATTGAGAAGCTGACTGCATCTCACTGACTCATACATAATCGCGGCGTGACATGATTGATTATACTAACTCTTCACTTTTAACCTACCTAGCAGGAATTAAAGACCTTGGCCATTTCCTCTTAGTGATCACGACTTTCCAATTTGCCATGTTTACGATCATAGGTAAGTACTTTAGTAAACCTACTCGTAGTCGCTCGTATTCACCTATCTTCCTATTAGAAAGATAAACAAATTAGGCACCTAACTCATTTACTCTGGTAGACTGAGAGAGAGCTTTTGGTGTTCGGAAGCTACTAGTAAAGTGAGGCGTTAGGTGTGTGTGTGGCGATTATTTTACACTGCTATATATTAGTATTAGGCACTTTATAGTTTATAGGTAGATATTTCATACCTATGTAAGTAGACTTACCGCGGAAGGCTTTTATGCACGAAAGATACCGTTATAAGCAAACAAAACATGTTCTTTGTTGCTTATTTGAACCAACACTTATGTATGCCTGAAACAATAGGCAATATTGACATGCAGTTAAACTACTCTAACACATAATTTACATAACTGTTTTAGAGAACCATGCGAAGCCCTGTACAAACGTAGAATATAGAGCAAGCTAACAGTAGCTCTGTACGCCGCAGGCACCCATAATTGCATTCACTTAATGTGAGTGTGGCTATAGTTTCTCAACCTAACGGTCACAGGTAAAATGGCCACGGGGCATCGGTCAGACAGACGCAAAAATACTATTAACACTCGGCTACATTCTAAAAAAAATTAGGTAATGAGGTGATCGAGTACTTGACGGTAGGTACCGTTAGTGCTCCAATCACGTCTGTGCCAGTCTGATTGATAAGATGGTCTTTATGCAGTTCTATTGACGCCATTTGAGTCTACGAGTAGTAGCGCATACAAAAATAATATTCTTTGGCAGTTTGGATGTACGTACGACTACGTAGGTATATAGGTAGTATTCGCATAGTCCACACTTACGTAAAATGCGATCAGTCTACGTAAAGTCGATGCTGTCAGCCTATTGCAGTCCACTACTGGACGTAGGCCTCCCCCAGAGTACGCCACATGGCCCGATCTCCCGTTTTTGCCATCCAGTCACTACCAGCCGTCCTTTTAAAGTCATCGGTCCATCTGGCCGGAGGTTACTTAAATAAGTAATCCTGATTATTTTTGTTACTTACCTAAATTATGGGGAGAGCTAACTTTGTTTAGTTTCTCAGAGTAGGACATAAAACTGTCCCACTCTGACTTTTGATAGATACCTATTCAACTAAAGATCTTCTTAGACCTGATTAAGTGTTTCATGACGTCTTTACCTATAAGTATATCACTAGATTTTATTGTTCACCTGAATAAAAGTAAAAGCACAAGGTGGCTATAGGATCTCCCTTGTGATCCTGCAGTTTTGGCTCCCCCACATTTCGGGAGTACAGCCGTGTCTACTAGGTATTACAACCATGCAGAAAAATAATCATAAATTGTATTACTGTTTTCAGCTCCTGGATCAGGCAGTGTAACAGCGAATTCGCAGGCCACCGCTACTGGAGGCGGTTTCAACCCTGGTGGATATAACCCTGATCAGGGACCTAATTACGGACACCCAGGCAATCATGGCCCGCCAAACCAAGGACCGCCAAATCAAGGACTGCCAAATCAAGCACCGCCAAACCAAGGACCACCAAATCAAGGACCGCCAAATCAAGGACAGCCTAATCAAGGACAGCCTAATCAAGGACCGCCAAATCAAGGACCGCCAAATCAAGGCCCACCAAATCAAGGACCGCCAAATCTAGGACCACCAAATCAAGGCCCACCAAATCAAGGACCAGGAAACCAAGGTCCTGGAAACGTAGGTAATGGAAACCAAGGCAACGGAAACCAAGGTCCAAATCATCCGAGCTATCCCGGTCAAGGCTACCCAGGTGGAAACCAAGGAGGAAATCAGGTTGGAGGCGGTTACTCCGAGCAAGTTTATCCAGGACAAGGGACCGTAGGATACCCAAGTCAAGGAGGACATCTAGGTGGTGTCGGAAACCTAGGAACGATATCAAATATAGGCCAAGGCGGATACCCTGCACAAATAGGACATTCAGGTTCCGGAGTAAACTCAGGTCTAGGTGGCCAAAATCAATTCCAAGGTCAGCTTCATCCAGGTGTTGGAGGAAACGTGGGTCAGGGTGGAAACTCAGCATACCCAGGTTCCGGCCCTTCGTATGCACCTACATACCGTGAGTGTTAATTTTATATTAGAAAAATATAAAGAACAATCTGATAGTTAAGATTTCGAAAGTAATTCTTCTAAAGCAGGCGTTCCCAATTTTTTTTTTCATAGACCCCTTTCAAGAGTTAACTGGTTCTGGTGGACCCCCTACAGGCCTACACCACATTCAAATTAATTGTGAAACCCCATTTTTTCACGTCAACGTAGACCCCATCGAGTCTCCGGAATATTATTGTGCTGTGTGAACTGAAATGTCTTCACTTAATTTTAATTTAAATTTGCATGCCATATGTTTATGGCTGTATAGGATGTTTCCTGTTAACTATTTGAAACCTTTTCTGTACCCTATACAAGAGCAAATAAACATATTCTATTCTATTCTCTTGTGGACCACTAGGGGTCCATCTGGACCACTTTGGGAACCACTGTTCTAAATATTGAATTGTATCAGGCGTCACTATTTGGAAGTTCAAATCTCTATTGAGGGATCGCCCGCCACTGGGCCCTATACTCTCCACTGACCCTCGGATCTGCCTACTCATGATCACGAACACAAGACACTACAGTCGCAACGAGAAGCCAGATCCAAGCACCTAGCATGCAACGATAAATACATAGCTGCTAATCCGAAAACCAATTAAAATTTTAATCGACATATGTTTCGCCAACACCCGTGGCATCATCAGGATTAGTTTTCCATGTTAGTTCTATCTACCGAACTAACGTTATTTATTTAGATGTTTGTTGGTCAATCACGCCCCAACATTTCAATGTTTAGGCAAGAGTAAGATAGTTGCAAATGGCACATAAAGCTCCTAAGCCTAACGTCTTTTTGAATTTTCGTAGTCCACATTAATTGACTTGCGTTAAATTTTATTTGCTTACCTATCTCAAAGATAACTTGAAGAAACGACAGATTTATTGGTTGCGTGTAAAGTAGCCTATAACCTACGTCAGATCCAGTCTTGTTCAAAGTTTCAGGATATTAAAGCTTTGAATGATAATGCTGACAGTACCTACCTATTATACTAGTATCTAAGGTACAAATCTATCAGTGCTTTCCATTTGTAAAGAATAAAACTATAAAAAATAAAACTATACCCACTGGCAGGTATACACTTATTAATTACACAGCTCTTTTCCCGAAATGCGGTAACAAGAACTGTAGGATTATAATGGAGATCCTGCAGCCACGTTTATCGTAGCGGAGGCAGATGTTGACAAGTTGCTAGCTTATCGCCCGAGTTCCTTAGTCGATTATATACGACATGCACTGAAGAAGATGCAGCTGATGAATTCCAGCGAACCTCTGCACCGGTCAAATTATTACAGATAATGACACATTATCAAATTATTTATTTTTTATATTGCAGCACCAACCAACACTGGAGCAAGCGCAGCCGCTGGCGCCAACGCTAACAACATTTACAGGTTGGTTAATTAACCCCTTTTTTTAGGGACGCACTTTTGTGTCTTGCAGTACTTAATAACAAATTGTCTATAGGGGATTAGAGTCTGTCTCATCTACCAGTCTTTGTCCTATTGTTTTTGGGTGTAGCACAATACGAGTTCATATTGCATAGGGTTTATTATTAACTAGTGGACGCCCGCGACTCCGTCCGCGTGAACTACAGAAAAAACAAAATGTCGAAATTATCGAAAAGATAAAAACATTTATCGGGATAAAAAGTAGCCTGTGTATGTTAAGTGAGACCTGTCACAATATATTCTTGAAAACTGCATCGAAATCGGTTCAGCCTTTTCTGAGATTAGCGTGCACAAACGCATAGACAAACAGACAAACCGACAAACAGACAATAATTCAAAGAAATCATTGTTTTGGGTACTATTGCGTTGATAAAGGTCTCCTATAATATTTTTTCTCATATATCTTCCATGTACAGACAGCGATCCGTTTCATTTTTATTATATGTATAGATTTTACAGCTGCCTGCCTACGCCAAATCCCCTTGGGTAAATCTAAGTCACAGTTTTATTTTAAAAAATCACCCTGAATAAAATAAATTCAGTGGTATATGCGTAGAAAGAGTATGCCTTTGCTAATTGAACTTTTTTCCGCCTCTTGACCTCATTCAATATTTTTTTTATCTTTATGTATGTCTTGTAGATATGTATGTCTCTCTCTCTCGATTCTATATGTAAATGGCTGAGGCAAATCAAGAGCGATCCAGACTTGGAGTCAGGAGCTATTGCTCGTAAAATAACATTAATGTAATGTAACATTGCCTAAGTTGGTCTAAGACTCCAGGGGGTGGTCATGGCCGCAAAAAGTGACAGCAAAATTTGTTTGTTTATGATTCTTTCCTTTTCATTTTAATGTTCATGTTGCCATTACTAATTGACATTCTTTCTGTGTCCATAGGCCTTGATCGTGAACAACTAATTCTATGGTGGGGGTCCAATCGGGTCCATACTTTTCCACCAGTTGCACACTAGCGCCGCGGGTCCGGAGCCGCCTCGCTTCTAACTGTGCAACTGCCGGAAGACTCTTTATTTATTGTATTTAATTAGCCTAATAAATGTGCCTTATTAATTTGTGTTTGCTTTTTGTGGTGAATTATTAATTCTGCTGTTCTTGGTTGTTTTTGTTCATATCCTGTTTAAGTATGTAGTTTTTATGCACTCCATTGGTACCGTAGTCATTTTTTATTGTCCCTTAGTTTTAATTAAAAATACGCCATAATATCTAGTGCCTGCTTGCGACTTTATCCGCGTGAACCTTAAAGCCTGTATGTTAGGCGCTTTTCCACCAGAGATGTGCTACTTAGCTGTGCTAAGATGTTTGGCTAAGCTTTGAAACTGTGTGACCCTCTTTATCCACAACAATTGTAACATAGGACTTCTCTTGTAAGCTTAATAAATTTCGTTAAAATGCGTAAAATACTAACAAACATCTATTCTTACAAACTTTCTATTGTGCCAGTAGGAAAATTCTAATAGTGGCATTGGGGGATACCTATGTCCAGTAGTGGACTTCCCAGGGCTGAAATGATGATGATGATGACATAGTGGCATAAAAGAATATATCTAAGCTATTTTGAGATACAGACAGTCAGGCCCGCCCATACGGCGAACTGAGCAGTCGTTCCAGGCGCCAAATCCCTAGAGGGCGCCTAAATTGGTATATATTATTAGGAGCAAACACGAGAGGCGCCATAGTTGCATCTCGCTCCATTCTAAAATTTACTTCGAGCCGGCGCTGCAGACAGTTGCCTACAATATGCCTGAAAAAATAAACCATAGCATATTTTTAATAAGTAGTACCTATCAATCTAACTAATGCGTAGTTTCGGAGTGATTGTTGGAATTAATTAATCATGCACTTTAATAAAACTTGAAGTATAAAATTACTGTAATATATTCCGTGGCTATCGTAAGGGAAGACGGGCAGCAGCGTCTCCCATGTTGACTCAATAGTCCGAAAGTCTCCCCTACGGCATGGCAGTAGCCTTATGGCGTGCCCTGAAGGAGGCCTTCGTCCAGCAGTGGACTGCAATAGCTTGATGTATACCTATGTGTATAAAAATTTGTACTACATAAGTAATATTTTTATAGGGTACATTATTTACGTACCGAAGTAAGAATATTTTTACTAACTAAAAAAATCGTTAGAACCCGTTGATGTCTTTTGTTCTGGCCTTTACTATGGTCATAGAGGAATAAGATGTCATAGAATGCTAATATCATACTAACTGTTTCGATGCACCATTACACTTTTCGGTGCCTCACAATTCCAGTCCTTGACACTTAGATTGTATTACTATACGTTACAATACATTAGTAATGTAGCACATTACTTACTATACATCACACTAATAGAATCTAAGTGCAAGGACTGGAATTGCGAGGCACCGAAAAGTCTAATGGTGCATCGAAACTGTTAGTATGACATTAGCACTCTATGTCTACATCTTATTCCTCTATGCTATGGTATCGCTAGAGACATCTTGAACATGTCATGAACTATGTAATTGGTGATAACACTGATAACTACATGTAATAGTATAGCTTCCCTAATATTAATAAATGTGGTGTAGAGGTGGACTAACTTCACTCTTAGCTGAAAAGTAACATTTCGTATAGAAAACGTTAACGTCAGAGTACCTATGTTCGGACTAATGACAACGGATTTATCGCGATATCGAGATATATTTCGCCAGTATTCTGTGGTAACTTTTACCTTAAAGGACCATCGAGTGAGTGGTGATAGCACTTTTTTCTTTTTAACATATAACATTTATTTTTCAACAGTTTATTGTGATACGAGTATATCGGTAATTAAAATTTCACAGCGACCAATGCAAAAGAAATCGACAACAAGGATGGGTTAAAACTTATGCAATCGATATTTTGTGCAGCCATAAGGCCGTCCATAAAATTAAAATACCTCCTTACTTGCAAGATGTCAGCGTTGTCCACAAAAGGGGTCATGCATGGCTTACGTAATTACGTAAGAATTGATTAATGGAGTATTTAAAAATTACCTAAGTACATACTTATTTTTACGACTAGGTACCTTAAAATGCAGGTTCCCATGTTAAAGAGATAAACATTTATTTACAAACAACAAACAGTTAAATAGGTAATGTGGTCCCTTGACTACCATAGGTAAACCTAAAATTTTGTTCTACCTGTCTCTTGCCGTCTTAGCTATTAATGTTACAAATTGAAAGGGACAGACTTGACTGCTATACTTACATCTAAACTCTGATCACGATCGGAAATCAGTTTACCTTCTTGAATCAAAACATGTTGACGAACGGAGTTTCCCAATACGCCTAGCGAGAACCAAGATCAAACGTACTATGGGATTATTTAGAAGCAACAAAAAAGCATTTTTTCTTATTTCATGAGAATATATTGTGAATCACTGTTATACCAAATTGAGATCCACTTATATTAATAACCGGATGGCTCGTGTAAGCGACCTTCTGTTCTGTAGTATACAAAAAATAATCTGCGTATGTTACGTAAATCAACGTTGACTATTTACTTAATGGGAATATTTTTTATACATATGTACGTCTTACTAGATGCAGAATATAGGTACGTTAAAAGAAAAATGGTATGAAGATTAGGCTAAACAAGTTTGCCATCCCTTGCTAAACAAATTGAGTATTTTAGCTTGACAACTCTAACAAAACTACCTATCATTCATCAGTGTTTATTGTAAGTCATAATCCCACCAAAAACATAAATGTAAAAAAGGAGAGCTAAGTTCAATACAAAAATTATGCTTGGTTGTGGGCTTCACCGAAAAAGAATGGAGATCTAAATGAGTGCCAAGTTCTATGCAAAATCCAAATACATATGTATTTATAGAAACAAGTATTAAACTCTATTTCTTTGCTTTATTGGATATATATAACAATTTCTGTTATTTAAAACAAATGTGAGATCTTAAAGTAGGTTAGATTTGACTTAGCCAGTTTTCATTACATCAGTCATTTTATAAAGTTATTCAACATATACAGGATGTAACAAAAAGGGAAAAGCTATATGAACAGCCCACTGCAGAGAACCTATCAACAAAATTTAAGACCCGAAATCACATGTTTATTTTTCCAGATAGTATGGAGAATTTTTAAATATCTCAGATATTTTCATACAAATATCTTAAAGTAGTTTCTGATAAAACTACTTTAAGATCAAATTTTTTTTAATACCGCGTGCCGCCGAAGACACAGCGTCGCGTTGGCCGGTTATTTAACGCGTATTACAATTTTTTTGTATGGGGACACCACTTATTTTATTGACTTAACTTTATTTTTGATGTGATATGTATAGCAAATATAATAATTATAATAATACATATATCGGGAAAGTTTTTTCAAATATCTGCTTGTAACGGTTCCAACGTTACAATTTAAAAAAAATGTACGGTGACCTCCCTTTTTTAACTTTTTTCTATTTTTAGATTTTTTCCTACGCTTACACACAATTACCGAACTGGATTCCAAATTTCATCCTTCTAGGTCATCTGGAAGTAGGTTAGGTTTAGGTACTATATGTCAGTCAGTCAGTGGGGGACTTCCCCCGACCCCTACACTCCAGGCCGATGTCAGTCGGTCTCCACCATTCAGTTATTTGGTCGCTCTATCCCATGGGTAGCGACTTACAAATACCTCGGTGTCACCCTTGACCGTAAGCTTACGTTCAAGGCGCACATTAAGATAGTCTCAGATAGGACGCTAAGAGCAAACTTGGGCTTCGGCACAAGGTCACCCTCTACAAGACGATCATACGCCCGGTACTCATGTACTCGAGCGTCGTCTTTGCCCATTGTCCTAAAGCCACTCTCCGTGGAATGCAGGTGATCCAGAACAAGTTTCTCAGACGGGCCACGGGTAGTCCGTGGTTCGTCCGAAATCTCGATTTCCATCACGATTTAGAGTTGCCCACCATTCGTAAGTTTATGAAGGACGCTTCACGTCGCTTCTTTGATCGTCTCTCCCATCACTCCAACCCGCTGGTTGGGAAAGCCGTTAACTATAAGCCCCGTTATACTCTTTGCGGGGGGCGTCGTCATAGGCGTCCCCGGGATGTACTCACGGAGGAGGACGACGCCATTGCGTATTACGCCACGGCGTATTTGGCCACTTTACCTAATCGATCAGCTAATACAAATAATAAGCGGCGCCCCCGTCGGAGCGGTCGCCGCACCCCTCTCATAGAAGCTCACACACCAGGCAGGAGACTGGCCGAGCAGGCAGCCCTGACCTGACCTTCCATGGCCAACACAATCCCCGCCGTAGTTCTTTCGAGGGTTCTTTAGCGGCGGGTTCTTACTTAAACCCTTAGTAGGTAGTCATAGTAGGACACTGCTGGGACATGATCCCTACCAGTCATCCTATAAAAAGTCATTTAACCCTTTGTTAACTCCCTAATGCGACAATATCCCAGCGCAAGTCGCGGAGTCTTAAAAACTTTCGGTTGTGCGCCTTAAGCGCACGCCACCTAGCTCGGTGAAGATGGCAAAACCCTTCAGGCTACCATCAATTGTCATTTAAAAAAATATATATATTTACGACTTTTTGACCTTCATATCTTTATAACCGTTTGAGCTAGCTTCATGAAATTTGGGCTTCTAGATGCCCTTATGGATATAATTAAACACACGTAGTTTCATGTGTTTACGTTAAATAGGTTTTAAGTTGTAGAAGGGTCAAAAGTGGCACCAAGTGGTTCGTGTGATAATACACTCGGCGCTGGCTAGCCAGTTCCTTTTCCTTTGTCCTTTGCTTGAACTTGGTTTGACACGCTGCCGCGTATCTAGATTAATTAGGTACATTCGGCACATTATCAGCAGCGGTATCTAGCACTTTTTGGGGACAACTAAGAATTAACCCACGACAGCTCGCAGTGCGTACTACGCATTGTAGATCTATTCGGAATACATTTTATTATTTTTACATTTAGTTGTAGACAGTTTTATCTCTGTTCTGCTGTTATATTATTTAAGATCCGTAAATACCTACTTACTTTTTCTTTGCAGAAATGATGTAAAGCAAGAAGCTCCTCAAGACGTTTCTTCTCGTAGAAGTGGCGAAAGTGTTGGATCGTCAGTCAGCGCGAGCTCTGTGGTGGGCGTGGATGGGACAGCTGGCAGCACTTACCTCCGTCGTAGTATTTACATCGGGCCCTAAATCTTGGCTTTTACAAAAATGTTTTTGTGACCCACATAAGTTTTAACCAAAGACCTTGCATTGCGCCTTAGCCTTTTAACCAAATAAGGAAATTTACATGAGTTATGCAGTCTTCTTACACCCTATTATTATTACCCCTTGAATAGTAAAATGTGATTATACCAAAATTAGGGCCCGTTTAGAATATAATGAAGCAAATAATTATTACTGTATATATTTTTTTATTTGATAAACCTACTTAAACTTTACACATTTCTCAGACAAGATAGAGCCTCTTTTCAGCTTTACAATTGTGATACCCGTAATTAAAAACTACTTATTATAAAAGGACTTTCGACTAGTAACTATTTCTTATGAGGAAGATCGAGTCTGTATTGCGGTTTTTGGTATTCGTAGCCGGGATTCGGCTCGGGGAGCGGCGCTGGCGCCGGCGCAGGCTGGGCGATGGGCACGTGAGGAGGCGTCACGATCACTGCATCGTCAGTGAAGCCAACATCACGGCCATTGGCCTGCCTGAAGCCAGGATATTGGAACGCTTGTTGGTGATACTGCTGCGGCTGGAAGTACTGAGGTTGGAATGCTGGTGCTCCATATTGGGAAGGGATGTCATACTGCGGTGCTCCATACTGCGCCGGCAGTTCCATACGACCGAACATGTTTCCAAGGAATGGGAATTTGTTTGTCAGATGTGCCCAAAGGCCAGTGCCCCCGACCTGGTTAGTTCCTTGTCCGTTGCTCCAAAACAGACGCTGTGACGGCTCCTGGATGTAGTTGGGGTTGGCGACCACGGCGTAGGGTTCGTTGGGGCCCACGTTGTAGGCTGCATCCCACGCAACAGCGCTACCTAAACGAAAAATAGTATAATAGCATGTGCAATTTGAAAAATTGATGAATCTTGATGAAATGCAGATTGAAAGCTTTTATGGATTTTGGGATTTTTTATAACCACTAAAAAATAAAAGCCCTAACTGTTGAAAAATGCTCAATATAGCTGAAGTCAACAGGAGCAATAGGTCCCTAGTACCTACCTACTATTATTTAAAACATCATCAACTTTATCCTTCAGATAGGCTATCCATTAGAAAAATCGGATGAACCCGATTGTATAACAATAGCTCTATCATCTACTAAACCTATAGATATATAGATACCTATAGGTATAAAGCTACTAAAGAATCTCAGGAAACTTCTCCGAATCGCAAGGTTATTCCTGTTGTGGTTAACCAAATACGATATTTAGACATTACATTACTTATAAGTAAATATTTTCTGGAAAATTACGGCTTTTTTATTACAGTCCATGCGGCGGCGGACGAAGTCTTGTCATTCTAGCTAGAGCAAATGACCCCAAATTATGCATTAAGCATGCAATAAAGGTTACCTAACTACTAGTAAATCAAAACTAAAATGACTATTTAGAATTTAATCAAAAGTAGAAAAGCTAGGACAGTGCCTAAGGCAGAAAACCTAGCTTTTTACCGATTTTTAACGGTATATCAATTTTCCGATCTGAATATCAATAAATCACTCCATCCAAAATAATTTTCACGCACTGGACACACACGAGCACAACACAAAATGCAACGTACCAACAACACTGCACACGATGAAAGCGAGCGCATTCATATTGATGAGTTGCCGAACTTCGACTGTGACCATTGTTGCCCGTCTTTGCATTTATACCACCACTATTTGTCCCAAAGGAGAGCCTTGAAGTATAACTTATCGTAAGGCGTAATATTGAAAGTGTGAGGTAATGGCTCGCCCATCGACTTGGATGGACAATAGGCGCGACATCTAGGTGACTCGTGCGACTGCCGCCACCCGGTGCATGCACAGGATGGACAAAATTACCCTGAAAACTGTTTTAATTAGGTACCTAAGTATAAGTAATTTTAACTATGCTAAACGGGTCTACTCGCTACGTGTGTCTACTGTTCTGGCTATCTATTTTGGGAACACAGCAGTGTGTGTACCTCTATGTATGTATTTTTAAAGTACCTATCAAAAAGCTAAAAAGTAGGTAAATATCTCTAGTAATCCTAGTTGTTTTCCGTAACTTTGTGAAAAACTATATTTGGAGTAAAAAGATCCAATGGCTTGGTTACCCCAAGTATGTTTATTCCTTTATCTACTACGTACTTTAATAGGTAGGTGTCTAATACCAGTAACAAGCTCTCTATCGGAACTTTTTCAGACATTTATATAAATGTTTATGTAATTTATATTTAGGACTTTTGCAATCTAGTTTACATATCTGTACGAGGTAAGCAAGCCTTTGTAAATTATGATTATCAGTTACCTACTATTGGATTTTGAAAATCATGTAGCTAGGGTATGTACGTAGCAAATTAAGTGTTACTGTGTTAAGGGTTAGAGAAATTCTAGACTTTAGGTATTATGTTTACATACTATTAGGATTGATCTATTAGGTCATTCACTTAGCGTAATTCATGTTTTTGCAACACAAAACGAAACATCCTGTAGTTGATAAATTTTGGTGAAAAATGCATTGTACGCGTGGCGTGTGTGTTTGCCCAACATTATCGGCATTATTCATAAGATAACAAGTATTTGTCTTCGCGACTTGTCACGGTATTGTCGTAAAAGGGGCTTCTGTTTTTTCGAAGCTTTACGCAATATACCGAGTTAAAACAATCTTGTAGAGTTGGTATCATGTAGATAATACCTAGGTTAGGCATGGAGTGTTTACTATTAGACAAGCTAATTCTTAGAGCTTGTGTTGTGACTCAGAATTGATTCGGTTTTCCTCATTTACATGTAAGTTTCAATGTCTAGTACTTAAAATAAGTTACTTTCTTTTCCTAGTGTAAATAAGAGAAGTAGGTAGCTAACTAATTTACATCTGTTCCCGCTATACTAAACGTGGCTGTGGGAACTTCTTCATGATCCTGCATTTGTGTATTTACGTAAAAGGATAATGGTAGATAGGTACCCAAAGTAGAGAGGAAATAAAATAAGTAAAGGTTTAAAATAGATTCTTGATAGATCATAATACAATACTATCTATAAGTATTCCTACTTCACAAATAAACCTATTGCAGTCCACTGCTGGACGTAGGCCCCTCCTAGGGTAGGTACACCACAATGCTACTTCCTTTGCTTATATGATAGACAACACGCTGCTGGGTAGGCGGTTTAATTTTCCGTCTATCAATGGGAGGCGCTGCTGCCCACCTCTTTGCGCCACGGGCAGACATGGGGTGGTGCTATTCTTCTCTGCTGACACCACACTGCCGCAGTAACTATGTTAATTATACCCATCCCTATACTTATGATCTTAGATTAATGATTGGTCTTCGCTCCGCTCTGCATCATTATTCTAAGCTTATGATCATATAATTTTCCTAGCTACGAAGATTGTGCCTAACTAGTCGTTATATAAAAATTAATCTTTTCTCATGTCGTGCAGCATCTATTTCGTTATCTTATCAGAAATCTGACCAGCTTATGTATTGATTAGCAATAGGGAAAGCGGACAAGCAATGGGTCACGCGAGTCACAGCAGCCTGTCTTTAGCGACATAGATTAAATGCTTCTGTTTTTGTAGAACGAAAATTAATTAGGTTTTGCCGCAGTGTACATGCAATATCGATGCATCTCCAATAAATAAATATTGGGAAATAACTGCTCAAATATTTCTAAATTCGATATGTAAAGCCTAGGCCAATAAAACTAAGTAAATATCGAATTTAGATATCTGCAAAGTCTGTTGGACGTATATATTGGGGTTTCTTTTTTGTGGAGGCCCGGAACTGTAGCCCCTACACTACTAACACACCATTTAACTCGAGAACGGCTGTACCGATTTGAATATTTATGAAAGTAGTGCAATAAATATAGAAGTAGTTAACCAACCACACCTAATCATTTTCTACCTTATTAATTCATAATTCTTAATTGTGTACACAGAAAAAACACAAGATAAAATATTTAAAAAAAGATAATGTACAAAGGCGAGCTTACCTATCTCTAACAGAGTTCTTCCAGCCAACGTCTAGCTATATACTAAACGATTTCGCAGTAGATACCTATCTACTTAGTTTCACCACGGTTCTATTCTTCAGGAAGCTATTTTTATTAACATTAGTTCCACAACTGTTTACTGCGTGCGTCTCATTACTAAATATAAGGTAAATAAAAAATAAATTAAAAGGATTCAAGTCTCTATTTAAGATTTGATGGCAGTTATACTTTTGGCACGACACGATGACGGCGCGGCGGAGCGGCTACGCGACTCTACTAATATTTGCTTGATTTGTTCCGTGTTGCATGATTGCGTCTACGTCTTCTTATAACCGCTAGCCTAAGCAGTCATCCAAAGAATATACTTACTCTCTAACGCAGTCATCAATGATTAGTACTTGTAGTAATAGTTGCCTATGCATTCTATGCTCATAATTATGTCACTGTTCGACAAACTCTTTTTTGCCAAACTGTACCAAGTTTACCGGATTGGCGAATTATTTTCTTTCCATTCCTTTCTATTTCTGTTAGACACTGCCAGCCTCATATAAGTAGATAATTTATCACAAATATGTAGGTACCTTACCTACTGCCCATGGGTGTGCGCGGCTTTTCTACAGAGAGTAAATGAGATCTAAAATGAACCACCATTTTGTAATGATTGTGTAAAATAGCCGAGCGAGAGACACAGAGAGAAGAACACTGTGTCGACCATAGATTTTTGTCGACCCACACTTAGTGGTTGTAGCTATGCCTGTGAAGATTTTCTACTCCCACTGAAATTCCAAAAAAACATTAATATTTAGGTACGCACCTACCTACATAGATAGATAGGATAATCTTGAAGGTTAGGTTAGGTTAGGAAGTATTATTTGCTTGATATATGATATGGAGCGACCCTGACCGGTTTGCCCATCCTTTGTTGGTGGAACGTGTAAAAGGGGCGATGAATTTTCTTATTCATACGCTGCGCCTTCAGTCAATAAACTGATTCCTTATCATATTTTGTTTTTATTTGGGTAAATACCTGACCTGCTAGCAAGTGCAGTAGTGTTTGTCAATAAACATCATGTTACTGCAGGAACTTCGAAACAATTCCTCCATCTCTATGTACCTATTACTGGTAATTCTCACTTGAATGTTTTATTCTTAGGAACAATGTATAATGTCTTATAAGTATCAGAGTGCATCATCACAATTCACAATAATCAACAGTTCTTAATCCTAATAATAATTAGAACTTTAATGAAGAATTCTACAAAAATGATCATCCATATGCCCATATCCATGCCCAGTAAACTTCTCCGACCTAATGAATAATTTATTTTAGCTCAGCAGCCGTGAACTTCTTTGGGCGTTCAAACAATAGATGAGAATACTTCCTTCTAAGGCGATGTGTACACGGTGGATTAGACACGTCAACTCGATAGACCAAATTAGGCCTGTCATACTTAGCAGAGGTTCCAAATTATTTCGTCTATAGCCTATTTTAAAATCAGTTATCTTGTAGCGACCCCGTTTTTCACCTTAAATATCTCAATAACATATTCCGTCTCGCAAATATTTTGAGCCTCTTACCTACCCTCTAGGCCTCCAGCGCCCAAAAGGGGACGTTTTCACCAACTTTGGGAAAGACTGCTCTACACTCCTAGCTTGCTTGCCGCGCCATAGTTCCTGGGTTCGAATGACGCTAGGTGGCAATCATTGATATCATAATCTTGGATGTTTATAGGTATAAATTTAACTTATGTTATTTTATATACCTGTTTGTACCCGGAGATGTGCATTGTAAGGTTCGTGAAAAAATCGGCAAATTGGCATAGAGCAAAATTTTCCTTGACCAGGAGATAAAAATATGTAGGACAATACCTACATAACCTTAGTAATTAATTCAAATGCATCTAAGGATATATAAGGCCACATGAGATAAGGTGGTTGGTGATTCAGTGATTATATCATCATCAGATGTATGAGATTGTCTAACAGATTTATGGCCAATGTTTAATCCTACTAGTAGACGTTTAATGAACATCATTTTGTTGTCCAGTCTCGCAGTAACAATGAAATAAATCACGTATAAAATACAGCATAAACTTGGATAACAATTTTTAGTACTAGGTACCTGCTTAGATATATTATTATTTAGTTAAGTACGAGTAGATACAATATGTATGTACCTATCTGTAGCATAACAATCAATAACAATGGATAAATCTATTTTCTATCTATCAAAGACAAAGCTATGTAGGTATTATGGATACTTATATTGGATAGAGGGAACGGCCATCGATATAAAAGGTAAAGTAGTAATATACAGGATGTTTTTTTGTGGCCACCATTAACGAAGGGTACGTACTCTATACATCAAATAAAGTAAGTTTATGCCAAAAAAAAAATGCTGGAAAATACTTTTTTTTTTTTAATTACTTGATCGGGCGAAATTTATAGTGTCTAGTGTTTATGTTAGTTTCTTTATAGACAGATAATAATTATTTCTCGTGGAAAAATCTTGCTACGCGCGTCTATGTGCATTTATGTAGCAAAACGCAGTCTATTTACTCAACTTTGGACCCTAATATTTTGGAAACCAGACACTTCCCAGGTATGCTTCCATGGAGAAAAATGATCGTGATGATGAGGAGATTTCGTAGTTTTCGGGAACGTTGACGAACAAAAATCATCCTGTATAAGTTTAGGGAAACGGCTCTAACATCACATAATGGAAGGGAAATCCTATATTGTAATACGTCCTAACCTAGTAGGAGTTGCAATAAATAATTTGTTACAGAAATTATGGAAATAACTTTCGTTTAATTTAAACCATAAGTACATCTTATACTTAAAATACTGTTACACAGTTTTTTTCAGAGAATTCATTACTTATTAAGTTATGATTATTTAAGAATATGTATAGAAAATGCTAACTAGTACAAAAATTATCACAAATAAAATACGTAAAATATTACTAAATAAGTTAACATGAAATAAGTCTTAATTTTTCGAACTTACGAACCAGTCGTTTATCTATCAATTAGTTAATAATAACGATGCCAATTATCTTCTTCCATAACCTGCAAGAAAAAAAACAAAATAGTATAAGTACCTATACGAACGCAGAATCGCAACTAGATTTACCTGTTTTATTGCCACGGTTTAATTTCATTGTATTTTTTAAATACCATAATAATGATTTGAAATATATAGATATTTAACTAAACCTGTCTTAAATTTTTTTTCACAAATTTTGATAACTCACTATAGTTATGTTTTAACTATCAATGTTTAGGTTCATAGGTTGTGCTAGATGGATGTTTGTTACTATTTCACACAAAAACTTTTGGACGGATTTTGATGAAATAAATAAAGATTCGGATTAAAAACATAGACATGTGGCAGCGTGTCTGTAGCAAAGATCTTGCCTCGTGCCTTAGGTATGGGTCTGAGTGCTCTGACTCAAGTTCAACATAAGTATCCAATAGTATTTTACGGGTTTTCATTAATTTACATAATAAGTACCCAATGTGTTTTCTCACCTGTTTTGACAGCAGCTCCGGAGCTGGCATGTGCATAGGAGCCAGAAAACGCACCAGCGCCAGCTCCACCGATAGCACCAGCAACACTCTTCGCCGCTGCACTCGTCGCACCAAGGGCTCCAGATAGCCCATCTAGAAGTCCGGTCTTGGACAATCCGAAACTTGCACTGCCTCCAAAACCAAGTCCGTGAGGACCACTGTTTCCTTCAGTGCAACTACCGTTGCACCCTTCTTGAGCGCGTACTTTACCATTATCGTCGTTGTGGTGGTAATTGGCGCTGTTATAAGCACCTGCACTAGCCCCGGCTACAGCACTTGCTCCAGCGGCGGCTTGTGACCCACTTAAAGCGTTACCATAATGAGAGCCATCGTGTCCGGCATTATCTTGGTTGCCATATGGTTTGATGGAGGCACCTAGATTAGCTCCATTTCCGGCTTTACCTCCATCATAGGGTTTCAAGTATCCTGGTGGTCCTCCAAATCCACCAGTATAAGCAATAGCATTCGCACTTGCGGTAGCTGAAGCAGTTGATCCAACTTTAGTGTTCTCATGACCGATTGGGGCTTGACCACACTTTCCTGATGAGCAGCCGTTACCTGGAGTTGTAATCGCGGAATTACCGTGAAGATTGTCGGATGCACTATGGCCAAGTTGCGCGGATGGATGACTACCTGATGGTTTCACTTCTGGGATAGCGCCTGAAATTGATGTCCCAGGAGTACCACTTTGACCGTACTGAGATGGGGCAGAAGGCACTTGTTGTGATCCACAATTTCCAGATGTACATCCGTAGCTGCCAGCCGGTTTGGAATCTACATTGGCAGTTGTTGCATGTGCTCCAGCTACATTATGACCGTATTGTGAAGACTGTTGGTCTTTGGATGCTCCACAAATTCCAGAACTACAAGAAGTTGGGTAAGGCTCTGAAACCGCCCCTGTAATTGTAGGCGTACCGGCTGCACCACTTTGGTCATAATGGGAAGGATAAGAATTTGGTTGAGAGCCACAATTTCCTGAAGAACATCCATAACTTGCTACGGGTTTCGAGGCATCATTGAAACCTGATGTATTTGGTACAATATTATCACCTGCATGAGGGGCTTGAGGAACTAATTGGGCTGATGAAGATCCACAGTTTCCCAATGCACAGCCGTAGCTAGCGATGGGCTTAGATGCAATATTGCTGGTATCATGACTACCTTGATTGTATTGGGGTGCAGATTGGCTTGATGAGGGCCCACAATTTCCTGATGTACAACCGTAGTTTCCGGTTGGTTTCGAAGGAATAGGACTGCCAACGGGTTCCGCGCCATCGTTATGTCCACCTTGATTGTATTGAGGAGTATATTGACCTGGTGAAGATCCACAATTACCCGTAGTACAAGAAACTGGATTATAACCTCCTGATCCACCTGAGACTGCTTGAGCATTTGCCCCTGAAATTGCATTGATTCCATAATGTTGTTTAGATGAATCACAATTGCCAGATGCACAACTTCCTTGAGTGTTGGCTAAAGGAGCTGTATGTACCGGTTTATAGCCTGAAAGTGCAGGCACGTTAACTTCATTTGGCTTTAACACTCCAGCAGGTCCACCGAATCCCCCTGTATAAGCAGGTAGATCTTTACTAGGTTTAGAGGGAGCAGGGTTATGATTGCCCAAACTTCCTGAAGGACCACCAAAACCACCTGTATATGGTTTATTTTCATTAGGTTTAGGGTGTACAGGGCTGTGACCACCAATATTTCCTGAAGATCCACCAAATCCGCCGGTATAGGCGGGAGAATTTTCATTAGGTTTAGAATTCACAGTATTATGACTTCCTATAATGCCTGCGGGCCCACCAAAGCCACCAGTATAAGGTGTATTTGCGCTAGGTTTAGGGATCAAAGAGCCATGTGGATAATTGCTCCCTGGTGTTCCAGCCACTAAAGTTGGTGTATATGAGGGTGATTGGTTATAACTAGGGTATTTAGCGGGCAAGCTACCACAGTTTGAAGAACCACAACCACCTTTTGTTGGGGCTTCAGCATATTGATAACCAGGAACATTAGATCCGCTTATTGAAATAGCTCCGGTTTGATCAGGAATATTATAAGATGGAACATAGCTATTGCTAGGTTTATCGTTTCTAGACGGAGCACAATTAGGAGTGGTACAACCTGATTGAGGTTTAACATAATCTGAAGAATGGCTAGTTGATGGAGAATAGCTATTTGTTGGGTAAGCATTGCTTAATGGTTTATCGCTGCAATTTCCAGTGGCGCATCCAGGTTGTTTCTTATCGTTAGGAGCATCCGTATTATAAATTGGTACATTGTAACTGGATGGTAAATTTGAATAATTAGGAGAGTTGCAGTTTCCAGAAGAACATGGAACTCCTTCTTTGGGTGCAGTTAAATGTTTTGATGGTACGTCACCATTGTAAGATGACGTTTGAAGAGGTACGAATGGAAGTTGGTTATTGTCTGTATCACAACTGTCTCCTCTGGAACAACCAGGTTTCAAGTTACCGTCGTTTGAGGAGAGTTTATCTTTAGAATTATGTTGGTAACCACTTTGAGATTTCGAAGCTCCACCAGCTATATTTACATGAATATCATTCGAATCATACTTATTTTCACTAGTTTCGGAATTTGCACCATTTGGTCCACATGAACCTGAGCTGCAATCATTTTTGGATGCATTATTATCTAGAGCAGGTACTTCGCCATTAGAAGGTAAGCATTGGCCTCCTGGGCATTTGTTGTCGCTGACAGGTAAACTGCAGGAAGATCCTTCACATCCTGTCGGTTTTCCAGAACAATCGGGGCTAGCACATGGCGTGTGGCCACCAGATGAGAAAGCTCCGGATCCAGCTGCTGCGTTGGCACCGTTTTGTGCGTGTAGTCCATTAGAACCTCCAGAGTAACCGTTTCCAGGTGCGTTATGGCAATCACCGGATGGGCATCCTCCAGATGCAGCGGCACCTGAACCACTGAAGCTAAATGAACTGGAGCTAGAACTGGCACTTGAAGATGCAAAACTGGATGCGGAGGATTTGCTAAAACTTCCAGAATATCCAGAGCCAGCGCCTAGAGGAATACCACCAGCTCCAAAGGCACCAGCTATTGCACCGGCGTCAGCTAAAACAAAAATATAAATCTTTTGAGTAAAGCTACCCATTTTTTAATACATCTGGCCTTCCAAGGGTATAAAGGGTCTCCTAGTGGTAAGGAGTTATAAAGTAATCTAAGTAATATATTGCGTTTCTAAATTACGTAGGTACGTGTAGTACTAATTTGAAAACCTACAAATAAAGAAAATAACACCAAATAAATAAAAAATTATCACAGACAACTTAACAATATTTTTTTTTTTTAAACGAAAAACCGACTTCCTCCCAAAACTTGAGCTTACTAAAGTAAAATTTTACTAAAGGGCAAATACATATTGCGTTAAGCCGTGTACGAAGTTTAGAAGGCATAATGTTGTCAGATTTATATGCCAGCAAATTATTAAATAGGCCACATAACAAAAGAGATAAATGACTAGGCTTCGAAACTTTAAGCAACATATAATTACACTCCTTCTTCCTGCCCTATTCCCAATCATTTGGGATCGGTGCAATATGTAGGTACTATTCTTTCATTCATCCCTATTATCGGTCATCTCGTTATTCTCATGTCTGCCTCTTCCTCTATAACCATCTTACTTTGGACACGGCTTAACGCAACATATAATTTCACGACTTAACACAATTATCTTCATCTTCATAAGCCTATTGCAGTCCACTACTGGACGTAGGCCTCCCCCTGCCATAGGGGGATTTTGTTACTAAAAAGTTCCACTATCTGTTTTTCGGCGGCTCCATCATCAGACCCTCGTTTCCTTTATATTATGTGTAGCTGACCAAAATTCTCTATAACAATCTTAAAACGGCCTACTCGTGCGTATTATATTTGAGGATATCCCTAGATTCCTTAGAGATTCCATCATCAGATGTTATGTTTTTAACCCCCGACGCAAAAACGACGGGATGTTATAAGTTTGACGTGTCTCTTTCGCTCGTCTCTCGTCGCTTTTTACCTTCAAAAATACTTACCTAAATCAAATGATTCCTACCTAATCACAACATTCGTATAAAAAAAATCACCTATCTAAACAAAATTATATTTATAATTACTGATATAATGTTTTAAAGTAAGTAGGTATTCAGAATTAAAGTGAAGTAAGCTATTACAATTATATTTCTATAACAATGGGATTGACGACTTCTTAATGTGTGCTTCTAACGTTAGGCTAATAAATTAGAGCGGTACCCCGACGCGACAAAATTTAATCAAAAATTTCATACGTACGGTCAACAGCAGGCCAAGATAACCATTTGCAGTTCAAAATTAGTAGTTATGCCTCCGACATAAAGGTGGCACAAGGTCCCGAGTAGATAGTCTGCCATGCTTTAGTTGGTAGGTACTTACGTAGTGTTAAAAGTTATTTTTTGCTTTTTATAGGGTTTAGCTTTTTTAAACCTTTTGTCATAATAATTGCGTACTTTTTTTGGGTCGGGGGTTTTTTAAAATTTTTAATTAAATTTTTTATTTCATGCTTTTTGAAGAAGCTCCTTATATAGGTATATGTAGGTGATCAAAACGCTCAGTAAAAGTATAAAAACAGACTACATGTGCCTACAATATTTGAGGATTGCCCTCGATTTCTCTAAGATCCCGTCATCAGATCCTGATGTGGTGAATATGGGACCAACTTGGTTACCAAGCATACCAATGGTTGGACCAAGCATACCATGACAAACTATTCAAAAAAAAATTAAATCGTTTCATAAATGACGGAGTTCTGAGGTAACACACATTAAAAAAAACATACAGACGAATTGATAACCTCTCTTTTTTGAAGTCGGTTAAAAATTAAGCACAGTTTTGTTTTTTATAGCAGTTCCCACGAAAAGGAGAAACCATTGAATATTAGCAAATAATTGTCTTTGATATTAGGTATACATTGAAATTAATGAAGTGGTAGATAACGTAAGTAGTAGCTAGGGAATTACCTACTAATTATATAGGGGTAGACTGAGAAACCGAGCGCCACTTGTACTAACCTCTCAGTCTGGTTATTGATGGACTACCTAAGTACTTGTAGATATTTATATATAATGCGTATGATTTAGCTGCATAAAATACAAGTGTACCTAGTAATGTGGTAAAGATATGTATCTATTAAATCGACCGAGCTCCAAAATCAGAGTTGATTTCATTCCTAAATCTATAACTATCCTTACGTAGAAAAATTCTCAGAAGCATAAATCAAAGTGTCCCTTGTATGGAGAGTGTTAGCATTTGACATTTGAACCTTTCATGGTTACGGGTGCAGTGCCAACCAATTATAGAACCTCTTTTAAAAGTAATGAACATGTAGCGGAGCCATCTATCGGATGCAGGAGAGAACCACAATCGAATGCGAAATCCTAGAACGCGATATCGAAGTTTCTCACAATGATTGGAATATATACATGGGCCAAACAACGACTAGTGGCACGGTGGGGCCGGAAGCGCTTCCCTTTTCACCACCCCCACATTGGTCACCCCTGTGAACTGGACATACACAGTCTTCAGTCTTCAGGAACTTCACCACCATCGCAGCATTCCGCAACAAGGTATCATCACAGCAGTATCACCTCTCCTCTCCTGCCACGACAGCAGCAGCAGCACGCCAGCAGCCAGCAGATTTATAAGAAGCCGCCATGACAGCTTCCTGGACCTGTTAGCAACGCACGCACGCAACGGCATCACGGCACGACAATGTTCCCAGTCCACGCGCAAACCAGAACATATCAGCCGCATCACGTTCCCAGTCGCCTCAAAGACTAGAACGCATCGCCTGCAACACGTTCCCAGTCGACCACCGACCAGAACGCATCTCGCCTGCACGCTCGTCGCAACACTTTCCGGCCGACTCACTGACCCGAATGCATACTTATGAGAGTACACGCTGGGTGCTGCCGAAGACATATCGACCTCCGGTCTGGAAGGGGAGTGATGTAGCGGAGCCATCTATCGGATGCAGGAGAGAATCACAATCGAATGCGAAATCCTAGAACGCGATATCGAAGTTTCTCACTATGATTGGAATACATACATAGGCCAAACAACGACTAGTGGCCCGGTGGGGCCGGAAGCGCTTCCCTTTTCACCACCCTCACAAACAATGCATTATCGGCTTATGTTTTATTAGATACAAGCCGGACTTCTTCAATATTAAGTCAAGTAAATAGCTCAAGATTTTATTTAAACTTGTATCAGGTTTTAACTATAAAAGTAAACATCAGCGCAATTAATTTAAATTCAAAGAGCGTAACCAGGTTCATAACATACGTGACCGTAATTAAATTTAATACACTTAGGTAATGAACTTTAAAAGAAACCTACATCATAATGATAGCTATATTGTTGGTAAAAATCTACAGAAAAATAATAGGTACTTACGAATGTGTGACAGATGGGTACTTTTATCAGGTAAAGTCAAATGTCCTTGCCATAACAGAAGATGACAGAGTTGGCGGTATATTTCCTGTTTAGGTACCTACTCTATCCTAATTATAACTAAGTCTATGATCCTAATATCATGAGGAACGACTTATAAAATAAAATCACCAGAAAAATAGGAAAGAAACCTACCTTTAGCTACTGCTCCGGCGCCAGTTTTCACACCATATCCGTACGGGGTGGAAGTCACTACACATACGAAAGCTAACACTAAAGCGCAGCTAAGCTCCTTCATGGTGAAGCCTTACAAAAACAATGTTGTTATTACGTTCGCACCGGCCTTTATAAACCGAATCACAAATAGCTCTATAGTTTGTAATACAGCAAAAAACCTGTCGGAGTTTACCGCGAATATGATCGCGTAGGTAGCTTGTTGTTTCCCGCACTTATTATACGGTGCTCCGGCGCATGGTAATGTGCTGATGTTACATACCTACATTACACTCAAAAATTTATTGCTTACGACTGGACCCATCCTTGAGATCGGGGAAACACGCCAAGTCTGGCACCTCCGGGACGGTATCGGTTCTATTGCGGTTGCTATGTGACAGAGATACAAATCGTATATTATATACTTATTTACGTTTAATTTGAATATTATTGCTAAGTGTAAGCTTATCTGGACATTTTTTATAGGTAGGCTATGATACTTATCATAACCTGTTTGGACATCACTCTTAGTTTTTTTTTTTATGGACGAGGGCGTGGAACTCTTTGACAGTGTCACAATAATTTGTGGGTGTTAAAGTCAAGAGTGAGCAGAACCTATAACTCTAGGTACCCAAATGTACGTATTTAAAATACATACAAATAGGTTTGAAAACGAAGTGATTTCGAACCTCAAATTTTGTGGAAAGGTTTTTATAGCGGGTATTAATCATCTTCTAGTTATATTATATACTAGTGAACGCCCGCGACTCCGTCCGCGTGGACTACAGAAAAAACAAAATGTCGAAATTATCCGGGATAAAAACATGTTCCCGGGATAAAAAGTAGCCTATATGTTAAGTGGGACCTGTCGCAATATATTCCTGAAAACTGCATCGAAATCGGTTTAGCCGTTTCTGAGATTAGCGTGCACCTACTCTCCTACTTTAATGTACATCCCGCATCGATGTTTGTGCACGCTAATCTTGAACCGATTTCGATGCAGTTTTCAGGAATATATTGTGACAGGTCCCACTTAATATACCTATAGGCTACTCTTTAACCCGGATAAGTCTGCAGTCCACGCGGACAGAGTCGCAGGCGTCCACTAGTCGCTTAATGTACCTACTCTTTTGTTACACCGTGTAAATGCAGTTAATGCATGAAGCCCACTTGCACTAATGTCAACTAAGTGGTATAGTAGGCACCTATTCTAAACGACCACATAGGTAGATAGGATAGGCCCATGACATGATAATTATATTCTTGACTTCTATCTCGAATCGAATTATAAAGCACAATCATATCAATATAAAATCTCAGTGTAGGTACCTATGTAAATTAATAAGCTACATCAATATAAAGTCAGTCACGTGAATAAATAATTCATAGAAATATTATCATCATCAATCGCAATGAGCGTGTGTTCGTATAGATAGTTCACACACAAGTTGGTATAATCTGAGAACATCAAAGTTTAAGTTCACTATAAACTTTATGGTTCAGCCTTAATTTATGGAAGTAATTTTTATACAGAAAAAATAAACGTTCCTGGAACAGGCAGGATAGGATGTATTCTTTGTCTCTATCCGTCAATCTACAAAGTAACCCTGCTAGATATCAGAAAAATGTAAGAATGTTCATCACGATACTAAATTATACATTTAATTAAGTAATTATCTACCTTTATGTAAAATGTCATGGCATCGATAAATTCATCTAAATATGCCCTTAGGGCGTGACATCTAGAAGTCTTGTGTCGTGACACCGCAACCGTGCTGCCGCCGGCCGCATCCGGGTGACGAGTCTGCGCCTGCGCCGCCGCCGCCATACTTACCAACTTGCATGTCATACACACACATGCCATTCTATATTTGATGCACTAACTAAGTCATAACTAGACTTAAACGGCAACATAAAATACCATACAGTTGTTTATGGCTACTCCACCTGCCAGATTGGAAAATATATGATTTCTGTTGAAACAATGAAATCAGAATACAGTATTATGTACAGTATGTACTGCACCTTGTCGTATATAGGTAAACGGAGTTTGATTGTTCAACATTAGCTTAGAGGTCAAGGTCTTCTACTTCATCTCCAGAGGCTCGATCGTAAACATCCATATTTTATTTACTTATTTTACTAATAAATTGGTATTATGTTTTACTCAACGTATTTTGGTATTATTATGCCAGAAAATTATACACGTTATTTCATTCAGATTTCATGATTGATATTGGCTGGGCTATAGAAGCTTACCTGACCAATTTTCAAAATTCACAAAAACAATCTAAAGCGAATAAAATTTACCTTTAATATGTATGTCGGAGTGTCCACTAGATATGTATATCTCATACAGAGATACCTATAATACGACTAAATATAGACAGCTATTTAATTAAGTTGTAGGTATTTACATGCTAATAAGGCTACGAAGTGTCATGTGTTTTTTCTACAAATAATTAAAATATAAAAAGATAGGTACTAATGTCAATTCGATTACACAATTTAATTTAAAAAACATATTGATCGCAGCAATTCCAACGAATTTTGATTTGACAGGAAAATATCTTGTCTTCTACATTGATTTCGAGGTATTCAATAAGGACATAGAACTACAATCTGATCTAACGTCATTTTAGGCTTGAATACTAGAAAGGCCTATGAGAATTGTATTGCATTAGTAATGTTGACTAACTATTTAAACATACAGGATGTTTTATAATCGTACCTATAAAACAGTATTTCGTGTTTTATTTGTAGACACTAAATTATGAAACGAGCATCTTTGCGATAAAAACAACATACTCTGTGTTATTATTAGGTGTAAAGATGTTAAAAAACTACGTATTTACCAATTTTGACGGATATTCCATACATTTTGCTGTAAAAGGTCATATTTAAATTGTGTTTAACTTTAGGCGTGGTTTCATAATAACACCCAAATAATTTGCATTTGTCGTGAAGTGAGAGGCGTAATCAATATTTGTTTGCAAACGAATCTAATGCCAACTCTACTTACTTACTTACTCTACCTACGAGTACCTATTGTTTGTTAGCATTTATGAATCCGCACTAAATAATATTATAACAGTTGTTATTCAAGAGGAAAGCGGCTCTATTGAAAATCGCTTAAGATACCCTATTTATTAGGTAGGAGTAGGTAAGTACCTACTATGTAATTGGTCGTATTTATTCACTCTGTATAAGCATGACGTCATTGTACTACCTAAAATCACTAAGCGTGTCAGGTACACCCATATACAGACCTTTCGACGATAAGGTCCGGAACTGTGAGAATTCAAAATACAATAAAGTAAGTACGGACTAATTAAAACTTTAGTGAGGGTGGGATTTTGGGTAAACATCATGCGTCAGGCCAACACAAATCCAAGTTATTTTCCACTTGAACTCTCCAAGGTTCTTTGTGTCATTCATAGTAAATTTTATGAAAAAGGCAAACAGAAAAGAAAAAAGAGTGCATTCAGTAAAACCCTTGTATTTCAAAAATACGCTCATCCTTTGTAATAAGACACAACCCGACTCCATCCATTCATTATGTGCCAAGTAACCTACCAAACTAAATTTTAAAACATACAAATTATTTACATTCTAAGTCATCTACAATAGTTAAAACAAATAGCTACGTGCTTATGGTCCTTTGGCAAGAGGGTCCGATTTATATGAACTCTTCGGGGTCGCGTGGGGCGTCCAGATCGCGGTAGTGAATGACCGGGCGGAACTCAGCACCGCCGCCCCTACAACCAAAGCCTCAATAAGTAATTATTAAAACACACAAAAACGCCACGAAACATACCTAATTTAATATAGGGTTTAGCGTCCCGGTATACCTATATCAACTATAACTAGTTGGTTATCTGTTCAAAAGCCACGCTACAGTTTTACTAGAAAATCAGGACGAAAGCATAAAATTTCGCGGCTGTTAGGGCCAAAATTGCATTATTATCTAAGCACTCGGTACACAATAAAAAATATAACTTATATTAGCTTAAAAACGTAATTTGCTAGTAACACTAGCGGGCATAAGAAAGGAATAGAAGAAAAAAGTGTAGTGTTATATTTTCTGACAGTTTATTCAAAGTTCTGAATACATTAAATTCTACTTTTTTATAGAATGAAATACAATATTTGAACACAGAAGTAAAATATAAGAAGTGTATTAAATACATACAATATTATTTTATTTTATTAAAAAGGAAACAATAAATGTGTTCGTAAGAACAAATACTGACAGGTAAATTCGATTTTCATTCCTAATATTTATTTAGTGACATGTCATAATACGCCAAGTGTTAAATCGGCAAGACGGCTTTAGTAGAGTATTCAATCATAACAGTATACTCAGTACTTCTATGTAATGGTTAGAAAATATACCGATTCTTAGGATATGTAAAACAAGGTAGAAAGAAACTCCTTACTTAGAGAGTAAGTCAAGAATACAAACTATTTTATCAAAATAAATAACATGATTATCTAAATTTTTCTCATAAAGTGTAATCTCAGTTACTAATAAATGTATTTACCGCATCATTTACACGTAAATAATTTTAATAATATTAACAGCATAATTTTGCTTACATATACCTAGACATAATAGGGTTTAAAATGGTCATATTTAAACAGAATAATGTTTTATGGTATAATTACATTTTGCCATATCCAGTGATTGTGGAAGTTATTTTATAAAAGATGTACATCATAAATCATAGTGTATTACTAGTAATGGAATAAACCATTATACTTTAACAGCTCTGTAATGAAATGACGGAATGCTTGAAAGTGTATGATTAGTATAAAAATAAAATTCGCCATGGAAGTACATTGTAATGTAACTTAGAATATGTCACCGTTGTCCGGGAAGTCAAGATCGTTGTATGCCACAATAGGTCTGGACCGGTCCACATTTTCCCTGCAAATTATTCCAGCAACTTGTTTTAAGTCGTATTTTGAATTTTATTTTTAAATAACACCCAATTTATTGAAATTTCAATCATGGTATGGAAATTATATACACAGAAATGCATGTAAATAAGAGGAATGAAACATCTAGCATGCATGAGTCATTATGATTTCAGAGTACCCAAATTGAATATAAATGTTAAGGTCAAGCAAAAAGTACTCGAATATTTTTGCTCTCGATAGTACGTACGTCACATACGCGGAATGGCAAGCTCTATTTCTACACGTTTATAACATACGTCCGGATAACCTTTACATTAGTTCCTTTAAGTAAGTACTGAATTAAAATTTTTGCATTCCGGATGCAGATACGCCATACATGGCACTTACAAAAAAAAAACTGAGGATCAAATGTAATGATTGGTACGACGACTAGGGACTACGCCTAGCCTAAGTAATTTAAAACGTTTGCTACAGTCATGCATAAAATTACAAGTCACTAGGAGTTTAAACCAATTGTGTGAATTTTAAATGCTTATTTATACAGAGAATATCTAACGAAATGTGATTTTTATTCAAAGTAATTACTAAGCCCATTTTATGAAAGCCATGTTTAAAGTACATTATTGGCTATAAATATACCCGAGGATAGTGTGGGATATTCTTTTTGAGATTTTAGAGGGCTTAGTTGCTTCCAGCCGCATATTAAAAGGCCTACTCAAATAGAGAGAGTTTTTAACGCTCCAGCCTACTGCCGAGTTAAAGCGTTGCTTTGTGTTATATACTGAACCAGAGCTATAGTCATTTTCACGTAAGAAGGCATCTGACATAAAATGCTAACGCCCTGCCGCGCGTTAAAAATGCTCTCTGTATGATGGGGCCGAGGTTTGAGGAGATAATATACAGACACCTTGAGTATGTAAATTATACCAAAGAGAATGTTTTCAACCAATGTAGTTCCTCAAGTTGACGTAAGCCCAGACCTCCAATTCTACTATTTTCTTTTAACTCAACAGCTAATAAAAAGCATGTAGCTATGGGAGCGCAGTATAAAGGTGTAAGTACCTATCTTCACGCTTGACTTTCAAGTAATTACTTAGGCATATATTTTAGCACATATCGGTCGTAAACTAGAATAGTAGAATTGGAGTCACTTTCATGCAATTATGAAAAGCAAGTGTACTATGTATATCCAAGCACAAACTATGAATAATGTCCCAGTCAAAAGGTTGTACGCATTAGGACAGACATTGCTAATACTTAGACCACGATCACGGACCGCCTCTAATAGACAGACAATGTGACATTTACTTCCAACAACAATCTGGCAAGATCTAAGGGGTAAGCACGAACCTCTCGATAGTCTGTAACGCTATCGTCAAACTGTCCTCATAGAGCTAAAGCGTTACGCCGCGTAAAAAGGTTCGTGCTTACCCATCTGGTCAAAAAGCCCATGAGAAAGTATAATGTTTAATGGTAAGCAATGAAAGGCAAGTGTCAGATGTGTACATAACAAATATTAATCTATTTAAAGAAGCATTAACTAGAACAATCCGCCCCGCAACAAGATAAACATACCTAGAGGTTGTCCATGATGTGGAGGTTACTATGGCTAGGTAACATCCACCCTGTTAACGGGGCGGTTGGGGCGGATGGACAGGGGTGGATGCTATCTATAGCGATTTGAATGTGGCTTAATGCGGATGAACCAACTACCTCAAACAATATTTCCCTTACTCATAATGGCACTTACAAACGTGATATAAATATACCAAAAAGAGTACTAGATAGAGAGCCAATTTTATTTTATCTTTTATTTATTTGTTATACAAAAGTATAAAGTTATTTCACGTTTATGAGATCTAGTGAAGTTGGAACATGTTTTAAATCTAAAATATACAGAGTGTAAGTGACAGCCAGGCAAATATTGATATGCTAAGTTCAGTCTATGATCAAAAATCTGAAGCGAAACTCAGTGAAAATTTTAAATTTTCCGAAAAAAAAAACACAGGACCAAAATAGTGTAGTTCGTTTTATTAGACCTTAGATGATGCCTTAAAAACGAGATTGTAAACATGATTTTCAAAAAACTGATTATGCCTAATGGAGCTCTCCATCCTTCCTTTGATCCTTATCCTTTGATAAATAAAACATGTATCAGAAGTAACTGATCAGCCCATTCAGTGAGTTGCAGAAGCGCCCGATACAATGTGGTTTTTTTTTTCTTCTTTCACTATTAGGCTGTAAGGCTGATTTTCTACTATGCTACGTTGCTATACGTTTGATATCCACCAATCAAATTCACTGACATGGACCAATAAATATTTTACATTCCACGCATCCATAGCAACGTAGCACGTTACAGCACATCTCTGGTCCGGCAACGTGAGTCTGGCAGTCGCTCACACCCTGTATCCTCCCCCTGATTACCTAATTTGCAGTAGCAGAGTCGAAGCAATACGATAGTGAAAATTGAGAGTGTGTGCGTGCGCGCAAACTAATATTATAAACTCGAATAATACTAATAGTTTGTGGCTCTTTCACGCAAAAACTAACGAATAGATTTTGGTGAAACTTCACAATAATATACCTATAGCTTACATATTATAATAACACAAGGCCACTTTTAATCCCGGGAAAATATTTTTACCCTTTTTCAATTTCGACATTTTGTTTTTTTAGCAGTCCACGAGTACTAAATTCTACTGCAAGTTACATAAATCAGACGGACGGTACAGTGATTAACACGTAGGTTACCTGGGCCGTGAGAAGCGCGGATGACGCGGCACGTACGGCGCGGACGGCGCCCAGCCCGACCAGCCCCAGCCGCGCGCGCCCGGCGGCGCCGCCGCGCTGTACCTGCCCGGACCACTGGTGCTGTTATATAGGTACTATGCTCTTACATGCGTACTGTACACATACTACATTATACACAGTACTGGTACTGTTATACTATGCTCTTACATGCATACATACTGTATACACTGGTATTATTATACTGTGGTCTTACATGCATTAGTGATGTGCCGGAGTTCCGTATCCGTATCCGCGGATGTCCGAGGCAGAAGAAAGATCCGTATCCATGTCCGTATCCGTTTCTTTATTACGGATCTTTAACGGATGCGGCGCATGCTGCGGCAGCGGCGGCTCGGGCTGCCGCGGGCGCCGCACGTCTGCACGGGACATGAGCTCACGGATGCGGCGCGTGCTGCGGCGGCGGCGGCTCGGGCTCCCGCGGGCGCCGCACGTCTACACGCACGGGACATGAGTAAGGAGGGACTCACGGATGCGGCGCGTGCTGCGGCGGCGGCGGCTCGGGCTCCCGCGGGCGCCGCACGTCTACACGCTCGGGACATGAGTAAGGAGGGACTCACGGATGCGGCGCGTGCTGCGGCGGCGGCGGTTGCGCGCGCGCCGGCGGCTCGGGCTGCTGCGGGCGCCGCACGTCACGCACGTACGCGTTGAAGTACGCCACCTCGCGCCGCACTTCGTCCACCTGTCACAAATCATCATACATAAATAAATCATGAATTATCACACACTTCACAACACATCAACCTAGTATCACATTTTTGCTGTAAGCTTTCTAGTTTTAAGTATACTTCTTTGATGTGATCACGCACATATATGGATAAAATTATGGGAACGTATCTACTTTAGAATGTTTCCTTACATTACTGAGTAGCACTACTAAATATGTAATAACAATAATTTCAGTCAACGCTATAGAAAATAAACTAAATATTACCTTTTCGCCATGTTTGTTGAATATGTGCTTCCTCACAAAGTCTGGTCCCTTGAACTTTTTGCCACTCAGTGGACAGAGCCACTTATCCTTAGCTGTCTCCTGAGTATTGGATTGGACGAATTTCTCAACTTCTGTATCAGGATCCTTAAGAAAAAATGTCGTTAGTATTGTTTCTTTATTCAATTTTTTATTGTAAATACGAATCTAATTATTTTACCTTGATTCCAAGCTTCTGCAACTCCTCGTCGGTAAGTGGTTTAACATCTTGTAGGAAAGCCGACATTTTGCCTTCAAATGCCTTTATATAGTCCTGTATTTCCTGTTGCGTTGGCTAGATAAAAAATAACAATAATCAAGAAGATGCACATATTCAAACATAATATAATGTATTTATGAAAGACCATATTAGATAGAACCCTTAGAAACTAAGGGTTAATTGTTCAATGGTCAGATAGCCTATGTAAGAGATAAAGTTTTTATTCTTAACTACTATATTAAGAAAAAAAGGAGAGAAACAAATGACAGCATATTCAAATAATGGACAGGTAGTGATTCTTCAGCTTTTCTCTAAATGTGGCAACAGTGCGACAACGTCTAACCGTGTGGGATAATTCATTCCAGAGCTTAACCGCCCGAACCGAGAAAGAATACCCAAAAGCCCCAGAATTAAATCGGGGAGTTTGTAGCAGTGATGCCGTATTGGATCGGAGAGGCCGATCTCTTGAAAAGAAATATTTATAGCGCTCACTGAGATATAACGGAGAAAGGCGATAATTTAAAAAAATTTTTAAAAGGAGTGTTAATAAATGAGTATTCCGGCGAAAACGAATCGGGAGCCATTTTAACTCTTGTTAAAGTTGATTCTTTTTAAAGTTGATGCTGTCTTTCTCTAAAACTTGATCAAAATAGAGATAGCATCAACTTTATCCTTCATATAGGCTATCTGACCATTGGCAAAATCGCCCCCAAATATGTATAGTCTATATCTAACAAATAATGTACCTTAGTCGTCGCCGCAGCCCGAGCGTGCATTATACCGCAGCGATTGGGCATCTCATCCTCATACGGATACTCGCAGTGATTATAATAATCCACGGAGTGCACAATCCGGAGGTACAACACTAGCCGGTCCAACACCCGGATCAGTTCCGGATCCGGTTGATCGGATACCGACTCGGCAGCCGTATCCAGCCCTAAAAGTTCCTCCTCTTCGGTGGACGCTTCCTCAATTAAATGCTCAGTTATCTTGTGCAGTACGGGATTTTTTGAGTTGAGGCTGAAGTTCTGAAAATGTTTGAAAGATGTAGCGAACAATGAGCGTATATGTTTGCTCTGCTACACTATCTGAGCAGTTTAGTAAACAAAAGTTTATTGGAAAATATTAGTCAATTTTGCGTGAAAATTCTTTAACTCCAACGAAAACTTCATTATCTAAACGACAAATTATGCGAGCGCTTCCATTGAAATATCGCAAATTTATAACTTTCAAATTGTACTACACTTACTGTAAAGGTGTTAACAATACAAATTTAAAGCATTCATATGTAGTAAAAGATCTTAATTAATTTACAGATACGAGTAACACGGGCCTTATGATATTTGACAGCCCCATACCTCGGAGCTCTCCGGTTTCTCCTTATCTCCGTCATCCGGCGAGTTCCACAGCTTGGTCCGGGTGTCTAACAGGTGCGCCAGCCGGGCGGCCAGCCGGGCGTCTGCACGCAACACGGCTCGCTCTAAGGTAATGCCGGACACGGGCCGGATGCGGCGTTGTAGGTCGCGGTTCACTATCGCGCCCAACTCGCACTCGCGCAGCTATATAGGCATCAATGTTTTTGTTGTTAGTGGCTTCTGTATTTTCATCTAAGTTTAATATTAAATAGACAGTGAAATAAAAAATAACCTCATTTATTTAAAGAAAAACACTCGTCTGCGTAAGAATTTTGACGCAGTATCACTCTCACAACTAAGACGAATCTAATGATATCTCTTCTTCTTCTTCAACCTATTGCAGTCCACTGCTGGACGTAGGCCTCCCCCAGGGCACGCCACAAGGCTACTTCCACAGGGGGGTTTGCCCATAGTCACCACGCTGGGCAGGCGGGTTGGTGACGGCTGTGTGATTTTCGGACTATGTTGTCAGCACGGGAGGCGCTGCTGTCCACCTCCCGGAAATCTTTAATCGCCTCGTACGATACCCACGGGCAGGCAGGGGTGGTACAAACAAACTCTACTCTGCCGGCACCACGCGGGTAATGATACCTATCAATCTCAAATGCGATAACCCATTTATTTATGCGTTAGAGCGTGCCAAAGAAATATACATACCTACATATAAACATACACTTCTTCTAGCGCAGTCGGGTAAAAGTAATAATAATATAATAATAATATTCACACACTTAATATTTAGATAGAACACCAATCACTAGAATGAATGTTCACAACTGCATTGCGGGTTAGTAAAAGACTTGGGAAATTATAACATCCATTACAATTTAATCCCACAATTTTAATAATTATTAAGTTCTATTATCCGTAGGTCTGTTAAATGATGTGCCAATAAGTTGTCTATGTATATCCCCAATCTAGTCATGAAGTTAAAAAGGCAATATTCTTCATAAGTGTTACATAATTTTAACAAAAAATCCACCAGCTGTCGTATAGAGCTACGTACCCGTATGTTGTTGAGGTTCCAGCAGATGTCCTTGATGTTGACCTCTCTCCGGAAGGTGACCCATCCGCGGCGGAACCAGCGCCGCTCGGGCAGCGGGTCCGCCAGCGCGACGCGCAGGAACCCGCCGTATCGCTTACACATCTGCGCAGGACATTTATTTATTTATTTTTACTTTATTTACCAAAATCCACAGCACTTTAACATATTTCACATGAGTACATTATAAGACTTAACTTACTGCCATAACGGATTTGCATCACTACATATTATAAAACAAAGTCGCTTAGATCTTTCAAACTAGGGAACGGATTTTGATGCGGTTTTTTTTAATAGATAGAGTGATTCACAAAGAAGGTTTATAATGTATAACTAGGGACCAGCCCCGGCTTCGCACGGGAGTAATGCATTCTCACGCGGGCGAAGCCGTGGGCGGCCGCTAGTACTATCCTAAAGGGGTCCTAAATTTCGTGACGTCACATTTTCATTCTATAATCTCTTAAATATAAATTAGCAAAAAATGCTAAATGTGACTTCACATGAGACCCCCCCTGTCTCACAAATGTGACCAGCTGTAACAAGGAGAGGGGGAGAGGCAAAATATCATGAAATTCGTGTGACGTAATTTATGGATGACCCCTATAATTAATTCCAATAACTTACAGCTTCAACCTCCGCCTTAGTAATAGTAGGTGCAAGATTTCTCAAGAATATCGACGTCGTCTTATGCAACGCCCTCGTCTCCTTCTTTTCGGGAACCACTTCTGGCGCTTCCGCTTTTCCATCACCGTTAGTCTTATTGTTTTTCTCTTTGTCGTCTACATCCTCTATGGCCGGTGACTTGGACTTTTCCTTAGGCTTGGGCGATTTGTCTGGCGTTTTAGATTTAGACTTCGATTTAGATTTACGTCTTGTCGCGGATTCCCCTTCCTCATCTGAACTGGACGATGACGAGCTGGATGATGACGACGAAGATGATGATCCTGGCGGTGCTGTGAGAAAACAAAATGTAGCTTCATTGTAGTCGTAATAGACATCGTACTACTAAACACGACTTTTGAATGTAAACCAGAAAAAATTGTTGTACAGTGTATTTCACCTAATACATATAGGTAGTTCTTTTGGATAATAGCGCTAGATATGCATGACTAGATTATCACGTGTCACTGCATACATCAAATGTTAGTTCCGAAATCAAGTATAGGATTCTATGAAATCGATTTTGAGTGCAATACCTATAGCGTTCGAGTGGGGAACCATAAAAATTTGCGAGAGATAGATCTAGTTTGATAAAGAATAACAGTTCATTTGAAATGAAAATAATTATCACAAATATTATAAAGTGTTAATGAATAGGCCATGGTTGGAATCCTTATTGGTAATGCTGTTTGTATCGATATTTTAAAAATACAGATTGGTATTTTACGTATTTCCCGAAATTCCCACGGGAAGGGGATTTTTTATTAAAACAATTAAATTGTTAATTGGGGACAGTGCGAGGGAGGACTATAATATTACAATACAATTCACAATAATATGATTTATTAGTTCATTAGGGACTTTTTCCCGAAATTCCCACGGTGAAAAAAACATAATCTGATTGAGCATAACAGGGGGGCGGTATTACCCCGATGAAGCCTTGAAATTCCCACGGGAAGGGGACAAACGTTTAATTTTTTAACATAACATATAGGCTACCATTGTAGGCTACTAATGTTCATTTCATAACGCATCGGAATTAGTTAGAGTCATTTTTTAATATAGGTATATAAACCTATGTACAACAGTGGACGGTTTCTATGGGTGTTAAAACTACTACAAATAATAATAATCCCTCAGAGACGAGACAAATCAAACAAAGAAATTAACATTTTGGATTAGTTTTTTTTGACATATTGATTCTTTCGCTGTATGAAATCAATAGTACGTTATTATCTGACATTATCTCGACAGAAATAGCAAAGAGACGCTATCGGATAAGATAGGAACTTCAGTATGGTGAAATTAGAGTAAAACAATTCGGAGACTATTTGCGACTGTAGTTCAAACTTTTCACAAGTGTTATGAATGATCGTAATCGACTTGCTTTGGCTATTTTGTCGATTGATTAAAACAGCATCATTTTGAATTAATTTACAGTGACGTATAATATTAGTGCATTATACAATTCAAGAAATGTTGTTAGCATTTTTGTAGTGTTCATGCTTGTTTATTATATTTGAAAGCATCACTTTTACGGAACGTTATTTGCATTCGTAAACAGTATTTGGGTTCCAGCATTCGGAGTTAAAATAAACTATAATATGAAACTTTGACAATTTATACAGTTAAGTCTTATTTGATTATTATCATATCGACTATAATATAACGTCACTATTTAATTTCTTCTAATTCTGGTAACCCTTTATCTGTCACTTGTCAAAATTAGTCTCTCGAATTATGGTTTTTAGTATATAGTAGGCGCGACGATTCTACGCAGGGACATGGTACTAATACTCTACGCGGCTGCGTAGTTCGCGCAAAAAGCGTCGCAGTAATTATATTCAGGGGTAAAGAAGTAGCGAGGGGGATTATGCATTACATTTACTTCACAGAACTAAAATTATTTTATGCAGTAAAACAGATATAGTAGTTGTAGTATAATATAGTGTAGTAATAGTGTAGGGTATTTTGATTATATGTATACCTACACATAAATCAGTAACTTGCTTGTGTTTCACTACAGTAGTCATACACATAGTCATTAAAAGGAACTATTTAGTGAAATGCACATGACAGCGAAGGGGCACTGCGCATGACATGTCTTACTATACAGCCAGAAGATCCATCGCGACGATTGTATCTAATACTAAATTAATAAGTTATTTTTCTCAGTCTTTATTGTACACAACATTTATATTAAACAGAAAGGTCTTATATCATAATAGAAATAGTTAAGTTCTTACGTGGCTCCTTCTCTTTCTCCGGCTGCGGCTGGTCCGGCTCCGTCCCAGGCGCCGCGTTGTACTGAGAGAACATCTTCGCTTGCTCCTGGAGTTGCTTCAAGTGCGGGTCTATCTCCATCGTCAATGGCGCCGTCGGTTTCGGCGATCCCGGCTTGTCTTTCTTTTCCTGTGATCGACAAAAGTTTAATTCCATTTGTAATTTAAACAAACTTACACGCTTCTGCCTTACTTCTTTGAGGAATAATGGGCGTGACTGTATGTATGTTTTGTAATTTAAGAACGCGTAAAATTAAAGTATTTTTTGCGTTGCTCTATGGTTCCCAAACTTATTTTGTCTCCTGCCCACTTTGAGAATAAATTATTTTGTTGCGCTCCCATTTTTTCACCTACTCAAAAACTACTATAACTCCCAAGCCTCTACACAACGCCTCAAATTTTTTTCTGTGTCTTTTACCGCCCCCCTTTAGGCCTGCAGCGCCCATAAGGGCGCGTTATCGCCCATTTGGGAAAGGTTGCTCTTTATATAATACAGACAACAAATGTCCAATGTCAATTCTATGTGTGGGCAAGCTGTGTTTCTTGATGTCACACTTTTGTTTCATGTAATATGTCATCGAACACACAGGGTGCCAAATCCTTACCTTGTCTTTATCTTTTTCTGAGTCATCTTTCTCTTCCTTAACCTTGACTTCATCATCGTCGATGACAACAGGTTTATTTGGATCAAGTTTATCTAAAACAATAAGTTTTTGAGTCAAATACCTTTCTTTATCTACTTAATAAAATTCACCTTAGGAAACATGGAATACATAGCGAAAATATAGAAAAGATAGGACGACAGAAAAAGACCAAAACATACTGAAAGGTATAGTCCAACCCTAATAAAGCAGGCAAACCTGTATAGGTTATGTTAAGAAAATTGACAACTAAAGTTATTTTTCCATTAGTGAGACAGATCATTTGGAGGGCTTGTAATTCTAAGTTATAACCACAACACACCTTTATCATTGGCAACAGAATTCTCTTGTGCCGGTTGTTCGTCAAGGACCTTAAGGTCTTCCTCAGTGCCGCCCTCCAGTTTGATGACAACTGTGTCCAGGAGCCGGATCAGCTGATCAGACTTGTCTGCATCTACTGACACTTTGTCCAATTCCTTTTGATTTAGTAACTCCAAAAAGACATTAAGGCGATTCTGTAAAGATAGTAAATGATATTATATTTTCGTGCACTCAAAGAATCCAGTTAGAAAAATGATCTGAAATTAAATAAACCTAGAAAATTACCATGTTTATGGTATTGGTATGGTATCATTCATTTTAGCTAAATATACATTGATAGATATTACACACATAATTATTAGTAATAATTACTAAAAATATTGTAATAGCAAAATATTGTTTAATTAAAACAATGTTAATTCATGTTCAATTTAGTGATGGTTTTGTAATACTTACAACCTTATAATTTTTAACACTTGATACATAGTCTGTAAATTTACCTTCAGTGAAGTCAATTGCTCTTCTTTCCTTTTGACTGACTCTTCAGGGTGGTACTTCACCTTGAACCTAGGTCAAAAGTAACATTATTTACCAGTTCACAAAATAAAAAGCAGCAAGTAATCTATGGTTACAAATAATTTTAAGGGTAGATTTCCATACTTAAATTAATGAATGAGGAATTAAATATATGTATATTTATTTATCTACAGTATGATGTTATATAAAATAATTCTTTGCATATTATATACATAAACAAAAATTGAAAATACATACAGTGTGTTTCTGAATATACCCAAAAAAATAGAAACCATCTATTCAAAATAAATAGTTGGTATTAGCATGATATTTTTTTTACTTCTTGCATAAAAAATTATGAAAGCATCATATTATTATAATATTTATTCCATTGGGTAGAAGCTTGTGTAACAAAATATTATAGTGATGACGCTGGTGGCTATACCTGACTGCTAGAGGCCTAAGTGCACTTAAACAGTACTAAAAATAATTTATAGAGGAACTAAAGCAAATGCAAAATAAAAACTTTGTTGATTCCCAGATTAATTTCAGTTTCTTGATATTTCATTTAGGTTTCATATTAATCCAGAAACACCTTGTATATCTATCTAGTTGAGTGATTACATGTATAAATACTATTAAATATAGTATATTATAGAGATATTAGGTAATAGCTTCTCATATTTCTTGTAGTTTTTAAACTATAAGACTAAGCTTTTAAAGTTCAAAAGCATGGGTAATGGCAATATGGAAATCACCCAGATAATTATACCTTTCACAACTAACACCTTCAATAACCATTACAGTTTTAGATCAATAATAACAAAATAAAACTAAAATGGCTTAACAACAATTGAAAAAAACCTTATAGTCTCACCTGTTCCACACGTGTGGAATACTTTAGCCCTACCCCTAACAGAAACGAAACCTGTAGCATTGCGCGCTACAGGTCAACGCGATATCAACTAGCTACACACGGCTTTTAGCATTTTTATAAAGTTTCAATATATTTTCGTAACGGTGTCCAGCATATCCACGAGATTACTCTGTAGACTGTAGGGAAAAAAGTTCATGGTTAACTATTTAACAAGTACTTGAAAAATTTTAAGCACAACATAATAACTGAAACTAGAGATAATTTGAAATCAATAATTTTATGTGCATATTATGCATAAAATTTTTCAATTACCAGCAATAACATTTCAAATCAGTGACAGGCTTTGCTAGTTTACAATTCACAAATGGCTTGAATCATTACTGTAATGTGTTTATTCCCATGGCTTTCTTTACTTTGTCTATATTTTTGTTGCCAGAAAAATATTGTATAAGCTTTGATGAGTTCAACTTACCATTCTTCATCTTTATGAGCAACAAAGAATTCATTAAGCTGTTGCCGTCTGAATTCCAACTTGTATTCATTATATTTGAGGATGGCATCATCCACTGTGATAGAGTCATCTTGTGCAGCAAGGAATGCCTTGAATGACATCATTGATGGGGGACCATCTGCTGCACCCATTGGAAGAACTGCATCCCTGACAAGTTCAACTTTGGTATAAAAAGTGATAATCATTATAGAAAGAATCAAATGTGATGATGATGATGATCTCCAACTGTATTTCGGCCAAGGCGACCAATCTCTATGGAGATTGGCCAGGTACACAGGAGATATTATAGTGCACAAGTGTGTGCTTAAACACAGATGCACTCTCTATTCTGTTACTCTCATAGTCATATGGGACGGAAAGCTGACACGACCGGAGAGATCAGGCGCAGGACCAACGGTTTTACATGCTTTCCGAGGCACAAGCTAAGTGACAATTTTGCAACATTAAAATCTGTACATGAAATAAATACACTGGTACAGGCCCATGACTGGGATCGAACTTACGCCTCCCTCTTGGAAGGTGCACGTCTTAACCACTGGGCTATCACCACTTAATCAAATCAAATGTATAGAAAGTTTTAAGGTATTTTAAGTGTTCGTTTATCCAGATATCCACACCAAAGTCAATAAGTATTAGGTATTGTGGCTAATGTAAATTTTTTCCCTTGGTTTGAAATACAAATTACATAAGAACTAAGTTTCATACAAAAAATACTTAAGATAGATGCAGAGATCTATAGATTACTAATCATTATATACAAAATAAAGAAGTAATAAACCTATTGTTTTTATATTATTGTTACCTTGCTGGAACTGGTGGCATAGGTTGCCCATAGCCTTGATGAGCAGGATGTGGCCCAAAATGATCATGGGCCCACCCATAAGACCCATAGGAGTCATGAGGCATCCCACCATATCTCCTGTCATCTACAGGCCAATCGGGACGTACTCTCTTGCTCGGGGGTCCCTCTCCTCTAACAGGGGAGTACCCTCTACTAGCACTGGCTCCTCCGCGATAGTCTCTGTAATCAGGGCCAGAGCGACCTCCACGAGATCTTTCAGGCCAACAGGAATTTGGTTTTAAATATGTTGCTAATCTCTACATAACAATAATTTAATTTAGAATAAGTACATACATAAATTGACACAAAAATGGTTAAAGCATCATAAAAGAGTTTTTAGCATCCTTTCATTGATACCATAACCCTACTAGTAATGTGGAATATGCATTAATTAACAATAGATTGAATGATGAAATTACTAATAATACCATTTTAGAGTCAATTCTTAACAGTAAATTAACCTACAGAATTATGCAATAGGTAATAGCTTCTAGGTTTACTTTGCTATAATACAAATAACTTGGCTCAACAGCCCTATAACAAAATAACGTGGCTATAGTAAACTGCTGTAATCGAATAGTCCTTACTGTGAATACCTGACAGTTAAAACAACCGATCGTTTGAAGAGTTTGGGAGCTTGAATAGGGATTTTTGAGGATTCACAATTTTGAGGTTGGGATCTGTAAACATTTTAACAGGGAATAATATATGCAGCATAGAAATAAGGGTTTTGTTAAAGAAGTTGTACAATACCTGTCTGACCATTCTTCTCGTCCTCTAGATCTTTCTTCGCGACGATCACTGCTTCGGTAACTGCTACCTTCGGCTGTACCTCGTTCACCACGGAATTTATCACGTCGCTTACGGTCGTATTCATCATCACTATCAGCCATGATATATAGGCGAACTAAACTTCTAGAATCACCAACTGTTAATTTAGGCCACAAAAATAAAAATCTGCAACTTGCAATAAATTAGCGCCGCGCCGCCGTCATCAAACCAAGCACAAAAGCTGTGTTGCCAGTTATAGATGACGTAACTGTAAATGTGGGAAAAAGGGCAAATTTTGAACGCGACACCATAACTCGAGGGCAGACAAACGTTATATTATTAGCTACCTATTTAAGGAACCTATTTTGTGACTGTAAATTAGATTTTTTTTAAATGTAGTGTTTTTTCTTTGTTTAGGTACAATCTGGTCTGACTTTTTTCTTTTTAGTGACCAATCTCCTTCGTGTATGTATTTTCCTCTTACGTGACATGTCATTGGAAAAATTATTGTGGTGCCCGACACAATGGTGGCCATTTAACATTTGAATTGAACCTATTTCGTATCATTTGACGCAGGGGAAGTGGTGTGAGACGAATATGTAAAATATTAATTTGACTAGAATAAAAATAAATTATGTACTTAAATTTTTTAAAGATTTGTTATATTGCAAGATAATTTGATTAAGTAAGTTTAGTTGGTACCTACTAGGTATATAGATTTTGTCATAAATCCGAGGTTACATCATGGCGCGGGCGCGTGAATCCGCGTGATGCGCCTTTCGGGAAAATGCGAAATATATTGTGGCAATTCACGATATATATATTTTTAAATAACTTGTAATTATTTGGCCTGGGTTAAGTAATTTTTGCTCGTGTAGGCCAGATTTAGGAATGTGTAGGCAGTTTCATGGAGGTAATACTAATAACTTTCATGGGCAGTTTGATCTTTTTTCATGCATACAGGATTGTATGGAATCTGCGGAGTTGTTTAATTTTTAAACTCTACCATAATGATGGATGGGTTTATTTTTAGGAGTATCCATACGTAGGTAGGTAGTATAGAACACGATTCACGAGAAAATGTATAAGCCCGCCCGTAGCATATCTTCGAAACCGCCCCGGATGAAATTCTGCTGCGAGCCGATAACACACGTCGCACGGGGGCGGCGAAACAGTAACAGCGAATCCCATGTCTTGTCCGTATGTTGGAGAAGCGTTCACATGCGAAACTGCCTAGTACATAGATATGACGGGATTATTTTTTCTTTTCCGCGGGAGTTTTCGTCGCTCTGCTCCGACGCTAGCCACATTTTCGCTACCAACTCAAACTTATAGATCGCTACAAAAATTATCCAGCCGTTACGCCAGTCTTATTTCACAGCGGGGAGGTGTACTATGGGCATCGATGAGACATAACGTGGACAACTGTACATAGTATACTATAGGTACCTAACGAGAGATCTCTTCTCAGAGTGTATTTCAGAATTTCACACCTACCAATTTTCTCTCCACAAGGTAGTCTGGAATAGATGTCATTCATTGATTAAAAGGGAGGTAAATCTATGATGCCATAACATTTTAGTTAGTTACCTTGGTATTAAGTTAGAGTGAGTATATTCTTTGGGTATTAAGTCATCATCTACCATGACAGGTATCGCTCTCGGGCTTTACCTACTTACAGTGATTTTAAGTCGATGCGCGATGGTAAGAATGATGCTCTCCAGCAGGATCAATCAATGTACCAGTACTAGCTACTAAAACTACTAAAGAAAGTTTTTAATAAATAAGTATGCGCCGCTAGTTTATTAAAAATATTTTAATCACACAATTCGACAGAAATTCATAATAACTAAGTAGGTAAATATAAAAATAAATTAATAAATATTCACTTAACACAATAATAGTAGGTATACCTACCTAATTATACCTAACGTAGGTATATATTTGTTCTGTGTACCTAACGTTTCACATTGGGTAGGTAAGTTATTTAGGTGGGATTAATTGAAGTTGGTAATGTAACGGGAGCGACAGCGAAATTCGTAAAATTATCGCAACATTTCGGGGTAGGTAGTTAGATTTCATCACTTCATTTGACTAACACGCTTATTGTTTCGAAACTTTGCTCTACACGTACATTGAAGCATCGAATCGTTCTGTAGAAGCACGGGATCATGCCGTAGGTAGGTACTTACCTATTACCTATAGTCACTCTATCTAAAATAAAAATTACCTGGCCCCCTAGCATGACCACGCATCGTGGATATCGTATCGTCACTTTACAAAATTGAACATGGCGGCTATATTTATCGAATATTGATAGGCTAAATGACGATAAATCGATTTATCATATCGTGTTTCGCAGGTCATGCTACTTGGGCTGATTTTTAATATCATTGATCCACAAATCTATAGATAAAGAACTTTATAAACTGTACAAATTTGAATCCTAGATGGCTTTGTATTTATTCTGAGTTCATATATTATAATTTAAGTGTAAAAATAAATTGTGTAATCTAATTTAGTATTATAATTTATAGAAATGATGTTGCTACTGTACTCTGTATTTTGTAGGTAAGCCACAACTAAGATAAAGGTAGTGTACCTATAACTTTTAATAATAAATGTAGATCTTTGGAGGAACGTTTTGAATGTCCTGCATTCCGAGTGAGCTATTCACTTTTTTTGGGTTGTTGTATTATTTGGGTTCGTTTCTGGACAATGCCAGGATCCATGAAGTCTGTGAAAAAAATGTTTTTCACTGTATTAAAACACAAACCTACTAAAACACTAGCACTCTTTTATAATTTCACTGTAAATGACTAAAAAGATGAAATTAAATTAAATAAAGTGTTGGCCAACTAGGTAGGTAAGTCTAAAACTACTGGTTTTCAGGGAAAAGGAATGCCTAATAACATCATAATGGGACGCATGCATTGCTCTGAATAATAAATGCATTTTCCGTAGCCTTAAATCAGGTTCAAGTGCGTCTATGATAAGCACCTGCGTTTACAATATCAAGAGCAGCCATTCTCATCAGTATTGTCGCCACAATCGTTTCGGCCATCGCAAAGCTTATCCCTGTGTACACAGCGATGGTTCTTGCAGCGCACTTCGTGGCGACCGCAGGCGCCGCAGCCGCGCGGCTCGTCACTACCGTCCGCGCAGTCGGCTAGGCCGTCGCAAAACATGGAAGACAGGATGCATTGCCCGTCCGTGCATGTGAACTGCTCTTGTGGACATTCTGGAAATTAAGAGCAAGTTAAGCCGGCACTAGTAGTGCAAAGATTAGATACACATATTACTATACACGGCTGTGTTCACGAAATGGGGCAGCCTGAACTGCAGGGTCATAAAGGAGATCGCACAGCCACATTTAGCCTAGCGGGGACAGATGAAAATGGTTGGTGACAAGTTTCTAGCTTATCGCCTGAAAGAATGGCCGAGTTCCTTAGTTGACTGTTACGACATGCACGGAAAGATATGCAGCTGCTGATTTTTAGTGAAGCTGTATCAGCACAGGGTCAAGATAAATATTACCAAAACATACGGACACCCTATAACTATCGAGATTACTCGTACTTATCGAATAATATCACATACACATAGATCTATGTACAATAAGGATGAACACTAGTGGGTATAAAAGTAGGTAAAAGACGACATGATAGGTAATGTCTTGGTCTAGCTAGAGTCTATGGGATCATAATAAATAAGCAAGCACCTACTGTCTATCAGCTGTCGCTTGTTAAACCAACTCACAGAATAAACACAATCAAAATATTATTTCATCACAACAACAATAACTTATGTGCTTATGTAAAAGAATAAAACGTAAACTAAGTCGGTTAGTATTATAATAGATTTTAGTGGGTTTTCATTCAGAGGACGTGGTCGTTGACGGTCCCGTTAGGTTTGAATGAGCACATTCGTAACCCAGTTTCGTGGGCTCAGCTTCTGAACGGTATAATAAAGAACGATTTACATTCCGTTTTTAGTATCTTCACTGTGTCAATGTATAAAAGGTTGTAAAAACCGATTACGTATAACCACCGTAATAACTCGAAGCTGAAATTTCTCCTAGTAATAAAAAACTTAATATTAAAAATATATAAGTAACGAATGACCTATTTTACATAATGTAAGTAAGTCTGTCCCCGTTATGTTAAACGTATTTCTGGGATCTCATTATTACCAAGTTCCTGGATCTCCTATATAATCCTGCAGTTTTGTATTCAGTAAATGCTATGACATAAATTACCTGCTGTGCAATTTAATTCGTCGAAACCATCCCAGCAGTCAATGACTCCATTACACATCTTTGTTGATGGAAAGCAAGAGATGGAATGACCGCAACGGAATGCCTTTGTCAAATCACACTCTGAAAACAAGTTAGTATTTTTTAACAAAATCGCAATGCGGTATCAATTTTGGGTAACGTAATCTAAAATCACAAGACAATGGTCCCTAAACACAACAAGAGTGTTAGCTGGATAACTAAACGACGACGACGACGCCGACGACGTATGGTTCGCTATCGCAAAACATAACACTGTCAGAGTTCAGTTTCACAGAATTTTTTGTTCAATCAAAGGCGATTTCGAGTCGCAAATTTTGTGGATAGATTCTTTAAAGTGGGCTATATAATAGCATTTCGCAATAAAGACTCAATTTGTTACACCAAATTTAAGCTTACCGCAGTGCATTTCATCGGAGCGGTCATAGCAGTGGATGGTACCGTCGCATCGCTGCCGGCCCGGAACGCAGAGGCCGTTGCGGCAGCGCCACTCGTCCGGCGAGCACGTCACCAGTGTCAGCAACCGGCACACGCGGACTCCTCGCGCCTTGTCCACCAACTGACAGGCTTCAGTCTCCAAGGCACATAGTCCTCCACATCCTGATTTAAGTTAAAAAGCATGTAGACGAACAAAGTGTCTAGTAAGCTAAAAGTGGCAGAGGGTAGGGCACATAACTCGAGTAACTGATGATCAATGGAGGCGAAAAGCCCTAGGTGGCTACCACACACCGAGAGTGCAAAAGATGGGCGGACGACCGCGGGTATTTGCTAGATGCAGGCCGCTTCCAACAGGTCGCAGTGGATGTTTTTCGGGGAGGCCTATGATGATAAAGCTTCCGTATTGACGAGTTGTGGTAGGTAGGTACATAGCTAGAAGATATCCGTCAGTATATCGCTACGCGCATATTATGTCAACATTTCATTTCATCGCTTCTTACGACGACGACAGTTCCACCACAACGCAATGACTCTTCCATGCAGGACTAGTCCTATCACCAATAGTTGACAAGAGTAGTTATTATTGAACATTTTCTTACCAGTTGGGTCATCTTCATCAACTGCCACTTTACAAATGGCAGTACCACTGTTCTCGTCTAACATACACACTTCATTCCTTTGGCACGAGCAAAAATTTTGTGATAATATATCTCTATTAATTATATCCTTTCGTTTCTGGCTATTTTCACTCCTTCTAGAATCCTTTGGATATGTTTTGATATTTTTGCGAATCTTGGAAATTACACTAGACAATAACGAACTTGCTTCTGTTGTAATTGTAAACGAAACAGAAGTAGAGGTTGTGATATCTTCAGTTACAAAATATTCAGTTGTTTCTTTGGTATAATTTGATTCAACACTGATAATAGCAGATGAACTTTCGTTCATCCTTATATTTGGAGTTGGCACTACAATTGTACTAATAACGTTTGTACGAGTAAAATGAGGAGTAGTAAAATTCACCAAAACAAAACTTATGACTACGATTGCTATAATCATCACACTTATTGAGCACGCTTGTATTTGAGTCCGCTTCTTTACGGGACTTTCAGTCAGAGCAAAATTAACTATACATCCGAAGCCTTTCAGACTCTTTCTCAGTCTCCGTTGATTGTAATTATTAGGACGCATTTCATAGGAACTGTACTTTTGACGAAAACTGGAATCGATTTGACGAGATATTGTTGGAATGCATGAGTTATTGTCCACATTTGTGGACACGTCTTTTGTATTATCTCCGTTAACAGCAGATGAAAATGTTCCACGATCGATTTCGTCGAGAGAGTTCTCCCGCATATCATTCGGTATTTCAATATCATAATTTCTGCTCGGTGTGGAATGATTAACAGGTTGAAAACTCTTCGGTGATCTCAATTCATAATTTCTAATTTTTCCTCTACATGTGTAGCAGTATTCTATGGCTGTTCTATCTAAAACAGAACTATTGAGGACTTTCTTGCGTAAATCACTATTTTTCCAAAGATGGGAACAGTATAATGCTTCCCAATTGGAGGTAGAGCTGTCGATGGGGTCTGGTGTTGTAACTAGATGATCGTCGAAGTTACACGATAACGTCATTATTTGTATAATCTTCTTAACATCATAACTATGGCCTGTAACAACGGAATTACTGTTATTAACTATCCATACGATATTGAGCAATACCTTAGGTAAAAGTCCGACTTATTTCCATGTCGATTTAGTTCTGGGCTTTCGTAAACGACGTAACTCGATAGCTGAGCGTGAGTTCACCTTTCGTTTAATTAACTGTGTAAACGATACCACTTAAGTCCAAATTTTTATTGCTGCAATGAATTAACATGTTAAGTACCTATGTAATAAAGAAATGAAAAGACTTTTTTACTTAGGAAGGTAATATTTTCAGATGTAACCATCTAAATGTGTACATGTACGTACGTACATGCCTCTTACAATATTGTAACTTACAATACTACAATTATGTACTACTAGCGACCCGCCCCGGCTTCGCACGGGTGCAGTGCTGATACTATAGGTACATATAAATCTTCCTCATGAATCACTCTCTCTATTAAAAAAAACCGCATCAAAATCCGTTGCCTAGTTTGAAAAATCTAAGCATACACAGGGACGGACAGACAGCGGCAAACGAATTTGTTTTATAATATGTAGACTATGATTATCATTTACGGGGTACATATAACACTGAATTCCTAACTAAGTAATTAACTATGAGTATTTATGAGTTGTGATCCAAATCCACTTGGTTTTACCAATACTAGCAGATCAATTGAAATAATATACCTACTTAGTAAAGTTTAAATGAGTTCTTTTAGTCCGAATCATATCTTACACAAATCATAAAATAGGAGATATTTTTATGCAAATAAACGCAACATGTAAACGAGAGCAACGAAAATAGTTTTACTTATATCAAGAGTTCGATATTAACTAAATGAGATCCATTCATCTTCCAACTCCAACCAGCTGATTTTATGAGGTAGGTTGATAGTCACGTGGCACCGCGGTACCAGCAACTTAAATGATTATGTAACACAATAAGCAGGCAATCTTTAACTCACATGGCAGGTGCTTTCGCCGACAGTTGCACTATCTTCCCTTGTTAAAAAACTAACAGTAATAAAATGAAATATTGTCTTGTAGAGCGAAGCACGTCCACTTGCTGTAGCCGCTTGTCGTGTATCGGTCTACCGTTGCCTCTGACAACGGCTAAACAACTTTAAACTGAGCACCCTTATGAGTGAAATGAAATATATACCAAAGAGCAAGGTGGAAAAGGACACACGATGGGGTTGGTGGCGTATGGTGTACCAGGGCGTCCAGGGCCAAGGCCCGTGCTCACCCAAGAGTAACACGCGCGAAGTTGTGTGGAACAGCGGAACATCTGTTTCCTACAAACGGTTTTTTATTAAGTCAATAGATACGTAATGAAATAGGTAGTAATGTAATGCATGATTCAGTAGATTGAGCTATGTTATGAGTGAGTAGATTCTGTTATTTATACAGGGTCTAACAGAAGGGCACGTGAATGCAAAATGCTATGTAAATAGGCCACTACAGAGAACCTGTCCATAAAATTTAAGACTCAAAATCAAGGAATGTCCATACAATTTTGAAAACAATATCTCTTTTGTTCCACCCAGTATACGAGTTTGTAGTTTTTACCTGGTCCGTCGGTTGTTGCCATGTTAGTAGTGTTTATAAAATGAATGGAAAAGAAAGCCTTTTTTCATCTTGAAATATTTAGAGTAGGTAGTTATGTACCTGTACCTGACGTACCTTACCCATTCAACTCTCGTGCCTAAAAACGTAATGCGATAAAATGGTAGGCGCTGTAGTTTGGCTATACAGGGTTAATTTTAAAACATCAATAACCTCGCAAGACTAGGTAGCTACCATCATAAACAACAACATTTGTTCTACGAGTTTTGATAATTTGTCACATTTTACTTTAAAATTTAAAATAAATATCAATTTAATATTACCTCTGAATGTTCTTAAGTCTGTACATAATACTGAGACGCGCGCGATCGCGGGCGTCACCCTTTTCGTATACATACCTACGAATGGAACATAGACTTACAAATGTCACGACAGTAGGTACAATAAAAGCTTGGAAAATCATTTTTAATTAATGTATTGAGTTATGATAAAACTCGTAGAACAAATGCTATTGTTTATGATTTTAGCTGTCTAGTCCTGCGAGGTTATTGAAGTTTTAAAATTAACCCGGTATATTACCTACAGTTGATATTTGTAATAAGTAATAACTGAAGTAGCAGGGTTATTGTTTTGGGTTATTATTTCTAGCCTCAGGTACACGAAGTCAGTTACTAATAGATATCCAATCCATGTATGAAGCAAGCTCAAAGGGTGCTATTACAAAACCGCGCCTAAAGTTAAACACTGTTCAAAACTGACAGCAAACTATCTGTCAAATATAACCAAAGATTAAACGCGTTGTTATATTATAACTTATGTTGTAATGACACGGTAAAAGTTCTAACGCGTAAATACCGAATGAAGAATCTCTCATTTGAAGGCAGCTTTTGAATTCAGAATAAGTATCTACAAGAAATAACGATTTCAATACAGTCTCCGTCACAAGGTATGAAGTCCACCTACCCATACCGTGTCAAAGGTTATCAATTATACCTACTGTAGATGTAATTATTATCACAGAACATAAACACTGCAAGGGTCACCAAACGACGATGAAGAATGCAGACGATTTCACCAAGGTCACTTCTCTGCAGTAATCATGCGGCAACCGAAAATCCCGCCCAAAGTTACCGCATTGACTCCATATTTTGGTAACGCAATACAAGTTGCGACGGTACAAGTTACATTAGTGCGATACGAGTTGCATTGCTGCGACGCATTGTGCAGCATCCCACGGCATTCGACGTCGCTGGTGCTTGCCCGCCGGCGCACAGAGGAAGGCCCGCACAACTCTCACTGCGCGCGCCGCGTGTGCATGTGGTCACTTCACTCGCCCAGTGTTCTCACACCGAGCGGCTGGTACACGCGTTGCGGTTTCTCTCTAAGCCACTAGTATGTGAATGCGACGCGTATTATTTATTTAACACGAAAACAAGTGAAATGGTGCTCACTTATTGATCGTCGCGTGATTGTTTCCTTCCGTCTCTGTAGCTTCATGATTGAAAAATTGGACTTTTCTACGATTTTATTGAGGTGAGCCACTTATATAAATTCGTATGCTAAACTACTTATATGGTATTTTTCTATTGGCATAAAGCTAGCTTCTTTTAAATATTTGGATATTTAGAGAAAAAATTGTAAAAGTCAATACAGAAATAAAAGTATTGTAAAATAATGTTTGGGCCAGAAAGTCAGCTGCTATACTACTTATATAGTATTTTTCTATTGGCATAAAGCCAGCTTCTTTTAAATATTTGGATATTTAGAGAAAAAATTGTTAAAGTTAATACAGAAATAAAAGTATTGTAAAATAATATTTGGGCCAGAAAGTCAAGTGTCCCAGTTCTCGGCGACGACATCGAGTCTCTAAGTGAGGGACTGTTAGTTTGTGCCGCTTTAATAGTTGCGATTTTCGTTGTTCCATAAACACTTTTACAAAGATTACATAAATTGTTAAGTATTACAAGTTGGTCTGTTAGACGTCATTAGATAACATAACATAAACAAATGCAATATAAATAATTTTCTACAAAGATTGATCAAATGGCGTATAAAAATAAGTACCTACGAACACGCCACCTCATGTTTTTTGTCAATTATACGATAATATGTAGGTACCTACGTTATCAAATCATTATGTTCATACCCAAATATTTCTCTATGAATATAATTATTTATCTACGAATAGTAGTCATGTCATTAAACGACTCTAGGCACTGAACAATGAATCTTGTTAGCGAGTTCATTTAGGCTTTAAATTCAGTTAAGACTTTCTAACTCTCGTGAAGTAATCGAAAATGTAGAGTCAACGAAAGGCCATAAGTAATAGTCTAGTCAGAGCTTCGAAAAAAGTGAAACCCGTTTGTTTACAGGAGAAATTCTCAGTATCTTGCTAATAGCGATAATTTCCAATTACAATTGCGATCAAGACGCGGTGCAGTTACTTCCCCTTAAACAGATGTAGCTCAGCCATGAAGAAAGGACATCGAGGAGAAGCGATAATCCATGTAGAGCTCTAACCACTTAGAACCATTCACATACCTCACTCACTACCGCCCTCGCATCGGATAACACTATCTTACTAATATTATAAACGCGAAAGTTTGTGAGGATGTATGTATGTTAGGATGTTTGTGGCTCTTTCACACAAAAACTACTGAGTGGATTTTAATGAAACTTTACAATAATATAACTTACATATCAGAATAACATATATGCTAGAATTTATCCCGGGAGAATATTTTTATCCCGGATAATTTCAGTACACGTGGACAGTCGCGGCCGTCCACTAGTTTTCTATATTTCCACCTCCACCTTGTCCTTTCTTCATGAGCTCAGCTGACGGGACTCGCTGAACTTTCTCAGGGACAGAGCTAGCACGAATCCATGAATAATACGATTAATGAACGAGATTAAGTACCTATTAAATAATACTGCCGTTTAACTACAACTTTGTCCACGTCTAGACAGGACAGTACAAAACGTCACATTGTTGTTTCCATGATTAAATTGGGATGAAAGCAATAAATTTTGGTCTTTGGATGAAAACTATCCTTTGTATTTTTTATCCCTAAGTACTACACTAAAACTAACTCTTATCTCAAACAGAACAAAATAAGTAGGTATATCTCACTCGAGTACCCTCAAGGAGAAAGCTACCACTAAGAATGCAAAACTGTTAGTAAGCTCAAAGTTAGTGTTAATGTTACTCACAATATTGGTAAAGGTGTAAACTAACTAACTCTATATACGAGTAGATTTTGTGTAAAGAAAAGCACTCATATTTTTCTTATCATATAGCTAGCTCCATTTATAAATTTTAAGCGTCAAAAAGAGCCACATCAATTTCATAAGGCTAATTCTCAAAGGAGCACCAAAAAACCTTAAGTTATTATACTTATAAAAAGAATATCATCCTTGGCACCCTTTATCGATGCACATAACTATTTACTTTCTTCTGGCCAAAGCAGGTTAACTGCGAATGTCGACGTGTTTAGAATAATAATACATGTGAATGTCCCATCTGTACCGATATTGCATATAAATACAAACGAAGCTGTACCTCTTCGTGGTTTATGAAATCCTTAACCAGTAATTTATATTCCCTGTTTGTATAGATACCTAAGTGCTTTTATGAGGCCCAAGCCTTACCTACTGCATTGAAAATGCATTACGAACAAAGGACTTGTTTTATATAAGTAAATAATATTAACTTAGCACGACCGTGATATTCAAATTTAATAATAAGGTTCTAATGATAATGGGGTCCTTAGCTTTAATTTGTAATCCATTGCTGGTTTTTTCTAAACAATAGATACTAATGAAGGCAATAAATGGATTTAGAATTATTCTCAAGAAAAAGATGGATGGTAATATTCCATACGTTTACTATACAGTAATTATTATTAAGACAAGGAAGTGGCAGTTCTAGTTGTATTTAGAGAGAATGAATACTAATTTTGTTCTATACATAATAAAGGGAACCGTTAAAATATTTGCCACGAGCGAATAGAATTTGTAGAAATGAATGAAGAAAGAACACATCGAGTTGTAAAATATCTATGTGATAAAAAGGATTATTGTGACTAATTACTTTCTATTGAACTGCGTCTTAAAATAGATGCCGATAACAATATGGCATGATCAACAGCAGTATTAGGTTACACGAGTTCATAACAAAGGTTATTATTAAATAACAGTAAACAGTAGTACGGCTTCGTTAGGACGTTTACGAGCTGAGCTTGCGGTCGCGGATTTGACAACACAATATAGCTCTCAAAGCCTATTCTAGTAGTTAAACAGATTTAGCTTACATTCGCCATTGGTAACGTAGATTTGTAGAGTAAGGATAATTGGTTACTGGCATATATTTTTTTATAATACATTGCTACTTTATTTACCAATTTGTAAACTTTTCAAATTCCCAACGAGCAATGGTTAACGATCTAATGTCAAATTACGTAATGTACCATTGTCACAGCTAGCCAGTGACTGGTTTGGTGTTGATGAAATGGATATACAATTACGAGGCGAATGTATGTAAATCAATACCAAATAGTCTCCAGTACCTCAGAATTACATAAGTCTTGTATAAGGGCTGATGATGCCGAGCCGCACGCTTGTGCTATACGCAAGCTATGCAGTTTCAGTTGCGTCATTAATGGTCGCAAAAAGAAAGCGCGTCAGAGGTCAAGCGACAATCGGAACATACGATGACATACATAACGACAGCTGTACTCGATCATCTGTTATTAGTAGATGATATGGCGACAAAGATGTTTGCTTTTTTCTTTATTTATATTTTTATTTAATACACGAGCTTGATGATACGTGATTATTTTATAATTTGTTTTCACCAATAATAACGTATAAGGCATTATGAATTATTGCATTTGTTATTATGTACTCACGGTGTTAACATCATACACCCGCGACACTCACTTCCAACGTTAGAATTACTTTGTAAACTTTAGAAAAAGTAAACATGATAATTTGGGTCAATGCCCAAGGTTATTTGATCGTGTACCTATACAGGGTGTAAAAAGACAACGATGTTTTTTTAATACCTCATATTCTCTGTAACGTTACGATCATTTTTTTTATGGAACCAACCCTGGGAAACGACAAAAAAATTATGAAAAAATACAGTCATTTTATTGCAAGCAATGTATTTGTTTGGTGCTTAAAGTACAAATGTACCTACAAAACTAAGATTATAACATTTTGACATGGTATCTTTGAAAAAAAAATGTTTGTTAACCGATTTCAGATAGATTTATGTAAAAAAATTGATAATATTAATGTAACTTTGGACCTCAATATCTTAGAAGTCCGTGGTTTCCCAGGGGTACTTACATAGAAAAAAATGATTGTGATGTTACAAAGAATACGAGGTATTAAAAGGAGAAAGTTGTCTTTTTACACCCTGTATATTTCATCCGAACCGAATCCTTTTCATCTCAAAGTAAATATACATTTATATTATAATACATATAGCGTGCGTTGTATATGCTCAAGTAAAACAAATACATAAAATATATAAAACCTTTAGAAATTATAAAGAGCTTTATCTAGGCCTTTTTAAATTAATGATGATTACATACCTACGTACGAATCCTGCATAGGCATGTCGAAGGACAGAATAAAGCTGACTTTCCACTAGACGACACGACCACGACATTTCGTCATCTAGAATGGGGGCCTTATCGTAGTCGTGTTATCTAATGGAAAAACGAGCCATACTATCTAATACATTTTTGCTTCCAAAAAAGCCGTGGTTTCGTCTTTGTCGTGGTCTGTTGTGGCTGTGTCGTCTAGTGGAAAAACGCCCATTGGTGGATATCAAACGCATCAATAGAAACGTAGCATAGTGGAAAGGCAACCTTAGAGCGCTTTTAGACGTTCATGTTTCACAACGGATCGTGTTTTTGATATTTATAGACAAAGGACCTACACAAGTTTTTTGGCAGAAAGATAACTCCTACTCGCTCGTACTCCCAAAGTGTAAAAGACTAGGTTTGATCATTGTAATAACATCAATCAACTAATTTACACCCCTGATTCATATAAGTGGATCCTGTGAACTGTAGTGTATAATTTAATTAATTTCGCTGGCTTTGACCGCATTAACTGTCAGAAACTGTTTTTATGCGGGATATATGATTTATAAATAATTCTCTTCTTATAAAAGTAACCTCTCTATGTTTAAGTAGTTCTTACTTAGGTTATTAACAAGAGCCAGCCTTTTCGTTATTCGCAAAAAAAAATGCCACCCGAATATCTCAATAATAATTAAATTAAAAAATTTGTTTATGGCCTAAACTCGTAATAAGAAGTTAAGTTAGTAGTAGGACTTTTCCTAAAGATATGATATTGTATTGATTTGTAAACAAAGCTTCACACCACCACATCTATGTATGGATATACCTCATATGGATGGATATTATAATATAGAGTGAAGCGTCTCGTCTGCGTTGAGTTCAGAGGGTCAATTGTCGACTGATTTCGTTAACAATTTCAGGCAGTTTTACTCGGTTTATAGATAAGAAATATTGATTGAATGAATTAAGTGTTATAATTGATAATAGGAAAACGTTTAATATTTCTGATTTAAAAAAGATATTATAGAGATGTAGCGACGTAGTTTAGTGATGTCTCGTGTGATAGGGACATCACACAATGAACTGTCATAATAACGATAACATTATTACCGTAAGAAAGCATCACATGTAAACAAAGCAGCAAGGAGAATGCGGAACTGCGTGCGCCCACCTATCTTGATTTTACAAACGGTTTCGCAGTCATTATGCCCACTCACAGACAGTATCTTTTAACACAAGAAAAGATCACTCACCTCGCTTCAGATCGCACACACAAAAAACGTCATATAGTACTCTAAGATAGGCTTTTTCTCAACTAGATCGGAAAAGATTTCGCCTATTGAATGAACACGTTTTCCCGGCGTCCAGACCGGCAATGAACACTATTTATATACTAGAATGACACGTTTTAGACAGTGGCGAATCGAATACTAGATATCAAATGAGAAATCCCCACATGCGAGCGTATAGATAATGTCCAGTTTCACCCAAAAATACGATGTATAGTAAACATAGTAGACTTGACGCTTATCTTGTTTATGGATTGAGAAACGGCCGCGAATCATGATCGTAATAATTCTGGTAAATGAAAGTAAAGTTACTCATTCAAATTATCAATAGAGATTGCGTGCCAGAGGGCTATATGAAATTCGCAGACGAAAATACTTAGCATTCTACTCTACATAGCATTAAGATGGGTACTTTTATTTTTTTGTAAACTATATTCAATTTATAATTAAAGGTAGGTAAGGAGCTCGTAACTATACTATTTTAAGAAGGTTAATTATTAAGTATATAAAAAATATTATAACAACCAAATCATGTTACTTCTTATAGCGGAAAAGAGTGCTTTATACATATAAGCTACAGTTTCCCAAGAATACAAATAAAAAGTATAAATTAGCTACTATGTAGGTACCCAAAGGTATAGAGGTGCACGAACTTGCACGTTGCATGCAATCATTCGGATGGGAATACGAACATAAGAGCATTCCGGTGTTCCCATACGAGAACCTTAACAATAACAATGCAATTGGAGAAAGTGAGTTCAATGAACCAAATGAAAGTAATCGCAGGGTGTCCGGGATAAGGGAACATCTCCAGAAAGTAAAAGGAACAATTAGAATGATAGCTGAGTCATGATGATGAAGCACGATCTATGGCACTATCGTAGTATTCGGACAGACCAACGAAATGTTCCAGAAATAAACGTGAAAGAGTTAAAACAATGTTTTTCTATAATATTTTACCTAAACTGTGTTAAATACTTCAATATACACTTTGTAGGTTGCAGATAATGTATTTTAATTTTACTCTCCTTTAGCACAATTTTTAAAAGTGATTGTTGTTTAACTTGATTTGTTAAGTGCGTACCTACATATAATATTACGAGTATGTACCTATATAGTTACAACAGATAAAAATATAATTTTATATTCAGAAGCCAGCCAGCTGTCCTAAAGCGCATTGAACCAAATCGTGCAATTTACCATAATGGCGGTGTCCGATAATATCTCTGGTTTACCAACAAGCCCGCATACGCAGAACATGTAATAAAATTGTTTTGCACAGAACGGTGCAGCCTCTCTCCATACCGGCTTGCGAGCGTCCATACATTACGGAAACTGGTTAGACACACACGCTAGAAATCTAGCCTTTACTTAATAGGCAAGTGGGAATAGAAACTTTAAGTGTAGACACGTGGATATTATGTACGATAAATTGTATCTTGTAGATGACGTAGATACGGTAATATTAGTACTGAATATGACGAGAAATAAATACCCCAAAGTACAACGAGTGGAAGTTAAAACGTTGATCGCTCAAGAATAAAAATACGTAATTTCGAAAGTAAAGAGAAATATACTAAATGTCCAAATGTGTCCATAAAGGCTGACAAAGCAGTGAAAGTGCGAGATGTGGTGGAAAGCTGAAGGATCCTGCGTGTCGCTGCCACTGGTATTACGAGATTACGTGTAGACCTTGCAGAAAATATTGCACTGTCTCGTTTCGTACAGTAATATCCGTAATTTAATTTACAGTGGTATTATGAAACATCGTATTTCATTAGACCTTCTCAGTTGACTGCTGACACGGTTTTTAATGTCTGGCATATTGCAAATATGTAAAAATCCTTATTTACATGATGACCAGGTATAACTGACAAGCAAGGTGGTAAGTACCTTTACAAATCTGAAAAATTTCAGACTGTGTAAAATGTTTGATGTATAAAATATAAACATATCACAGCATATTAAATCACGCTTATTTTGAAATCTTACCTGTCACCCGCATACATTATCCCGTATCAAACTTTGTGAATATTTCCTAGGTAGGCTTAACGCTCATAATTATTCGACTCTCTTTAAGATGTAAAGCTGAAAATAGGAAGTAGGATCGGACATCTCGCAAAAAAACTCAAAGGAAAACTAAAGCATATGATACATAATTACTTATTCTATGTAATCATAAAAATGAACTTGTATCCATTGTTTGCGACCAGCTCGAGTTGGGATACGAAAGACGATTGGATAATAATACTCATGGAAACCTAAGAGACTCTAGACTTAAAGATCTGATGAGATTCTGATGGAAGTAGAAGCTATCAATTTGGAACAGTTTAATGGCTAGCGCGTCACGTCTTAAGAAGAATGAGCGCAATCGATTAATCGAATACTTCGAACATTGGAATTAAAACTAGAGTAATAGTAGAGCATTAGGCAACGTGCATTACTGTGTACAGCAGGCGGCGTGCGATACCACCGTCACTTTCTTTCCAACGAATCCGATGAGCCGCGGAGAAAGTGTCGGCAATGTCCGTATGCTGTCTGTAGAATTCGCTGACTCACATCTTTGAGGTGTGATGCGTTTCAATATGACTGTTTATTTGATCGATTGACCCAACATTATGCAATGCCTACGATATAATATATCTATAGTAGTACATAGTGCAATGTTAAGTGCAGCGAAAGTATGCAACTGCATCTTCGGAAGTTGGTTGTTTGTTATACCCACGTAAGTGTGCAACTGACGCATGTATTTAAAGTGGTTTTAAAATTAGCTACCTATATACATTCGGATCTGAAGCTTTTTCATTTACCTTTGTATAAATTTTAAGGTTTTTTTCTTTAGATTACTTACTTTTTATGGTTTGTAAATTTTGTGAGTCAACTTTTTGCCATAACGGTATTGAGATGCCTTTGCATTCTTGGCATAAATAAGAACATTAGCCCTTTATCTGATTCTTTTATGCTAAGGGAATTGCGGAAGCATCTTGAAATTATCATTACTTTCTGAATAATTACGGCTGTGAAGTTTTACATAGGAAGGTATGTAGTAGCTAATGTAAACGCATTCGCTGTAGGTACATTGGATATAAAGTAAGGTTGCGCTATCAAATCAAGTATATGGTACGGTACAGCCTGCCTACCAACCTTTATTGCGATAAGAGAAGATTCTAACATACACATAAATGTTGTTAATAACATCGTGTCGCATTTGTTGTTAGCAATTTTAATACACGATGGATGATAGATAATCCCTAGCTGCGTAAAACGACCGGTCTTCTGCGAACCTGCTCTGATATTATCTGGCAATACTCTATTTTTTTCGGATCAAAGTAGCCCTACGATATACAGATTAAATCTATCGATTAAATTTTTTATTTAAAGTATCTGTATTATACTTGTATTGATGAACATAACTATGAGAGAATATCGAGGAAAGTGCTAAATCCTCATACATATGTATGAATGAGCGTACATACCTCATTCTAGTGTTATGTATGCTCTTTGCTTTCGATCCACAGCCCACCACTATTGTATTTTTTATGGTCGTGTGTACGGTCAATTTACTTTTGCAACATCTCTTTGGCATTATTATAACATAATTAATAACTATGGGTGGTACGAGATTTTAGATTAAATGGCTATGACACATTTTTATTGAATGACTGAATAGCATTTAGTTTAGTGACCATTTTTATATTATTTATTATGATAAACAACGTTGCAAACAAGGGGTTTGCAATAACCAGAATAGTTTATCATAATGGAATAAATGACACATTAACAATATCAACTGATGAATATTATTATGCTTATAATTTTATGGTGTCTTTGGCCTGGTTCCCACTATGCCGGATCGGTAGATCTGCCGGAAACTGGCCCCGGGTAGAGTGTTCACATTACACCGGATCCTACAAGAAAATCGTACTCAGTGACAAAACCTCGCTAATAATGGCGGGCTCGGTAAAAATGCCGGAGTCGGGATAATGTGAACAGCTCTATATAAGTTGTACAGCCACTAGCCCTTCCGGCAGATTTACCGGCCCGGCAGATCTGCCGGTCCGGCGTAGTGTGAACCCATACTTTCTCTAAAATTTTATCAAGGGAGATACAGCTCTACTTTTTACCCGACTGCGCGACGCAAAGGAGTGGTATTGTGTTTAAAAGCCTATGTATGTATGTTTGTATGTTTTTCATACGTCAATCGATTCCTCTTAGTCCGGCGAGTGTCACTAAAGATATGACGTTAGTGAAAATCCAATATGGCGACTACTGGACGCCATTTTGTGAAAATGAAAAAAATTAAAGTCGACAAACTATATCGAGTGGGGTATCGTTCAATAGGTATTTAAAAATAATTTTTAGGTTTTTCTCAACATTTTTCGATTTGACCAAACGTTTAGGATCTATATCGATTTAAAGTTGCGTAACAACCATTCTCACATATAAGTTTTTTATTGCTTTAGACAACAGCAAGACGAAAACTTCTTGCTGCCGAGCATGTTGAGCATGTTTCTTGAAGCGTACCTATTAGTAGCTAGGTACTCATAACAAAAAAAGTATAAAATAAAAAAAAAACATAATTTAAAAAATCCAAAAACACGAGTGCTTAAAAAAGAACTAAATAATGTACATAATAAAAAAAGTAAAAAGAAGAAAAACAAGCACTTAGATGTTCGGTGGTCAAGAATTCTATAATATTATTATGGAATGAATACTATTGAAGAACATAAAATATTATCTAATGATCGTAACATAACAACTGAACAGTCGGGATCCATTATCCGACAGTCAAGCTAATATTTCAATGGATCCTGTCGGGTTTTTGGATTTTTAAAATTATTATTTAAATAGACCTAACTGACCATTGGAAAAATCTGCCCTCAATGAAATTACCGGACATCTTAGTAATTTTTGAATCGAAGCCAAATTAAAAGGTCATCTATGTGTCCTACTTTCACTATTTTATTATCCCAAATATTACTCGGAGATAGGATATTTGATTAGAAAGTTTGAGTTTATGAAATTTTATGTCATTTTTTATGTGTCACGATGAGCCCAATAAGTTTATAGCGTGTAAAATATCATATAAGTAGGTAGGTACATACCATAATTTAATGACAATTTATTACACGTTAAGCTGAGATAATACCGTACACACAGGCCTTTTACCCATAACTTTTAACTTTCATAGAGTAATTCCATCGTTTTGACGAGATATGTACCTAAAAATCGTATAAGTAACAGTGTTTCATGAAGTCTTAGTATGACACATAAGAAAATTTTAAAATTTTGATGGAAGGGACCGTACAATACGATAAATCAGCTCTGCTCCAGTATAGCAATTCGCCATTTTGCGTAGTTTCCGAGACTCTATAATTATAGCTAGTCAACCGTCTACGATTCTCTTTGTTTAATTACGAGTATTTCAAGATTATGGAAATAGATCATGAACAGTGGCTTTGTTGCAAGTTAACAACGATTGTGATGTCATTATTAAATCGCTATAGATTAGTTCTTTGTAGTGAATCTGTGTACTTACCGTGTTTGTAAATTGTAAACTTCTGCTATATTTATGCGTTGACTGGCTGTTTACCGTTGGTGCAATCAAGACTTTTACAAAAACTTTTAAGTTTATAATAGTAATACTCGTAGTACTGTAAAAATGATCTTTCTTTGTTTCAGATCCTCTCTTCTTCTGCTGTGATTCCTAATTATGATTATACGAATAACATGGCCTCATCTATTACTAGTCACTTTAGCAATTACATATATTTCTATGACATTAGGTTAGTATGGATAATAAATCATTAGAAATGTAATTAAGTACCTCACTACAATATTTACCTATTTAGCCCCTGGTATATTGAATTGATTTTCGATTTCAGGTAGCCCTTTATTTTTGGATCAACCAAAAAGAGTTAAACCAGTCATACGATGGAATCCTCCAATGGACACATGGAACTGGACTACGACGCCTCGGAACGAGGAGATATTCTTTATGCCATCTAACTTCACGCACAAGCTTCCGCCATCAGCCAACGAGACAGAACTGATAGCTCACATGGCCGTTTTAAAAAGAAACTACTCTCGCCTCCTCTGGGACAACGACAAAAGCTCAAATCTACCTCTTTTCGTAGAGAAAGCTCTAAAATTGCTCAATTTGAAACAAGTATATTATGAAGTTGAAAACTCAGTGATGTCTAAAGTGTCGTGTACGGCTTGCAAGGCTGGAGCGGGTTTGTTGCAACACTATATTAAGCTTGGTAAAAGTAAGGATGAAATCAACAAAATGATCTATCAGTTTTGTGTGTCCTTAAAAATCCAGTCGGCCCGTGTTTGTGAAGGCATTACAAGGCTTTTTGGGGTAAGTTATTCAAACAAAAACTTATATAACCATGCAGAAAACACTGTTAAAGATTATATGAATGATTTAACTTTTCAGAGCGAAGTCGTGTACGTTTTGAAACGTGTAACGATAGGACCCGATGAGATTTGCAGCTTTGTAATAGGAGACGCCTGTGGCGACGTATACAACCCGTACCACGAATGGGAGGTGGCATTCCCGCCGGTGCCGAAGCCTACAGTCCGGTCACTCGATGCACCGTTAGAAAAGGCCCCTACTTTCAAAGTCTTACAGATTTCTGACACACATTTCGACCCTTATTATGCAGAAGGCGAGTATGGCTTAGTTTTAGATATGGCATATTCACCTACATTGCTTGATTAAACTCATGTCTACGTATGAAATTGGATAAACAAGAAATAATCAATGCATAAAATTATATTTTTAATAATTTCTATTATAACTCAAATTTCTGGATATTTTATTTGTTCCACTTATAGTTACGATTAGTGTGAAATGGAACGCGCGAAATGGATTTAAAGGAACTAAACCGTGAACTAAGCGAAAGTTATCTATTTGTTATTCTTCTTGACACCGACATAATTCTGGACTAAAAACTACGGAAGGGAAAAACATGTTTGTTTTTTATTTCCAGGTTCAAACGCGGAATGCAATGAGCCGCTCTGCTGCCGAGCCTCAAACGGGCCAGCCATGACTCCAGGGGGAGGTGCTGGTCGCTGGGGCGACTATCGCAAGTGCGACACTCCGAAACGCACCATTGATCACATGTTGAAACATATCGCTGATACCCACACGGTAAGTAGTTATACTGGCTTCAACCACGGATGTACCTAAATGCCGCTAAGACGCCGTGTTTGAATAGCTCAGATGGATAGGAAATTCCCAACTTTGAATGGGATGCTTGATTCATTCTCAATGTAATACATTTCTTTTACACTCGGTGGGACTATGTTTTCCTAATTTATATGTTGGCCACTTACGACCCTATAAGTAATATATTTTAGTTCGATTAAAGTTAAACGATTAGTTGTGAACTCGGCAGGTTAAAACAAAGAATACTCGTAGAACTATTGTACACATTAAAAACTTTGTCTTCTTATAACTATGTTTGTGATGTGAAGCTACCGTACCTATTGATGTCAGTACCAGCTGCATTGCCTAACTTCCTTCATATAGATCTACGTAATACTGGCAGAGGAACTGTCCTGCATAATGGAAGTTACCGTTTATATGCCAAATTAAAAGTCGGAACTAGCCATTATATAGGTAATATTGTACTTATTAATGCAAACACTGTTCTCGTAGTTGCTGGGATATTGTACAAATACCATATTCAAATACCTACTAGGAAATTCCTTGACACACAACTTTTAATCAATCCCTTTGTATAAAATTATAGTTCTTTACAGGATATCGACTACATTCTTTGGACTGGCGATTTGCCACCGCACGATGTTTGGAATCAAACTAAGGAGGAAAACTTGAAGGTTCTGCAGGAAACGGTAGCACAAATGTCCGATATGTTCCCAGGAGTGCCCATCTTTCCAGCGCTGGGAAACCACGAGTCGTCTCCAGTAAACAGGTAATGTGATACTTTTTATCAATTGTTGCCAAAGGTTTCTCTCGGTTACAAATAGTCCACACTTACTTATTGCTAGGGCTCTACTGGACTACTTATAAGGTCCTATCGCACTATGAAGCTTTGTTAATCAATCAACAATTCCCGAGGGTCGTTAATGGATCCGCAATTTAACCGAAAAAGCAGTCATGACCTAAAGGTAGGTATATGAAGAAGACTAACTGTTCAATAATAAGGTTTAGTACGATAGTTGTAATTTAATTAAGGTCATTGTCAATTTAGCACGGTCGGCTAATTGTGGAAGTAACGAAGTTCATGCTTCGATGAATAGATACAACAAAACGGGCAATGAGCATCTAGAACATAAGTCATCTGTTTCAGATTTCAGGGAAGAATATCGATATTGTATTACAATTTCAAATAAGGGCAAATGAATTACATATTTATATACTACTTACAACAATTGTTACTCAAGGCATTAAGGCAGATGTTGATTGAATGAAAGGCATTTCAATAGATTTATATTCCTCCATACTCAAACCCATAAACACTTCAATAGAAATCAGGTACAATTTAATAAGTAACAATAACGACAGATTTCTTACATAAATATAAATTTGTAATTGATGACCTTGTATGTCTATTACAAATGAATGAGCATTACATATCTCCATCTAGAGAAGCTAAAAATGCTTTTTACGGGATTGATATTTTAATTTTGTACGCAGGCGGGTATCACAAATCGGTTTACGCGAAAGTTTATGCGGACGTCACGGGTGTAATCATACAAAATTTACCAAAACTGATTTAAATTTGAAAAATGTATGATTACGCGCATTTCTGTTTTCTTGGTGCTGGTGGAATGACAAGCGTAAATAACATAAGCTTTATAAAAGCAACACCTGTAGTGTAGTTTTTAACCGACTTCAATAAAGGAGGAGGTTCTCAAATCGTCTGTATGTACCTATATAATACATTTTTTTAAATGTATATTCACCGATATTTCCGTCAATTATAGACGGATTTCAATTTTTTTTTGATAGAGTTCACTTCTGAGGTAGTCCCATTTTCACCACGTCAGGATCTGATGATGGGATCCAGGAGAAATCTAGGGCAACCACCGAAAATTGTATGCTCATATGGTGCTTTTGTTACGTAATCATGTCTTACTAAGGTATATGCTTCAGGGTGTCAACATCTGATGCTGCTGTGCTGATGATGAAGCTACAGCACTCCTTAACGGTTAGGAGACAGTACTGCAATTGGTCGATGGAAACTATATAGTAGTATGTAGAGCTAAAGGTATACTTGAATCAACATCTGATGCTGCTGTGCTGATGGTCAAGCTACAGAACTCCTTAAAGGTTAGGAGTTAGGGGACAGTTCTGCAATTGGTCGATGGAAACTATATATGTAGGGCTAACGTGATACTTATACGGGTAGGTACTACTCCTGAGATGGTAACGATGAAACCCTTAAGTATATAAACTAGCATCTATTTAAGTTCACAACACATTAACAAAACTAAAAATCCAGAAATAAACTGACTTAAAAAAAATAACCGACTTCAAAAAAAAAACAAACGACAAAACTTAAACTAAAAAGCGATAAATAACGTAACTAATGTATCAACTAAATACATATATTAAATATCTAATTATTTAAATATTTACAACTTAATACCTAATACTTTAACAAAGTCTCTTTAACTATTTAAATATTTATAATTATCACTTATTTCTTGGAGTCGGTGCCAGCCAAACAAATAAATGTAATTAAGAAAACTGACCGACACTAAAATTCACAGTAAAACTAAGAATAGGAAATTGCATAAACGCGTGCCCTGCCTACTACACCGTATTGTATTTTGCCGTGTGTGTGGCTTTGCCGGCCGCGCGCGTCCATCAACACAACAGACTACGTTACCTAGGCTGGCACCGACTCCAAAAAATAAGTGATAATTATAAATATTTAAATAGTTAAAGATGACTTTGTTAAAGTATTAGGTATTAAGTTGTAAATATTTAAATAATTTTAGATATTTAATATATGTATTAAGTTGATAAATTAGTTACGTTATTTATCGCTTTTTAGTTAAAGTTTTTGTCGTTTGTGTTTTTTGAAGTCGGTTAATTTTTTTTTAAAGTCAGTTTATAGGTAGAGCAATCAAAATCAAAACAACAAGAGACATAAAAAATCTTACATATTTCAGCTTTCCGCCTCCATACATCTCGTCACCGGAGTCCAACATAGCGTGGTTGTACGACGAGCTGGACGCACAGTGGAGGCGCTGGCTGCCAGCAGGGGTCTCCCACACGGTCCGCCGAGGGGCCTTCTACTCGGTCCTCGTGCGCCCAGGGTTCCGCATCATTTCGCTCAACATGAACTATTGTAACAATAAGAACTGGTAAGTGTAAAAAGAATAACATACAGGGTATGTGTAACAGCCAGACAAAAACTGAAATACTGAAAATACCAATAAATACCATTGTTTTGAGTTGTACGAGTATTATTACTCGCAGGAAATGCATTTTTAATTTGATTATCCGCAATGTTTGCTTTTCGCGCCAATTGTATCGGGCGATCCTGTGACTAGTTAAATGGGCTTATTGGCAATAATCTAATAATATGGTCGATTCCGGCAGTCACACTTAACCTAAACGTAAAATTAGTCCTACCTGTCCTTTTCTCTCAGCTATTTATTTAAACCCTTAAGTGGACAATGTTGTTTTTAAACAACATACTAAACATCACAGATAAAATTGACCTTCTTTTAATTTTTTGTTAATTTTGACAACTAGTTCTTATTTCTGAACGAATTTTGTACTTTTTTAAATGTTGGCACTATCCAAAAAAAAGTATAGTAAATTCAGGGATTTGGTATCTCCTATACATTTCTATGAGTAAATTCATGTCTAGATTTTTTTACTCATTTTTCCTAGACAGTAATACATGTCTATTACACAAATATATTTTTTTAAAACGTGAAACAAAAATCGTCCATTTAAGGGTTAAGAACGGAGAGAGATAGACCTAAAATTAGGTTTAAGTGTGACTGCCAGAAATGACCCTAGTGTGATACATTTGTTTTTTTTTATCACTTGTGACTCTCCATTGGGATTGATCAGTTAATTGAAAATTTGTGACGTTATTCGCCCTTTATCCAGTACTGTATCTTGGAACTTAGATGGCTCGCAAGGTAGAGTTGCCTGCGACCACAACACGCTAGAATTTCATAATAGGGGCTATACTTTAACTCTGAGCAACAAAAGTCTTAATTACCATTATGTTCTCCAGGTGGTTGCTACTTAACAGCACTGACCCTGCCACCGAGTTGCAGTGGCTGATCTACGAGCTTCAGTCAGCTGAGTTCAGCGGCGAAAAGGTCCACATCATTGGCCACATACCTCCAGGTCACTCTGACTGTCTCAAAGTGTGGAGCCGAAACTATTACGCCATCATCAATAGATACGAATCTACAATAACCGCCCAGTTTTTCGGACATACACATTACGACGAATTTGAAGTCTTCTACGATTCCAAAGACTTGGGTAAGAAAACTCGTAAAATTCATGGTAAGGAGTCTTTAATTGCAAAAGGTAGAGCCAAAGATTGAGTCAACTTACTTTCTTTGCAGGTCGAGCAACCAGCATAGCCTATGTAGGACCATCAGTTTCGCCGTATTACGATCTGAATCTCGGATATAGAATCTACTATGTGGACGGTGACCATGATGCGACAACTCGGGTATATTTGCCTTACAAGTAAATGCTTTGCTGTTCACCTAAATACACCGAAATAACCGGTTCATATATTTGCAGCTAGTGGTCGACCATGAGACGTGGATAATGAATTTGAAAGAGGCGAACCTATTTGGATACCCAATCTGGTACAAGCTGTATTCGGCGAGGTCGGCATATCTGATGTCGGCCCTTCGCCCGCAAGACTGGGATAAGTTTATCGACGAAATGACTGGAAAGGAAGACGTATTTAACTTATATTACAAGTAAACACAGTTTATGTTACTACTTTAGAGTTATAACAATTTAGCTTGTGATTTATGAATTACGCAAGTGTCTTCAGGTTATATACATAATTCATGTAAATTATTTGGTTTGGAGCGTAACATTTAGGTTAAAGATTTTAATGTGCTTGGAGGTTTGAAGCTGAAAACTAAGTAGACAGTTACTTAACTTACCTGCCGTTAAAATGCGGTTAGCCACTTAATTATTAACCGCTTCTGTGTATTAGTTACAGAGATCAATATTATACCATAGGTATTCTATTAAATTGACCATGTTTCATATTTACTTCACATGAGCAAGTGCCGCAATTATCCTTATTTTTCCAGCAATTCTCTTGAAGATCCTCATTAGGCACATTCTCGATTAGTGCCCAACTCGCTGTAGAATATATCACCTCACCCAAGAGCATACGTCCTAGAGCTTACTTATCCTGTTTTCAGACACTATTGGAAGAACAGTCCTCGAAGGGGCACCTGTGATGGAGAGTGCCGTAAGCGTTTGGTATGCGACGCTCGCTCAGGGCGGTCCCACGACCGCCGCGCCCTTTGCGGTCACATCGAGGCGAGAATAGACGGCGCCACGCCCGCTCCTCAAACCTGGCGCGCCTGGTTTTACAACGGACTATCCGTTTCGTGAGTTGCCTTGCGTTGAGGTCTATGGGCTTCGTGAAGCTAACGTTGATGCTTTTACTAACTGCTTGTTCTGACTAACTTTGTATTTTTAAAAAAATGCCATGCTATTTTATCCCTAAAATATGCCTCAATATGATCTCATACGAGTCATCGGCAAGTCCTGCGACGTGACCTAAACTGTTCAACACAGTTGCTGCGTGACTTATATGAGAATGGATGGAGTTATTTGCATGAAACCTTAATGGAACTTACTTTTTGCATCTTACCATAAGCAATTGTACCTATAATTAAAGCATATAAATAGCATTGGACGTTAGATACATACCACAGATGTAATCATGTAATTAATAACATGTTTGTTTCCTTCTAAAAATAGTTTACATTTGAGTAGGTAATGTAGATATTTACTAGTTATAAAATTATAGTTAGTTACATGGTAAGTATTTAAAATGTTACCCATTAAACTAACGTAATGTCTTTGGATTCGTATTAAATAAGTGCCCATTCATTTTATCCAAGTATTGTGTACATCTGATAATAAATACAGTACCTATATCATAATCATAAGGTGCACGGTTTTACAACGCCTATACTTTAGTGAAATGACTGAATGAAATAATATTTACATATGTATATTGTAGAACATAACATCACCTTATAACATAAATATTCACTGCAAAATAATATAGGTACGTGGACATTTTTATATTGCAATGATTTGTTAATTAACGTGGGTATAAATAATCATATAACACAATATCTCAATGCAGGAAATGTAGAGTATGTTTTTATTTTTACTATCGGTGTTATGTATGTATGTATTATAATTATAGCTAGGTAGGTTGCACCTGCAGTTGCACCGTAATATTATTTTTGAGAACAGTTTGAAATACCAATTTGTTTATTATGTACTAGTGGACGCCCGCGACTTCGTCCGCGTGGATTGCAGAAAAAAAAACAAAAAGTCGAAATTATCCGGGACAAAAATATTTTCCCGGGATAAAAAGTAGCCTGTGTTAGTCAGGCTAACTCCATACCAAATTTTAATAAAATCGCTCCAGCCATTTTTACGTGAAAGAGTAACAAGCATCCATCCATCCAAACTTACAAACTTTCGCATTTATAATATTAGTAAGATAATATTTGTAAGTACCTACCACTAATTATGTATAAGTATTCGCAGTATACAAATATTATATAATAGGTAACTAATTATCGGACTAATATTTTATGAATAACATGGAACTCGGGTACGTTTGATTATACTTATTTAAACGATGGAACTAATATTAGAACTAATAAAATTGCACAATTTTTTGTAACCAATGGTGATTTGATCTGTATAAACCTTGTAAATATTCTTTTAATTCTTATCTGCAGAGAGCCCCCTAGTGTACAACAAGTGTAAATGGTGGTGGACCTTAACATGTAGATCCCTGCACCGCTGCTAAGGTTGGTATCAAAATTGCAGAATTGTGCGTATGGTCTAGAACAGCATTGGACCAATGCGCGTAGTGACTAAAGTCTGTCTAGTCCGTAGGCACTTTAAGAATACTTTCAGCAATTATTTGACAGCAGAACTCCAGGGATGTAATGAAATTTACAAGTTTTTTCGCTATAAAGTTTAATTGTTTCAATTTAATCCAACTTCCATATACCCAGTCCTTATGGGGTTCTGTCTTGTAAACTATAATAGCAGATGTTTACAGGGTGTAACAAAAGGGGTATGTTAAGCGAAAAAGTATGTAAATAGCCCACTATAGAGAACCTATTTCCAAAATTTGAGATTCGAAATCACATGTTTATTTTTCCAGATAGTATCCATACTCTCCAGAGTTCCCAAACTACTCAGGAATGTTCATACAATCTTGAAAAATTAAAATGTGATTTCGAGTCTCAAATTTTGGAAATGGGTTCTCTATAGTGGGCTGTTTACATAACTTTTAGCTTAACATACCCTTTTTGTTACACCCTGTATAGATAGCACAAACACAAATCTTTGTAAATATAAATTGCACGAAACATTTGGTCCCGGGGCGGCACAATGGATGGAGGTTAGATTTTACAATTGTATGGAGGTTTGATTAGACAAGGCAGTCTACCGATTTTCTGCATAAAAGAGCTTCACTATAACGTCGACTGAATGATCGATCTTTCTGGAGCGTCTAGACCAGTGGTTCCCAAAGTGGTCTATGTGGACCCCCAGGGGTCCACAAGGGACTCGATGGGGGTCTACGTTGGCGTGAAAAAATGGGATTTCACAATTAATATGTATTAGTTGTAAGTATGTAGGGGGTCCACCAGAACCAGTTAACTTTTGAAAGGGGTCTATGAAAAATGAAAGTTTGGGAACCCCTGGTCTAGACTTTACAGATAACGTGGAACTGTGGACCACACTGAACTGTGTACTTTGATCAGACTAGAGTCTGCTATATAGGTCAGGTTTGTTTGGTTTAATGGTTTATTAGGTATAAAAATGTGGACGTGAGGCTGGTTCCTATTGCCGAAAAATATATCAATTACGTTTAGGCCAGATACTTTTTTCGGTGATAAATCGGAACCAGCCTTTAGTTGTTATGAATATTAACCATTTTTTGTTTACAGGATGTCAATGATAATGCAAATACCTCAAGTGGCTTATTCATTACCAAAGTTTGTAATGGGCTTGGGCTGAAGACTTACTACTAGTGATTAGGAAAGAAACTCAAAGGAAACAAACCACCGGACAGTCATGAAATGAACAATATTCCGTTGTGACGTATGTTTGTACTTCTGAATAAGAGACTCGTTAATATTTCAGTAAGCCCTTTTGAGCTTAGCTTTAGTGCCTTAAATGTGAACAATAGGTCGGCTTGCACAGCGCGTTACTATTTGTGTTTAACGGCGGCGTTTAATGCAGTTTACTACATACAATATGGCATCTCCTTTTAGTACCTACGTACAAAATTCTGACGGCGCGCGTGGATAAATATTTGTGTTACGTGGTCATCACAATTAGTGGTACGTTGTACAAGCCATACTTAATTTTTTAAATTCGTACCATTCTGTGTTTAAGCTTTAAGTCGAGATGAACGTGGTTGTTTAGACATCCTACTTAGATTCACAAAAGTACACGTGTCTATCTTACTATAAGTGTAAATATACCTAAAATTTAGTTTTCTAATAAATTTTATTTACAAATCAGTATGTGTAGTTTTATTGATTAAAACAATATTTCTCGCGAAATTCTTTATTACAAAATAAAATGCTTAAATAGAGTGCCATTACACCTCAATTCGAAACTATACCTCGGAAATTGCACCTTATATCAAAAATAAAACTACCCATTAAATATTTTAAGTTAAGTCATTTATTTACTTGTTCTCAGTCACGAGTTTGATCTATCTATCTATCTGGCGACTTACATACGTAGTATTATTTAATTTGATAGTTTTATTGTTGATATAAAGTGACTTTAAAATTAATTGTAGTGAACATGATCACTAATAGGCACGACTGTAACAGCCGAATGAATACGAATACCATAGACAAGTTATATCGAGAATTAACCGACTAATAATGAGAGTATGTAGTCATAAACGTTTTATACCACATCTATGTATTGTAGTTGCTTTGTACCGTATCTACGAGGCTTACATCTATATGTATTACATATATGTAATGTTTGTAGTAGTTTAATAATTAACTAAATATTAGAACTATCTGCCACCTAGTACCGTCTTTTTTTATTATCGTAATCTTTTATGCTCTTTATATTGGCTGGTTAGTTCTTGATATAGCCTTAATCGTCATATATAATGCACAATGTTGGTGTTCAGCTCAAGTGGTCTAGTTAAATGCCTATTAATAAAAATGTTTGTATGTACATAGGCTCTGATTGTCAAGACTTCAAATTGCTGGAATGTGGATGCGATGCAACACAAATATTGTTTAGGATACATTCTCAGAATGTTTATGTCTTTACATAGCTCATTAGATTACACAGCACCTAACAGGATATCTAGACCTTTTGTATCAGTTCCGAGTAGACTATTTAGCTAACTTTTATTCGAAATCAGCATAGGATAAGGCAACTCTTAAAATCAAACCCTTTTTACATTTATATTTACATGTGGGTATCGCTTGAAGACAAAAAACATTACCACGACAATAATATTCTAATTTGTACACACATGTAGGTATGTAAAAATGGAAATGAACATTAAAATTAATCATTTATTTAATACAATAATTAAAATAGTTTGACTGTCAGCTAAATTAAATTCGTAAAGATAATATCATACAGTTAAAAAATATTGGTCCCACCTTTGTGAATATTAACATCTATTAAGCGTTCTAATTTAGAAGTAAATTGTATAAAAAAATCTTAATACTTGAATCAATGTCATGGATAATTCAAAATATTGAACTTTTTTTTATTCAATACTTGCATATTATATACTAAAAACCATAATTCGAGAGATTAAACTGACAAGCTAGTGACAGCTAAAGGGTTACCATAAATAGAAAAAAATAAATAGTGACGTTATAGTCGATATTGATAATTAATAGGCTATTAGAAAATGCGAAAAATATATTGTCAATTACTGTATCAGTATATATTGTGAATTTAGAAATAGTTTTCTATAAATGTAATTTGAAAATAAACACTGATTTATATAAAATCCTTATGTAAATAAAAATGTATTTTCTTTAACTTTTGTCATGGCATAAGATTTATCCTTAGTTTTCCGACATAATTGTAATATTCGTTCCCTAGCATGTATTATTATTCCAGCAGAGCATGTAGTTTACTTTTCGAAAAATTTCTGCTTCAATTTTTCGGACACTTTCATAATAAAAAATTCAATTACAAATTCCAGAAATACAAACAACCAGTTTTCTTGTAACAAAGTAGACTGGCGGATGATGTACCTATATAAAAAAACAAAGAGTTCTAAACAGTTATCTATTTATTTTTTATTTCTTACCTATAATATGAACTGGGTTAGAAATATGACATACTGCACTCGTTATAGATAAAGAGATACTGCTCGGATGCAGGTAGTTAGGACGACGAGATCGTTGATGACTATCAGGTCAAATGTACGTCTTTGTAGAAATTGTATAAGTAGTTTCTTATCTATAGTGCCAATTGGGCCATCAATAATTTCATCTTAGGAATGTGACAATGCCGCATTGTGACAACCCCTGCGAAATGTGACACATTACCGTTAACTAATAATAAAATATAAAAAATTTCATTAGCCAAAAAAGTACGTTGTACAAGGAAGGCTAAGTACCTTGGCGTGCCCTTGTTAGGTATAGAGCGGTCCCTCGACAAGAAGATTTTGCATTTGTATCTTTTTATTTGGGGCTGGGTTTAAAAAAAAGTACTTTTTATTATGTACAAGTTACCTTTAAATTAATACCCCACAAATGTGTGGGTATAGGTACATTCGATTTTTCATTGCCAGTTTCACTTCTCGTATATTTCAAATTGCTAAACCGGTTCTTATGAAACATAGCTAAGAATACTCTCAACTAAGCCATCTTTAAAAGAAAACCCTCTTTTGTTTGGGGTTTAAAATGATTGGAATTTGATTAAGTTACTCGGTCTCAATGGAATTTATAGGCAGATATTCATAACAATGAATAATATCATAAATGTTACTGTAAATCAATAAATTTATTTACATTTTCATAATTTTCTGAAAAAATAATTACGAAAAATATCGATGGTTACCAAATCTGTATTTTTAGAATATCACTAGTCTGACCATGGCAACACTTGTGCAAAATGAACTGTCAAACTAGTCTCTCGAATTATGGTTTTGAGTATAGGTGAACTGGATTTCTTCTAGATTGGGTACTCCAAATAACCCAGGTCAACCACGTTGTTTCATATTATAATATTCATATAAAATCAAAATATTATAATTATTATTTAAATTTAAAGAAGATTTGAACTGAAGCTAAAATCTATCAATAATAATGTGATTTCTCTAAAATAAAATTGTGACTCAAGTTTTGTGTGGTATTATTTTTAAAATACATGAATTCTCATGTATAATTACAAATTAATATTCGAGATAGGTTATTTAACCAACTAAAATCTCTCAGATCAATATTACAAAAAAAAATTGTGACCAAATATATGGCACAGAAATGTATTATTGGTTTAATAGAGTAAATTACATAAATTTCATGTGTAATTTAAAAGCAGCAGCTGTACTTATATAGATTTAGGCATTGTAAAAACTGAAGTCTTCAGTCCTTACATGATCATAATTGCTGTAATTTAACACACTCCAGGAAAGAGTTCAAATCCACTTATTAAATTGAATTGAATATTGTTCATTATAGTAAAAAAATTAAATATGTTTTTTACTGGTAAAACGTAATTTGAAGCATTTTCAACATACTGGTGAAATCGTTAATTAATTAAATAAACTTAAAATACAAATATGGCGACAAAATACCAGTCTCATATTGTGAGTATTAAAATAATAATTGTAGTGTAGTTCTGTATTAGTTTCATACTGAATACCTTTAGGATTTTTACAAATGGAATTTTGCTTAAGTATATTAGTTTTTATTGTAATATCACAGTAATATATTTGTATGGGGAGTACAACTCAAATGTATATTCAATGTAGAACATGGAATGCAAGTTAAAAACTGGGATATAATCTAAGTACCTATATATAATTGTAGACCTAGCCCAAACAATGACCATTTATAGTCCTTTCACTGGCAATATTCAGTCTCTTATATTCACATATAAATATCCTAACCTTATTCTATACTAAGGCTCCACAATTTTCTACCCATTATAATGAGTATCCTTCTAGTACCATATTTGCACTGTAAATGTACGAAACTCAGTATAAACTCAATTACAGTGTTGTGTTAAGTGCATTTGTCCCTGCATCAATATTATTTAAGTGTGTTCACTAATAATATTTAAATTTTGTGTTCAGCCATTTAAAACTAAGATTATACTAAATATGTATATACTAAAAACAATTGTCTAACAAATGGCACTACCGGGATCATCAACTAATAATCTCAATTCAATAGGTGGAATAAAATGGTTATCTGTAGAAACTTCTTTGGACACACATAATTCAAATCAAACAAATCACTGGTAATAAAAAAATGTTAAGCAATGACTTACAAAAGCCTGCGTAAATTCTTTTTGCTTTTCTTTGACCCTACTGTGTACAAAGTTTTCTTTCTTTTTGATGGACTAGGACCTTGAAGATCATATTGAAAACAGATCTTACCTGGATGTCTCATACAGTTACAAAATTTGCAAAACTGATAGCTGCACACCAAGCACTTAACCCATTCTTCACCTGATGGTTCTTCGGTCACTTTTGCTGGATTCTGGCATCTTACACATGGTAATTGAACACGATCATCTACTGATGCAGCCTGTCAAGAAAAGATGTATCAAATGAGTAAATCTAATTTTATATTCAATTAAATAGTTTGCCTATACATATTAAAATAAATAAATACCTTAGCAAATCTCCTAAATTTAATAGTTCTTGGTGTACCAGGAGGACTATCAGCTGTAGGTTTTACAGTAGCATTCATGAAGTTCTGAACTTCCTTTAATGACCTAGAGTGGTCTACTGCACTTTCATTTTTATTATGTGTACCCTTGTCTTTGTTCTCTCTGTTATCAATCACAAATTCTAAATGTTTAGTATAGCTCTGCTTTTGAGATTTGCCCAGGTCATCCCATACTTCACACCACAAGTCACTGACTAAAGTGAAGTTAAATATATCCTTATTTGACAAATAACTTAATATTTTAGATATGGGTGGTGTTACTCTTGCATCTTGATACAACATTCTTATAATATCAATCTTCTGGTCTGGTCTGAACAATGTAGTTCTTTTTGGAAGTTCTAAATTACTTTTAGGTTGTAACTCTTGATTCCAAGAACATGATAATGAATGAATGGCAAAGTTTAGTTTCTTTGGTGTTCTTTTCAGACTAGAAGGGCTTAAATTACAGCTGGTCTTACATATTCTCTTTATAGGAGTTGATGGAAATGATATTTGTGAATAATCTTGTAAAAGTGAGTAATCACTCGCAATACTCTTGCGATCAGATATCACTGAAGACACTGAATTTCTACTGTCATTTACATGTAACTTTTGAATCCTCGATGCAATAAAAGTAGTAGGTGTAGCTGAAGTTGTAGGACTAGAATTGACAGAGATATCAGAATCTTCTTGGTAAGATCGTTTTGTACCACGTCTGATTATAGGTGAGCTTGTACAGTTTTCCGTTCGTACATTCGAATAACCACCACGAAGACCACATTTTCCACTCACTACAAGGCTTACATCCGGCGTTATATTCACAATTTGACCAGTGATACGAATTTCACGATGAAACGAAGGATCTAAATTGTCACCGGATATTTCTGAAAATTCAGCTGATCCTGGTGTAAGAGAAGTATGGTAACCACTGTCTTCATTCTTCCAAAATTTGCTATTATCGTAAGATAATATTGGCGTAGCCGGGTCTCTATATTCAGGGTGCATTTCCATGATTGAAAATTAAAATCCTATACCTAGTTCTACTAGATCAAAGCCAATTTTATTATCTACAAAACCGTCGCTGCAGCAGTAACGTCTGTAACGTACATTTTGTCGCGTACCCAGACTCGTCACACAACAAAGGTTTTTAACATTGGCCATAAAATCAAATATTATTAATATTACAGGTAATTATATAACCACTCGATAACAGATTGTTTTAATACATACACTATTAATTACAAAATTATAGGATTAAAGCGCGCGTCCACACACAACAAGGGGCAACCATTTTGTTTTTTATTTTTTTATTTCTCTTAGTAATATGAAAACGAAAACATGGTTGAAACATACAGACTATTGCAAACATTCAGATTGATAAAGTTTGCCAGATCTCATAAATTAATTTATTATTTCAAGTTTTTCAAGTATTTAATATATTGATATATACAATTTAATATATCGACTGAAATAATCTTTACGTCATATTCAATCATATTATACTTATAATTAATTTATTTTCTTTTCTTTTCTGGCATTTTGCTCAATTTTATTTATCTTAATCTTAATATATCTTATAATATATAAAAAATCCGTGTCACTGTGTATGTTCCGAATAAACTCAAAAACGAGTCAACTGATATTCATGAAAATTGGTATATACATGTAATTTGGTCCAACTTAGATGATAGGATAGTTATAATTTAAATTAATGGTCTTAATAACTAATAATTAATAAAAAAACTGATCATCAACGTTGGTTGTTGTTATTAATCGTACGTTCCATAAGTCTGCAACAGATGGCGCCTTCTGAATTCTTCTGTCTTTTCTGCAGTCCACGCGGACGGAGTCGCGGGCGTCCGCTAGTCTAATATATAAAATTCTCGTGTCACGGTGTTCGAAGTTAAACTCCTCCAAAACCGCTCGACCGATTTTCGTAAATCTTAGCATGCATATCGGTTAGGGTGGAGAATCGGACAACATCTATTTTTCATCCCCCTGAATGTTAAGGGTGGTCCACCCCTAATTTTTTTTTTTTTTGCAAAATTTTTTGTTTTTATTTTTTTATGATACAGCATACAAAAATACATACAACCATGAATTTTCACCCCTCTAGGATCAACCCCTTTTACATGGCAAAACAACGTTTGCCGGGCCAGCTAGTATACCTATAAATTCATCTGAGCCTATTTCATTCATAGTCAAAGGAGCCTATGGAGATACCTCAGGAGATACCCTCAGAGATACCAAATCCCTGGCCATATACATGAATCCGTAAAAATATTGTAAAAAAAATTATATAGTGAGGTTTGGCGGGAAAATCTGGAAGGGAGCGGCTATAATTTTCTTGTGAAAAATCAAAATTTATTTGTAAATGGTTTGCATGTGTCCGTAAAGTGATGTTTTCTGGTAGATACGTTATATTTTGATTACTTGTGATGTGAATCTAGTGCGTGTGCCCAGTGCCGGATTAAGCCTGCCCGGGGCCTGTAGCAAATTCTTTCAAGGGGCCCTTGGTTTGCTTTAGGTTCTCATTTTTAGGGGTATTAAATAAAACAAAACTTTTAGGTACAAATAAACTTTTCTGGATTTAATATGGGCAAATTGCTAGGGATCACTCATTGTATGTGACTTAATTATCAAGAATTTTTGTAATTTACAAGCCCCTATAATTATAAACTGAAAGAATGCTTAGATATATAATAGATGCGCGTGCGAAGCGACACATTTTTTCTCACATTTACCTCGTAACTCACGTTAGTTGCATATTACTTCTTCTTCACGCTCTGCTGAGAATTTGTGACCATTGCTAAAACATGAAATAGATTACAATAGGGTAGACATTACCAAGAATTTTTGGAATTTACGAGTCCCATAATTGAAAAGCGAATAGTGCTCAGTTATATAATATGCGCGAGCGGAGCGAGAATTATTTTTCATATTTTGCCCCGCCTGCAGCGAGACATTGCGACTACTTTAGTTACCTATTTACTTCCTAAAAATTCAAGTTATACCGAGAAATTGTGACTATTGACAAAACAACCACGAGCGGAGCGAGCACGAAATTAGGACCACTTGTACTGATCTAAATTTTGCATCTCTAGCTCAAAAATAGGCTTCTTGCTCTCGTAAAATTATGAAATTGCCTAAGCTGACCTAGGCTACAGGGGGTAGTCATGAACATCATTACACTGAATCCGCGTTTGGTAAATAACCTAACAAAAGTTGGACAGGCCGGACACGAAATTAAAAGGCCTGACTATGCCCGGCTTTATCCTTTATTTCGCCTACCTACAAAAGCATGATTTTTTAAAAATTACTGTCAGATGGTCATTGGAGCGCGGGGCCCCCTAAGGCGCGGGGCCTGTAGCATTTGCTACTTTTGCTATTTGGCTAATCCGGCACTGCGTGTGCCTGGTTTTATACGCAGGTAAGCTGAGTAAAACTTTAGCCGGAATACGATCTCTTCAGGGCCCATGTAAGTTGTTTCTGCAATTATTTTTCATTTTGACTAACTTTACACTTGTTCTTGGGGATTTTCCCGACGTTTCCATTCATCATCATCATTATCATCCATCATAAATTCTGTAATCAATCATTTACCAAAGACAATGGCTGTATGGGCTTAGTTCCCCTTGCCTTTCCTTTGGGATAAACTAAACAAAACAAAAAAAAACAATTTCATTGTAAAAGGATCCTATGGGCATGTAAGTTGTTTCTGCAATAATTTTTCATTTTGACTAACTTTACACTTGTTCTTGAGGATTTTCCCGACGTTTCCATTCATCATCATCATCATTATCATCCATCATAAATTCAGAAATCATTTACTAAAGACAATGGCTGTATGGGCTTAGTTCCCCTTGCCTTTCCTTTGGGATAAACTAAACAAAACAAAAAAAAACAATTTCATTGTAAAAGGATCCTATGGGCATGTAAGTTGTTTCTGCAATAATTTTTCATTTTGACTAACTTTACACTTGTTCTTGAGGATTTTCCCGACGTTTCCATTCATTATCATGATTTATCACCATCATAAATTCAGAAATCATTTACAAAAGACAATGGCTGTATGGGCATAGTTCCCTTTGCCTCTCCTTCGGGATAAACTAAACAAAAAAAGTTTTTAGGATTCCACATTAAATAAAGCAGGCCCCTGATCCCTATATGTATGAAGATTCATTGGTGTGCCCATTGTGGTGCGCATGGGTTATACAACTAACTGAAGGCTATATATAATTTGGTAGGTATGAATCTCGGACGGACGTCGAAATCATCGAATGTAATTTGATTTGGTTTACAATCATCATCATCATCATCAGCCTATTGCAGTCCACTGCTGGACGTAGGCCTCCCCCAGGGCAGAGCACGTGAAATCCAGTCCTGGATTTATAAATAGGCAGTCCTGGATTTATACGGCCTATGGGTGGCAGCGTCCTAGGGGCAGCAGATTTCAGAGGACGGTCACTTGATTTCAGAGGATAAAAGTCAAACACGTCCACTGGTTTTCTCATGGTTTTTTATAAGTTATATACTTTAAATAAATTCCTTTAGAAACTCATTCCTATCGAAACCTATACTATTATCGCGTGAGTGATAGATGAGAGCAGCGCAGCGGGCGAAGACAAACCGCGCGGCGGCGGCTGTGTCTCAACGTAACAACCCCCGCTTTCCTGCCGCACTCTCCGAGCGCCAGACGCCCAACGCCCGCGCCAGTGTTTTGTTTTGCGAGCATCGATCGCATACGCACGCTACACTCTCGTCGTCTTGTTTTTGAATATCTATTTTACTTACCTAAACAAAATACGTAACGATTACTGCATAAAAAAACATAATTTAAAAATCCAAAAACCCGACTGATTAAAAAAGAGCCAAATTATGTACATTGTATATGAATAAAATACATCCGTGGATAAAATATGTATATTAAGATCAAGACATGAATTAGATGGTTTCTCTTCAAGAGTTTATGTATGAGTGAAGACCGAAGTTCGCTGACGTCTTCTGTAGGGATGTGCGCCGCTTGTAGTGATGTCCTTTCATAAGAACTATTTCTCGATGAACGGTTCACGGCGTGAACATACATAATAAAAAATTAAAAGAAAAAAAAACAAGCACGTAGATGTCCGGTGGTCTAGAATTCTTTACAATTGAAGAACATAAAATATTTTCTAATGATCGTAACATAACAACTGAACAGCGGCATCCACTGATTTTCCAACAGCCAAGCTAATATTTCAATGGATCCTGGCTGTTCAGTTGTTATGTTACGATCATTAGAAAATATTTCATGTTCTTTAATAGTATTCATTCCATAATAATATTATATAATTCTAGACCACCGGACATCTAAATGCTTGTTTTTTTTCTTTTCAGTATTTATGTCAAGGGAAATCTGATTTACTTGACATAATGGAATGTTTTGTTTGCAAGAAATTAAACCATTTTATTGTAAATAGTATTGCGGGATATACATATTGCTTCGTGATTGCCTCTCACTATGATCAGCCGTAACAATGATACGGGGGCCCTAACGTGTCACCCTTCGACACGTTAGGGGCTTCGTTTGCTTCACGCTTTACTACAGATTTCGTATCCATTTCCATAATGCATTTAGCACCATTTATTAGGCACCTTAGGTACTGACATATGAAATCGCAAATATCTCTAGTTATCCACGAGGTACGGTGCTGATTTTTTTCTGTAGTAAGTCACATAATAGTGAGTAATTATTAGTATAAAAAATTACGTGCTGAAATTGTGCACTTTTCTTTTTAAAAAATAATACCTAAAATTTGATTTTAAAAAAATATCTTTAAATCACCTACTTTATACTGAAATATGCGCAATACGATGAAATATTATGATATAATTTTTTTTTGTGACAAACTCCATTCATAAAAGTAAAATATATTTTTTTCATTTTTCGACCCACCAAAAACTGGCTACTTTAATATTTTTCTTCTCGGAAACTATCAATAATTGATAGTTTGTTCTAGTGAATTGTTTCTCCCGTCAAACTACGTCTATATACGGGAACAGCTAGAGATATCCATTTTTCGGGGTCTTAAGAACACTGTGGATCGTTACAAATTCACAGTAGAGCCTGCAAAAATCATTGGCAACTTATGTACCTATGTGCTAAAAACGATAAAAATTTCGCGCTCACTTCTCTCGCGTCATTTTATCAACTAATAAAAATGTATCTGCAATTTTGATAGAAATTGGTGGGACAAAATAAACCTATTAGTATGTTTCTTTTTAAGGGAGGGAAAAATATAAATTTACGATATAATTAATGATTTCGCGAATTGCATTACAGAATAAATGTAATTGATATGATTGTGAACTAAATTAGCGTAAGGTGCATTCCGCTAATTCCGAAAATCGGTATATTCCGAATATCTAAAATTTCTACCAAATCCTATGGTCTTTTATTGCTTTGGCAACTTTTACCACGAGGGAGAGGACAAAATAGCCCATTGTAAAAGTTGCCAAAGCAATAAAAGACCATCGGATTTGGTAGAAATTTTAGATATTCGGAATATACCGATTTTCGGAATTAGCGGAATGCACCTTATTGAATTTCAAAGGTCTGTAGGGGCGGCAAATTTGTAAATCCGCCACTGGTGAAATCGTGAACTGACAGAAAATGGTGTACCTACTAACCACACTTTTGTAATGGTTATGGGGCATGTTGAGTAGACAATTTTTTGCTCACATAAACACACTCGCCATATTCCCTGCCTACATTTAGGGACAGGCATTAGGCAGCGCGATAATAAAACAAGCAGCTACTTAGGTTAATGTAATGTACGGAATCCGATTAGGCGTGGATAGGACATGCTCTTGGCAATTTTTTTTCTTTCTCGGCTCGATTGCTTTGATGCTAAGCTAAATATCAAAATATTATTTATTAGATAAAATTGTGGATAAAATACAAATGAATTAAGTGTGCAAACATTTATCTTGTCTGATACCGTTGCAGAGGTGGCATTTTATTTAAATCTCATCCAATAATGGCTATGAATTGGTGTAGGCTGTGTGCTAAGCAAAATGCATTCACTAAAGATTTACTTCACGAGAACAATAATATATTAAAGTTAATCGAAGAGTTTTTACCTACTATCTCGGTAAGTTTAACTTTATTTTTATATGCATAATAATAGGAAATTTGTAATATATTATTATAATTGCAATATTACCTATAAAATGTATGAAGTATGTGTAGGTACGTACTTTATGTACTTATCAGTGTTTTTAAATAATTTATGTCCTTGTGCTTACAGATTACTGAAAACAACAGCTTGCCTACACAAATTTGTCTAAATTGTGAGGAGGCAATTATTAGTTTCCAATTATTTATTTTGAATTGTCAACAAGCTCAAGAATTTCTGGAAGAACATTTTTTACAAAACACTGACATAAAAGAGGAAGAAGTACGATATGTACTGAATGTTGCTTCAGACCCTAACTTTAAATTAGAGGTATCTGTATAAATACATATATATAATCACACCTTTATCCCTTATGGAGTAGGCAGAGCACCAAGGGCTGATAAAACCACATGGTGCCACTTCTGACCAATTTTAAGGGTATAGTTGAGATGTACAAGTTCAGTTAGTAGTGACAGGTGGTCAGCCCATAGCCTATAAAACACCAAGACCCTCTTGTCCCTCTACTGACTTGTACAGTATGCCTGGGAAGAGAAGCATTATAAGTTTTTTTTCACTCCCAGAGCAGCAATGTGTGTACAATAGATGTGACCATGACCACCTTGGAGTGCATTTTTAATGCAAGAAAAAGAAATTATAGTGAAAACTCTATGTTATTAAAGTAAATATTAATATTTCATTAAATGAGTTAACATTTGCAGGTAAAAAATGAATTCCCTACAGATGAAATAGGAGGTAAGCACATTGCTGAAGTATGGCAAGACCTTTTTTTTTGTAATAAAAAGTTGCAATCTGTTTAATAAATAATATTTTATCAGCTCTATGTGAACTTAACACTTTCCCTGCTGGCAGATATTCTTAGCATGCATACATGTTCAATGTTTAGTGATAAATGCAAACAAAGAGTCAGTGATACCTCTAGAAAAACAAGAAAACACAAATATGTAGTAATCGGCAGTGAATACCACACAATATTACAATGTGACTAACAACTTTTTTCACATTTTCTAGAGAGATCCAAATTCCATGAAATAATTTCACAAAATGATGCAGTAAACATAGAAAACAGAGAATATAAAGTTGATCTCAATATTGATGAAATTGGTGCTGAATATCTGGAACTGGATACAAATGATGATGATGACATAGAAGATGTGGAAGATGACATTGTTTCAATTGCTAGTCTTAAGAAAATTAAAACAAATAATTACAAAACCAGCAAATCAGCAAAAAGTAGCAGAACAAGACATAAAAAGAGCACAGCCAATTATAATAAAAACATCAAGGAGTATGTTAAGTATGTACCATTTCAATCAATTAAATGGAATTGAAATGTTTTATAAGTTTTTATAAGTTCAATTTGGCAAGCTTTTAAATTTACTGTAATAAGCAATATTAGGTGCTTTCATGAATTCACAGAGACTGAAACTGCAACTATTTTACTGAATCCCATATCCATTCAAACAATCACCGGGTTTCCATAAGAAAGAATCTAGAGCTATTTATAATTGAGAACTACTTTTTCTCTTATTTCAAACTGGTTAAATCAATGAAATATGATAATCTAGCCAATGTAGACTACATAGTGCAGTTAAACCAATCACTGGCAAATATTTTCTTTTAATCATTGTATTCATTGTCTATCCTTCCACTAAAGATTCTAAAAAATGTTAGACCACCTCTTTGGTGACATGTAACCTTTTTGCTAAGATGTAATAAACATTATATTCTAGGTTCATCTGCAGAGAGTGTAAGGAGTTTTGCACCAGCTGGTATCAGTTGGAGGAGCACTACAAAGTACACAACATGATTCCCGAAGTGGAGTGCAAATGTGGTCTGGTACTTAAATCAAAATCTAGCCTTTACAAACATATTCAAGATCATAAAAACCCTGAAACATACAGGTAAGTACATAGTCAATAGTCAAGGTTTAGTACTTTAGTAAGAAATACAACTTTTCCCTAACTCTGAACTAAAGATTAACATTATGTATGTGTAGGTAAGTACTTAACTCTCTTAATCATTATGTTATAAATGCAAAAGTAAGTTGAATAGATTATACTATCTTTTTTTTTCTGTTCCACTTTTCACACATCCATAAGTATTCTAAGGAAAGATATCTATCAGCTTAGAATAATTTTGATTTTCAGATGTGACCAGTGTCCAAAGTTATTAATTTCATTATCAGCTCTAAATAAACACAAAGCAAGGCACATACCTAAGGCTGAGAGAGCGTTTGTTTGTATCTCTTGCGATAAAGAGTTCCGTTCAAAAGAGTTACTAAAGTCACACGAAAAGTCACACATACCAATTGAAGAGAGAAAAGTATACTGCTGTGAAATATGTAACTTGAAGTAAGTATATAAATATTAATTATAAATATTATTGTATATTTTTTATGTTATTTAATTAATATAAAGCTTTCAATAGAGTATTACTTTGAATAATACAAGTATTATTTATTTTATAAGGGATAATGCTTGATTTCACAAATAGATTCCCAAGAAAGTCGGCGATTTCATCAACGTTTTTCAATCTAAATAACGAAATTATTCTTATCCTAAAGAAGTCATCTAGTATAACTGTTTATGATAAATTAATAGGTCCTCCCTGATCAAACAGAGATATTTAACGCACGGTAAGGCGTTAGCGTTTTACCCTTTCGTTACTTCCCCGCTGTTCTTAGAAAAATTATTCACAAATAGATTCACAACGAAGTCGGCGGTGTCATCGCACCGTCGTGTGGTGCACGAGAAGGTGAAGTCGTACGTGTGCGACCTGTGCGGGTTCGCGTGCGGCACCAACGGGGAGCTGCGGCAGCACGCCGCCATACACAGCGACGACAAGCCCTTCCAGTGCAAGAAGTGCGGCAAGGCGTGAGTACACAGCGACGACAAGCCCTTCCAGTGCAAGAAGTGCGGCAAGGCGTGAGTACACAGTGACGACAAGCCCTTCCAGTGCAAGAAGTGCGGCAAGGCGTGAGTACACAGCGACGACAAGCCCTTCCAGTGCAAGAAGTGCGGCAAGGCGTGAGTACACAGCGACGACAAGCCCTTCCAGTACAAGAAGTGCGGCAAGGCGTGAGTACACAGTGACGACAAGCCCTTCCAGTGCAAGAAGTGCGGCAAAGCGTGAGTACACAGCGACGCCAAGCCCTTCCAGTGTAAGAAGTGCGGCGAGGCATGAGTACACAGCGACCACAAGCCCTTCCAGTGAAAGAAGTGCGGCAAGGCGTGAGTACACAGCGACGACAAGCCCTTCCAGTGCAAGAAGTGCGGCAAGGCGTGAGTACACAGCGACGACAAGCCCTTCCAGTGCAAGAAGTGCGGCAAGCGTGAGTACAGAGCGACGCCAAGCCCTTCCAGTGCAAGAAGTGCGGCAAGGCGTGAGTACACAGCGAAGACAAGCCCTTCCAGTGCAAGAAGTGCGGCAAAGCGTGAGTACACAGCGACGCCAAGCCCTTCCAGTGTAAGAAGTACGGCAAGGCATGAGTACACAGCGACCACAAGCCCTTCCAGTGAAAGAAGTGCGGCAAGGCGTGAGTACACAGCGACGCCAAGCCCTTCCAGTGCAAGAAGTGCGGCAAGGCGTGAGTACACAGCGACGCCAAGCCCTTCCAGTGCAAGAAGTGCGGCAAGGCGTGAGTACACAGCGACGACAAGCCCTTCCAGTGCAAGAAGTGCGGCAAGGCGTGAGTACACAGCGACGACAAGCCCTTCCAGTGCAAGAAGTGCGGCAAGGCGTGTGTACACAGCGACGACAAGCCCTTCCAGTGCAAGAAGTGCGGCAAGGCGTGAGTACACAGCGACGACAAGCCCTTCCAGTGCAAGAAGTGCGGCAAGGCGTGAGTACACAGCGACGACAAGCCCTTCCAGTGCTAGAAGTGCGGCAAGGCGTGAGTACACAGCGACGACAAGCCCTTCCAGTGCAAGAAGTGCGGCAAGGCGTGAATACACAGCGACAACAAGCCCTTCCAGTGCAAGAAGTGCGGCAAGGCGTGAGTACACAGCGACGCCAAACCCTTCTAGTGCAAGAAGTGCGGCAAGGCGTGAGTACATAGCGACGACAAGCCCTTCCAGTGCAAGAAGTGCGGCAAGGCGTGAGTACACAGCGACGCCAAGCCCTTCCAGTGCAAGAAGTGCGGCAAGGCGTGAGTACACAGCGACGCCAAACCCTTCCAGTGCAAGAAGTGCGGCAAGGCGTGAGTACACAGCGACGCCAAGCCCTTCCAGTGCAAGAAGTGCGGCAAGGCGTGAGTACACAGCGACGACAAGCCCTTCCAGTGCAGCCGAAAGATTCTGGAATGGAGACCACATACCGGCAAGCGTGGGAGGAACATCCGCGAGATAGCCAGACGACCTAGCCAGGAACGCTGGTTTCTGATCAGCTATCTGTAATGCAGATATATTATATAGTTCGGCGCAATATGGTTGCTCTGAAGAATTGGCATTTATGTTATAAATAGTTATCACGAAACAGAATTCAAAATTGAATTGTAATTCCAGTTTCAAAACGTATTCGAACCTGAAGACACACACCGACACACACGAAGACACATCGTACGCGTGTTACATTTGCACGCGCGTACTCAACAGTCGTCGCACGCTGCGGAAACATCTACTAGTGCATGAGGACCAGTGTAGACATGTCTGCCCTTATTGTAACAAGGCTTTCAAGCGGAAGCAAACGCTGAAGGTCAGTTAACTTAATGATGAATTGATGGTATGATATGCTTGAGATCTATCGTAGCACATTGTAGAGCAGAAATTTAACTTTCCATGGACCCATAAACATACAGGAAAATTTCATCTATATTGGTTTATTGGTATGCCATCATTAAGTTTTAATTAAACAGTATTTTGAAGTATGTATATTTAGCTACGCGCGGGTGAAGAAGAAATGGCTAACTTACTTATCGCATAGATCCACTGTAGGACTCTGTAACATTATGATTTGGTGTACTTTATTGTATAATCTTTTTCTTAGAAACTGTTGTCTTCTTCAAAACTTCACTTCGACTTCGCAGGTCCACACATATAGTCACACGGGCGACAAGCCGCTCTCCTGTAAATGGTGCGACGAACACTTCTCGTACGCGTCAACGTTGCGCGCGCATCGGCTGCGATGTCATCCCGACAAGATGGCGGGCCAGGCGCAGGCCGGATATCCGCTATACACGCGCCAGAGGGAGTCCAGTGAGGTTAGTGACGTCATCACACGCGAATGTCTTCTCATCTGTCTTCCCAAAATGAGCCAGAGCTGCAAGATCATGAAGGAGATCCTTACAGCCACGTTTAGCATAGAGGGGTCAGCAGATGTTAATTAATGATCAGTGACAAGATGCTTTCTCATTGCCTGAGGGAACAGCCCTGAGTTCCTTAGTCGACTCTTACGACTTGCACGGAAGAAGATGCAGCTGCTGTATTCTAATAAAGACCCGCATCAGCACAGGTAAATTTTGATTTCAATCCGCCATATATTTTCTACTGTAATAATGCGCTTTCAATTCAAATCATCCATCATCATTGCGGAGCGTTGCGCATGTATTATTTTATATATTATTATAAATATAATTATCTACACTAATATTATAAAGAGGAAAACTTTGTTTGTTTGGTTGTAATGAATAGGCTCAAAAACTACTGGACCGATTTCAAAAATTCTTTCACCGTTAGAATCCTTATTGGACCTGGATGAACATAGGCTATAAGAATTTCCCGATATTCCCACGGGAAGGCGACCAACGGGAATTCTATATTTTTTACGAAAACCGCTATACATATGAAGCTGAAATCGGGCATATATGTTCATTGGGGACAGCGAGGGAGGACTAAAAACGGATTTCCCGAAATTCCCACGGGAAGGGGACAAACGGGAATTCATAGTTTTTACGAAAACCGCTATACATATGAAGCTGAAATCGGGCATATATGTTCATTGGGGACAGCGAGGGAGGACTAAAAACGGATTTCCCGAAATTCCCACGGGAAGGGGACAAACGGGAATTCATAGTTTTTACGAAAACCGCTATACATATGAAGCTGAAATTGGGCATATATGTTCATTAGGGACTGCGAGGAAACACTAGAACGGATTTCCCGAAATTCCCACGGGAAGGAGACCAACGGGAATTATTTATTTTTTACGAAAACGGTTAAACATGTGAATCTGAAGTTGAGCATATATGTTTATTTGGGACCCCGAGGAAGCACTGGGAACGGATTTCCCGAAATTCCCACGGGAAGGGGACAAACGTGAATTAATTTTTTACGACAACCGCGATAACATATAGGCTACTTTTTACACTTAACATATAGGCTACTTTTTATTTTTTCTGTAGTCCACGCGGACGGAGTCGCGGGCGTCCACTATTTTATATATTATATATATTTTCTAGTAGGCGCCGAGCTTACTATGGTTTGTATGCAGAGTCGGCTGCTGACATTTTTAGATGGGTGTTCACTCCTTTAACTAATGGGATGGTGCAAGTTCAACCGCACACTTATAAAAATTCAGATGACCTAATGAAACACATTAAAGACAACCATATCGCGTTCTAACTCGGACTAAGCGACCTCTAGTGGCGGCATACGCGAATTAAAGTGAGCGGCGCTCCAGATAAGGCTTCTTGTTTCACGCGCCGGCCTATGTCGGTATGTCTCTTTCGCACTCATTGAATACATTATTAGGAATCGTACCAAATTTCGTTTCATTGGAGCGCGATCGCTAGAGCTCTACTCGTTACATAAGATGACAACTTACTTGAGACGAACGCGTAGACACTATTGTATAAACATAGAATTGAAAAATAATTTAAAATATAGAGAAATATAGATTGCCTATGTAATCTTCGTGGATGGGAGTGCACCGCACCAGCGCTCCTTAGGACGAGCCGCCAGTGTTTGTATGTGTGAATGGATAACGCGTCAATACACATCCCTACTCCTTGGAATATCGTTACCGAGCTTACTATGAATGCTTCACTCTGTGTATTGACAACACTCTGTCCGTTATACTTTATACGTTCATGATTATTATTTATAATATAACAATATTTTCTTCCACAGGACTATATCAAGAGCGATTTAGCGGCCATAGGGATGTCCAAAAACGAAGTGGAGGCTATGTAGATAATAGAAGATGTATATTATTGTTATACTTATGTACATATTACGATTCGCAAAATCCAAATATGTAATATGATACATTTTTTATTGCATTATGTTAATGTAAATTTCTTATACTAGGTATATACTGTTTGCAATACCACACAGACTATAAAGTAAAAGTAAAAGACTAATAAAGTAGCACCTACTTATTTGACCTCTTTGGTATAATTTCAATTCTTTTCAGAAACTGATGTTTGGATAGATTCAGTCTGATGCATTGCCATATTAGTAATGCTAGAATCCTATAGTTTCATATATAACTAGCGACCCGCCCCGGCTTCGCATGGGTGCTATGCTCATACTTTACATACAGGGTGTACGAAGTATACGTACTCTATACATCAAATAAAGTAAGTTTATGCCAAAAAAATGCTGGGATTTTTTTAAAATTACTTGATCGGCCGAAATTTATAGTGTCCAGTGTTTATGCTAGTTTTTTCATAGACAGATTGATGAGGAGATTCCGTAGTTTTCGGGAACGTTGACTACCAAAAATCACCCTGTATAAACCTTCCTCTTGAAGCTCTATTAAAAAAAACCGCATCAAAATCAGTTGTGTAGTTTAAAAGATCTAAGCATGTATAAGGATAGACAGACAGCGGGGAGCAAACTTGTTTTTAACCGACTTCAAAAAAAAAGGAGGAGGTTCTCAATTCGTCTGTATGTATATTTTTTTTATTATTTTTTTTATGTATGTTCACCGATATTTCCGTCAATTATAGACGGATTTCAAAAAAATTTTCTTCGTTGGATAGAGTTCACTTCTGAGGTGGTCCCATTTTCACCAGGTCAGGATCTGATGATGGGATCCAGGAGAAATCAAGGGCAACCACCGAAAATTGTATGCTCGTATGGTGCTTTTGTTACGTAATCATGTCTTACTCAGGTATATGCTTCAGGGTGTCAACATCTAATGCTGCTGTGCTGATGATGAAGCTACAGAACTCCTTAACGGTTAGGAGTTTGGATACAGTACTGCAATTGGTCGATGGAAACTATTTATTAGTATGTAGGGCAAACGTGTTACTTGAATCAACATCTGATGCTGCTGTGCTGATGATGAAGCTACAGAACTCCTTAACGGTTACGAGTTGGGAGACAGTACTGCAATTGGTCGATGGAAACTATTTAGTAGTATGTAGGGCTAACGTGTTACTTGAATCAACATCTGATGCTGCTGTTCTGACGATGAAGCTACAGAACTCCTTAACGGTTAGGAGTTGGGAGACAGTACTGCAATTGGTCGATGGAAACTATATAGTAGTATGTAGGGCTAACGTGTTGCTTGTGAGTTATACTTGAATCAACATCTGATGCTGCTGTGCTGATGGTCAAGCTACAGAACTCCTTAACGGTTAGGAGTTAGGGGACAGTACTGCAATTGGTCGATGGAAACTGTATATGTAGGGCTAACGTGATACTTATACGGGTAGATACTACTGAGATGGTAACGATGAAAACCTTAGGTATACATGGTGTTTTTTCGTTGCCACCCTTAACTAAGATGGTAACGTACCTTATATACATCGTAACTATACGTATATATATATAGTAAGTTTATGCAAAAAAAATGCTGAGAAACGATGTAAATTTTTTTGAAACAATTTTTTTATTAGGTACTTGATCGGCGAAATGTATAGTGTCCAGTGTTTATGTTAGTTTTTTTATAGACAGATATTAATTATTTCTCGTGAAAAATCTTGCTACGCGCGTCTATGTGCATTCATGCAGAAAAACGCAGTCTATTTACTCAACTTTGGACCCTAATATTTTGGAAACCAGACACTTCCCAGGTATGCTTCCAAGGAGAAAAATGATCGTGATGATGAGGAGATTACGTAGTTTTCGGGAACGTTGACGACCAAAAATCAGCCTGTATAAACTAGCATCTATTTAAGTCCACAACGCATTAACACAACTAAAAATCGAGAAATAAACTGACTTAAAAAAAAAATTAACCGACTTCAAACTTTAACTAAAAAGCGATAAATAACGTAACTAATTTATCTACTTAATACATATTAAATATCTCAAATTATTTAAATATTTACAACTTAATACCTAATACTTTAACAAAGTCACCTTTAACTATTTAAATATTTATAATTATCACATATTTTTTGGAGTCGGTGCCAGCCAAACAAATCAATGTAATTAAGAAAACTGACCCACACTAAATAGTAAAACCAAGAATAGGAAATTGCATTACCGCTGCCTACTACACCGTATTGTATTTTGCCGTGTGTGTGGCTTTGCCAGCCGCGCGCGTCCATCAACACTACGTTACCTAGGCTGGCACCGACTCCAAAAAATAAGTGATAATTATAAATATTTAAATAGTTAAAGATGACTTTGTTAAAGTATTAGGTATTAAGTTGTAAATATTTAAATAATTTGAGATATTTAATATGTATTAAGTAGATAAATTAGTTACGTTATTTATCGCTTTTTAGTTAAAGTTTGAAGTCGGTTAAATTTTTTTTTTTAAAGTCAGTTTTATTTTTTGTTTTATACTATGTTATCTATTCGATACATATAATAAAAATGTGACGGATCGCTGTCTGTACATAAAAGATACATGATAAAAATATTATAGGAGACCTTTATCAACGCAATAGTACCCAAAATAATGATTTTTTTGAATTTTTGTCTGTCGGTTTGTCTGTGCGTTTGTGCACGCTAATCTCAGAAACGGCTAAACCGATTTCGATGCAGTTTTCAGGAATATATTGTGACAGGTCCCACTTAACATATAGGCTACTTTTTATCCCGGATAATTTCGACATTTTGTTTTTTCTGTAGTCCACGCGGACGGAGTCTAAGGCGTCTACTAGTTATGATTAATATAACCCTGCATGATTATACGAAACTAACATTTTTGTATGCAGTTATAAAGATAATCACCTAGCGCCGTTGATGAAAGGAACTACTTGGTGAAACGCATTCTATCCTAGCCGATAGAGCTACCCTCATTATGGTACTATATTTCTAAGACATTATGGTTGATTCTGACCGTCACACTTAAACCTAAACGTAAATTTAGTCCTACCTGTCCTTTTCTCTCTTAGCCATTTATATTAAGAACGTAGAGGGACTGACCTGTGGTGTAAGCACGAACTTTTTTACGCGGCGTAACGCTAGCGACTCGCTAGCAAAATCTATGTGATTTGACAGTTTGACGCTAACGTTACGGACTATCGAGAGGTTCGTGATTTGATTACCCCTCTGATTAAGGTTAAGTTTATATTTAAGTGTGACGGTCAGAATCGACCATATTGTGTGCCATTCATTTAAATAACTGATGACGGGAACGGCTAAATTCATCGGAGAAACAGTTCGGAATAGCAAACGAGTAGCTCTATAATTGTTAGTTGGCTACAGACAACGTGACTCAAACAAAATATGGCTGCGTGCCTTCATGTAGATTTTGGTCTAAGACACCAAATAGGCGGCATTTCGAATTACATATACAGAAATATATATCATGATACCATAATTTTCCCTATGTCGCAACACTTTATTTATATTTGATTTTTCAATTCATACATGACAAATTGGGTGCCTAGACAGATTTAGTGATATTTGTAGATAAATAAATAAAGGTCGAATCCGATTTCCGCACTATAAAGCGCCTATCAGCTTGAATAGGTCAACTAATTTCAAAAACGGCCGATCGAAACGCGATGGGTTCCTGGGACACACTATGATAGAAGTTGGACGTGAAACGTGCGGAACCCGCGTGGAACTCTAATAGGGTACCTAGGGGAAGTTCAAGTTCCTAGCTGACTTAGGTATGGGTCATTTTCAAAATAATTGCTCATTTCAGAAAAAAATCTTGTCCATCATCTTTCCTTAATTTCTACAAAAAAACTGTAATGGCAATATTAATAAAATACTGAACATTACAAAGAAGCCTTTCTTTATATTGTATTATAATGTCATTGTTGGTAGTTGATACTTCATTTTTTATATATTGCGAAATTTTTAAAGCATGTTTCTGGTCTTCCTACAAAAAACGTGTGTCCAACTTCCAGCACTGATATTTTAAACTTGAAAAAACATTAAAAGTATTTTATTTATTATCAAACAAAATTGGCTATCCTCTCTAATAACACTGTAAAATGTGTGTAGAATCCTTGAAAATTCATTTGACACATTAATTTTAGTTATAAATAAATAAAACTGGTCTCAAATTACTTCATCGATGTTATTTCATTTATGTAACGCATTATTTAGTCGCGAAAAAGGTATTTTGTTAAACTTTAATACTGGCAACATTTGCTGTCACTGTCCGAACCTCAGGCGACCAATCACAGGGCAGCAGCCATTTTGTTCTCGGCAAAAAAGTTGGGTGTATGGTGTGCGTCGATAAAAAACATTTATCTGGTTTCTTTTTGGTAAATTGGAAAAAATACGCAAGGTAAGTAAATTTAAACTATTTTTAATTGTCAGGAAACTATTATGATAGTGCTATTCTGTCGCTAATTAGCTGCAACGATCGAGTGAATTATGTTCTGTGATTTGAGGTTAGTTTGTAGAAAAACATGCTTACTTGTTCCTTTATGTCACACTTATGTAACATTTTTTTATGTTACGTTACATAAAATTGGATTAAGACGTGTCCACAGCATGATTTTAAAATATTATATAAATTATAATTAAACCAATAGTAAAATAAACATGTTTTTCTATGGTCGTATTCAGTGTTTTGAGTGATGCTTGGATAACTTAAAATCCTCAAATTGGCCCTATAATAGCTGACTGTAATTTACTAATCATTTTATACCTTCGTTTTGGTTTATACTGTACAAGTTGCGCGATCGAGTGTATATTGCGATCTGCAGCTTTGAGTTATTAGTGTAATATATTTATTTAATATAACCCAAGTATTTTCGTCTAGCATTAACCCTTTATAAGGCATAAGGAACTAGAGATGATATAATAAAACTTTTTATATATTCAGAAAGGGTTTTTTATTGTTTTTAAAAAATGACATTTTTTTTGAAAAAAAATTAAAAAAACGTGGTGGGAAAAATGTTCCCTTTGCCTGTGCAGATTCAAGATTTTTTGTGGAATGCACTAAAGCACGGTGTAATGCAGAGTGGAACCCCACATTTTTCGCACATGATCTTTGATCGTTTATCTTTTATCTTTGTGCTGCACATTCTGCATCGTTTATACGAAGGTAATTCAGCGGGCATGTGGTCGCCAACGTTAGTATAACGAATTTCTTCAGCTATAACATGTAAAGCCTTTTGGCGATTCTCCGACAAAACTGCTTTTCTTTTGCATACGTAGTTAACAGGACCAAATCGACGTTTTCTGCTTGTAAAGCCACTGATCAGACCTCTAGCAATAGAGACCCGGAATTCCAGGTTACTCAATTTAGTCACATTCTCATTTTGGCAATATAACAAATATGAATTTGTTATGCTCGTGTCAAGGAGAAAATAGAATATACGCAGCCACCATTTTTTACTCCTCCTGCCAACTGAATAGGTGCTTTTGATTTGGTCGAAGCGATCCACACCGCCCATCCTTTTCGTGTACTCTTTTACAGCTAATGGACATTCAATTGCCATTTTCGAGCCATCTTTTTGTGTCCGCATTATTGTGGTTTTATCCACTTTTGGGTGGAATGCATTTGTTAGTAACAACACTTCTTTGCTGTCTTGCCAGACTATGAAAGCTACATTACCTTTCACTCTCCATTTATATTGTCCTTTTGCAAGTTTCAATTTCTGTTTTACTAGTTCAGGTAGATTTTTCCTATGTCTTCTCACGGTTCCAGTAGCATAAATGCCGTTTTCATACAGATATTGCAATAAATTATAGTCGCAGAAGAAATTGTCAAATGTGACAATAATGTGATATTCTTCCAGTGCTTTATCAATTAGCTTTTCTGTCAATGTCTTTACAACTTTATATCCTAAACCTTCCTCTGTTCCAGTTTCTAATTTTCCTGTGTAAAGGTAGAACTCGTATAGGTATCCGGTATAGCTATCGCAGCGGCACCACACCTTGTAGCCTCTCTTTATAGGTTTTAGTGGCATGTATTGTTTCATTGAAGACCTGCCTTTAAACAGGATCATGGACTCGTCAATGCTTTGCGAAGATGATGCCTTAGCATTCGTCAGGCAAGCCTCATTGATGGAATCTAATAATGGTCGTAATTTATAAAGTTTGTCGGTAATATTCGCTGGTTGTCCTAAATTGTCATTGAGATGAAAACATTGTAATATTTTCTTGAACCGCTTTACAGTCATGACTTCAGCTATCTCATCAACTCTGAAACCAGGGTCAGATGACCAATAAAGATCAATGGACGGAAGAATATTGTATCCCATAATTATTATAATCCCTAAGAAGGCTTTTAGTTCCTTTTTGTCTAAGGCTGTCCATCCTTCCGCATTGCTTTGCTCGGCGTATAAATTTGTTTGGAATACGATCGAGTCGTAGACATCGTCCGTAAAGAATTTTTCAAATAATACTACCGGCCTTATGCGGCTGCTAAACATATGTGGAGGTCCCATTGGGATTTCATCATAAACAGATGGAGTGGGTCGATATGTTGTCCACTTGGTTTTTTTCCATACTTCTTCTTCTCCGTCGGAATCATCTGTTTCCGAATCTGCGTAAACATTCTGTGGGGATTGTGTTCTAGGCTCTGCGGCCTGTTGAGACACGGGTAGAACTTGGACTCCTGTTGCCCTTCTAGGGCGATCTGTATGAGATAACTGAGGTGATGGACGTGGCGATTGTGTCCTAGGCTCTGCAGCCTGTTGATTTGAAGACACAGGTAAAACTTGGAGTCCTGTATCAAGAGGACTTCGTGGGAGTTCAACAGTTGCTGCACCACTACTTTCGCTGTGGAATGATTGGGGAGAGAGACATTCAACAGGACTACTTGGTGGATCGGGCGATTGTGGTAGAATTCCTTGGCTAGGTTTGTCTATATCCTCTAGAATTCTTTGAAGTTTCGCGGTACTGTACTGTATTTCTTCTTCATCTGACTGCAAATCATCGTCTGACTGAGTAGGATCATCAGGAAGGCCAAAAATCTCTTCTAATGCGTGGGTTATTTGCAAATCGTTGAGAACTTTACTCTTAACCATATTTGAAAAAATCTGCAACAAACAGGCAAAGGGAATATATTTACCACCACAACTAAGTCATGTATCTAAAATATCCCAAGACCCAGGATGAAAATATGTATCTTTTTATATAGAATAAACACTAATAAACAATATTTAGAACAACTTACCGTTTCAAAATCACAAAAATCGAAGATTTATTAAGATTTGTTAAAAGTTCAGATTTTTTATTGTTTTACAACTGGCTGACATCGCAAATCAAAAAAGTAATATGGCGACCTGTCACTGTCTATAAGAAAAAAATGTTGCCATTTTGAATACGGAAATTGTTGCCGTAGACAAAATCCGATAGCTTCTTTTATTTATTTTTTACATTGGCAATAGTATGGTGGTAAAAATATTCCCTCTGCCTTATAAAGGGTTAACAGGCTCTGACTTATTCTAGCATGACAAGTTTGATACTATTCTCAATGTTCAAAATACTTGTATACAATGTGATTTGTTAATGTGATGCAAAATTTAATTTTCACGTTAAATTTTACGACGACGTATGCTTCAAAATAGACTGCTTTTATCGTTAAATATGATTTTTTTAATTATTATTTTCTGAGTTATTACATTGTATTTTTTATTCTTTACAGAAAATATGCCTTTGTCTGCGGCAGAGAGGCAAAAACGGTACCGAGACCGACTAAAATTGAATAATCCTCAAAAATGGAAAGCACTACAGGAAAAAAATTTAGAAAGAGCTAAAAAATTCTATAAAAAAATTGGGGAGCTATCGGATCGAGAGAAAGAAAGCAGGCGAAAATATTGGAGGACTTTAAAACAAAAATCAGACTATAAACAAGAAGTTATAGAAAAGGGTAAAACTCGAAAAGAATACCAAAGAATATATCAGAAAAGATATAGAACATTAACCAAAGAAAATAAAATATGAAGAAAAAAATTGAATTATTAATCAAAGAGAATAAAGCTTTAAAGAAAAAAATATATAGATACAAAATTTTGCAAAACACAAAAGAAGACGAAGAAAAAGAAAATATGTTTAGCAGAGAGTCATTTTATACTGTGTCAAGCCCAATATCAAAAACCAACTCATTTGTTGCTAATTTAAACACTACTGAAGAAGAAAAAGAAATTATTAAAAAGGAGTTATTTGAAAAGAATGTGTTAATAGAATCCTTAAAAATACAATATAATGCAGCAGGAAGTAATGAAAAGAGAAATGTATTAAAAGAAATTGTAAGTAACGACATCGTAAAAGGGTATAAAATGAAAAGTAAATTACAGTCTGCTATTGGGATTAAATACCCAATCAGACGTAATGCAAAAAAAGTTAATATTAAACGAAATAACCTAGCAAATAAAATTTATACTTTTTTTACCAAGATGATGTCAGTCGAGCTACTGCAGCTAAGAAAGAAACTAAAACAAAAAATAAAGTTAAAATGCAAAGACGATATTTGCTAGATTCGATGGTAAATTTACGGTTAAAATTTGTAAAGGAGACTGGAATTCCAATTTCATACGCCACATTCAGACGTTTCAAGCCATTTTACGTATTGATCCCAAATTTATCAAATCGAAATACTTGTCTTTGCAAAAGACACAGTAATATAGATTTCAAGTTTACATCCCTAAAAACACTAAAAATTTTTAAGGACGGTGATACTTTGGACACCGTTATAAAGTCTACAGTGTGTGATTTATACTCCCAAAAGTGCATGTATTCAACATGTGATATTTGCAAAAACAAATCAATCAGATATGACTTACTGAATATAAAATTGAATGAAAAAGTGTCATGGCTAGAGTGGACGGTCAAAACCATAGAATATGAAAAGAACAATGAAAAAAAATCAACCAAAAAAACAATTAAACAAATAATATCAGGTATGTTAGAATCTCTATTATCAAATTTTGACACGGAATTAAGAGGCTTTAAAATTCATATTTACAACATTTCACATCAATACAAAATTTATAAATCATTGAAGGAGAATTTACAAAGAAATGAAATTATGCTACATTGTGACTTCTCAGAAAATTATAATTGCAAATTTCATAATGAAATACAAGCAGTACATTTTGGAGCATCACATTCACAAATCACCTTGCACACAAGCATTATATATAATGATGAAACTGATCCCGAATCATTTTGTACATTTTCCAAATGCAACAAACACACACCGGAATCGATCTGGGCTCACTTGGAGCCCCTGATGCGTGACATTAAACATAGATTTCCTTTGAAAGACACTATACATTTCTTCTCAGATGGTCCGTCAAGTCAATACAGGCAAAAGAAGAACTTTGCCCTTCTTACCAAAATGATAGAATCTTATGGTTTTATTTTTGCAACCTGGAATTTTTTTGAAGCGGCCCATGGGAAGGGTGCAGCGGATGGGGTTGGGGGAGTAGTAAAAAGATTGTTAGATAAACAAATATCATACGGACATGATATACCTGATGCTGAAACTGCGATTCAATTACTTGAACACAATACTGCTACCACTGTAAAATTATTTCTTATTGATCAGGAGGACATATTGAGAATAGAAAATCAAATTGAGGGTTGTAAATTTGTGGCCGTTCCAAATACGCAAAAAATACACCAAGTAATACCAAACGAAGATAATATAATTCAATAGTGGACGCCCGCGACTTCGTCCGCGTGGAAATTGAATTGTAGCTTATATGACACGTTTGTCGGTTTACCATAGCAGTGCCATCTATTGATTACTTACTCAATCCAGTCGAAAAGTATCGACATCTGTTAGAATCTTTTGGAGTTAACAGATAATTGTGACTGTCAATTAATTATAGACAAATAATTTGCAATAAAATAAAATTGCGACTATAATTAAAGATCTAAGCTATCCTATCTCTCAAGTTGGACCAGACTGCTCACGGTGTGCCAATTTAATTTAAAATCGGTTAAGTAGTTTAGGAGTCCATCGCGGACAAACATCGTGACAGGAGATTTATATATATTAAGATATCGAATTTTAAGCTGCTTTTGTTTAAAGCCCAATATTTGCCAATGTTATGCCATAAAAAGTCACAAATTAATTACTGATCATGTTAAACGTTCAAGAGCAAAACGACTTGTTATAGAATCTACATCTGAAAGTGAATCTGAGCAAGAAGACCTAGAGATGTTAGTAACCAATAAAGTTTTACCTAATTCTGATGATGTCGAACCTATAGGAGAAACTAATCATTATCATGTCAGTAATGCATCTACTTCAAATGTTACTATTTTATCTGATATTAAAGTAAATTTTAAACCTAAGGATCTAGCAAAGATGGTTAAAAAGCCATCAAAATATTATAATGTTTCTACGGTTGATTTGAAGAGAAATTTCTGGGATCTTTTTAGTAGCGATAGTGAATAATATGTATAGTTATATAAGGTCTACCTATTCATACACGAAATATTTTAAGGGTATCATCTAACGGTTTTTAACTGTTAGACGGTTATAACGAAGCCATTTCAAAAGTTTTTTTTCTAATTTTATTAAATATATTTACATTAAATAATTTAAAATTACTTGAGCTACAAAATAAATACTGGTTTCTTATTTTTTGACCTTTAACATTCAGAACGTTTATTTATTTACTTTCATTTAAGGGTTTTCATTAAAGGTTTTATGCAAAATATATAAAAAAAAATTGAATTATAATAATTTCGTAAAAAGAAAAACACTTAAAATATTTTTTTTTGTTGTTTTGTATCTTTAGATACGACTTAAGAAGCTACTGTTAAAATATTTCATGTATGAATAGGCAGACATTATATATAAATATTAGGAAGTTAATCGTGCAGTATTATCATGACGATAGAGAGAATGTTCAAAGTTCGCATTTTAATATTATATTTTATTTTCGATTTATGATTAACTGAGTAACCATCTTCAAATTAAACATAACCCTGACGGTTTTATTATTGTCATTATTTTGTATGTTTCATGTTTATGTTCACTATGTCCAGTACAGCCGCGGGGTCTACGCTAAGCTAGCTATTCATGTGAGTGACTTAAAGAAATGTAGGAGCGCGACGGAGTTACGCCGATATAAACCTAACCTGTGTCTATGTGCACACTCACACAAATGCAAAGCTCGGCTTAAACCTCACGAACTGTACATAATAATGTACGTGTACGTGTTTGATTAATTATTACAATATTAAATACTAAAAAACTGTTTTATTTACCACTGTGAATGCAGCCCTTGTTTTCTTTTATGTTACTTTTATGTTATTGTGACATAAAAGTAACATTTCTGAAATGAGCAATTATTTTGAAAATGACCCACATATGATACTATATCAACCATACAGGCTGTGATTCATCACATAGGTGGAAATGTCTTTCCTAAAAATTACTATCGCTTGGATTATTATAACAAAAAAGTCTATTAATCTAATCGCTTAGATATATAAAGAGCTGAATGTCCCTTAAAACAAAATAAAAATACATAAGTACGCTCCGCCATCGTTGTTGTTAGTTTGAAAGCACTTGACTGTGTTTTAAAATCAAATTTCGACGTTCTGTTGCGGATATCTTCCACATTGTGTCTTTTTCTATCGGAAATCACCAAATATGGGGCAAAGCGGGCCTAAAATAGCTCGCGGCAGGGATGAGTATAACGACATTCGTACAACTTTCAATTTGGTAAAATTGCTCGAGCTCTTAATCCAATAACGTGTGTTCGTGATTTGAACTATTTTGAACAATATATTTACTCTGTGATATTATGATAGATAACTCATTCTTATAAGATGATTAAGTACTTATATTACACCTAATATTAGGTACATAGTATTAGCTCCTAAATACCTATGTGAAACTCGTAGTAAGTACCTTCGTCTTCAGCCTATTGCAGTCAACTGCTGGACGTAGGCCTCCCCCAGGGCACGCCACAAGGCTACTGCCACAGGGGGGTTTTGCCCATAGTCACCACGCTGGGCAGGCGGGTTGGTGACCGCAGTGTGATTTAGGACTATGTTGTCAGTACAGGAGGCGCTGCTGCCCACCTCCCGGAAACCCTTAATCGCCTCGTACGATACCCACGGGCAGGCAGGGGTGGTACAAACTCTACTCTGCCGATACCACGCGGCTAGGTACCTACACATACTGAAATCATATATTTAAAATTGGTCGAGCCAATCATTAGCAAGACTAATGAACTGTAATTAACTTTATACAGGGTGTTAACGCTTTAAAATGGCCTGCTACAGAGAACCAAGGCTAAAGAGCCTTAAAAAGCAGTACCTACCTACCTGTTACCTACAAGTTTTACTTAGATTAATTGATTGTAGGTACATGTTTATTCTTACTTAAGTAAGTTAGGTAGGTACTACTGCATCTTGCATATATGAGCCTGCCATATCTACCAAGTTGTTTGGAGTCAACTTAGGTATATTAGAACAAGGTGCGGTTGAATAAAGCCAAGCAATAAATTAATGGAGCACCCCTGTCGCGGGGACCGCAGGATTAACTAAACACAATCGACGTCGGAACTAACATTTATAAGATAAATCATAATGTTTCTAAAGCCCTTAGTTAGTTTATTTATTGGTTCTTTAAACCGTTTAATTTTATTTGTGTTTTATTTTTTATAGATTTTATAATAGCAGCTATAAGGTTACACGATTAATTCCAGAACTGAAATTATTAGCGTTATTTCCTTGGAAGATCAAATAACTTTTGCTACAAGAGTGGAGAGTATTTACAAAGTATGTAAAAGCTTAATCTCAGCGGCGGCCCACACCCAAGGTACAGTCGGTAAAAAAAATCAAATATGATTATCTTAGGATAAGTGTAGGTACCTAACCTATCTCTGAATAATGGATATTGCATCACACACTTAGTAAGTTCTATAAGTGTCACGTTATTTAAACTGGATTTTTAGACTATGTTGTAATATTGTACTGACTTTTATGCCGACTGTACTCGATTTTGCGGGTTCCCAGCAAAATTCATGGTCGTTTAATTAAGCGTTATTACACTTACGAAGGCGGCATTTCTGTTGCTGGGACGAGGGAAGGATTCAACCGACTCACAGCGCAATAACGGGTTGGTAATGCTTTTCCGGGAAGAAACGACCGAGCTTTGTTACGAACTTACGAATTTAGGTTGACAAATGGTTTAAAAAGTCATCTATACTGTTGTAGATCTTTACCTATGTATATAGCTGAAATGAACTAAAGAGAGAGTTAAATGAAGCTGTTACATAGATAAATGGGATATTAAACGACCTATTTAATCATTTTCCTGCCCTTATCCTATTTATTATTTATGGGGTCGGCGCAATATGGTTTCTTTCGAAACTCACATTGCCAAAGTTTTGGCATTTGTTTTTACGGCAGGCTGCCTGCCTGACGCCAACCCTTCTGGGATATAGCTAAGTGACAATTTTTTTTAGAAAAATCCGCATATGATATAAATTCAGTGGTACAGACCCGTGACTGGTATCGAACTCACGCCTCCCGACTGAAAGGCGCACTACTTAACCATTGAACTATCACCGCTTAAACGACCTACTTAATCACGATTATTGATTACATAATGTCGGTAGGTACCTAATGTACCCAATTACAGGACCCTTGTGTCAGCGGAGCAGAAATTCTTTGTAAGCCGCCAGATACACCGAAATTAGGGGCTGTATCTATTAATTTTGTGTGTTGGTTGTAGGTACATATTTCACTGAGATTAATCATCTTGACTTTTCTAATCAATGACCTAAGTATACAGGGTGTGTGTGTCAGCCAGGCAAATACTAAAATACTGAACAAGTACATACTATTGTTTTGAGTTATACGACAATGTTATTACTCGCAGGAATGCATTTTTAATTTGATTATCCGCAATGTTTGCTTTCCGCGCCAATTGTATCGGGCGATCCTGTGACTAGTTAAATGGTGGGGTTATTGTTTTGTGTTATACATTACTGTTTTTTTTGGATCACTTGACTCTTCATTGGGGTTGATCAGTTAATAGAACTTTTTTGGGCACAACTTTTTTTTGATAATCATCCATTGGTTAAAATTTAGTTTTTATGTTATTATCTAAGGCCGACTTAAACGAACTACATTATTTTTTTCCCGATTTTTTTAAAAGTCGGATAATTTTGGAATTTCCCTGCGAAAATTTTCTGTGGTTTTTGCCTCAGAATCATGGTCTGAAGTCGCCATATCAATGTTTGCCTGGCTGTCACAAACATCCTGTATAGATGTTTTGGCTTTTAGAAGTAGGTACTTACCTAAACAGAAAATATACCTAAGTGCGTCGAATCTGCTTCAGTGTAGGTACGAGTAGTAAGTACTACCTATCTAGTGATCTAATATCTACACTTATAAATCTCCGGTTAACTTGTAGAGAAGCAAAATATGACTTATATTTCTATTATGCAGGGTGATTATGGCGATAAATAAGTAGGTATCAATCAGGGAGATGTAGGTAGATAACTGTATGATGTAATAGGTAAAGGACCATAATGGAGGACCAAGGACCTATAGGTTTCCGTCGGAATAGCTAATTGGTTCCCTATTTAAAACCTCAGGGATCTTAATGTGGGACTAGGTTAATGTGTTGTGTAGTGTGTGAATATTATTATTTATTTATTTAAATTGGCTTGAAAAATTGCTACATGATGGCTGCCTACTAATATTTGCTACGTAGATATGTATAAGTATAGCACTTTCGCCATAAAAAAAGAGAGCTAGCTAAAGACTTTCGCTAACAAGATAACACATCCGCTAACCAACACAAGAACTGACAGTTGGAAGGAAATCTGAATCTAATCCGGACATAAATGCATCAACGTGTCACAACGGCGGTAAAGCGTTTATACGTGGCCAAAGTACTACGTGGCATTTAATTGAATGCAGTGAGCGCAGTTTTCGATTTAACGATTCCGGCGGTAGTTCCGCGGCGAGTGCAGGTCAGTTGTGCAACAGAGAATGAAGTCGGCATATTCTAATTCAGCCTTGTACCAAACAAGATCTCTAGGACTACGTAGGCACCTCTTTGCCGTTCCCTTTGTCATGAATATGACTATATAATTATGATTTATCAGGTTTTCCAGCCTCTACTCAGTTGAAGGTCCTTCACCTCGGCTCATCGATTGAATTCAGAAATGATGTAGCATACCTAGATAGTGTGACTGATTAAGCATATAAAAATATTGTTGTTCTTGATATGGATATCCCTATCTACTCACGTATCTTCGAGTACCAATCTAAGAATACCTATCTTACTAAATAGAACCATCTAATATCCGAGGAACAACCATTGTGTCTAGCGATGTAGTTAATTTCCTTTAAACACATATTTGCGTCTCAAATGGATAGAGGTAGAGATGCAATTGAATCTGTTTATAACGATCGGAAATAAATGATATGTACCTAGGTATGCTTCGTGGAGACAGACCCTGTTCAACGCCAAATAACAATTGTGTTACAAACTTTAACTACTGCTTAAAATGTATTCTTAGTTCAGTGAAACTATGAAACGCTTGGAACTAAAAGTGAAGCGATGCAGTATTGGATCCATGCGCCGATAAGGGTGTCCGTCAGTGGGCTGGCGCGTCGCCAACTCGCACAGATATAGACTGGTTAGAATGTGACTATCTCAGTCAGGCTATGGTACCTAGGTACTTATCTACCTATAGGTACCCAAATAATGGCATAAATAATTATTAGGTGTCATCCCTAATTGATGGACGACTTAGTCAGATTGTATAACTGTTGGATGCTGGGCGCTTCTAACCGGTCGTAGTAGAAGTCATTGAGGTAGGCCTATGTTCAGCAGTAAACTTCTCAAGACTGAAATAATTATGGTGATACTGACCCCAGGTTACGTTAAAAATGCAGTAGCCACAAAAATACAATACATCATATACTAACAAATATAGATTGCCAACAATTTAAATTATTATCTTCGTATATACTTAGGTAGGTAAAATTTAAGAGAATTAATATTTTTCAGACCATGTAATACTTAAAGTATGAATACTTATGAAGGCATAGGTAGGTTCCTAATATTTATCGTGCGTCGAAGGCGTTGAATAGAACACTTTACGTGAACAGCTTCATAAAACATTTATGACAGCGTTACTTGGAATAAGTTTCTGAACCAAAAAGCTTTCATAATACCCTTATGACGTAACCGCAAAAACGGCTAACATTAGTTACGTCATAGGTACTCTAAAGTCCCTTCTTCACATATTTATAGTTTGCATTTAAAGGATGTGTAAGTTTAGGAAAAGCCTACTCCGCGCGATGGGTATACCTAATGATATATAAAATGATTAATATAAGTACAAGATGATGATTTTAATAACGTTATTGACAAACAACTTAATAGTAATATTATTATCTACACTAATAAATACTACATAATCTACCCCATTTTCGTCACAAGTATGTACTTGTAGAGTTTGGTAGGTAAACACTACATTTAGCAATCTAAAAATAAGGATGTTCTTTGTATGGTTACAGGTAGCTATGCACGAACATTTTAAAAGTTAGAGTTGAGACATTATACTTACAACCCAAGCATAAAAAGCCATGTGAAGATATACCATTAGAACTTTGTGACGAAGGGTGGTTCCATGTCTCGTATTTCCACTGTCTGCGGCAGACACTGAAGTAAAGACTTTTAATGGACTCTCATTATTCTTGTCGCGGCGTCACGTTAAGTAAAAATTTGGGTATACAGGATGTAAATGGCAGATGGGAAATATTTATATGCTGACTATAGACCATGATTCTAAAGTAAAACCAGTAAATTCAGTACTTAAATATTTTTTTAGCACCATTTGTTAAAGAAGGGTGAGATTCTCAAATTCAATTAAAATTGCCTACAGCTACTTACTTGGTTAATAAAACTCAACATTATGTTCGAAATTTCAGTATTTACCTGGCTGTCACTTACACCCTGTATTCACAGCCCTGGCCCTGGTACGATTCGAGACTTGGTGTATATAAATGTCGAATACACATAAATTCACTTCGCTACGCACTTTTTTTTACGTGTTTTGAAATTGGCTTTTACCTCATATACATGTCGCAGCTTTCATACTATAGGGCCACATCTCGAAAATTTTGTGATTTCGAGTTTTTATAATATATCGGTACAAAATCAATACGCAAACATATTAAACGCATTTTCACAATAACTATTTTTTTCGAGTTGTGCCCCTATAGTATGAAAGCTGCGATGTGTATTCCAAAAGAAGTTTCAAAATAAGTTACATTTTATTTCCACTATAGTAGCCCGTCACTATTTTAGTCACAATCCATAGGATAGTATAATGTATTATGTATAAGATTTATTTGAGCTTTCTTCGTAAAAAGTAGCATTGCGCCGCATCACATATGTGTTGTAAAAACCAAGGCTGTTGCGGAATCCGGGTCATTTATAACGTGTCACCTCAAACGTCGTCGTAGTCGAGATTAGTACTAAACTATCGCAACTTCGTCCATATAAATATATTTTGATACACACAAGGTTTTGCGTGACTGTCGACATGGACTCTATTACACCAATATTCATATATTTCGTGAATATCTATTTTCCCGGGATATAAAGTAGTTTATATTCTTCCCGGGATTGTGTCCTACCACCATGACGGTGAGTGGAACGAACGGGAATAAAATTTTAATATTTTATTAAATTCCCATTCGTCCCAATGGTTGGACGAAGCCTAGTGGGACGAATGGGAATGAACCATTATAAGGATGGATTATAAAAATTATAATAAGTATGTAATTACTTTTAAAAAGGTTACACTTACACGTAAAGGAGACACAGACACACTCAACTTGTTAGGCACTTATTCATTTATATTGCTTTATACTTACAATTTTTGCATGGAAATGTGAGAGTACGAGTATGTACTAGCCGATAGCCCCCGTCAATTCGAGAAAAATAGCGGCCTGGCGGCGACTGTACCATCCCTTCATCGAAGTAGTTGTGACCATTTTCAACCCTGTTGTGGCTAAAACTAGAAGCCAGAATTTTAATACGGTTAAACAGGCTGAACTGTGGCATTGTATACTAAGCTAAATAATAAAATTTACCAAAATACCTAATATATATTTCTGCAGTTAAAGTTCAACTAATTTAGCTCTAGTTTAAATTACACAGACATAAATTATTTGTAACGCACTAGTATAAATCTTGCGTAACAGTATATTAGTTAGGATAATCCAATGTAGTCGCTTGTTAGTTTCATTCGAGGCGTAATGAAAGTGCCAGGCATCAATAGGCGGAGGATTAACGTCGGTTCGTAAGCCACCATTGAAGTAGCAGGATAGAGAGTAATGCAATACAATAACAAAAAAAAACATACAGACTAATTGATAACCTCTCTTTTTTGAAGTCGGTTAAAAATGGCAAAATAACAGATAATCGACGATCACTAGCATAAGGGCTTTCTTGTAGACATGCTAGCTTATTGGAACTGCTGGAGTCTTGGTATTGGTATGTACCTTCAGTGGTTTCAGTATTGGATGGATTTGTTATTTTGGAACCTACGAGTGCAGTTTTGTAGTCAAGTCTTCATTCCCTCTGTACCAGTATATGTCTATGACGTTACCTAAATCTTACCCATTTCTATCTGGGAATTTCGAGATAGACGGAGTGAGGCGAGGATTAGATTTCTGCACGAGGTTCTGCGGTCTGATAACTACGAAACGATATTAGATACGCTAAGGTATTAGGATCTAGCTCAAAATATTCATGCATAGGAGACAAGTTCAAACGAATAAAATTAATTGAAATTTCTTGAAATAAATTGAAATGCCGATATCTTAATATATATAAATCTCCTGTCACGATGTTTGTCCGCGATGGACTCCTAAACTACTTAACCGATTTTAAATTAAATTGGCACACCGTGAGCAGTCTGGTCCAACTTGAGAGATAGGATAGCTTAGATCTTTCATTATAGTCGCAATTTTATTTTATTGCAAATTATTTGTCTATAATTAATTGACAGTCACAATTATCTGTTAACTCCAAAAGATTCTAACAGATGTCGATACTTTTCGACTGGATTGAGTAAGTAATCAATAGATGGCACTGCTATGGTAAACCGACAAACATGTCATATACGAGTAAGCTACAATTCAATTTCCACGCGGACGAAGTCGCGGGCGTCCACTAGTATTTTATAAGAAGTTTCAGTTTGTTTTGACAAATAATTAAATTTTAGTAGAATTTATTAATTTACTTACGATCTTCACATGGTTTTTATACCTTAAATCCTCTAATTATTAATAGAATTATAATAAACAACATGGTGCACACTTCTACGTGTTTGAAGTTACTGCCATTTTTGTGCAAGTCTTAGTTAGAAGTGTATTTAAAAGTGTACTTAGCTTTTAATTGAGGTACCTACTTATGTAAGTAAAGTTTATTTTAATTTTAAAACCCTCTCTCTATAGACGTGTTACAAGGTTTTTGCTCCATACCTGCTCGAATATATCCTACACCTTTGAGGTGTTTGAGGCAGCCACAACACTATAATTTATTTGCATATGAGATGTGCTAAGATTAAATTTACTGCACATTCTGGGGATAGGAAACTATGTTGGACATGTTTTCTAAATTCTAACTTGTAACATGTTTCGGTGGAATAAGACATAGCAGCTTTATTAAGTTTCGTTGACGTAAACTTTAGAATTCCCGTTATTTTCGTTTCCTTGGGAACTTCGGAAATATATACCTATATATACAGGGTGTAACAAAAGGGGTATGTGAAGCGAAAAGTTATGTTAATAGCCCACTAAAAGGAACCTACCCACAAAATTTTAGACTAGAAATCCCATGTTTATTTTTCCAGATAGTATGAAGAATTCCTAAACAACTCAGGAATATTCATATACAATCTTGAAAAATAAAAATGTGATTTCGAGTCTCAAATTTTGGTAATAGGTTCTCTATAGTGGGCTATTTACATATCTTTTCGCTTAACATACCCTTTCTGTTACACCCTGTAGATAAGCTATATGCCAGTAAAAGTCTCTTCAAAATCGATTCATATTCAGTCGTTTCAGAGATTCGAAACACAAAGACTAAAATTTGTTTAATTTAACATTTTATTTTGGTAAACTGTATTACCTACTACTATAACAAACTTAACCTACCGTGTATGTACCTATCATGCATTTATATTCATTATTACAAACAGGCTAATGTAATTTTATTTATTTCTATATATTTGGAAGCTGAGCTCCGTGACCGTTTTTAATAATAATAATAATAATAATAATCGTTTATTGCTTCCAAAACAAAGATAAATTGTACAAAAAATAAGAAAAAAAAGAAATCTAAGTTAGGTACATCCATTTGCACTAAGGATCCTTTGTCCCCTGCACTAGGTAAAACCTGTTACTGCAGGGTTACAATGACTTTCCTAAGCGAAATAAAATATTACCAATTTATAAAGAATGAAAAGGTCTACCTTGAATATGTTGTACCAAGTTGGTTGCAGACACGATTAGGTGAGCATATTAAAACTACCCTAAAACTAACAATAACAAAATAACATGAAAAACTATAGGTAACTATGAATTATTGTTTGCCATTCATAAATGAAACTTTAGCGCTCAAGTGTGACGTGTAGCTGTAACTTAACCAGTTTGTATGTAACATTGCAAGTGCATAAAGGTACCTATGTGATTAATTGTGGAATGATATAACACAATATATCGTACCCGAATCATAATATTATGTAGTGTTAATGTATAAAATGTGTGTGTGTGTGTGTGTGTGTGTGTGTGTGTGTTTGTGTTAGTGTATAAAATGTGATGTATAAGTGTAACTTCTATCGCATCTACAAAAAGCAACCAAATAGAGCTTCAGATTGTAAATAATCAAGCCCTCGTAAATATTCATTAACCATTTTCTTACATGAGTAACGAGTCAAGGCTATAATATTAATACTACGACTAATTCTATTATAGACGGCTGGTCCAGCCACCGACGCACTTCTGCGAGCGAATTTCGTCTGGGTAATAGGAATGTTGAAAATTATGTCCTTCCTACGCTTTTCCTTAATTCTACGGAGAAGATTCTCATCAACCTTGCAGTGCTGGTAAAGGACCACAGCTAAAATATATATTTGCCGGACTGTTAAAATGCCACAGTCTATATAAAGCTGCTTGGTAGAATACAACCTATTCTTGAACGTGGCAGTTTTGATTAGGGCACGCTGGGCCCTTTCCAGCACCAGCAGGTGAGTTTCGCAAGATGATCCCCAGACAATAACGCAGTACGAAAGAACAGACTGAACCAGAGAGCAATATACCATCTTTACCAGGTCCCTACTGCCATGTGTCTTAACTGTTTAAATATCCATATTAATTTTCGAACACGAGCAACGAGCGTTTCAATGTGGGCGGTCCATCTGAGATACCGGTCCAGGACCACGCCAAGATATTTTATGGTCTTAACTGACTCCAAAGGTGGACAAGTGCAATTGGCCATAACAACGCAGGTGCCCCTATGCATAACAAGAGGCAAAGGAGCAGGAGGCTGAGTAGAGGAGTTAATAGTAAAAGTAATGTACTTAGTCTTTAATGTATTAATTGTGAGCAAATTTCTCCTCAACCAAACTGACACCGCTCTAAGTCCACAGTTTGCAGACAACACAACACTGTCCCAGGTGTTGCCATGAAAGAGCAGGACAGTATCATCAGCATACGTTATGATCCTCCCGTTCTGAATAGTCATCCCACACAGGTCGTTGATGTAAATAAGAAAGAGAGTGGGGCCCAGAATACTTCCCTGTGGGACACCAAATTTTATACAATTGTAGCCGCTTATTTGGTCACCAACTCTCACCCTCTGCACTCTATCGGTTAGGTAGCTTTTGAACCATTTCTGAGCCACGTCCCGAACTCCCAATTTCTCCAGTTTGGCCAAAAGGATGGGAAAAGAAACAGTGTCAAAAGCCTTGGCCATATCCAGAAAGATACCTGCAACTTTGGTTCCATCATCTAATTTGGAGATAATGTGCTCAGTTACCACAGTCACAGCATCCTCAGTGGATCTTTTACTTCTAAACCCATACTGGTTGTTAGAGAGTAAATTTTTAGACTCCAAGTACTTTGTGAGGCGCTTGTTCATCAATTTCTCCAAAATCTTTGAGAGTGAAGGCAAGAGGGATATTGGCCTGTAATTAGATACATCATCCTCTTTACCTCCCTTATAAATTGGACAAATAACCGAGCTTTTGAGAGCATGAGGTACGACTCCGGTTTCAAGACTGGCATTACATATCATAGTAATTGGGATACTTATGTGGGGCAACGACATCCTGAGTAGTTTTGCGGTAATACCATCAAAACCGGGTGCAGAATTTATCCTCAGTGAGTTAATAGTAGCTGTCACCTCAGTTACGTCTGTCGGGACTATACCAAAGGATTCGAGTCTCGAGTGATTCAAAGAGTAATCATTAGCCAAATTTATCTCTGTTACACTACTGGCATCCAGAATACAGTTAGCCAATCTAGAACCAATATCTGCAAAGTAATCATTAACGGTTTTTAAAGAAGCTTCTGCATCAGAATATAACGTGAGTAGCTTCTCAGTACCAGTAGAATTGCGGGAGATGTTACAAGACTCTTTGATAGTATGCCAAAGTTCCTTGTTACTATTGCACCTCTTCAATCTTTCTCTTTCGTACGTTCGTTTTAAATTTTTAAGTATTCTATTGCATATGTTTCTATAACTTCTATAAAACAGTTTCCATTCTAAATTATCCGGATTTTGTTTTGACCTCTGGTGCAGTCTGTCACGCCTACGCAGACACTTGATCAAGCCAGGAGTGATCCAAGGCTTAATATTTCTTTTAGATCTAGGTATGAATATTTTACAAGTATTTTTAGCAATAAGATCAGACATAATATTCAGAAAAGTGTTAGTTGCGAGATCAACATCATCGAGGTCAAGGCATTCGGTCCAATTTATCGTAGAAAGCTCTTTGGATACAGAGTCATAATTAGTCTTAAAATAGAATTTCTCTTTTCTTTTTGTATTTATCGCCTTTTTATTTAATCTAATCACGACTGGAGAGTGGTCAGTTATAGTAGCAGGTAAGACCAGAATAATTGAACCACTTTTTGACTTTAGCATGCAGTGATCTAGACATGTCAACTCTCTGGTCGGAAATACATGTCCAGGTACAAAATCTATAGATGCCAAGGCAGATAAATAGTACGAAGAGTTCTGATCTATGTTATCAATAACCTTTATGTCAATGTTAATATCACCGATAATTGCCAGGTTAGAAATGCTTTTCAGGGACTGAACCAAGGAGACTAAAGAATCCGTAAAGCCAGTAGCATTAACGAAACAAGGCGGTCTATAAATACACACTAATGCATGCTCATCAGCAATTTGAATAACAAGGCAGTCAGCATCTTGCAGATCTGGCTCATATACAGTAACATCGGAGAGTGAGTCCCTGATGTAGACAACAACACCATTATTTTGATTTATATATTTTTTGGTATAAAACATTTTATAACCATTTAAGCTAGGTGGGACATAGCCGTCACTCAGACGACATTCAGAAAACATCAGTGCGTCAATACCAAAACCAAATCGACTCATAAATACCTCAAACTCAGTAAGATTCTTATTGATACTTCTTATATTAAAGGCTACTATTGAAAAATGGACAGAAGGGTTATACTCCATAAACAGGGCACAGTCCTCGGGTTCTTCTACAAGGTGAGATTTAGAGACATTGACTTCGTCAATGTCTTCAATAATATCATTTAGTTGATTCATTATAATTGAGTTTATTATTTCTGGAAAAGTAGAAGACCCTTGGACCATCCCATAAGCATAGTGTAAATCGGGATTGTGCATTGGAGTGAGAGTGTTGGTGCGAGTTTATATGTGATAGGTAGTATGAATAGTGTGAATGTGAAAGAGTGTGTGTGAGTAAATAATAATGTAGAATTGGATGGGAGTGTGAGTGAATATAAGTGATAATTAGCGCGTTTATGTGAATGTACGAATGGCAATAAATAATAAAGAAATAAAAGCATAATAAAACAACATGCAAAGAAAGAGTAAAATACTTAAATGTGGGCATAACATAAACAGAGTTATGGTACAAGTTTTGGCAGAAGGAAACAGAAGTAGGAAAAGATAGTCATTCAGGTTTATCTAGGTTCAACGTCTTAATTTGCTCTTCAGATGTAACTTCAATTGCCGACGATTCCTCATTCTTCCTTATAAAAATTCTTCCATTAGATATCCAGCAATAACGATATTCACTGTTTCTAATTAACTCTCTAGACTTAAAATGTAAATGCTTTCCTTTTCTCGTTAAGAGTTCGCTGATATATATTTGCTTCTTCTCTCCCAGCAATCCAAGGGAAACAGTATTAAGTTTTTCTTCTCTGTTAGTATTATTGTATTCCTTGATAGTTTTCAGTAGGTCCATTTTTTTTTGCATGTAAGAAAATTCAACCACAATTGGGCGAGGACCTTTAGCTTTGGTACTCAGTCTAAAGATGTTTCTTATATCATGTTTTTCAAGTGGAATTTTAAGAAACTTATGTATGCTCTTCACAATATCAGATGCTTGTGTGTTGTTTTCGGACGGAACATTCCTTATTTCTATGCTTGTCTCACAAAGTTTACGATTTGCCGCCTCCAATTCCCGGTTTAAGCTGAGCACAGTTTGAGCAGAGCACTGTTCCTTCCTCTCTAGGTTTTCAACGCGTGTCTTCAGTATGATTTGTTGAGCCGATACTTCGGCTAGTGATTTTTTTATTTCCTCATTTGAGGCAATAATATCGCAATTTTGCTTTCGTAGTTCTCCTATTTCTTTCGAAATTTGTTCAAACTTAACATCTTGCCCCGTTTTCAGGTCTTGAAACAAAGTTTTCATGTCCATAAACATACTACTCATAGACTTAGTAAGGGATTCTATTGAGTCGTCTGTGTACTTGCGCTTTCTCAATAATGAAGATTCTCCGTCCTCATTAGCCAGATCAGGGTTAGAGTGTGATAAGCTGGGATTTCCTGTTTTCAGGGCCGAGCGCATAGTTTTAGGAGGCATAATGTCGTTTTGTATTAGGGGGAATAAATTGAATATAAACGCCCAAGCACAAAATATACAAAAATTACTCAAAAATTAATTTCATACAGAGTGCGACATCTAGTTTAAAATAGTGGAATAGTAATCAATTATTCAATACTCCAAAAGAGCGCCATCTAATATTCTGCTAGGGATTCACCATTGTCTATTGCAAGTAAGGTGTTAGTTATTTCGCCGCGCGTCACACTGTCTTGCTGGTCTATTGGTCAGAGCGATCACCACCACAAGTTCGCGGGTTCGATCCTCAGCAGGTTCATATTTTTTCTATTTCGAAATTTTAATTTTCTTGACTCACAAACACTCAGACGTGAGGAAACTCCACCCGTAGAAGACCACACTCGAAGAAAACCATTCGTCTCGCTCTTAGCACGCCCAATAGGAGGAGCCAGGCAATACAAACAGCACAAGAAGAAACGAGAATCGGAAATATCACCTCGAACTAATCACAATTAAGCACTCACTAATACTCAGAGCAACTAGTAAAAGCGTTCACTCTCCATGAGATCTCAAGATGGAATGTTTTTGGTCGAGAATACAAGTAATTGCTAGTTGCTTGCTACACACAACTATTTCCCAGAAAATAATAAGTAATTTTCTCGAGATGAAAAAAGAACAGAATAGATTTTTCAGAATAGAATACAGAATTTATTTATTTAATAGTTACTCGTACACATACACAAACAGACACAATATTAAACATGCAACAGTGATGTGGTAGAAGAACACATATACCATATGAGGTATAGGAACAGATTATTTTAAAGCAGCTTATGAACCTTCGCTTATAATAGCTGGCTACATAATTTTGTCAAGATTTGCCATAAAAATATAAAAACTAGCTAACATAAATTATACATTTTTACTGCTGCCTAAATAAATAAATGGTTCCATGGTACTTCTATGTATCCATAATTTGTTAATGAAACTACGAAATTACTCATTAACCTTTGAGTTTGAATGCGGTGTGTTTTCGATTGTCAATTTTTTTTATAATGTTACTTTCTTTTATTTGTTACGGTCTGGCAAAAAGAATCTAATTACTTAAATACCTAGGTTTAAATCACCTAAAAACTAAAAATCTATTTGGTGTATAAATTACTATGAAAACTAACACAATATGGATGATTCACGTTCAGGTACCTTAGAGAGTCAAAATCTATGTATATGTCACTAGACGAGCCCTAATATGAAAACCGATCAAGAATTTTGTATAACGAATTTCAATATGAAATCCTAAATTTGGTAGGTTCATAAATAATACCAAGGATATGATCAAAGTAAAAAGTGGTTTAGATCGATTTCGGTGCAAATGATAGGCATTTATTTTGAACATCCAATATGATCCGGATCACGCATACAAAGAATATAGACGGCGGCGCTATGAAATATCACCGGAAAAGAAAATACATATTTCATGTAGAAAACAAAAATATTTTCGTGTCTTATTTTGGACAGTACTGATTTCTTTGTAACAGTTGTGTTCTTTTAGAAATGGATATGTGTGTATTGGTCGTACTTAGTAGCTACGTAGCTATACAAATATAAGGTATATGGATACTCATGTTGAGTTTGTAGATAATCTTCGAGTACCTATTACATATTTTTCTATGACAAGTGAGTCTAACTTATAATGTTAAAAACTTGTGTATTCGGTATTTAATAGGGACATAAACAGCAAAAAGCTAATACCTACCAACACTCCCACCGATACCTATGTAACTAAGCAAAGTTTTTTCTTAGACACGTTTGCCGAAATTATGTCTAAAATAAATACTAGTATAAACCATTCAACCTAAACCTAAAATGAATGAGCGTAGCATTATGAACTTGCCGTAGTTTGCTACGAAATCCGTAGCACGTTGACAAAATTTATCTTCCGTAGCAAGCGGTATTTAGGCAGTCTATTAATTTAAAACAAGCGGTGAAGTTTCCTGTACTAAAGTGTCCCGACTTCGTCTATAAATTATGTTCAGAGCTTTGTTTTCTTGGACTAATTAATCCCTGTGAAAGGCGACGCTTCTCACATTGACTCCGATTTTAGAAGAAATTTTGTTTGATAAATCTTAATTTATATCATGTATCAAAAATGGGAAAGTTCAGATAAATGGAAGGGTTGGATGGATGTGTATCACTCAACCATGATAGAACTAGATAAAAAATGGTCCTAGAAAAAAATAACTACATAAAAAAGATGAATTGATAAATTTGGTAGAAATCTAGATATAAGTGTGTATATAATATGGTAATAATAAGCCGCGCACGATGTGCGTTACGTACCTCTGGGGAAGTATGTCCTAGAGTAGCTCAGCGCAAATAGTTTGTTCATAGGGAAAATGACGTTTTTTTTTTCATAAGTCTACGTCGACGAAGTTATTAGACTTCAAAAGATTTGTATTGTTGTTTGTTTATTGTTTGCTTTGTTTGCAAGTTAAAGATTTTGACATACAACACGACGAATAAATACTCGCATTTGCATATGAAAATCATACTCAGTAGTACACAAATATTTTTCCAGCTTTTCATCGAATACGTATGGAATATTCAGTAATAAGCGTCGCGGGGACGTCCGACCACCGCCTGGGGGCAGAATATCTCGGGCTCCGGACGAGAGGTCCCAGGGCGCCGCATTGTCACCCCGACGAGAAATGAGACTTTTTATATACCCGGGATTTATACCCTTGAAAAGTCCCCAATCATTGATATAAGACCTGTCGGTGTATTATGTAGTGAATAATGAATAATAAGATGGAGGGAGACGGGATAGTATATCGAGTTATTCTTAATTTGAAATAGTCTGTCTGTGATTTCGAAATACTTATTTAGAGTAGAATAGAATAGTTTTTTATTTGAAAATTACACATACACGGACAGAAACAACATAGAACAAGACAAAAGAAATAGGGTAGAAATAGTTACAGATCAAAAGAAGTAGGTAGACAGGTAGAGCAGACATGAAAAGAAGAACAGTAAGAAGAACTGTGTGCCCTATTTGGAGACGGTCAGTAATTAGTAAGTAGGTTTACTTATTTAGTACTTAGATAAATAAATGTTGTAAGGGACTTAATTTCGTCAAGTGACGCCAAGTCCGTAAATCTTTTCTGTCTGTCTCTTGGTCTGCATTCCTGATATTATTAAGTTGCAGGTCGCTGCGGTACAATATTGAGATGGGCCCGATAAAATATCAGTATCAGTTAGTACAACATTTAATTAGAAGAAAGTTATTAATTACTTTACCGTTTAATATCCTAAAACCTAACAAAGTTCATAAACTAATAATTTTATCCCAAATAATAAGACCACAAATTAAATTGCTAAATTTAACCAAAGTATTCCCGATAAGAAAATTGTAGTACTCGTAGCTATGAACGTAAAATTAAGTAAGATACAGGGTTCAGGGGTGGGTTTGGGAGGGTTGCAGGGGTGCGGCGTGCGTGAGTCCCGTCCGTCAGTGTGGCGGAGGCTGAGCCGCGAGCGCACGCCCGCGCCCTCTGTTGCGCAACCAAAACATTGCTAACCCCAAACAAATAACTCATCTAAACCCTTAACCTCTCATGAATATCAACAAATACGCTACTCGCATCGCTTCTGTACAAAACATCAATACTCAAACCTGCTAAATAGGCAATAAACATAGAATTAGCCAAAAATATTATTTGTTTTACAGGCGTTCGTGTGTAAATGAGCTTTATTTTAGCTCGAGTTTATTTTTCTCGTGAATTTGCGAATACATTAGCAAAATTAGTTTACGAAATAAGTTTTATCGCCGCACCTCTGCCTGCGGCATCTTAGGTAAGTATAAGTACATAGTTTTAAATCACGATGATAAAACAAAAAGAGATGCTTTGCTAGTTTATTATTAGATGATTAATATATATCAGGAACACTCTCTTTCTTGGAAGTGTTGTAAAAAGCGTTTATAAATACAAATGAAATAAGTAAAGTTTGACCCGGGTTTGTACTTGATGTCTTAAGAGAGGCCTCTAGATGTGAGGGCCCTACAGCTGTCCAATTACCTTTTATCAAGAGATGCCCGACCCTACATGATAGGCAATCAAAGCTTCGAGAAACCACTAGTTGACCTATGTCTACATTTATTCCTTGTTAGTTTCCTCTTATGAACAATGCTGTGATTGGAAATATTTATAGATTGTCACTACACTAGACAAGTAAACCAATAAAAATAGATTAATATACATACGTACATACTATAAAATTATTAATAAAGAAAATGGAAAAAATTCTTCACCCGAGTGGGAATCGAACCCACGACCACTGCAAACCGTGCCAGCCGCTATAACCACTAAGCCACCGGGTCAATTACTCGGATGACGAATTTTACCATCTCTTTTCTCCATATTGGCAACGTTATTCTTCATCCCGATAGCTATACACTAGCCAAATCTCGGCAAACAAAGCTGAATCACTCAGCACAATGATTAAAGATGAAAAGATCAACCATATCCTAACGGATTATATTAATGGAGAAGTGTTTTTATAAATTTATCTTAGTCAAGATATTATATATTATAAAATTATTAATAAAGAAAATGGAAAAAATTCTTCACCCTACATACATACATTAAAAATATGTAGCAACTTTATACCTAATATTAACATTACTATTGTCTATTTAAATGCCCGTCTGCATTTTTAAGGTGGGTTCCCACGGTGCGTGATATTACGGACGGACGCGCACCAGCCCACGGATGGAGACGGAGCGTCCGTGGTAATACAGACGCGTCCATGGTGCGCGTCCGTCCGTAGCCGTTGCCGCGTCCGCTTCCGTCCGCGAAATCACGCACCGTGGGAACCTACCTTTACAGTTCAAAGAATATCAATACTTATTAATAGATGAATTTATATTTCGAGTTGTGAAAACATTGTGTTACCTATCTTTGTAAGATTTCTATGTCGCTATACCTATCGACATACATGAATACTTAACTGATACCTATCCTATATATTATAGATATTATAGATCTATCTATGTTATCTAAGCTACCTACCTACTTTTAACATCTTCGCACCTAAAGTAACAAATTAATTTCAAGTATTTACTTTACACAAATATAGGGGACAAGCTCACTTATTATTATAATTTATGTGCACAGTAATGTTTGTCGCTTGTATTTACATTTATGTAGTTGTTAGTATTACTTTTGCAGAAAACAACGGCGAGATTTTTCCCCTGGACCTGTGCCAAATAAACCACCGAGTTTCAATAAAGTATTTAGGTAAATGTATACCTAAGAAACAAACAACTTTAGTCAATATAAATATTAATGCGGCAATATGAGCTTAATAACAAGATTGTCGCGTTGTTTGCTGAAGACCGTGCTAATCCTGTCATTATCCGGCGTCTGCACTTCAGAGCTTACTCCAGCTCCCAAGGATGAGATTATAACTGTCTCAAGTTCTCGCGTTCCATTAAGCTCGCCAGCAACGCCGACTACAGCTTTTAGTCAGACCACAAAGTCGAGTGTAAAGCCATTAGGAACGACGCCGGCTCTAGCTAAAGAGAGTACTAAAACAACAAAAGGGTATGTGGCGAGTGAGAGGCCGCCCACTAGACGTACGATAACTAAGGAATATGCCTCGGGAGGCATGTTCAAAAGTGCAATCTGGCAAAAGCTAAACAACAATCCTGGCGCAGTAACTGGAGTGCATTCAGCGAAGCTTCAAGAGCGCCTCGGGGTCGTGGATTGCGATCTGCCCGTGTTACCCGGGGAGTCGCGCTTGTGGCGGGGAAATGAAACTCATGAACTCAATTTGCCAATCACGGTAAGCTATTTTTCAATATAAAATCAAAAACATACCTATTATAAATTACTTTTTAACCCCATTGAACATATGTATGGAACAAAAAGGCTGGGACTGGCATTACCGACATAAAATATGTAAAATCATCCAAAATATGTAATGAAAACCTTTTTACAAAATATTACTTATACTTACATCCTCGCCCAACCGAGTGGAAAGATAGGTTAAAAAGGGTCACTGCAATTTAACGATATATGATTACAGTTACAACTTTTAGGGGCTTATGGTTTGGGACCCACAGACAATTAAATAGCTACTAGGTAGCGAAGGAAACTGTCAATTAATTGTGCAGAAACTCCCATTATTATTCTATTGGGATTGTTCTGTGACGACTCCGACATTAGGTTATTATACATTTATGTTGTTAATTTAATAATCCAAAACAAACGCGATAGAACATTATTTTCTGTGGAAATATTGTCGAGGACTTTGTACGCCCACATTCATATATATTATCTAAATGAACAGAAAGAGCCGTAAATAAAACCAATTGCATATTTATGCCGTAAGTAAAACAAATTATCTTTTCCAAGTGAGGAAAATAAATGTTTCCGTAGTCACCTACATATATTTTGTTTGAGGATAAACTTTTGTTCCACCGCCGTATTTGAAACTGGGAAGAAGTTAAGCTCAAGGCAAACTCTGAGTGCTTTGTGATAGGTACGGGTATGAGTGAGGCATTACGTATAGTGTAGTGTATCTCGCATTCAGCACCGCTCGCCTACTACGTATCTCATGAATGCTGAATTCTGAAAGGCCTTTGACCGGCTGGAATATTCATAACTCATAAATGTACAGAAAAACCCTGAATAGGCCTCGGTTGAAAGGGAAGTAGAATCGTTCACATCGCTATATTGCGGCTAAGTCGAGAGAAAACACGAAAAAGCACTCAAATCTTTGGGGATGTATTTTAAAGTAGAGCGATGCTTTTGAAATCAGCTTTTGGACTGTCGGACAATAATGCCAATATTGCATAACGTCACTGCAGATATAGTTACTGCACTATCCGGGTTGCGTAATCATGTCGAACTAAAGTGAATAGGGGCGGGTGCCACGTGTCACTTCACATAGTTAACTTGTGCTATTGAATAGGTAATCTTATGCTTGGCTAATCTACTTGTTGTTTAATCAGTGACAAATATGTATTTAAAATACTTGAATAGTAAAACTAGCTCAATCTTTTGATTTTCCTAAAAATGTTTCCAACTTCTTCGAAATTGGTTTTATAAATTACAAATTATTTTAAAACATGTAAATGTATTCTTTGTTCTAAAAGACTACGTCTCGAGTACGGCCATTTACTAAAACGTAAAAATATTATATTCTGAAATATACGCGTAGAATATAGACATGCATGGAGCATGGAGACACAATTTACTTTAGGCAATAAATAAATGTAAACCGTAAACGTATTAAGTGTAATCTTCTTTGGCAATTTACAAGAAAAATGTATTTTCCACGGCGCTCATATTCTTGTAGCATAATATTCTCGCGACTAAGTTACGCGTAAGGGGGGAGTAGGTAGCGGGGTCAAATATATAAAGCATAAGTCATCCCAGTAGAGGAGAAAAAGGGAAAAGCACTTTTGCTTCAGTGGTTGAACTCTGTTCATTGCTGGCATTAAGGAAAATGTCTGCTTCATCAAACGCGGCATATTTCGGAGTATTTGCAGAGATTGCAAACACTTTTGCTTATAAAAATTTATATAAATGTATAAAACGAATAAAACAACGTTTTCCATAAAAAAAAAGTATATATATATAAATGATAGCTTGGATTTGATATTTTTATGTATTACTCAACAATAATGTTTCGAATAATAAAAGTCAAGTATGTTTTCCTATGACTATGCGCAAAACCCCCCCATGGCAGTGCATAGGTTTGTGGCGTGCCCTGGGGGAGGCTTACGTCCAGCAGTGGACTGCATTAGGCTGATGACGATGACGATGTTTTTCTATTGTTGTAGTAAGATTTCATTAGATGACTCTCTATATGTCTACTTTAGAAAAAATCTTAATGTTTTAATATACTTTACTTTACAGTACTTACCTAGGAACCGAACAATGGTTTCGCGCAAGAAATTCAAAACTTTTATTACCCAATGAAACCCTTGCACCTACTAAATCACGAGTCAAATTTATTGCCGGAACCCTTCAAAACTTAAAAAAAAAAAATATTGCTGCCCCAAAGCCAACATAATACTCCTTAAATTTAGGTACATTTCTGATTGCCGTCCCCAATCTACATATGATTACTCCCAGGTTTGAAATGACTAATGTGTATTGGTAGGCTACATTTGCATCCTTTTGAGGTAGGTTAGCTCAAAGCTTGCCAATGGTAAATAGGGTTGATTATTTAGCCGTTTCACAAAGCTTCTATAATTAATGCGTGTGTGACTTGGGGGTGCAGATGACGGAGGAATGCGGTGGGCAGGGAGGGGGCGACGAGGAGTGCCCCCCAGACGTCGTGTCGTGGGAAGCGTCCACGGACATCCAGAGTGGGGATATCCTTATCGTCCGCATTGCTGACGCCGCACTACTCGAAGCCTTGCCGAAGCCTGACAAGAACAACACGTCGCAAAACAACTCCACAAGTGAAAGGTATATCGCTTTTTAACGACCCTTAGGGAAAGCACTGACCCGCATAGATATATGGGTTCATTACACAAGAGGCATGCTTGTGTGGCTGCGCAAATCTTCAGCATGAATGAGTTTTCCAGACATAATGTACCTATAGATATATAGATGTTTAGCTTATAAGCCAGAATATTTGGAAAATAAATAATTTACAATTATGAACTTTATAATGACGTGTATTTTTATAAACAAGATGACAGTACAATGCTAGAGCTACAATAGTCTGTGAGTTGCGCGCGCAGCCTGCGCGCGCAGATCTTCTACGCATTCAGTCACTATATGAAGACATTTATCACATACGATCTTTCGCAATGACTGCCTAAAGACTAACGACTTTTAGAGGGTACATATTATAGGAACCTTATGAGCAGTCACTACACCACTCCCCTCCAGAGACCGTCAAGGGCGATAATAACTGGGTTGTTTTACCATTCGACCAGAGCGTGTTTTCTTTATCATACTATCTTTTTCAGGTGGTATTGTTTGTTCTTCCCCGCCTGGGTTGTTAGTATCACTTAATATATACGCTGGCTTAAGTCTATCAATTGTGACTGTCACTGTCTTTCCTTTTATGAGAAGAGTATATACCTTATCGTTCCTTTCTAGGACTTCATATGGACCTTTGTACGCTGGTTGTAGGGTGACCCTCTCATGGCATCTTCTCTCAGATATACAGTGAGGTCGTAGGGAAGGTCTTTGAATACAAAAGTTGCCCTTTTGCCATGACGTGAAGCAGGTTGTGGTTTTAACTTCTTGATGAACCATCGGATCCGCGTCGTAAAATCTGTCAGGTCAGTGCTGAAGTTAGAGGATGGATCTAATAACTCACCAGGCAATCGTAATGGCTCACCATACAGTAACTCAGCTGATGACGCTTGAATATCTGCCTTGAAGGCGCTTCGAATGCCTAATAATACGAATGGCAGTGCTTCTGTCCAATTATATTGCGAGTGACATACTATTGCTGCTTTAAGTTGTCTGTGAAATCTTTCTATCATCCCATTACACGCGGGATGGTATGCTGTCGTGTGTTTATGTTGGAATCCAATCATTTGCGACAGACACTTAAACAGAGAGGACTCGAATTGTCTTCCTTGATCAGTTAAAATGTTAGTGGGGCAACCGAAGCGCGCTATCCATCCGGAAATCAACGCCTTGGCGACTGTTTCTGCTGACATATCCTGAATTGGAATGACTTCAGGCCATCTTGTAAAACGATCCACCGCAGTTAAACAATATCTATAACCTTCTGATACCGGCAGCGGACCGATCAGATCAATGTGGATAAATTGAAATCTTGCGGGTGGTAATTTAAATGTACTTAATGGAGAATATACGTGACGCGTTATCTTTGACCGTTGACATGCGTGACATGTTCTTGCCCATTCTCTACAATCCTTATTCATATTAGGCCAGATGTATCGTTGTCCGATCAATTTAATGGATGCATTAGCCCCTGGATGACTTAGGGAATGAAGACTTTCAAATACTTGCTTCCTCAGCTTCCTGGGTACGTATGGTCTTAGATATTTTGTGCTATGGTCACAGTACATTTGTATATCGCTTCCAGGTAGTGCAATTCTTTTCAATCTTAGTGATGTATTACCTTCTAGTAAAAGCGTTAATTCCGGGTCATTACATTGTGCTTGCGATATTGCCTCTGGTGAGATTGGATGTACAATTTCTTCAACCCTAGATAGCGTGTCAGCCACGACGTTATCTTTTCCTGAGATATGACGTATGTCTGTTGTAAACTGACTAATGTAATCCAGGTGGCGATATTGGCGGGGAGAGCAATTATCCTTTCTTGAGCAATAGGCGAAACTTATTGGTTTGTGATCTGTATATACAGTAAAATGACGCGCTTCCAACATGTGTCTGAAATAACGTATTCCTTCATATATTGCCAGGAGCTCTCTGTCGTAAGGCGAGTATTTATGCTGAGCAGGGGTGAGTTTTCGACTGAAGAAGGCAAGGGGCTCCCAACATCCATTCTTGAGTTGTTGCAGGACTGCTCCAATTGCTGTATCTGATGCATCTGTGATAAGAGCCAATTTTGCGTCTAAATCGGGATGAGCAAGAAGTGCAGCATTGCATAAGCTTTTTTTGCAATTTTCAAATGCCAGCAGAGTATCATCACATATACTAACAGGATGTGATCCTTTTACGGAATCAGTTAAAAGTGCATGTAGAGGAGCTTGAATTTTTGCTGCCCCCGGAATAAATTTGCGGTAAAAATTTATCATCCCCAGAAACCTTCTTAATTCTTTTACTGTTTTAGGTATAGGGAATACCTTAATTGCTTCAACTTTTGAGTCCAATGGTTTAATTCCTGCAGACGAGACGCTGTATCCTAAAAATGTGACAGATGTTGAACCAAAAACGCATTTAGATGTATTTATTATCATTCCATATTCCTTCAGTTTTGTGAACAATTGGCGCAAGTGATTTTCGTGAGCTTCTTCGTTTTGGGAAAATATCAAAAAATCATCCAGATAAGCATAGCAAAAATCCAATCCTCGTGTGATTTCGTCCACAAACCTTTGGAAGGTTTGACCTGCGTTTCGCAATCCAAAAGTCATACGAGGGAACTCATACAGGCCAAATGGTGTAGTTATGGCAGTTTTGGGTATGTCGTCCTCATAAACTGGTATCTGATTATATGCCTTCACCAAATCAATAGTCGAGAATACGTGGCAACCAGCTATATTGCTTGTGAAGTCATGAATATGTCGGATTGGGTACCGGTCCGGGATCGTACGAGCGTTTAACATGCGATAATCGCCACATGGTCGCCATCCATTATCTTTTTTAGGTGTTAGATGAAGTGGTGACGACCAAGCACTTTCTGATGGCCTGGCGGTTCCGTTTTTTAGCATCTCGTCAAATTCTGCTTTTGCTATTTTTAATTTATCTGGAGCTAATCTTCGTGGTGTGCCGCTTACTGGAGGACCAGGTGTAGTCCTAATGTGATGTACGGTACTGTGAACTGCCCAAGGACGAATTCCAGATGGATTCGTTATCTCTGGGAATTTCCGTAGTAAGATATGGTATCTTGAATCTCCGATCATAGTTTTAACTGACGAAATTGAGTTCAATGAAGACACTGATATTGCTGTTGCTGATAGGGTTGTGGTGGTGTCTATAAGACGCTGATTTCGGCAATCGACAACAAGACCGTAAAATGACAAGAAGTCGACACCAATAATAGCCTTCGTGACATCTGCGACCATAAATTCCCAAGTGTGTTCGCGTCGTAATCCAAGATCAAGGTTAAGTTGAGCAGATCCGTACGTATATATAGGAGATCCATTTGCAGCATATAATTGATAACTTGTCCTGGTCCGGCGTTCTCGGAGTGCAGAGCGGGGAAAGACACAAAGATCGCTTCCTGTATCGACCAAAAATTGCATCTTACTCTTCTGATCCGTAACGAATAGGCGACCAGGTGAAATTTGACAGTCGTTGGTCGCCATTATCGACTGCCTTGGATGTTTTTCCGCCTTAAAATCACAAGGCTTAGTGCATCTTGTTGCTCTGCTCCCGAATTTATGATGATACCAACAGAGAGGGAATCTTCTATAGTTTGACTGGGATCTAACGGTACTGCCACTTTGATTTGGTTTCCTTGATCTCGATCGGAAATTGCGATCTTGCGTTGAGAGTGCTTCTACTTGTTTTGTCAGATCCTCTAAGTGCTTAGCCATTGATTCGAGAACTGGCGTGGAGGATGAAGTAGCTGCTACTTGAGGGCTTGACGGAGCGACGTCGAATACTCTATCCGCTAGGTCTGCTAAATCTTCAAATTCCATATTTGGTTGCGCTGCAATAGCGGTTTGTATATTATTTGGAAGTCGATTTGTCCAAATCGATAGTAAAAACTCCTTTGGTACGGTCGGTCCAGCCAAGTACTGCAGATGACGTAAAAATTGCGAAGGTCGACGATCACCTATTTCCTCGTGCACTAGTAGCTGTTTGATATCTTTTTGCCTTGTTGATGACAAACGTTTAATTAACTCGCTCTTCAACTTTTCATATTTTCCTTTTGTTGGTGGATTCATAATAATGTCTTTGACTTCGGCGGCAAACCTGTGTTCCAATGTTGATTGTACATAGTAATACTTTGTTTCATCATCCTTAATGCCAGCAAGGGTAAAATTCCCTTCTAATTGAGCGAACCATACTGCCGGTTCCTCGGCCCAAAACGGTGGTGGTCGGACTCCAACACGGCAAATATCGTGAGGTATAAATGACACTTCTTGCTTGGATTCGCCCGCGATGTTGTCATGGTCATCTTTCTGGGGAGTCGGCAAAGATTTTCGTTTGCTTGACATTTTTAATCTGATAACTTTACACTTGTTTGCTGTTATTGACACTTTTTGATAGTCTTTACGTGTTCTTCGGGGTCACCAGTTTAGCTTATAAGCCAGAATATTTGGAAAATAAATAATTTACAATTATGAACTTTATAATGACGTGTATTTTTATAAACAAGATGACAGTACAATGCTAGAGCTACAATAGTCTGTGAGTTGCGCGCGCAGCCTGCGCGCGCAGATCTTCTACGCATTCAGTCACTATATGAAGACATTTATCACATACGATCTTTCGCAATGACTGCCTAAAGACTAACGACTTTTAGAGGGTACATATTATAGGAACCTTATGAGCAGTCACTACAGATGCTTTTACAGCACTTTGCGTTATTAGCTAAATGATATGATACTCGTACATAAAGAGAGATATGTTATTAATATGTAAGATATATCGAATGACTAGATGTTATTGTGACAGTTCTTTTTGTCTACATACAGCCAAACTTTAAGCTGAATTCTAACGAATTAAGCGTATTTAAAGATTCATTCTTCAATATTCTTCTCAGCTGTCTCTACTTTTAAAGGTTAATATCACGAAACTAAAGTTTCGCAGTAATTGGTATTGAACTTTCTTTAAACAATATTACAAGAGGTGACAGGCATCACAGACACGTAGCGTAAGTAAAGGTGCTATCTCATTAGAGCTGTAGTCATTGCTTTTGAGTTCACGTTCCTGACATCAGTTGGTGGCAGCAACTTGCTGAGGATTATACACTAAAGTGTATTGAAAAGTTAGGACGATCTTTAAGCAAACTATATAGGAAGGTATATAGGTATTATAATTGTCTTTGATAGGTAATTACAGGGTGTTTGTGAAACAATGGTACTTGCTCAGTATTTGCCTAGCTGTCACACACACCCTGTATACGACGACGATGACCCTAATGTATCGGCCTAAAGTTGCCTACTGCTGTATGGCCGTGCTATGTCATGTCGTAAGTAAGTGGAGACCCTAATTCGAATCGATATCGCGCTGTTCGCAAATTATAAATGACATTAAAGTTAGCAAGGACCTCATTAAGCAACTTTGAGACTCTCCTCTAAATAATATTTTTTATTAATATTCGGTAATTTTGGCCATTATTTGCAGATGTTCTTATTATTTTTATCTTATGATGATGTTGTCCTTCAGACATCTATATTTTCGGTCACGGCGAATAATGTCAACGGAGATAAGCCAACTGTGCGTGCACTCTTTATACCCTCACTCTCATAGTTCGATGGGACAGAAAGTCGACACGACCCGCTTCGGCTTTGCTATTGCTTTTACATAATCAGGGGGCGGAGAGAGATCAGGACCACCACTTTACGTGATTCCCGCGAGGCACGAGCAAAGTGACAATTTTACGGTATTAAAATCCGTACATGAAATCTGTGGTGCAGGCTCGTGACTGGGATCGAACCTACGAAGCTACGCCCCAGTGTTATATTATTGCGGCTGATTTATATTATTACTGTTTGTTTTTATAAAATAATTTTATGGTGGAGAAGTCTAGTTATTCTAATTTAATACATTTATTTGATGTATATATATGTAACATTCTGGTCCAATAGCCCAGTCCATCTATTTAACTTAGTTCTGACTTCGCTTTCATTAGGGATTATGTGTCGCAACAAAACACACGCTAATGAGCGCTAATGAATTAACCACATTAGTCCATTTCCACACGAGGCAACCTAAACTAAGAGACTAGTAGCGCCGACGAGATATCCTGTCTATCTATCTGTCTGTTTGTCTGGCTTTCACGCCAAAGCTACTGAGCCGATTGATATGGTACATAGTTACGTTGTCTAGAGCCTGAAAAGGACATAGGCTACTTTTTATTCCGGATAATTTTGACATTTTGTTTTTTTGCAGTCCACGCGGACGTTGTCGTGGGCGTCCACTAATACCTACTTTATATTTGTGTTTACTATGTACTTTGGGTTTAATTAGTATAGCTACAAATGTAAAAAAAAATTGTATGATGTCAGGCTACACCACGCCCCAGTGCAGCCTGCGGTATACCAAGTAACACGGCCGGGGCACGAGCACTGTGACGTCACGGATGGTATGCTGCTCGACATCACACCACTGGAGGAAGGCGGCTCCAAGCTGTTCACTCTCTATGACAAAGATCTGACTGATGGCGTCAACTTACTTATTGGTAGGTGTAAGAATCTCTACTATAGTCTGTTAATGACGTACAACGGATTTTTATGGACTATTTAAAAAGGAAAGAGACGACTTTATTATTGAAGTGAAGGAGGTATAAAAGGTAACTGCCGTCACTCTCACTGACGAGGGATCAAATATTTACAGATGACATGAACTAAGGTACCTACAAGTAAAGGTCTTGGAAAAATTAAGATATTCTAATGAAAGGTGATTTCTAAATATATTCTTTACGAAAAGGATTGATATACTTATCATACAGTCCTTAATTGGATAAAAAAAAAGTTAAACTAATTATTTATTTGATAAGAATCCATGATAAGTTAAGGTAAGGCTAAGGCCTGACGCTACCGAATCTATAAGTAGGAAGAGGTACTAACATCAACCTCAATAGCTTCTCTACCGTCACTCCTACTTTGGGAATCAACGCATTAAACATTTACAGGTTGCTTCATCCTTATTTTGCCGTTTCTTGTTTGAAGAAAATACTCAGCAATAAGTATTTTAAAATAAACGTGAAGGAAAATATATTTAAAAAGGATATTTCTAGTCTCTTGAGATTGCAAGCAGGTACGCTTACATCATAAACCGCGGAGCTTGCGAGATTACATAAATAAAACAACGAGAGACGGAGACTTCTCGAACTCACCTCACGTACTGCGGACTTCATTAATTAATAACAGGAAGATCAGACAGGCATTTTCGTTATTCACTTCAATATAGAATCTCATTTTCGCATGAAACGTTATAAAAAAAATCTCGTAATGGAAACGCGTGAGTTGATTACACCTACCTATATACTTAGTTACTTTTTCTATTTGTGGAACGGAAGGAAGTATGTAAGGAAAACCGACGACTTTTTATTATGACAGCGAACAATAGGCACGCGAGGCATCCCCCACATGTTATATGTGTGACTATGGTGGGTGACTCCCTTATTATAGGCAATACCACTAGTTATTAATGCTGCTTATAGTAAACAGATGAGAATGAAACATTCTAGATCATACATGCTTTAGCTCGAAGTTATTTTAATTTCAGTTAGGTGTTGGAAAACAAAACCGTAGATACAATTTATAGTAAGACTACGATTGCCGTCCACAGGGGACTACAAAACATTTTACTGCTACAATAAAGTTCTGTTTACAGTCGTTTCCGAGAGCTGGCGGTCACAGTGTGTCCGACTGAAAGTGACCGTCAAGTCGGACAATTGCGGCGAGGCTCAGGATTGTTCCGGCAACGGTGTGTGCTATACCAACGTGTCTATGGTAGGTTGATAATTCATCTGGCTAGATGGCGATAAGTCATTTGTCGAGGAGTAGCCGCCGACAGTGTTATTGATGTGCTATGTTCGCAGGAAGGGTACGAGTGCCAGTGTTGCCCGGGATACGTCGGGCCGCACTGCGAGGAAAGGGATGCCTGCAATCCATCACCCTGCTTGAATAACGGCATATGTATAGATCTCTCGCAACCTCTCTTCGGTGTCAACTATCGCTGTCTTTGCCCTTACGGTAATTATACATTTGTAGGTTGTACCTTTTACATTTCTGTGTAGCTTAGCGAGGTGATTATTTCTTTTGAAATAAGTAGATACGTCCTTTATATGAGACAAGCGCCAAAATATTCTATTATAGAAGGCTCGGTTAAACTTGCCGAGATAGGTATCTATTATAGCTAGTAACCCATTAATAAATCATCTTCTCTTATACTCGGCATATCATTCTGATAAATTAATGCTGCGTCAGTTAATTAAATTTTTTACTTTTTTTTACTTATTCGTCATCTCGCCCTACAAAAACTCGCCCGATCGGGTGACTTGGCACCTTACGAATTTAAATAATATTTTTGTCGTCAGCTCGCTTTTATGGTCAATCGTGAGGTAACTATGTACAGTACAAAAACCCTTTTTAAAAACGTTCAATATTTTATGGTTGGACTTTTAAAATAAAACAAAATGTTATTATATCATAGTTTTAGATATATATTTCACAAATCAACATCTCAAAAATATCATCATCATCATCATCATCAGCCTATTGCAGTCCACTGCTGGACGTAGGCCTCCCCCAGGGCACGCCACCTGACTGCCACGGGGGGTATTTGCCCATAGTCACCACGCTGGGCAGGCGGGTTGGTGACCGCAGTCGTGGTTTGTATATATTACAAAAATATATATTACACCAAATAATAATCACGTCAAAAAAATTAAATTATTATGATTATTCTGAAAAGGCTTGTTTATTAGCTAAGTACAAAAATATGATCAACAATATCAAAATATAATCAACGACATTAATCAAATATCGAAATCAACGATTTAATACAATGTCGTTTTATTCGAAGTCGTTTCTAAAATTTAATTTCACATTTATTTACCTGGCTGTACTTTGTACCAGTGTGCGAGTTGACGACAGAAATATTATTTAAATTCGAAAGGTGCCAAGTCGCCCGATCGGGCGAGTTTTTATCGGACGAGATGACGAATAACCCAAATGAAGATTGTATGGTGCAACAGCGTACATTATCACGCGGTCAGCATTTTTACCCTATTGTGCTTTTTATAACCAGTTCACGTTCGGACACCAATCAACCCGCGTGTACTCGTTATCATACCATTTTAGCCATAGTTTGGAATTATTAAAGTTTATCTATTTTTTTTATATCTTAATACGGCCTATCATTTCGAATGTACAGACCTCACCGTACAAAGACTATATCTTCATAAAAAATGTAACACAGAAAAATAATTTCGGCAGTGCGGCATAGCAATAAAAATGAAAAAAGTGATTGTATAGGTTAGTAAAGGTATCTAAGATACAATTTTTCATTTTCTGTAAATTCCAGACAACAAACCACTGCTTTTTTTTATTTGCGGGTGAACCCTGTCTGCTATTATTCATGTGTTATGTCTCGTAAATGTTATGCAATGGGAGGAAAAACTAAAATCTAGATTTAGTAAGTAGCTATAATAAAAAGCCAGTTTAACCCAACGAGTAATCGTTCTTGTAATTAATTGTACGTATGCTACGACACGTAATGGTTTCCGCTCGGGGCGAGGCTTAATAATGAGTTAATTTGACTTGTTCCCAGCAAGATCTTGATCCCAGGAGTGAGCAGTTTCCAATATTGAATGTATTTATTTGATAAATAGTAGCTGGTATTGCGTGAAAAGAATGAGTAATGCTCTACTAGTATATAACGTAACGATCTATTTAGGATCATCAGAATCCCTTTACATCTTTAAAATATTGAGAACGTACATTTTCAACAACTTTAGGGTATTGAAGACCACAAAAGTATTAGCGCCCAAAGCCACCAGTAATATTACTAACTTTGTAGCTAAATTAGTTTTGCGAATGAAAACGAATAAAAATAAGAAAGCAATCCTCGAGATAGCGACGACTACGGAATTTTATCTTTTGCCTGTTCTATTTTGGTTTGATCAGATAAATTTATTTTTTGATGAAATTTGAAGTAAGTTACCAAACATTAAAAAATATATTTTTCTGCTTACATATTTAGATACAAGTAGGCAATATTGCTTTTCATATTATTATTTAAAGTATATTGAAACGTACGGGTAAATTATTCCGGGAAGAAGTGAGCTATACGCTCGGATAATAATTGGTTCATTTTGCTTGTTTCCGCCTACCTACCTGCAATTTGTGAACTCGGCAATTGCCATTACGTCATGTGAAAATAAATTATTAACGGCTTTGTTAAAACTACCTGGGATGGAAAATAAACGGTTCGGTAAATAAACTTCAAAGCCATATTTTGTATGTGACAGATTTTATACATAGGTGATTTTTGATAAATTCTATATACATACTTACTGGATAAATATATTTACTCACTTATATATCTACATAGAATTTCTGTGACTCTTTGTCGTGTTATCTTACGAAATCGTAATCTCACAGGACACTTAGGTTTTTACAGCTAACATAATTCGAACTGGATTATATCACAGTTATATACCTACTAATCTTATAATACATTGAGATATAGAGAGTTAGTTGTATGTAAGCCTGTGTTTTTAAGACGAGTATATTGATGAGTCTTGTCTATCATTTCGTCCCTAAGTTACCACATTACAAGCCCTGCCAAACGTAGAGACACGCGCGCATGCATCTTGACACCACCCGGCGCCGACCGAGATTCTGAGTAGTGCCGTACCTATAAGGACAGGACTATAAGCACTCGCGCGCTCAGTGTGTTTATCATGATGAATAATATAATTAATTTTAAAAGTTTTAAGTGCGACAGTTGTGCAGCAGCCCAAACTCAAAAATGGGAAAGCAGCAATCAAAAGAAAGCATTGTGATAGTTCATAACGTAGCTGGGGGCCAGAATAATGCACCCATAGAAGAACTTCGGCACCATTTTAATTACGTTCTGTGCGTGCTCCTTGCGGTGCTGTATTTGATATTTCGTATTTATCGAAAATCTGAGCTACCTGCTACAACCACTATTTTTAAAGTTTGCGCGTTCTTGTTTTGCATATAGCAGCATTCCTTTTTACAACCTCATTTCTACTGTCTGTGCTGTTCTAGGTGCACCGTATGTACCGTAAGTCTATTACTCTGTGCTCATACGGCGACATTTTCCACTCGAAGTGAACGAAGCCATGCATCAGTAATGAGTTAATCTGACTCGTTTCCGACGACGATCAGGATCTCGTTCGTACATAGTGAGCAATTTCCGTACGCGAGCGTACCTACTGGTATATTAGCGTGTTGACTTAGCGTAATGGTTTCATATTGTTTTTAACACCATAGATATATCAATATTTCGGAGTCTAAAGAAATGATTCGTTTATTGATTTCATTGCTGGCTCCTGGCTTAATGCCAAACTTTCTCGGGAATTTCTTTCAATGAAAGAGATAATAAAGCCTCCTTTTGTATAAACTGGATAAAAAGCTATCTCACAGACAGGAGCCAGTGCGTGGAAGTATCTTGTTTGAACGAGAAGTCAATGTTAACATCCTATCGGTCCAGATTGAGGTGCAACAGATACGGGGTTCCTCAGGGGAGCGTATTGGGACCACTGTTGTTCCTGATCTATATAAATGACCTGCCCCTGATCACAACGCAAAAATGCACTTTGTTCGCCGACGATATATCTGTAAATATAGTATGAAATGACCCAAACACATATGAAGATGATGTTAATTGTACGGTGTCCTCGATTATTGAATGGTTACAAAGTAACAATCTTAAGCTCAAATTAAGCAAGTCTAACTATATCCAATTTTTTAATAAAGGAGCAACTGCATTACCACTCAAAATATGTTATAACGGTACAGATCTAAGTCCACTAAGTACAAACACATTCCTGGGTGTAAAAAATAGATCATCATTGTGACTGGGAGGATCATATAGATTACCTATGTAAAAAAATTAATAGATTTGTTTTTGCACTTAGACGTTTGAAGCAAACTACAGATCTTCACACTGCTCTCGTGGCATATCACGGTCATGTTGCGTCGAACCTACGATATGGCCTAGTATACTGGGGAAACTCTACGAATGTCGATAAGATATTTCTACTTCAGAAGAAATGTATTTACGCGATTTATGGTGCTGCTCCATTGCACTCCTGTAGACCTATATTTGATAAACTAGGCATTCTACATCTACCCTGTATGTATATCTACGAAGTGGCTACATTTGTAAAAAAACTACCTTAACAGATTTACTACAGCCAAAGATAATTTTCCGCGCAGTACAAGGAATTCAAATAGACTGGTCTTAAGGCATATCCCAAAAACGACAATGTTTACAAAAAACTGCTACAATATGTGTATTCGTATATATAATAGACTTCCAGGACATATTAAAGAGCAACCAACGAAAGCATTTAAGCCAATACTTTTGAAATGGCTGTTGCAACATCAATTTTATTCCATAAGTGACTTTTTTAATGACCATTATGTAAATTTTATATCTCAATGTAAGTAGTTAATGTAAATCTAATAACCTAATGTAAAATTTTATTATACCTATACTAGATAAAAATTATGAAGTGACTGATACTTACCTAATAACTGCTGGATAATTTATATGACTAAACTTAGCTTAGTTTAAAAGACATTTTGCATGCTGTTCGACAGCTAAATATGTGAAACACTGACCTCTGTAACACCTTATGTACCATATTTTATGCAATAAAGAATTGTTATTATTATTATTAAGTTATAATAAGCTTACATCTTAGATTAATGATAGGTCTTCGCTCCGCTCTGCGAAAATCCTTATTCTAAGGGTTAAATATTTTCTTATACTTTCATAAAATCAATAGCGATCTTTAATGCTCGCCTTTTTGCAGCTTAAAAAGTTTTTTGCAGTAAAACCACTAAAAAGTAGACGCGCGCCTGGACTTCGATTAATATGCTGCGGGAGAGATGAAATTGAACGTTAATATTCTATTCATTTTTCCCAGCCGAGTTTCTTCCATAATATATTTTATTTAAATCACAAGATTATAATATGTAGACTTACAGTTATCGTTTTTAGTAGCTATTCGAAACAAAAGAAAAAATAAATTTGATTAGAAGTAGATCGATATAATACAGGATGTGTGTGACAGCCAGGCAAATACTGAACAAGTACCATTGTGTCGAGTTATAGGACAGTGTTATTACTCGCGGGAAATGCATTTTTAATTTGATTATCCGCAAAGTGACTAGTTAAATGGGCTTATTGGTTATTGTGTGATACATTGCTGTTTTTTTGGATCATTTGTGACCCTCTATTGGGGTTAATCAGTTAATTGAACTTTTTTGGGTGCAACTTTTTTTTTTAAAATATCATTTTGTTTTTCAACCATTATTTAAGCCTACTTAAACGAACAAAATATTTATTTCCTGAGAACATTGTCAGAAAATTTTGGAATTTTCCTATGAATATTTTCAGTAGTTTTCACCTCAGAATCATGGTCTGAAGTCGCCATATCAATATTTGCCTGGCTGTCACTTCCACCCTGTATATACTACTAATTTATAGTAGTAAAATAAAAAATATTGTATTGTGTGCAATTGCCGTTTCTTTTTTCCGCAAAATAAAGCAAATATGCATTATTGCACTTGATGCATTAGACCTTTGCTTCTGCGATCTTTACATCACCTACACATACTGGTTTTCCCGTATTTTCCGGATAATGTTAGACAACAATATACCTCACATAGTCCACAGGCCTGACAACAAAAAGTTCGAAAATACGCAGGTAATGGTAGATACGCAGATTGATTTCAAATTTAAAAAAATTTAGGTATAAAGTAATCGAAGATCTATCCTATTTTTGCCTCTACAAAAAAATATGTACTGGAGAGAAGAAAAGCGGATAAAATCTTAGACAATGAGTAAAAAGTAAAATAAGATAGATATTTATTTCATAAATTTTTATCTGTTTTGTTAGCTTATTATGTGAATGCATCTTCACTAAAATAGATTAACGGTATAGCAGGTAAGTTACATGTGTTTAAAGACTTACGTAAAACGTGGAATTTGGTCCAAATACTTTTAACTTAATGGAAAATTTAACACAGTACTATGATCATTGCTGCTACCATAATGGTACACATTATGCACGCTTGAGACCGCCATTACATGAAGGGATGGGCTATAAAATGTAATGTATGCATGCATATGTGTTGGTACCTATACTCAGGTACCAACTCGTCTACTTATTATTATTTTCTTTGCTTCCCTCATGAAGACTCGATTCCTGAATTTGGTCTGTGGCATAATCAACCACGAACTCTAAAAATAGGATTGTTCTCATTGTGGAAGTGAGACGTCGTTCTAAACTACTTAGAGCAGGATCTTGAAGAATATCTAATTAGTAATTGTTGAGGGTAGATAGAAATATTATTTTATTTATTTATTTACACACACATATAACTAATGTTTATCATTACAGGTTACCCTAATGCGATAAATTAGCTTTTATCTTAACACTTATAAGTTTGTACTTTTTTTTTTTTTTTTTAATCATGAACATAACATGCAACAAACATTGCCCTTACTGTGAATTCTCTCAGAGTACAACAACATAGGTCCACACTTTCTGCTATGACATTGAGTGTATTGAGTGCGCGAGTGAGCGGCCCCTTATTCCACAGGTGAGTTCGGCCCTTCGGCACCGCCAGCAGTGGCGGCCGTCTCCGCCGCCACACGTACCTGTCCGGTACATTTAAACTAATCCTCTCCAGTATGTCCGCATTATATAATTTTGCTCTAAAAATTTTGAATAAATATGTTACCAGTGCCAGATCTCGCCTAGCGCCGAGTGTATTGTATCCAACCATTCCCAGAACGAATAACGTCGGGTACATTAGCGGGTAAAATGGATACACACCATAATAACGCATATATAAATATCTAGTAAATTTATTCTGAACTCGCTCTAACATTACTATATACTTTTTTTCATGTGGAGCCCAAATGACTGCATTGCACTCTAAATTACTCCTAACTAATGCGTTGTATAATGTCACAATTGCATTTATATTATCAAATCGTTGCCCCCTGCGAAGAATAAAACCCAAATTCCGGAAAGCTTTTTTACAGCACTTAATTATATGTTCTCGAAAGTTAAGTTCACTATTAATTACCACTCCAAGATCCCTAACTTCAGTCACTCTCACCATATGTGTTTCATCAACTTTGTACTGATGCAAAATAGGATTATGTGCTTTCGTAAAAGTAATTACGACACATTTGGAGGTATTGAATTGAAGCCGGTTGTCCTTACTCCAGGACACTACTCTATTTATATCGCTCTGAAGCCTATAACAATCCTCAGAGTTTCGAATAGGTAGTGATAGCTTGAGGTCATCAGCAAATAAAAGACATTTCGAATTCTGCACAACTTTCGGTAAATCGTTAACCATTAACAGAAACTGAAGCGGCCCCAAATTGCTGCCTTGACTTACTCCCGACTTCGTGTAATATGGTTCCGACGTATATCCCGCATATTCCACATATTGCTGTCTATCTCGCATATAGCTAGCAAAAAAGTCGAGCAACTGCGGGGAGAAACCGACACCGGCCAATTTCTGTAGCAAGATATCATTATCTACTAGGTCAAAAGCTTTTTTAAAATCAAAATATGCGGCGTCGACCTGCACCCCGCAGTCCACTGACTCTGTCACGGTAGCCATATAACTAAGCAAATTGGTGGTGGTGCCCCTACCTGGACGGAAACCGTGCTGTGCTTCCGCGAGTTGCGCTTCCACCTGTGCCAGTATCCTGTGATGTATCGCTGATTCTAACACTTTAGCCGGAGTCGACAGTACCGCCACCGGTCTATAGCCCTCTACCTGTGATCCTAAGCTACCTTTGGGCACTGGCACCACCCTTGTCGTCTTCCATCTGTCCGGAAACTCGGCAGTTCCCAAACAAAGATTATAAATATGGAGCAAAGGATCAGTTAACACCATTCTGCAGTCTCGGAACAAGTAAGGTGGGATACCATCCGGGCCCGAGGACCGCTTCGGTTTTAGCTTACCTAGTGCCCTCAGTACATCCGGAGCATCCAGCCGCTGCACGTGCACCCGCGCTGCCCCCCCCGAGCTGCCTGAATTCGATACTGCCGCCGACACATTTAACTCAGCTCGTTTCGTACTGTACACTGAGTGAAAATAGTGGGCAAACTCCTTAACACACTGCTCCCCACTTAAAACCTCCCCATGCTTCAGTATCTGTTTAGGATTCCTATTACCTCTCTTGGATTTGATGTAGTTCCAAAAAGCCTTCGGATCCTCCAGTAAGTGGCTCTGAATACGTTTTCTATATGTTTCCTCGGCTAGTTTTAGGTCAACTTTGATTTTAGCCCTACATCGAGAGAACGCGATGTAGTCACACGTTAACTTAGACTCTTTTGCCCTCTTATGTAAAGCCGCTTTTAATTTTAAGTTACGGATTATTTCAAAAGTGTACCACTCGGGATAAACGTACTTCGGCGCTATCCGGCTGTGTCTTTTCTTTGGAACGTATTCATCCAAAATAGAATAAATCTTATCATAGAAATAATTTAAACTTAATTCTAAATCTAATTCATACATTGGAGTCCAATCTACTGCCGCTAAAGTTGAATATAAGAAATAAAAATCTGCCTTATGGAAATTCCAGCTTCGTTGTGATATATTCATTACTTCGTCGGGGCTAGTACGCGAGGCGGCGGCGGCGGGGGGCGCGACCGCATGACTCAGTATAACCGAGATCGCTAGAGGCGGATGGTGTCTATCCGCGGGCACTAACTCGGTGTCCGCCTTACATACCGTTACACACTCCCCATCCAATGTACTCAGCACCAGGTCTAGCTGGCGGTTATTGCAATTACCTATTTTGTTTTTCTGAGTGAATCCACAATAATTAACAAAATATTCATAATAATTTTGTACATTTACAGAACTAGAGTATAAATTAAAATCGCCTATTACTACAATTTTATTATATTTAAGACAATACTGTTCTATTAATCTAAACAATAATAAATATTCATCCTCACTACTGGATGGTGGGATGTAAACAACACAGACCACAAATAATAACCTATTCTGTGAATACACTTTAGCACAAACCAGTTCGAACATATGATTGTCGATGTTTACGTCACTCGGTACCGGTGTTAATCGCAGTTCGTAGCGCGGTGTGGCCACGAGAAACGCGCCGCCTTGTTTCCGTCCATCTGCACGATCACAGCGTAGAATAGTGTACCCCGGTGGTATTATTTCTGCATCTTGAATTGACTTATTGCATCCCGTTTCCGTGATTGCGAATAATTCTGCGCTTGAAGAACAAACACCCATGTAAAAATTGTCCAACTTTGTTCGAAGCCCAGCAACATTTTGATATAGTATTTCAACTACTCTACTTTGGGTTTTCGTTTTTTTTTGTGTATTTGCGAAACCACACCCACTCGCAATATTCTATGTTTAAGGCCCAATTCTCTGGCTGACATAATTTTTCATATAAACTTGTCGGAAGTCCGATAATAAATGAAGCATAATCTCTTTCTGTCTTATGTTTAATCCTTTCAATAGTTATTTCAACATTATCTCCGCATATATTTTTCACGTGTTTTTCCAAACTTTCAGATGTTGTTTCCTTTTTAAGACGCCAAATATGTAAATATTTCTTACGCTCCGTTCCCTGTACTATCACTGGATTAGAGCATTTTCCTTTTTTTACTTCGCTATTAGGGTATTTTCCTCGTTTGTTTTTTACTAGTATCCAATTTCCTTCCATATCTTTATTTTCAGATATTACCGAGTTAGATGTTTCATTATTTCTATCCACCACATTTTGTTCTATTTGATGCAAACTCGCCGGTTTCGTGGCCATACCTTTATGTGATGATAGCTTTTGTTTATTTTGTTTAATAGCTGACACATAAGATAATGCTTGGCCATCTGGCTTCTTTATATTCTGCCCCGGGTTTATTTCTACATTTTGATTTGGTAAACAATCCGTTTTCTCTTTTTGGTCTTTTACTTGAATTTTATCAATAGTTTTTTCTTCCACTACCCTCATGCTTGCTTTTAATTCTCGTAACTCAATTTCTGTATTGATAAATCTAGATTGTAGCTTATCATATTCTTTCATTTGCCTTTCTAAGAGAGACAACACTTCGAGTCGAAAAGCACGTATTTCTTCTATAACTTCCTTATCGCATAAACAAGTGGATTCCCTCTGATTACGGCTACGGCTACCGCGCTCCTTAGATACAAAACTGTTTGGTGTATAAGTTTTGTTCATGGTATAGCTATCTCGAATAGGAGTATCAGAATTATTTCGCTTGGGTAAGTTACAGATGCATTCAGGACATACCCATTTGCTAGTTTCTTCCTCCGTAAACGATTCCAGTTGCGTCAATGTAATAGACACACAGCTATGATGATATACTCCATTACACTTGCTTTGGGAACACACCATAAACATAGTATTATCTATCACATCCTTGCACGCACCACATAGCATAGTCTCCATATTACGTAAAAATTGCAAATTAAAAGAAAACCACTAATTTAAAAGAATTTCTTTCGCCTTAGTTAGCACACGATCAATATCCCGTCCTCTCGCTTGCGCGACACTAGTTATTGTCATATCATAAGCGGGCCTTGGTAAAATACAATATATATTTCATTTAAATCAATAGTAATTGTACGAAGTGTAGCTATAACTTATGCAAATCGATTTATGAAGACCGGAATCTGACTTTAATTTTTTTCTCAGGTTTCACGGGAAGAAAATGCGAGAAGGACCCATGTTACTCCGCGCCTTGTTCTAACGGAGGCTCCTGTATGAGCATGGCTATGAACGGCTCCACTACTTTCCATTGCGCATGCGCCGATGGATGGATGGGCGCGCGTTGCGACATATCCGTCTCCGGCGGTGCCTGCGCAGCCAAGCCCTGCATGCACGGGATCTGTATAGAACGACAAGATAACGATGCTGATGAGCCGGAGTATAGATGCTTCTGTGAGCCTGGTAAGTGGGTACATAACTTTAACTTTTGTCCGTCTCTAGCAGGATTCAAACTCTGTTTAAAACGAAATTGTTCCAGCCCTACCTTACTACAGGTGCTACAATCTACAGAGTGCTAGTGGCTTCATCGTAATATTATGAATATAACGAAGCCATAAATGAAAATCTAATGTACCTTTTCTATCGGTAGGTATAAAAAGATTTCAGCTCGGACACGGTCCGTTACGCGAGACATCATCTTCTTCTTATTCAGCCTATTGCAGTCCATTGCTGGACGTAGGCCTCCCCCAGGGCACGCCACAAGGCTACTGCCACAAGGGGGTTTTGCCCATAGGCACCACGCTGGGCAGGCGGGTTGGTGACCGAGACATAAACTGGTCTAATTCTTTAAAAATAAAAGATACCAATTTCAAAAAAAATTGGCACACATTAAACAGTCTAAAATAGAAAGTGGTATTTATAGTAACCGCTGAAAGCTATGGCATAGTTCCAAAGGCATTTTTGCGGTCACCTTAATAATGGCTGAAAAGGGTGTGTCCACGGGATATAGGACAGGGCGTTAGAGGATATTACAAAGGGATACGACCAAAATAATAACAATGGGAGAACAGCCAGTCATCAGGCCAGTATGTAAGAAGATTACGTCACATTAAGTATTATCAGTACCTATTTCGATAGTTATATAATTTCAGTTAGATCAAGTCTCTAATTTTCTAACTAAGGAATAGTAGGTATCCATTTCCATATACTTTATCATGTGCTACTAATTACTATACATAGTTGTATTGTAACAGTCTACATGTTCATGGTTTTTGATAATCAGGCGATTTTAGATAGTCAATCACCATATCTAGTAACCCTAGCTTAGCTCATCCGATCCATACTCGCTCTAGTAGTGGTAGTTTAGGTTTGTAACATAAGTACTACCTATATATTAATACCTACTAATCTTTCAAACAAAAAAAATACGTCGAAAGTTAGGTAACTAGGTTGTTAAAACTTTTAACAGTTGTCAAAGTAGGAAGTTGCAATAGCTTGAGAGTTCAATATCACGCACACACTTTTATAGCTGTTAGAAAACAAGTATAATGCCTCCCCCTTTTTGTGGAGTCTCTTAACATTGTTAAAATTGACTTTTAACAAAATAATACATTAAAAGGTTATGGTTAAGTAATATCGCGTTCAATGGTGAAACTTTGGTACATTATTGTACATTTGCAAGATAAGTCAAATATCGCATGGGAAATAACTTCGGTTTAGTAGATTAGCTGGGGGTTGTGTTCAGTTTGAGTTTTCATTGTTGCCATTACAAATGGAGTAATTTTGATAATATTTAATCTTGTTCGCGGGTATTTGGGTAGGGAGTTGTGATCTTGAAGGAACGACACAGAGGAAATGTGATAATAACTGATATGACTGAAAGGTCAGTAGAGCTACCACCCTCAATGTAACCACGCAGCGTAATATTTATTAAATCGTATGTCGTAAACAAACAAGTAAATAAATAAATATGTAGGTGTAAAGCATAGATGATGAGTCAACACTCAGCCCCCTCAGGAAATCAGCAGCGCCCCGATGTAAGGCCGTAGATATCCTCCATATGCCCGGGGTAGGAATGGATATGGCATCACCCAGTATATTATGCTCTGTAGTTTCGCCCCAGTCGCACAGATTTGAATCTCGCCAACTCTATTTGTACCGAAAGGAGTTGCAGCCTTGTAGGAACCAATCACCGTTAGCATTTGCCCCCGTTGCTAGACCACCTCCACAAGTAAGCACACTTCGTGGTTGTGATTTATTCGGTGCGCAGTTGGAAGCTCGCCCGCGACCACTCGCCGCCGCTGTTTGTTCGCTTCATATTTCAAATGGGTCTTGTAATGACTTAATAACTATGGAAATATACAACTGAAGACCTATATAGCAAGCAAGTATTCTATGGGTTATTTTTGAAAAAGTACATTTTCCTGTAACATAAATCGTCCAAAATATCAAAATCATTTCCCGAGTAAATCTCGAATTAAATCTAGTAACAATAAAGATCTTTAAAATTACCTACTACGATTTAAATCCGTAATTAATCAAGGATAACGGTATTACGTGTTTCAGGAAAGCTCGAGGGAGCTTTCGTAATACACGACCAAATTAATGAGACGACGTAAATGATGGATACATTTACGGAGATTATTACTATCATACATAGAGGGAGAGCCTTACCAAACAATGATTGATAACCCCTGGCCATATTTGAATGTAAGCATAAAAACTGATCCATCATAATCAAGTTAAAGATGTCAATCTAAGTATCTAGTCAATTTACTTGGAAACTAGATGACAATAATATTAATTTATCGAAAGATTATACTGATAGGTATGCTTTAAACATTAATTCTGGTAATCATAAAACAACATTTAAAATCAAACATAGTCATTATGCCTATTGAACAGTTTTCTTACAATGTTTTTCACCGAAAAAACGTATCAATCCAATCCATCGGCTTTTTGTGAACCATTTTCTATCGATATTTTCGATTAATCGCAGTTAAGCTGCGATAAAAAAGTTCCATTATCAGATCGAGTTTCTTCTGATCATCAAGGGTGAAATTACAAACCGCGTCTAAAGTAAACTTCCTTAAACAAACACCGTTTAAGAAGACATTTAAATAGAATCCTGTCAAAGTCTACGTTACCCCTATGGCAATAGCCTTCTGGTGTGCCCTGGGGGAGGCCTACGTCTAACAGTTGACTGCAAATAGCTGATGTATGGGTGAATGTATTAAATTATAGGTTGCAGAAGCATAAATGTACAAAAAGAATTCCAAATAAGTTAATCAAACTCCTTGTCCAGGAGAATACATTGTGTTCTAAAGTCACTAAACAGGATTTAACTGAACTTTCTTAAGCTTGCAACTAGCGCGAGCTCGTCTTGTACTTACGAAACAATTCCAGCACTGTAACTGTACTGCAGTCGTCTTAAACATTGTATTTTTATTTCTTTTTGTGTGATAGCGCACAAAGAGGCTTATCTTTAACATCCGGGTAGATAAGTAAACGAATAGGAAAAGTTTTCATTTGAGTCAAGCCGCGATTTTGGGATGAATTTATTTATAGGTATAGCCGGAGATATGTTTTCTTGTAGTACTCGTACCTATTTATTATGTATTGTTACTAGGTGTTGCCCGCGACTTCGTCTGACGAATGTAGCCTATCTGCTTCTGTACCCCAACAATATATGAGCAAATGATTTAAAAAGTTACGAGTAGTTGAGTAAATAAAGCGTGAAGAGAAAACAAACAAACATACCTACATTCGCATTTATAATATTAGTTAGGGGATTATACAGGATAAATTAAATGTAGTTAACTAGCTTAGATTAATGATAGGTCTTCGCTCTGGAGCGAATCATTATTCTAAGGTAACTAGGTATCATCTACATAATAAAGAAAAGGCATCAACAAAGAAAACACCTACATTTCGAATTGTGAATTTATTTTCACACAATGTTTTACCAGCTCAATGAAAATGAAGGAACCTAAATAAAAACTGAATATTTACGTTCTTTTTATTTCTTTTCGCGTGACAGTGGCCAATAGAAGCTTATCTGCGTCTTCCGGGTAGATAAGTTAAAGGCGAAAAGCAAGAAAAACTGTTACAATTTGTTAAGGCGGCTTGCTTCTGACTGGACCGTGCTCAAAGTCGGTTCTGACAAACGACATTACGACTGCGCTCTATACAAACGGCTACCACAATTATGACGTCACTCTTTCGTAACTTGTATGCGCGTAAAAGAACTTTTGTTCTGCAGCTATTTTAAATATTGCGTTTATAAATATGGTCACAAAGCAAAAGTTGCTGTAAATGATGCAGGTGGATATGTGATGTTGTAATTTTCAATTAATTTTACATTTGAAAAATGGACTTGCCCACTTAACTTTGAAGGCTTTTTACTACCTCATTTGGACACTTAATCAAATTGTAATTTTACAGATAGGTATGATTTTGATCATTTATTCTGATAAGCATAAAATGTCATTAAAATTCAACCATAGTAAACATCCCTATTGGTGAAAATAAGTGTGTAAATTGCACACTTCTGCCCAACGTCTTTTGGGGATAATGAGCGTGACTATAGGTGTATATGTAGGTATGTATGTAAGATACATAAAACATAATTACAAAAAAATTGATTTTTCCACGCTAAGGCATACTACTATGAGAAATTATCAATGAGGAATTATTTTAATTTAATTATATTGCAGTTATTATTACAGATGAATGTAAGTACAGAGTAATTGTGACTTATTGGTCTACCTGTAATGTTACATTTACCTTTATTTACAGGTAGACCAATAAGTCACAATTACTCTGTACTTACTAAGCATCCCCTTAAGACACGTCACGTGAATTTTCACAACTCGGCCTAATTTAAGAAGGGAAAGCTGAACTTGAGCGGAATATTTTATTGTTCCCAAGTATCCAACGGTTCCATTCTCCACAAGAGTACTCAAATACTCGAATATGAATACAATTGGCACGAACAATCTTGACCTCTTTCCCTCTTTGGTTGAAAATATGAATTTCAGCAATACTTGACGAGCACACAAAGTGTTGTATTTCCTCGATTTTATACTTTGTTAAGTTAAATGCATTTAACTTTTGGTATTCGGGATTCATTTAACCAAGCAAAAATATATATTATATTTCCTGAATATAATAGAGGCACTTATAAATATGAATAAAATCAATCAATGAAGAGAACAATATGTTTCCTTGGAAATAATAAATTTCTGCTACTTTTTTATTCATAAATATAAGCTTCGTCTGTCGTATCGAAATCAGCGAATATATTTTCCTCTTTTATTAGGGCTTTTTAGTAGGGCTGCTTATGAGAGAATAGGTAATGTAATTAGTTTCCCGAACGTTCTGTGGTTGTACAAATAGAAATAATAGATTTTCGGTTTAATATATAAATCGGGCTGAATTAATCAAGCGCTTGTTTTCCAAGAGATCGGGTAAACAAACGGTCCCCAGGGCAAGATTGTCTTTCTCCGGTAAACTGAGACTTTTTTCTCAATCGTTTATTGAGGCGAATATATTTGCGGCACCATTGACAGTTTTCTTTGTACGGGGTCACGGTTTGGTTGTTCGAAGGTGTGGTTTTCGTGTTTTCTCCTTATGAAAACGCGTGAAGAACTATTTCTTTTTGCGAGCAAATGGTATTCTCAGAAATCAAAAGATATGTGTTATACCTATTTCCTGTTGCTAATAAATAATGTTCCAAAGAGTTTACTAATATATACTTAATGGCAATTCATTCGATAAAAACTAAAAGTTCTACTCTAAGTCTAAGGTCTTCAACGCTAAGGTTATTCATAATTCATTTATTCAATTAACAATAAACATTGTATTTGAAATCACATTTAAAAAAAACAGGTACACGTAGATTTATAAAAACTTTAAACAATCACAAACATGCACAAATCAATTCTATAAGTATGTCAAGTATTATAAGTAGTATGTCAAATTTAATATAGGTATAATATGTCAGACTTATTTAATATATTATACTGGAAGTAATATTAAGTGCCACGCAAATACATCTATTTCATGCGTTTCAAATAATTATTTATATCATAATAACATTTATCTAATAACAATTTCTTAAGTCTAGATTTAAATATATTTACATTACTAATACTCTTCAATTCAGAAGGTAAACTGTTAAATAGTAACACTGACTGATTTTGTGAACAGTTTTACTAAACTTGGTCAGATATCATAATGTTTATTTATGGATCTACTAGAGAAAATGCGGGAAACAAAATGTATCTATGTACCTACTCGACCCCTGAAAGTTTCAAGCGGCTACCGCATCAGCAGTTACAATAACTCAAGACCGGTCCGTAAACAGCGCTCGTAGAAACTTCGGTTTCGACTATTCGGCAGCAAACGGTCTTTCGATAAAGTAATTTGGTGCTATGAGTGGCAATAGGTAATCGTTAGAACCGGCCGGTAGTGCCAGCCTAATGTTTACGAGTACCGCCTTCATTACCCTGCCCAGCCTTTCATAGATACATAAATAAGAGAACCTCGTTATTTCCAACTTTGGGAAGCCCGCATTTAGTTTCCCAATGCCACTTATTCAATAGTAGGCACTTTTAGTTTATTTGTCGGGTCGTAGTTGCTTACTGTTTGGGTTAAGTTTGCACAATAATTTAAATGTAAATTTACTTTTAATAACTACCAAATTGTCTAAGTTAGGTACTTCTAAATTAACATATTAATATTCCAAGCACGCCTGGCGCGAACAGTCCGGCAACTAAACCAATAGCTCAACGCAGACCAATTTGTTGTAAAAGTAGACCTCGACAAGTAAACCTCCCTGAGGAGATAACTTTATCGGCCTAGCTGGCCTGCTCGGGAATAGTATTTTGTATTGAAAAATAAATTGGATTACGTCACGAGGTTGCTAAAGAAATTCTTGGTGGGGAGTACCTAACTCATCAAAAATTAGCACAAATTAATTGTAATCAAAAATACAATAGCAGAACTTCAGAAGACTGCTGGATGATGATTATTTTCAGATGTTCGATCGAACGAGTGTGTTGGCTTTGTAATATGTATTTCTGTATTAGTGCTGTTTTGAGTGTAATTTACGATTAATTAATACCGTCATGAATGTAAAATGGAGCGCTATTAATTATTTCGTTACGAGTATAATTTCATGCAATCCCATTTTTATTTTAGCTCAAAATTACCAAATGAATTTTAATGCGATACCCAGTTATATTGGACATTTTATTTGGATGAGATGGAGAGTTAGATGGAATTAATTTCACGTACTTAATCACGTCACTGCGTACTTACCTATAATTATAAAATGAAAACAACCTGAATGTGAAAACTATTAATACTTATAAGAACTGTAAAATTGTAACTATCAAAGCTATTTCAGCATAAAATCACTGCGATGGTAATAGCGATTTTGCTAATGGCAGCTTACAGTAAAGTGTATCACAATATACACACACCTAGTAGTACAATAACCTATAGTCTTAGTGGTCACCCCTATGCTGTCACAAGTCTAATTACGTGCATGGTTATCCTCAGGGTACACCGGGGAACGCTGTGAGTTGGAGTATAACGAGTGCGAGTCGTCCCCCTGCGCCAACGGGGGCACTTGCACCGACCGCGTCGGGGAGTTCGTCTGCACGTGTGGCAGGGGGTACACCGGGAATACGTGTCAGTTAAAGGTACTGTCAGATGCTGATATAAGGTGCAGCTTAGAACAATAACCATTATTCAGAGGGACTTTCTGCGCTTTCACAGATAAGATAAAAATATTTTCTTTAAGCTTTTCTAGAAAAATGTACCTTATATTCTTGTGGGTGGTTTGTGCAGTTTTAAAACTTTAATGTTATACTCGTAGCTTATCAATGAATTGATTTTACAGGTGGACCTTTGTTCCCCGAACTCGTGCCCGTCGCAGCGTTTGTGTGTGGACCACGGGAACAGCTACTCGTGCGAGTGCCCGCGAGGATTCGTCGGGGAGGAGTGCCACATACCTGCACGATCGGTGAGGTTCACTCCAACTATAGACTAGAATAATTGTAAATCGTCAGCAAAGATTGTATAGGAGCCGTACCCACATAACTTACCCTCTTGTAGAGAAATTAAGGTGGCCTTTTTCAATATCTACGATTCTGGTATACTTATATATAAAATATTTTTTTTAATCGAAAAACCGACTTCCTCCCAAAACTCGAGCTTACTCTAGTAAAATTTTACCAAAGAGAAAATATATATTGCGTTAAGCCGTGTACGACGTTTAGAAGGCATAATATTGTCAGATTTATATGCCAGCAAATGATTAAATAGACCACATGACAAAAGAGAGAAATGACTAGGCTTCGAAACTTTACGTCTGACAATATATAAGCAACATATAATTACACTCCTTCCCGCCCTGTTCCCAATCATTTGGGGTCGGTGCAATATGTAGGTACTCTTCTTTCATTTATCCCTATTATTCGTCATCTCGTTATTCTCATGTCTATCTCTTCCTCTATAACTATCTTACTTCGGGCACGGCTTAACGCAACATATAATTTCACTTAACACAATTATCTTCATCTTCATAAGCCTATTGCAGTCCACTACTGGACGTAGGCCTCCCCCTGCCATAGGGGGGATTTTGTTACTAAAAAGTTCCACTATCTGTTTTTCGGCGGCTCCATCATCAGACCCTCGTTTCCTTTATATTATGTGTAGCTGACCGAAATTCTGTATAAAAATCTAAAAAAGGAATACTCGTGCTTATTATATTTGAGGATATCCCTAGATTCCTTAGAGAATTCATCATCAGATGTTATGTTTTATATGTAGGTAACCAAAACGCTCAGTAAAAGTGTAAAAACAGACTACATGTGCATACAATATTCGAGGATTGCCCTCGATTTATTCAAGATCCCATCATCAGATCCTGATGTGGTGAATATGGGACCAACCTGGAAGTATACCATGACCAACTATAAAAAAAAATTGAAATCGGTTCATAAATGACGGAGTTCTAAGGTAACACTCTTTTTGAAGTCGGTTAATAATAAAATTTAGTAGTAGTTTTTGTTTTACCCTTATCAACCGACTTCAAAAAGAGAGGTTATCAATTCGTCTGTATGTTTTTTTTTATAGTTGGTCATGGTATACTTCCAGGTTGGTCCCATATTCACCACATCAGGATCTGATGATGGGATCTTGGAGAAATCGAGGGCATTCCTCAAATATTGTAGGCACATGTAGTCTGTTTTTATACTTTTACTGAGCGTTTTGATCACCTACATATAAAACATAATATCTGATGATGGAATCTCTAAGGAATCTAGGGATATCCTCAAATATAAAGGGCACGAGTAGACCGTTTTTTGATTTTTATAGAGAATTTTGGTCAGCTACACATAATATAAAGGAAACGAGGGTCTGATGATGGAGCTGTCGAAAAACAGATAGTGGAACTTTTTAGTAACAAAATCCTCCTATGGCAGGGAGAGGCCTACGTCCAGTAGTGGACTGCAATAGGCTTATGAAGATGAAGATAATTGTATTAAGTCGTGAAATTGTATGTTGCGTTAAGCCGTGTCCGAAGTAAGATGGTTATAGAGGAAGAGGTAGACATGAGAATAACGAGATGACGGATAATAGGGATGAATGAAAGAAGAGTACCTACATATTGCACCGACCTCAAATTATTGGGAAGAGGACAGGAAGAAGGAGTGTAATTATATGTTGCTTAAATAAGAGTGTACATGGCTGTTGTGCTGCCAAATCTCTTATATTCCTCCGAGGCGTGGTGCATGTACCGTCGCCACATACGAACTCTGGATCGATTCCACCTCAAGTGCCTCCGATCCAGCATGAACGCCAACTTAGTAATATCTAGGAGTAGAAGTGATCGCCATGACCGAAATCGGTCGGAGGTCATCATTATCGTCATCATCATCATATTGTCAGACGTAAAGTTTCGAAGCCTAGTCCTTTTTCTCTTTTGTCATGTGGCCTATTTAATCATTTGCTGGCATATAAATCTGACAATATTATGCCTCCTAAACTTCGTACATGGCTTAACGCAATATATATTTGCCCTTTAGTAAAATTTTACTTTAGTAAGTTCGAGTTTTGTGAGGAAGTCGGTTTTTCGTTTTAAAAAAATTATTAGGGTTTTTCATTCATAGTGTGACTTCTTGTGGATCAAAAGTTAGTTACATGTAAGTACAATTATTGTGAAGATTAGAACTACACATCTAGGTACGTACTTACTACTTTCAGAAAGTCGGATATTCGAACATTTTTTTATCACCAAAAATCGTAAAACACTCCAACTAACCTAGGAAGCACTGATTATTCAATAAAATACCAATGTCCTTTCTCCTTCCCTTCGTGTCTAATTAAGTTAATTGATCACGAAAAAGGTTATTATTAAATTCTCTCGTTACCCCGTTATCTAAAATTAAATTATCTGGTTTCACAATTATATTGAAATTTTAGGTAAATACGAAATTCAAGCCAAGTGCTTATTTTTAAGATTAATGCGAATAATATTATTTTCGAAATCTAAAACTATCAACTCAACTCGGTTCAAAATGATATTAGAGACAAACTTCATAGAATATCTATTTAGCTTAATTAATGTTTAAATGATTTTCTTTTATTATGACGGTAGATGTATATACGATTTATTCCCTTTACATCGATTTTCTTTACGTCGAGTCTGAGTGCCTATTGTTCTTGCTACTGTTGCGGTTTTACACTATCTATTTCCGTTATGTCGATTCTTTTGTTCTATTCCCTTTACGTCGAGTTTAGAATTGAACGTACAGTCAAGTATAGAAATGACAAGCATTTGTAAATTATTTAGAAACTAGTGGACGCCCGCGACTCTGTGGGCGTGAACTGCAGAAAAAACAAAATGTCGAAATTATCCGGTATAAAAAATATTTTCCCGGGATAAAAAGTAGCCTATGTGTTAATCCGGGGTGTCAGCTAACTCTATACCAAATTTTATTACGTGAACAGCCGTTTTTACAAAAAGAGTAACAAACATCCATCCATCCAAGAATACAAGAAACATCCATCCATGCATCCATCCATCCATACTCACAAACGTTTATAATATTAGTAGGATTTTCATACAAGCATGAATCACACGCATTTCATTCATTCTTGCGCTGATAGCCTAGTGGTTACGACGTGCGCCTTTCAGTCGGAAGGCGTGGGTTCGATCGCGGTTACAGGCCTCTGAATTTATTAAATGTACGGATTTTCTAAAAATTGACACTTAGCTATACCCGAAGAGGGTTGGTGTCAGATAAAGTAAGTTTCGAAAGAATGAATATTGCGCCGCCTCCATAAATAATGGGATGTGGGTAGGAAGATGATGACCTAACATAATAGTACGGTTTCATGCACTAAATATATTAGTATAACTTAGGTTTTTAAACCTCAAGCATAGATCACAAGCCTCAGTTAAATTTATTTGGCATCCATATATGTGCCTTTCTATTTTACACTTTTATTTTGGATTATATTTTCCATATTTTTGCTTAAGTATTTACATAGGTAGGTAACCCTAAAATTTGAAACTCAGGTAAATTTAAAATGCCGCCGCACTTAAGCATATCCCTTTCTCTCTTATACCTACTTACTTACAAAAATTGTCATTTAAGCATAATCTTAATCAGTCAAAGGGTAATAAACGCCCTAAACACTAATTAACATTAATAGAAGTTAGTTTTAGTTGAATGTCAACTAAATCTAAAACTATTTAAATGTTGATAGTTCTAAAACATTTTGTTAAAAATTACGTTAAGTAAGTACCTACTAAATGAAAGCAAACTATTTTTTTAAGATTGAGGCTGTTATTTACAAGATTTAAACATATATTTTTCGTAGTTGAGTTTGATAATAATCACATTGTCTGTTTTATGATTAAAAACTATATGATATTGAAAGTGCTTTTCATTTCTGTTCTTGACTGTACCTACAAGATAATACTCGACGTAAAGGGAATAGGAACAAAAGATCCCCTAAGTTAACAACATGTACCAAAGAACAATAGGCACTCGGACTCGACGTAACGAGAATCGACGTAAAGGAAATAAATCGTATATATGTCGTGGCCATATTGTTAAATTGATCATTTCATGAAATGGTCGAGCATTTCATGAAGTGGTCGCATTTCATGGAGTGGCCAATTCAATTTGACCAGATCGTTAAATCGTCTACATTTCACGATTTTGTCATCCACGTTTGGCCAAATCGTATTAACAGGGTGTCCATAAAATCCGAATGTGGTAAGAGCTTATATAAATAATATATACCGTACACCATATATAAGTATACCATAAGGTATGATGGTATGATTTTTTTTGCTATTATTTATGTGATATTTTCACAATATAATATTTAAAAACATAAAAGACTTTACAAAAGCGATTCGCATCTGGCACATCGCCGGACGCTGCCTGGGCACGCTCGCTCCGCTCGCTCGGCTCGTGCGTCATTTGTCATAGTCTAACCTAACCTAACCTAACCTATCGTAATCTAAGGTTTTTGTTTAACAATATTATTATAAACCACCATTAAGTCTAATATACATTATACAATATAACACACTATCCGTGAACTTCTTCTGCATAGTCACCCTACTCTCTTTGATTTGTTTTATAACCTAAAAAGAAAAATCCGCCATCTTCACACATAAATAAAACGCGCGCAGCGCCTCTACCGGTGATTCATGTAACTATTTTACGATATGATCAATAATCTTGACCACTTCATGAAATGATCGGGCGTTTAGTTGCCCATATCGAGAAACGATTTTTAATCATCGATCTGCCCAAACCATATCATGATGTGGCCAATAGACAGTTGAACTTTTCATGAAATGCGACCATTTCATGAAATGCTCGACCATTTCATGAAATGATCAATTCTACGATATGGCCACGACATATACATCTACCTACATATGTATATGTCGTGGCCATATTGTTAAATTGATCATTTCATGAAATGGTCGAGCATTTCATGAAGTGGTCGCATTTCATGAAGTGGCCAATTCAATTTGACCAGATCGTTAAATCGTCTACATTTCACGATTTTGTCATCCACGTTTGGCCAAATCGTATTAACAGGGTGTCCATAAAATCCGAATGTGGTAAGAGCTTATATAAATAATATATACCGTACACCATATATAAGTATACCATAAGGTATGATGGTATGATTTTTTTTGCTATTATTTATGTGATATTTTCACAATATAATATTTAAAAACATAAAAGACTTTACAAAACGATTCGCATCTGGCACATCGCCGGACGCTGCCTGGGCACGCTCGCTCCGCTCGCTCGGCTCGTACGTCATTTGTCATAGTCTAACCTAACCTAACCTATCGTAATCTAAGGTTTTTGTTTAACAATATTATTATAAACCACCATTAAGTCTAATATACATTATACAATATAACACACTATCCGTGAACTTCTTCTGCATAGTCACCCTACTCTCTTTAATTTGTTTTATAACCTAAAAAGAAAAATCCGCCATCTTCACACATAAATAAAACGCGCGCAGCGCCTCTACCGGTGATTCATGTAACTATTTTACGATATGATCAATAATCTTGACCACTTCATGAAATGATCGGGCGTTTAGTTGCCCATATCGAGAAACGATTTTTAATCATCGATCTGCCCAAACCATATCATGATGTGGCCAATAGACAGTTGAACTTTTCATGAAATACGACCATTTCATGAAATGCTCGACCATTTCATGAAATGATCAATTCTACGATATGGCCACGACATATATAAATTGTCCTTCCAGCCATGCGATAATAATCCGTGTTCCCATGGGGGCACGTGCTGGAGTGGCGTGGACACGTTCTACTGCTCCTGTCGACCTGGCTATACTGGGAAGCTCTGTGAAGGTAAGCTTATATAAAGATATATACCTAAGGGGTTCCGTGTTCAAGTATAATTAGGGTTCCTTGCACAAGTACAATGGGGTTCCGTGCCCAAGAATGTCGTGTTATGATGTCTACCCGCGGGTTGTATAAGATCAAACTACGAATAAGGATTTTGTACGCAAATAGTTCGACATAATGGTAACTATTATTTACTAGTGGACGCCCGCGACTCCATCCGCGTGGACTGCAGAAAAAACAAATTGTCGAAATCATCCGGGATAAAAACATTTTCCCGGGGTAAAAAGTAGCCTATATGTTAAGTGGGACCTGTCACAATATATTCTTGAAATCTGCATCGAAATCGGTTCAGCCGTTTCTGAGATTAGCGTGCACAAACGCACATTACATCCATGCATGCACTCCTATCTATATCTATACTAATATTATAAAGCTGAAGAGTTTGTTTGTTTGTTTGTTTGTTTGATTGAACGCGCTAATCTCCGGAACTACTGGGTCGAATTAAAAAATTCTTTTTGTGTTGGATAGTCCATTTATCGAGGAAGGCTTTAGGCTATATATCATCACAGTGCGACCAATAGGGACGAAGAATAAGAGGAAAATGTGGAAAAAACGGGGAAAATTATTCAACTTTGGAGACTTCCGTTGCGTGCGCTGCGTAAACGGTTCAAGTTATCCAAAAAATATGTATGAAAGAATAAAATGACGTAGAAATGATATGAAAGAAAAAAATTGAAGGTCTAGACTGCCTGATGCAGAACCCTTAGCAGCCCAGCTAAACTTTGAGAGATATGAAAATACCGTCTTAGGAAAAGTTGCTCAGCATGATAAGCACTTTCTAATAACGTAATAAAATTGAAGGTCTAGATAACCTAATGCAGAACCCTTAACAGCCCAGCTAAATTTTGAGAGATATGAAAATACCGTCTTAGGAAAAGTTATTCAACATGATAAGCACTTTCTAATTTATACTATTGACTCATTATAACCTGTATATCAATATTTAATAGCTGTTGCCCGCGGCTCCGCTCGCGTGGATATCGCTTATTTCGTGGAAGGGTTATGAAAAACAGATAGTAGCCGATTCTTAGACCTACTGAATCCTACTAATATTATAAACGCGAAAGTTTGTGAGTATGGATGAATGGATAGATGTTTGTTACTTGCACGTAAAAACAGCTGGAGCGATTTTAATAAAAAATTGACAGGCTACTTTTTATGTAGGCTATACCTATTTTATACTTTTTATAAAGATAAAAGTTTGTTTTTTTCTGCAGTCCACGCGGACGAAGTCGCGGGCGTCCACTAGTCATAGATAAACCTTCCATGCATCCATCCCACATGTATAGATGTATATGTATATAGATATAGATTATAGTATAAGTAGTTAATATGTACTCTTTAAAAAAAAAATAGGGTCGCTAGATCAATCAACAGAATTTTAAGTTCAATTTTTTTTTGAATGAAGAATATTTTATGGTGACATAATTTTCACTAAGTTTTGATGAGCTTATGACTTGCTAACTTTGCTTAACTTAAGCTGCAGATAAGTAAAGCTGGGAAAGCCAAAGTCGATAATTTCCTATGGTGTTAAGAAACTTTGAACATCGTAATATTTAAGTGGATCACATTTTAATTAAATTTCGCTTCCTTAACCCCGGGTGTTTATATTAAATGTTATGGAAATTATAAAAAAAATATATGAAAAAGTTTAGGCATTAACTGCGGTAATAAATCAGGGGTTTAACGCGTTTCCGCCGCCGCGAGGTAATAAACAGTTTGTATCATGTTGTGCTCGACACGAGGTCTATTTTTTATTTAATATTTTATGAATTTGGGCTGACATGAGAAAAAAAACAGGTCCGTGTTTTAGATTTCCATAATACATATTTGGGATTAATATGTTCTTTATTATACATATAACAGGGTGCAACAAAAGCAATTCTATGAAAATAGCCAATGTAGAGATGGAACCTATCCACACAATTTCATAAAATTTTATAAGGGTGGCAACCAAACTACAGGGTGTTTTTTGGTTGCCACCCTTAACACAGGGTAGGTACTCTATACATCAAATAAAGTAAGTTTATGCCAAAAAAAAATGAAGGGAAATGATGTAAATTTTTTTGAAAAAAATAATTATTACTTGATCGGGCGAAATTTATAGGGTCCAGTATTTATGCTAGTTTTTTCATAGACAGATATTAATTATTTCTCATGAAAAATTTTGTTACGCGCGTCTATGTGCATTTATGCAGAAAAACGCAGTCTTTTTATTCAACTTTGCACCCTAATATCTTGGGAACCAGACACTTTCCAGGTATGCTTCCATGGAGAAAAATGATCGTGATGATGAGAAAATTCCATAGTTTTCGGAAACGTTGACGACCAAAAATCACCCGTGTAATCTTGAAATCAAAAATAAGTATCGTAGGTGCTCTAAGTTACTCCAGCCAGACTCATTCACACACACTTTTTATTTCTGTGAAAATTCCTGTGTTGTTTAGGTATTAACCTGCAGCTTGCTTTCTGATTTTGGTATGAAGCTAGTTCATCCTTCTCCAGCAATACAATTATAATTCCTAAATTAGGAATATTACTAGCCAATATGTTAATTTGTTTATCATAGAATCTTTGTCAACGGATGACATCACGCAAAACATCCGTTTGGTTTTTTCTATCACGCAAGGCTCATTTACATAAAACATATTTTATTGTTCTATCTGGTACCTTCACCACAAATAATAATGTCTTCACGATTTTGATTAACCGTCGAAATCATCTCTAGTGGAAACTCTGTACTTGTAATATTTAGCTTTGACATTGTCTAGCATGTATCTAATGTAATTTTTACAGATTTTCATTTCATTGGACGTCTGTAATGAAATGCTAATTTTCTATAATCGTGATCAACTGGCACAATGGCGACAAAGTTCTTTCACGGTAATAAAAAAGTTAGATTTTCCTCAAATCTAGAATTATCCTAATATAAAACAGAATAGTAAAATGACCGACTAAGTAGCACCGCGGGTGTTGTCAGTTATTGTATCGTATAAACATTGATAAGTAAGTATGTTGTTTATACACCAAATATTGCCTAAATATCCTGTAGGTACCTACCGTACACCGCAAAACAAACTTATTTTATACAGTAAATGTGCATATCGATTTAGCTGGATCAAAATTTGACGAGACTGGTTGTAAATATTAAATACTAGTGAACGCCCGCGACTCCGTCGGCGTGGACTACAGAAAAAACAAAATGTCGCTATTATCCGGGATAAAAACATTTTCCCGGGATAAAAAGTAGCCTATATGTTAAGTGGGACCTGTCACAATATATGACTGAAAACTGCATCGATATCGGTTCAGCCGTTTCTGAGATTAGCGTGCACAAACACACAGACAAACAGACAAAAATCATTCTTTTGGGTATTATTGCGTTGATAAAGGTCTCCTATAATATTTTTCTCATAATAATATATCTTCTATGTACAGACAGCGATCCGTTACATTTTTATTATATGTATAGATAGATTTATTAGTAGTAGTATTATTAGTAGTAGTAATTATTAGTACTACCGTACCTACCTATAGATCAAATTGATCACTCGCCATTCTCATGACGTTAGCTCCATGGCGTCATTTTATAGCTCGATAATAATATTAATTGAATGACAATTTATGCTAAATCAGAAGATTTATTACAGGATTATTCTACAATATATTTATTCGTTTAATTTACCTCCCAACATTAATTGATACTTCTATGTTTTTGGGTGAACTTTGTATTTGCATATCTCTTCCACGAGTAACCTATAATACCTACGTAATACATTTAATTAAAAATAGCAAAAATTTCAAGAAGATTAGTTGAGTAAATAAAACGTGAAGATGTAACAAACAAACTGTTGCATTTATACTATTTAAACAAAGTAGCATTTATAATATCAGATGAGATTGGGATTAGCTACATAGCTATCTATGAACATTCCAGAAGACTTTATCCTGGAGTCAGTGGTGGGCAACGAGAACAGCATGGAAGACAGTGGCGGCGGGGGCTCGGTCCGCGAGGTACATCTGCCACTGGGGCTGTACCACGACCGATTGCATAACGTCTACATCGCTGCTGGCACACTTGGTGCTGCTATCGCCATCGTCGGAGTTGTGGTAATTGTTATAGTTTATTCTGCCTTATTGGTTTTGGAAGCCTGCAGCGATTGGTGTAGTAGGTAGTGTAGTGACCCTGCATGCCGCGCCATAGGTCATGGGTTCGATTCCCGGTTGGTGTGAAATTGATATGATGAATATCGATGTTTGTTTCCGAGTAATGGATATTTCCATATTTATCTATGTATTTATACTTTTTGACTAGGTTATTGTGTTGTGAAGTAAGCGAATATTTATTTATTTTTATTTAAAATAGTTATGTACATGACGTACACTATGAGCGTCCCCATCGTAATAACCTCCCTTATTTCCCACTTCCAGGTGACGGCCTGCCACTGCCGCGTGAACAAGACATACTCCCGCATCCTCTCTCGTCTCTCCCGCGTCACGCAGCCAGGTCCTCCTCACCACTGGCTCGAGGACAAGCGCGCTCCCCCCGCGCCCTTCCCGCCGCCCGCCGCCTTCGATCCCACCGATATGTACTACACACTGGACTTCAGCGACAGTCAGAGCTCCCCCCTCATCCAATAGCCACCACTCGCGAACTGCTCGCATGGCCAGCGGTTCAAGATTCAATTCTAAAGTGCCACAAGCTTTTTGATTTTGATGCTGATAAAAATTTTACTAGCCAACCGAACCATTCGTTATACAATACATGTTTTATTATGGCGTAGTCAAAAACATGGAACGAAAATAACTATACAAAGCTGACGGCGGAAAATCTTGGGAAACTTCTCCGCGTTTATATTGAATGAAAAGTAATATCTTTTATTTTACTTAAAGAACGTTTTTACTTGATAATGAATTACGTTTCGGTATGGCAATAAATTTCTTTTTGTATGCCTTACATTTAATATTTCTCAATTTTTCTAACCATTATTTTCGTGACTTCTCATTCTAAAGGACCGATCGTTGTTAGAAACGTAGTGCATGTAGGTAAATGGAGACTACAAAAGTAACTATTTATTTTATTTAACTTAAACTTTACAAACCCAACAGTGTTAACATACCCTAATAAAGTAAACATTATGGTCGATTCCGGCAGTCACACTTAAACCTAAACGTAAAATATTTTTTTTAAAACGAAAAACCGACTTCCTCCTAAAACTCGAGCTTACTAAAGTAAAATTTTACTAAAGGGCAAATATATATTGCGTTAAGCGGTGTACGAAGTTTAGAAGGCATAATATTGTCAGATATATATGCCAGCAAATGATTAAATAGGCCACTTGACAAAAGAGAGAAATGAGTAGGCTTCAAAACTTTACGTCTGACAATATAAGCAACATATAATTACACTCCTTCTTCCTGCCCTGTTTCCAATCATTTGGGGTCGGTGCAATATGTAGGTACTCTTCTTTCATTCATCCCTATTATCCGTCATCTCGTTATTCTCATGTCTACCTCTTCCTCTATAACCATCTTACTTCGGACACGGCTTAACGCAACATATAATTTCACCACTTAACATTATTATCTTCATCTTCATAAGCCTATTGCAGTCCACTACTGGACGTAGGCCTCCCCCTGCCATAGAGGGATTTTGTTACTAAAAAGTTCCACTATCTGTTTTTCGGCGGCTCCATCATCAAACCCTCGTTTCCTTTATATTTTGTGTAGCTGACCAAAATTCTCTATAAAAATCTAAAAACGGACTACTCGTGCCTTTTATATTTGAGGATATCCCTAGATTCCTTAGAGATTCCATCATCATATGTTATGTTTTATATGTAGGTGATCAAAACGCTCAGTAAAAGTATAAAAACAGACTACATGTGCCTACAATATATTTTGTGTAGCTGACCAAAATTCTCTATAAAAATCTAAAAACGGACTACTCGTGCCTTTTATATTTGAGGATATCCCTAGATTCCTTAGAGATTCCATCATCATATGTTATGTTTTATATGTAGGTGATCAAAACGCTCAGTAAAAGTATAAAAACAGACTACATGTGCCTACAATATTTGAGGATTGCCCTCGATTTCTCCAAGATCCCATCAGATCCTGACATGATGAATATGGGACCAACTTGGAAGCATACCATGACAAACTAAAAAAAAATTGAAATCGGTTCATAAATGACGGAGTTCTGAGGTAACATACAGACAAATTGATAACCTCCTCTCTTTTTTGAAGTCGGTTAATTAGTCCTACCTGTCCTTTTCTCTCTCATGCTATTTATGTTAAGAACGGAGAGAGATAGACCTGATTAAAATTAGGTTTAGGATTAAGTTTGACTGCCGGAATCGACCCTATTATGTAAGTAAAAGATTACGTAGAACTGCTCCGATAAATACCAGAATTAGGGTGCTGTCTAGGCCACTTATAACAGCCGCAAAAATGATATCCCTTTTGTTCTGATGTCTCTTTAGAAAATGAGCAAGACGTAAAACTAAAAGGATGTGTTTTTACACATAGATGTGAGCTTTCCCGCGACGTATTGATTGACGTCAAGTTTATCTGAAATTATTAGTACTACATGAAACCTTAAGAAATATTTGACTGATCTTCAAATTAGATATCTTTCGATCTGTCTTTAGCTTGCTTTATATGTCTATTAACGTTAAGGTAGATAAAGATTCTTTAATATTATACAGGGTGTTTTTTCGTTGCCACCCTTTACAAAGGGTACGTACCTACTCTATATATCAAATAAAGTAAGTTTATGCCAAAAAAGTTTCCGGGAAACGATGCTAATTAAAAAAAATTACTTGATCGGTCGAAATTTATAGTATCCGGTGTTTGTGTTAGTTTTCTTATAGCTAGGTTTTAATTCTTTTTCGTAAAAAAATATTGTTACATGCGTCTATGTGCATTTATGCAAAAAAACGCAGTCTATTTACTCAACTTCAGACCCTAATGTCTTGGGAACCAGTCACTTCCCAGGTATGCTTCCATGGAGAAAATTAATACTGATGACGTGGAGATTCCGTAGTATTCAGGAACGTTGACGACCAGAAAACATCCTGTATTACGTAATAATTATGTTTTTGGTACATAGGTACATACTAAATTCATGTTATGAATCTTTAAGCTTTTTAATTTATAGATAGATAGTTTATGTTGTTAGAGCATTATAATTGGATTGATTAGGTAGAGAATGTTGTTTTCTACCAAAGTTATATGTATTTTGGTAAGATTTGTGAAAATTGTGGATAGTAAGTACCTATTTTGTTATTGCTATTTCTCTTTTAAAGTAATCCTTCGCAGCCTGCTGCTCTGATAATCATATTATGTGCTTCTGGGTGTAAATACTAATTAATAATACCTATGAGAAATATAATTAACATTAAAAGTTGTCAGTGGTTTTAATCCCATAAAACCTACGCAATAAAACAAAAATACAATTTGAAGAAAAACATTTTTATTTAGATTATAAACTTTGATAAAAATAATTATATTAATAATATTTTTATGACAAATTACAAATATTTTTTATAAGAATAACGTAACATCTATTTTTATAATTAAGTACAGTATAAATTTATAACGAAAATGTGACCACATCCGGGCTGAGTTAACTAGTGTGACTAATCCAGGGCCCGGCACGCCCCCCGCGCCCCGCATCGCCCCTCTCTCCTATCATATACTCTCCATAATACTGGACCACAAGCCAATATACACAATCAATAATAGCATCAAACAGAGATCATTTATTTTTACATACTACAGCAGACGGATTTCAGATGCAAGATGCACCCGTTTTTCAGACTTTCAGTATTCGCAAACTACCTACGTGTAGGAAATCAGAACGAATCTAGCAAGTGTATACTCTTACAATTAAGGATTCTTTAGCCCCATGTAAATACGGAGGCTAAGATCAGTTTTATGTAAAAATATAAGGAAAACCGAGGAAAAATGAGATGGTTTCCATTTTTATTTTGTTTTTCTGCGCCGAAAATGAGCACTTTATGTCAATAAGTGTGGTGATCATGCAAAAAAAAAAATAGATGGTACAAAAATAGAAAATTAACGCTCAGTACACAGTGCCTACGTAGGTACTTACGGGGAGTTACAATTAAGCACTAAAATCACATGTCAAGAGCTACGAGTATATCTAAGCACAATACATTACGAAGTATTGAAAAGTTTCAATTGTTGGCTGCCACTTACCTACACCCTGGATTCGAAAGGCGTTAGGTAATAATTACTCCAAGGATGATATATTTCAGATTGTGTATATTTACTCGTTTAGAGTCCAGTCGAACACGCTACAATATACTTACATTACAATACCTAACTACTAAACTCTGAACATTGCACACTACAGCGGCCAGAGCGGCGCCGGCGCAGGGGGCGAGCGTTACTACTAAACTGAAGTGAAACTTATTTACACGAGGATTTCTGGACTTCACAAAACCTTTCAGAGATGTACACAACAACTTAGCTCGATTCAATATTCATGATAAAATATTTTTGTTATATTCTGTACCTAAGATATGATGGATCTTAGGTGTAATTTAAAAAATCCTCGTCTGAATGAGTTTTCGTAATACAACTGCTATTGCTACTGACGTTTGTGACTTATGACGAGATTCAGAATCACGATCTAACATCAATGTAAGTAAACATTAAAGCTGGACGATCTATAATAATAAGTATATAAATAAATACAATAAAGTGAATACGTATAAGTAGGTATCTTAACAGAGTTTGTTAGAGTCCGCCCACGGTATGGCAAATGCAGACTTGAGCAATGAAGTGCATAAACATAAAATAGAGAGTTTTCAAATTCCTTATAACATAGTGATAATAATATAACAAGTGTAATAGTTTAATCGACATGGAATGGAAGATGTGCTCACGCGCCGCACTGCGGCGTCGCAGCGTTCTAGACCTACTTAGAAGAAACAAAAACAATACACAAAATACTTAATATATCTATAGAATTTCCTTAATATTAAAATTCGATGCCTACCTGCATGTCTTGACGTAAAAGAAACTACGTAAGATTCTAACTCTAAAATCGTTAAGTACTCTAAACTATGTCATAATATGGCAGTAATCGAACCGTCCGCACTGTTCACTTTGCCGACTCCGGCGACTTCGACCAAACCTTATGGAAACGATATCTCGTCTTAATTTCGATAAAATTCGGTGGAAAACTTAATATAGATACACATAAAAATACAACGTAGTAACGAGAAGTCGCGCTGTTAAATATTCCTAGATAAGTAATCAATCACGTACCTAGAGTTTCAATGTTTTTTCAAGTAGGTAAGTATAAATAAATAGTAGAGTAGTGGCGAAAATAAAAACAATTTAAATAAGATTAAGAGAAAAATAAATTAGTTCAAATGTCAATAAAAAAGCCAGTGCTTTAGTCATATCTGTAATACATTATATAATACAAAAATCTACCTTAGGTATTGTAGGTAAGTACCAACAACCTACGAAGGCAACTCCTCGTTTACCACATCGATATATTTAGTCACTATCGTTTCTGAAACGTACGGGTACATTCTGGTTATTCACGACCTTAACTTATAAGTCTTGGGACATACATACTCTAATTGTTGTCATGGCCCGATAACTATCGTATCGATTTTAATAATATGTAATCTATTTACTTATCAAAATTGAAAATTAAAGGTACACAAACCCTTCCCTCGATGAATATTGTTGTTGTGGACGATTTTGTGACTATATTCAATGACTATTAATTGTGACTCTAGTATCTATTGTGATTCTATTTCATTGCTCTCATTGTCTTAAAACAGTCACATTGTATTTTTAATATCCAGTGATTATTGGTTCGTTAATATAAATCTTTAAATAACTAAGTAAGTATATATGATCCAAAAAAACGAGATTTGTTTTCCATTGAAAGCAATGAACCAATAACAAAAACCTAACACTAATCGATTTCTAAATGAATGATTTGAGCGAGCTTATGAAGCAAACAAACTTATCTACTCGTATAAAACTTAACAAAGTGGATGGCATTTAATTTGACTTAACTCACTTACAAATTACTTACATTATTTTGACGAAGGCACTTCATAATTTTTTACTGTAGATAAAATCACCCACGGTATTATGACAAGAGTTTCCTAGTTTATCATCATGGCAAGATTTAAAGGTACCTGTTGAAACGTTAACTACATAACATCTACATAGTATGATAACCGAGTGAATGGCACACACGTTCAAATCGTCAGATCATATACAAATAAAATACTTATAATGTGAAACAATTTCTCTATAAAACACGTCAGCTGCCATCACCATTTCGCATAACGCGTCGATAATTTCATAAGGCACTAATTAATATAAACGTATTTACAAACGGTCCACGTTCCAACTTTCGACGACCAAAGATAAAAATGTGACAGGCAAAAATGTTACGGTGATGCTTAAAAGTAAATTTCAATCTGAGATCGACACTTTAGAGACAACCTTATCCCGTTTATTTATAAATATTTTTCACATGAGTGTAAAGGTAATGCTAGAGTGTTTATAGCTAGAGTCCTCGCGACCGCCACTGTTCAGTCCGTATTCACTTGAACGCGCTTGCGAGCGAGTCGAGTGGCGAGCACTGGAGCGAGCCGCTAGCCGGGGCTAGTGGTCCAGCGACAGCTCCACGAAGGTGATGTCATAAAGCGTCTCCTCCTCGCTGGCGCCTGCTGGTCTCACTTCTAACAGAAACAAGTCTTCGTTGCAGTAGTACGCTATCATTTCATCGTCAATTTTGGCCGTAATCCTGTAAACGTTTAAAAACCCATGAACTACTTAAATGTTTACTATTTAGCTTGTCATTGAAGAGAAAAGAAGTGATGATTTTATAACCAGAATCTTTACAACAATTTAATATAAATACACTTTCAAAAATAAACTTATTAATTAAGTCTAAGAGAAAGAGACAAGAATTTATTAATATCGCTTATGTGCAATACCTGTTTATTATTTAGTGCGAGTGCTTAGCAGTAATGCAAATTAAATTACAAATAGGCTTGAGCTATTAGGAATTAGGTAATTAAAATGAACCTATTAAAGCTTAGTCAAATTAAAATGGAATTATCACAGGGTGTTCATAAAGCGAGTGTTAAAGTTAAGGCGCGCCCTCGGGACAAGCGGTGTTCGGATACGCGAGGCGGCCGTGTAAACTCATACTAAGGCCAATGGAAACCACTTACCCTTTCTTGTTTTTTCGATAAAGATTATTAATTGCCGACCGCGAAATTTTGTACTTATTCTCAATCTGAAAATTAGCAGAAAAATAAAGAATTACAATGGGCCTTCTGGCTTGAACCGAGACGTCTCGTCGCGCGGCGTTCGGGAACCGTTTGTCCTAGTTCGGGATCAGAATAAGGATTCTGCGCGAATCTATCGTCAAGTTTGGCACGGGTCGCGCGGGGTTAATTACAACATGCAGTTATGATGACGTGTGTATTAGACGGGGTTATAAAGCACCACATCGGTTACAGCGGACGAAGCGTCTCGATTTCCTTCATTTCATTATTATTATGAAACACCATACATCTCGAGTTCATAAAAATCGATATGACGAGAAACCGAGAAAGCAGATCTTGCTTGCTCGTGCTCTGCGGTTAGCCGCTATCACCATGGTTATTCTTGTGCTACCACATTGAGCGTGCTTCATTATTTTGTTTTGTTCGCCTTATATAACAACTTGTACTTCATTTACACTTCGAAAAGCATTGATTTCGCAAAAAATCTTTAGTTCAAGGTGTAAATGGAGTAGTTAGCCAGGTAAGTTCATGCTAGGTACTCACAGCATGCAGCAGGCCCTGCGTGGTGGGCGGCGCGACGTGTAAGGGAGTGTACACATCGTCCGAGTCCTGGCGCACGTACAGCATCACGCGCTCGCTGAGCGGCGGCGTCGACGTCCGAGCACGCTTGCCCAGCACGCTTTCCAACTCTAGCGAGTCCTTGCGGTCGCTGTAAGGGGATAGGCCGCCCACGTCCGATCTATACCTGCAATAGACACAGCAAAATGCAAATTCCACGTTTAATTATAGGCTTTTATGATGATTTATGATGACAACCTGAAGAGCTTTGCCATTTTTACCGGGCCAGGTGACGTGCGCTTATGGCGCATAACCGAAAGATTTTATTAAATTGAAAAATCAGTATCACTGATCACAGATTTAATAGATAGAGGTAGAGTTTTTGTGCTAGGTGATAAGAATGCTTCAGACCATAGCCAATGCCCTTGCTAAGAGAGAGGGGATTTATAATAAAACTTACGCTGGGGCATCGGGTGGGAAGTGATTGTGAAACTTTAGTGCTGGAGCCTGCGGTTTCGCCGCGTGGAGGAGGAAGGGTGAAGCTCCCTTCAAATGGGCTTCTGCTAAGGCTGACTCGTCATGTCCATAGAATCCCTGTATGTCCATTCCAGCTAGTTTGTCTATATCCTCCGCCGGGCTAAATAGTACCGGCGGTTTCGCCAAATCGGCCATTGTATAGAATTCACTTCGCTCTGTCACAGGATGGTAGATCTCATCCAATTTCTTCCTATTTGTCGCCGACATTTTTCTTTTCGCTGCTCTTCTTTCCTCGTCTCTTGTTTTCCTTTCTGCTCCCTGTAAAGTCAATTAGTTTTATTACATTTATTTATTATATTTGCTTAATTTATAATATATTTCTGGTTCCTTAATTGACTCTTACGACAAACATGGATGAATTCTAGTGAAGCCCCGCATCAGGGCTTAGGCAGGTAGAGGTAAGACTCAACTAGGAGCTCGGGTATTCTCTCAGACGATAATTTTATTTATATTTTATTTTATTTTTCAAAGTTATTACAACACAGCACATAACATGGAATACATGAGTAATTAAGTTTGTATTTAATTTTATAGTGCCAATAACGGTAATAACAATTATAATGCAAAGTAAAGTATGAGTTAGTGTCTAAGCATGATATACACTATAAATTTAAAAAAAAACACAATATGACGATTATATAACATACATCCCGAGACTATAAAAAGGAATGGGAGTGGCTAATTGAATAAGCTAGCAAATTGTCACTGATCTTTTACATCTCGCCTCGCTATGTTACACGTGGCTGTGGGGTCTCCTCTGTGATCCTGCAGTTCTGGCAATCCATTTTGGGAACACAGCCTGAAATGGGGTAACCAGAATGGAATGGATGGATGGAGGAATTAAATGGGATTGCCAGAACTGCAGGATATGTAGGTACTTATGTATTATGTATATTTTAAGGTAGGTAGGTAGGTACTTGCCTTATCACAGAAGACTTTAATTTGACAATATCCTCTGTGATACACCTGTGTATCTCTTGGATCTTCAAAGGTGTCAATTTGAATGTGAAGCGGTAAACCCTGTAAAAATAAAAACAGTTAATATTATGATGTAGCTGTAGGGGAAAATAGTAACGAATCGTATTAAATGTTTACTTTATAATTTTCTGTCAGGGGTATCACGCTAAAATCCAACCTGAACAAAAAATATATTCATTCGTATACATTCGTGAGGGATAATTGCGATAAAATTTACGAATAAGGAAAATATGTAGGCATCTGAATCAAATCGTGTTTAAACGTCTTAATTGCAGCACACCGAGGCCATGTCGCGATGGATAATTGATAGATCTAACATAGCTATAGGAAAAATACATAAAACTTTATCTAAAGCACTGCTATGCCTGATATACTAACTACTTCTAAATATATCATACAATTTATGCTAATGACAGATTCTTAAGTACCAGCAAAGTTGTTACAGGCCTTTCAACCTGTCTCAAGCTCTCAAAGAGTCTACGTTTTTTGTTTACGTAAGGACTTGGAATTAACATGTAAAGCTATCCCTCGCTCATGAGCCCTTTTGCGGCGTTATCAACCCGTCCGCCGCGGCCGGCGACCCCGCCCGCCGTCAGTCCACGCATCGCAGCTTTAATTTCCATTACTTTCGGCGTGGCAAACTTAATTAACATTTTGCAGCAAGGAATTAATACTATCGTGGATTGGTGATGCTTTTTTATTCCCATGACTAATAAAGCCTATTAATAACATCGCCATAAGTTTGACCGCTATCTCTGTGAGTGAAGCGCTATGAAACACAATGTTAATGTTTTTATGCTAATTGCGGCTGCTGTTTTCCTGTTATGGCTAGAGTAATTACATTGAGACGCTTACCTACTATATTAATGTGAATGATAAATAATGATAACTGCTTTACCTATCAAAGATTAAGTCCCCAGAGATGCGTAAATGCTATTATGGCAAGAAATAAATTTTACAAACCTTGACTCCCTTCTGACTGCTAAAATCCGTACTTAGGCATTGCACCGCAATATTTATCTGAAAATAAGTAATTAACAGTTAATAAATGCAGATCTAGAACTTTGATCTCCGTCAGTAGATTGGTAACCGCCTACTACAAGTCAACTAGCTACGCAGAACACTAACAAAGGCCGGGTTAATATCTAAATAGAAACGATCAGGCAATACAAACTTGCAATGCCGAAGTGTTTCAATGGAAACCATTGAGTGAGACGCAAGTGTATAATTAGGCGGGGTGTTTTAGAGCAGCTAGTAGCAAGGGGCGGCCGGGCAGGCGCCACAGGCCACTCATTACCGCGGTCTATGTAAATGACCCTCGCGTTTTTACCACCGCGGAGCGCTGCCACCGATCACCGTCGAACACATATTATCTGTCGCAAACAACTCTCATCCGCCACGGTTACGGCTAACCAACAATAAATAATTACGGATATCGATAACTGCTATACAGGAGCAATTTGCAGCAATAAAAGAAACCCAAGAAAAAGAACTGATTACTAGGACCCCGGTTGGATAGTAACGGTTTTGTCATTACAGGATTTCCATTTACGATGCTTATTGGAAGTAGGTGGAGCGAGAATCCTAATGATAAGATTATAGAAGTCATAAAACGCCACCAACTGCATTTGCATACTGTCTTATAAGTGGAAGTTAATTCACGGAGTTTTAATTGTTTCATGAATATGGATAAGGCTGTGTACTGTACCTAGTTATCTACGTGACATTATCAATGAAGTATTGTTTTTATTTGTCGTAAGTGCGTAAGCTACTGTGTAATTTCATGTAGCAATTATAGCCTAAGATTGTTATTTATTATTCAATAGTTTAATGAGTGTCTGTAGCGGACGTGTTGTGGGTATTTTGCGGCTCACAAGCTCATGCGATTTTTTTTGTTTCATTTTCGAAGTTGTTCGGCCAAATATGGTCTTGGACTCTATTTAATTACAACCTAATAAGTGCATTGAAATCATGATCTGCGTTTTAATTTGTACTGTAATGAGTGCGATGCGCGTCGGTGATATGTGCACCATAAATATGCACATATTTTTGCATTCCTATTCAAGTTATATATTCGGTGTTCAATCGTTCTGACAGAAAGATATATTGTAAATTTTGTAGTGTTAAAAAATAATGATATCAATATATATTTTGCAACTGCATCTTTTATCCATTGCGCTATTTTAAAACATATATAATTTTATGATCAAAATTAAATATTAAATACGATTAAAGAATATGTTGTAGTAAGTATTAATAGCAAAATTTACTGAAGCTATAAAAGAGGATTATTGCGTACGGATACTGCATGTGGAGTAGAGTGCGCACTTAATATTATTTTATTAATACTCATCTGCAGATATTTTTACAGCTAACCATTCATAAATAATTTTATACGGCACATATCATTTTAAGAACAAGGACTTTTGTTTAACGCTTTAAACCCCATTTAAAAAAAGTTCTTAATAGATTACACACATCCTCCAAAAGATTATGTTTTGGGAATATATTCTCCTGCAGCCCTCGGATTCGATCAGTACCTACCAATTGGGAGTAAGTAACTGGTATAAATAATTAGTTACCTTAGCAGCACTCTCCAGCGGGTTCCAGTACACTGCGATGGCGTTGTGGGACAGCTCCTCGATGCAGCCAGCCAGGCCGATGCTGTTTTTCGTGTCTGCAACAAAACCATTGTCATTTATCTTGTCCCAGCTAATGGTGCCGCTGATTTCGATTAAGATATCAACGCACAATACGTCATCGACGACGGAAATTTATACGCTGGGCGTGAACAGTTCGATACCATCGATTTATCAACGGCAAATGTAGGGAACATTAAAACCCTGCTCTTCCTAGATTGAGGCTTATGGTAATTAGCGGATTTCCATTCATTTCCCATTTATCGGAATGCTGTGTTATATATGAATCGACCATTTACTATCTGATTCATGGGCGGAGGCGACATGGTTCCATACTAATACTCATCGGATATCGGTACAATTTTAAAACCGCTAGATTTTTATCGACACTTCGAAGTGCTATCAAATTCATACTGTATATTTTATGGAATTTGACTTGATAATTCATAAATTATGGGTTTGAGATAATTTGATTTATCGGATTATTTGACGTTACTTAATTGCTTCACAAAAGACTTCAACGTCCGCATTGTTTTTGCAAAATGTTATAAAAAATATTGTTGCTGCTTAAGGCAATTCCCTCAGAAGAATACTTAACAAAACCGCATTTTAGAGGCTTCATTCTTAATATAGATTGGCGTCTGTGAAATGTTAAAAAGTGTTGCCAGGTAAATACTGAAATACACCATTGTGCTAAGTTATACGACAGCGTTATTACTCGCAGGAAACGTATTTTTGATTTGATTATCAGTAATCTTTGCTCTCCGCGCCAATTGTATCGGGTGATCCTGTAACTAATTGAATGGGCTTATTGGTTTAAGTGTGACACATTGCTGTTTTTGGATCACTTGTGACTCTCCATTAGGATTGATTAGTTATTTGAACTTTTTTGAGCATCCTTTGGTATCTTAGGCCTAATTAATCTGAGTAAAATATTTTTCCTGCGAAATAATTCAGTGTTTTCCGCCTCAGAATCATGGTCTGAAGTCATGGTATCAATATTTGCCTGGCTGTCATAAACACCCTGTATTATGCACTTAGTATCTACTACCTATACCTACTACGCTACGAAATCTCCTGCATTCGTATTAACTAAGAATATATGTATAACCATAATCCTCATTCTAATGCAAACAGTACCTGCCTCAGCATAATACCTAAATCACCATAGTTCTAGGTGTGAGTTTTAGTAGGTTAACATAGTCCACGATAGCTATAATAAGCCCATTGTCGAGATTGAAATCTCGTATTGTGAACATAAAATGCAAGAAACGATTGCTAAACAAATCTCTTTGACGTTAACTGGTAATCAGGGCACATGTTTATTGCATTTAGACTAGTTTAGGTGCATTATCGTGTGCGGAGGAGGGTGGGAGACGGCGGCGAGGTGCGTAGGACTATCGGCCCTCCGGGAGGCGATCTGTGCGAGCACGACGTGTTTATGAGAGGACCCGCGACAGCTTATTGTTTTAACTGACTGACGAATTTACGAGGTGAAGGCATCCACATTGTAATGCCAATGAGGCTTGACTGTAAATTACGGTACGCCCATTCACGCTGACTCAGATTTTCTATTATTGAAAATTGTTGTGTATTGTCGTGCCACTCAAAAACGTTTATCAAGTAGGTACCTACGCTTTACCTAAAATACAGATGAATTCATCGTGCGATGTTTATTACCGGTCTCGACATCCGCCTTGCTTTTATTGCCGCTAAATATATGTGTAGGTAACGAAGCGTTTTTAATAAACAGTAATTAACTCAATTATGTTTTTGTTCTGCGTCAAAACAAAGAATAACGAGGGTTAATTTGCCTACGACGTAGTCAGTGAGGCGTACTGCAGCGAAATCTGTCAAAAGATATAAGTAGAGGTAATGTTTAGTGCGAGGAGCGGCCACGCGATATGAAGACACGTAGGTAACCCGAGCCGGCATTGTGAGGAGGCGCACTGCGTCGCGGCCCTCTGCCTCCCCCCTCCCCCGCTGTCCCTTCCTCCGTGCGCTTTCACACGGCGCACAGTGGTTCCAATGTATGGGAGGTGCTGGACATTCGCATCCAAAAAATAAAATTGGTGAATCTTGAGAAACGAATTATGCCATCTTGTTTGGTAGATCAATGTCTTCAAAAGTTATTATTTTAAGTTTTTTGTAACTGTTATATTTGAGGAGATAATTGAGAAATAGTGTTTTCTTACTATGGAAATGGTCAAACTTACTTACATATCTCTTGATTCCGGCCTCGTTTCAAGTTGCGGTCTTCGGTATTGTGTTTATATTTGAGAGAACTACAATTAATGCTAACACACATAGTGCGCCAAACGTGCACTTTCTGCGGTACATAGAAATGTTTGATTTTTATATTATAATATACTACAATGACAAGGATCTTACAATTTTCTGTTAAAATCATAGAGGAATAAGGGCCCCTCTAAATATGCGTATCGATAAATGATGTTGCAGAAATAAAAAAATAATAATTAAATTAATTAATTGCAAACGAGGGCAACGATCGATCCACAGACGGTCTTAGACTTTTAAATAATTAATTAATGAAATTATTGCATTATCATTAAGACAGTAGTCATTAGCATTTCTATCAATTACAGATGTCATTCTTAGAGTAATTTTTAGCATTTTCAACAATTATTTGATGCAGGTGATTATTAATTGAAATCATTAGTACTAAAACATTACAAGAATAACAATTGTACGCAGTACGCAGTAATGAGGGTAGTGTAGTATAAATTGGTTGGTAATCCTTTATTTTACATCAGTTTTGATTTCTATTTCGTTCTAATAAATATGTCTTTCCGTGGATTTGTTACAAATCTTGACCTTTATTGCGCTTTACGCAAACACAATGATCTACGTGACTTTGATCATCTATTCGGTGTCCTTAAAACGAATTGCAACGTTTCTCTTTGTGAAGGTGCCGAAGAAGACTTAAAGAACTGGTGTCGTCGATTTTGCTACCGGATCTATCCTAAATGGTCTCAAGCTGGAAGAAGCGAAGGAAAGTTTCTAAATAAACACTCAGAGTGGTTGCAGTCTGAAGTCCAGTGGCCGGATTCCCTAAAGGAAAATAATTTGCCTTTACAAGTATTACCTACGAACGCAATAGAAGAAGAAACTACTGAGCAGACGAATTTACCTTCTAAATCCGATGCCTCTACGTGTACTCATGTCTCTCCTCGTAAGCCCTTTGAAGATTTAAGTCCTCGTCAAAAGAAAAGACGCACTGAAGTACTTAGGGCATCTAGCAGCACTGACGAGATTATGTTTTCTGCACAAAGCAGTCTTAGGGCTGCAGGGGAAAATGATGTAGCTGATATTATGAAGTTTTTAATGGAAAATCCTACAGAAGCTTCTAAGATCAAAGATTTCATTGGCGGACGGAGTACCACAGATTCAGATAAATGTATATCTCCACTAAAGGCCCTAGCTTTGTTTGTGTCGATGAACCTTTCAAAATGGCGTTATATGACTTTACGGGATTTTCATGCTAAAGAAGGAGTAGCTCAATATCCCAGTTATTACATGCTTCTGAAAGAAAAAAAGAAATGTTACCCAAAACAAGAAGACGTTACAATTACTGAACACTCTGCTAAAATCAAATTGCAAGCGTTGCTAGACCTTACTACGACAAGACTTCTACAAACCCAAAACCTCTCTACCACTGAGGAGAAAAACCTGGTGCTCGTGAGCAAATGGGGCTTTGACGGTGCTTCGGATCAAAGTGTTTACCACCAGAAAACAAGTGAAACTGAGGAAACGAATTTCGCCAGTGTATTTGTTGCAAGTCTTGTACCAATCCGGCTCACATCCGAAACTGGCCAAATAATTTGGGAAAATGAGCGGCCCTCGTCAACATCTCTTTGTCGACCAATCCTAATCAAGTTCATCAAAGAAACAAAAGAAAATGTTCAAATGGAGATGTCTGAATTCGAAGAAGAGATTAAGCTTCTGCAACCTACTAAGAGCGATGACGTAAGTGTAAAGCACCAGTTGCATTTGACGATGATAGATGGTAAGATTCACTCATACATATCAGGCACAGCAGCATCAGTGTGCGACATTTGCAAAGCGCGTCCAAATGAGATGAACGACATTAGTAAAGTAAGAAGCAAGCCAGTGCACGAAGACATGTTTAAATACGGACTTAGCTCGCTCCATGCATGGATCCGGACCATGGAGTGTTGTCTTCACATCGCATACAGATTAGACATAAAATCATGGCAAGCTAGAGGTGATGAAGCAAAGAAGAATGTTGCTGAAAGAAAATCAGCAATTCAAGAAAACTTCAAAAAAGAAACTGGAATGCGTCTTGATGTTGTCAAGCAAGGGAGTGGAACCACCAACACCGGTAATTGTGCTAGAAGGTTTTTTGAAAACCCAGAAAAATCTGCTGAATTAACCGGATTAGATGCGAGACTTTTAAGAAGGCTAGCTGTCATTTTACAGTGTATATCTTCAGGAGAGAAACTCGACATTGACAAATTTCGTATGTTCTGTAATGACACTACTTTGCTCTACGTGGAATTATATCCATGGTTTTATATGCCGTCTAGTCTCCACAAATTGCTGGTCCATGGGCCAGATGTCATTGAGAACTTTTCAATGATGCCTATCGGCTTTTTGTCCGAAGAAGCCTCGGAGGCACGAAATAAAGAATTTAGAAAGTACCGCGAAGGACATTCAAGAAAACATAGCAGTGTCTCGTGTAATGAAGATGTACTACACAATCTTTTATTATCTTCTGATCCGGTTCTTACAAGTATTCGCCCAATGTATAACAAATTTATTAAAAAATCTTGTTTCTCAGAATTTTATGAACTGATTATATCCGAGACAGGTAAATTTAATTTTGTCGATATAAACGAGTTAATCGAAATAGACTCCGCATCAGAATTGATCGATGATGATTGTGAAGACGATTCATAAATAAATTAAAATTTTAATTAAAATAAATATAAATAAATAAATTTTTTATTACAGTTTAATAAAAAGATCTCATTCGTGTAACTAGGGTCTTTCTCTCTGTGTTTATAGACATTTTTAGTTAAATTTATCTGTACTATTTTATAGATTTATAATGCATGTTGTGCTTTTCGTATTTTTTGAATTTTATTAAATAAATACTACCACTAACAATTTTAGTGTAATTTAGTTCTCAAACCATTTGACCTACATTTTGGACATGTCAAAAATCAAAATTACAAGATCACTTTCATTGTAGTGTTCAGTATGGAACTTTTTCGTATATAAAAATAGACATCTCTATGTACCGCAGAAAGTGCACGTTTGGCGCACTATGTGTGTTAGCATTAATTGTAGTTCTCTCAAATATAAACACAATACCGAAGACCGCAACTTGAAACGAGGCCGGAATCAAGAGATATGTAAGTAAGTTTGACCATTTCCATAGTAAGAAGATACTATTTCTCAATTATCTCTCAAATATAACAGTTACAAAAAAACTTTAAATAATAACTTTCAAAGACATTGATCTACCAAACAAGATGGCATAATTAGTTTCTCAAGATTCACCAATTTTATTTTTTGGATGCGAATGTCCAGCACCTCCCATACATTGGAACCACTGTGCGGCGTGCACAGGTGTCCGGTGTCGCCCTTGACGCTGCCTCCAAGTTCGTTGCGTTTATGGTGCAACTATCGAATCTCAAACCGCAACCGCACTTACCCTATTATGCCTCACCAGCAAACAGATCTTTACTATCAACCGATATCTTACAAACCAGGATTACGTGTTTTTTTAACATTTACAAATAAACAAAGAGATTATATGCCTTCTGTGGCATTATCACGAAACGCATCTTGGTATAGTTTATTTGTCTTTGAGACGCAGATGACAAAATTCCAGTGTCGCTTAGATGTCATTTCATATCGTAATAGCGCCGACAAAATAAGAAATAAAACTTAACTAACATCGAGATAAGCTAAAAAAACCTTGACATTAAACTTGGCCTGGCCGCGCGAATTAATGGCTTCCACGTTTTTATTTTCCTTGAGATTTAATTTATAGACACCGCTGTGGCGCGGCGCGGCGTCACTCATTACAAATGCTACAGGCCCGACTAAGTAATGTTAGAATGTGTAAAGTGTCATATATCAGCGCTGTTTACTTCAATAAGCGGGTATACGATTAATAAGCAAGCATTCCATCGATGACGCAAGCCTTTGGTCAGCCACTTAACACCACGACTTAACTTTCGAGTCTTTGGTTTTATTTAGTGGTAGATAATAAACATACCTATAAGATTTTCGCGTAAATAAATAGTTATTATATATTTTTTTTCTTTATTCTTTATTTTATGGGCGCGTGATTACTCTGCGCAGTTATTAATAATTCCACATATAATTTGTCACGAATGTTTTTTATTCCCAACATACACGATCCGAAATAAGTTGGTTGACACCTACCTCTAACCTTAGGTCTAACTTAATGATATCTCTGTCATATAATGTAAATCTTACAACCATTATTGAATCAGAAAAATTGACATAACATGACAAATTTATATCTTAAAATTAACGTCACATCGTCTATTCTATAGTATTACCGATGGTCTATAATATTTAGTTTTCTGTTTGGTATCGATTGATGGTTTACCGGACAGTGTGGGCCGCGTATGCATGCACGTTATTTATGCAAATGTCCTAACGAGAGGTAATGGCGAGCGCGGGAAGCGGGATGCGCGGGAGCCGCAGCAAGGCGCCCGCAGCAGCGGTAATTAGGTCCTGCGTGCCGTGCCGCGCACGCAACTACGCCCGCCATGTTTCTGTGTCGCCTCAAGCACGACTCTGTTTTTGTCCTGTTAATATCGTGTCTCAAACCCATGTATGCGCTACTGTCTAAACGACAACGTAATCGCAAAAAATATGAGGCATTGTTTTCAAAATTATCATCATTTTAATTAAGTGATAATTAAGTTGGACGCACACGCTATAGTGTTCACGCGAGTTAGTGTCGTGCGGAGGAAATCACTTAATCTTAAAGCTTACCTGCGTCCAATATTCTCTGTTTTACTGAGTGTTGTCTCCCGTGCCAAAACTGCCATGCTTTGATTTCATCGTCAGGTGATTTCTCTTCCCGGAACATCAACATGACGACACTCTGTAACAAACAAGAACAAATTTTACATTTCGCGAAGAAGATAGGCATCGAGGTAGATGGGATAGCGATGTAATTCAGGATATAAATTGACACAGACGGTGGTCATTAGACACACCTGACTGCGAGCAGCACTGCTCCTGTTATTTATTGCAACTTTTAATGGCGAAAGCACCAACAGAACGCCGAGAGCATTTCGCGAATACGCGAATTGCGATTACAGACGCGCATTTCTCAGCTATTACGTTAAACGAGCGCGATTACGTCGTTGCGTCGGGCATCTTAATTTCATACGCATTTAAATGCTCATAAAAACATACGTGAAACCTTCAACCGTTTCCGTTCAGTTGACAAAGTGAAATATACTAGGTAAGATTTCTACAAGCAAGTTAGAAAATGAAGTGAAAAAGAAGTGTCTTTCGCGAGGCGTGGTGGCAGTAGGGCCATATAGGGCTAACGACGAGAAAGCCTCCGGTAGCCGCCTCTGATTGATGGACGGACGCTAAACGCGTGCGCCTGCGTACTATCCACGAACAATAAATAATATCCAAATATATAAGCGCCAAATTCACACAAAGTATACACAAAAAGGTACCTAAGTGTTAAACAGTAGGTAAGCATGTAGAAAATACGAATATTCACCTATTAGACATTATTGACCAACAAAGAACTAGTCGTTATGAATCGGTCGAGGGTTCCTATTCGATCTAATTTAAAATAGAGCTCGTAAATTGTATAACTTCAATACCTATGCAAAACATTTATTCCACCATGCTCAAGAAGCTTATACAAAAGTCGTACTTAGTAGATACTTAAAAACTTTATACGATTGGCACAACCCAGTAATAGCAAAGTATAATTTTCATATTATACATTTAAGTACTAGCCATAATTAGTATATTACAAGGCACGCTATGAATATGCAACGTATACGATAACAAGATGCTGAATATATCTGAGTTTATAAGCGATCTTTTGAATATTTAATTTTTATAAATAATGCAAAATTCTCATGTTAAAGACATATTTGTATGTTTTTTATAAAATAAATATTCCTCGAATAAAATACAAACATTTGGTACAAAATGTGATTGATTTAGCGAAGAAACCAATAGAAACACAAAATTACAACAGGTGAACCAGGTGATGTATCTCACAGTACTAATTTTACTAATGAATTTGAAAAAAAGAAAAGATTCATATTCGGGCATTCGGGTTTGATTTCACTAAAAACTCGGAACTAGTTTCGAGGGTCAAAAGTATTAACTTTATGAATATTTCTTGAAAATAAAGGGCTCTTCCCTTGATTTTTAATTTAAAACGAATGTAAAACAGTTAGCATAACTATTATGTAGGTAGGTACATAAGAGGGACGAGCTTTCTCCGTGTGTCGCGTAAACACGTCGCGGCCGCATACTCGCTAATAGATCGACCATGTATTAAATAACGGTGCAATCGGCCCCAACCTAAACCAATGTTTATAGCTTTATTAGAATTCCCAAAGTTGATATAAATGCATAGCTAACTGTATAACATAGTTATATGTATAAATCACTATAGTTTATTGTGATAGCGTGTCAGAGAATTAGAGTCACAAAAATAGGTTTATTAGTATATCTGAGATAAAGTCACAGTAGTACAAATTTTTATTCAAATGTAGTTTTGCAGTCTGATTTAATTTATTGATGGAATAGATAAACACTTGCCAGCTAATTTAAAGTTGGGCTTTAATTTAAAGTTGGACTTGCAATGTTTTACGTAATTTAGTGTCTATTTTAAAGTGGCAATTGGTACAAACAATGTTAGCTATTGTCGGCTGACAGAGATACATGGCCGGCCGGCTATCTTAAATGTTCAAATTACACAATTTATCAAAGACAAGCTGTGTTTTGATTTCATTTACAAAGCCAATCTAATTTATTATTAGTTACCCGTTTATTATTGTATCCGCGCTTTTGTTATCTACCATTTTGTAAGGAATGTTTTAAATATTTTGATATCTTAAATGATTACAATACAATCAGAACCCGGTAAAGTATTGGTAACTACATTAGACTAAGTTATTCTAAGGTTTATTTGCACCTTTAATTTATGTGAACAATGGTATCAAATTTTGATTGGAAAACGGAAAAACTGTTTACCACAATTTTATTAATTTTTCATATTTTGTTATTAAATTGCAATATATTGGAACTTTCAGCAATTTAAGTTTACAATTGAAATATATTTTGGTAAATGTGCTCCTAGAAAATGTCAACATTCGGCTCACTATCGCTATGCGTGGGCGACACATGTACTGTCCATTAATTAAATTTTAAATCCAAATTGACATACTATATCATACACAGATCGCGTACAATGTTATGCAATCATACAGTCGCTATGAGAAAAGTTCAAAGCGTAGCGATTTGTATAAAGTGTGTTTGGAGACAAAGATCTTTTGGAAGGTGAATAATTTTGATCTTCGACTTTACTTAACCAAACAAATAAACATAACTTTATGGATAACTGCATACTTAGATAAGTATTAATTATATTTGAAAGCACGTGTTTCCTTTCTAATTGAATTATTTTTGTCAGTATCAACGTAAACTATTTTCTTAGGTAATTCAGATAAATATTTAATTTGATAAGAGAAGGGTGGACTGACATACTTGACCCGTGGGCGCTACCATATTTAAACGACACAATATTTAAATGCTAAGCTTTGAAAATGTTAATAAATAACAAATTAAGACTAAACATTTACATAAGCTCAGCATTTAAGAGACTAGATAAATCTTAATAATATTAATTATAATTATTGCTTAATTAAAACAGCTTTACCGACTATCAAAGTACAGTTTTCTTTTTCAAACCAATTACCTTCGTCTTTTCGGGCCGTCGATTAATTAGTGGAGTGTATCGACATACGACCCGATTTCAGGGGCAGTTGACAATTTGAGTTATCTGATCAAGCACGCTTTCTCTCGTGTGACGCTGGCGCATGTGTCTCACCAGCTGCTTTGACACTCCACATTAATTTCGTCACTGCATTTGAATAAATAAGCATTTGATTATATTTCGAGCACACTTTTGCGCAATACCGAGATCTATATCTTTGCTGGGTATGTGCACTGTCATACTCGGCGAACTATCATTAATCTATACGAATAATATTTGGTTCACCTTATACTTATCATATTTATATTATTGTGAAGTATCAAGATTATCTAACCGGGCTGTGGGATCTCTTTTAAGATCCTGCGATTCAGGCTACTCCAGGCTATACAGGTATGTTTATACATAAATGTATGTATCAAGATTATCTGACACAAAATGATAGGTACAGGTAGCATTTAATTAGCTTTTGAACGAACTACATGTAAAATCTTAACTTTTTGCGCATAATAATTACCAATAACGCATGTGAAGTCAACATTATGCAATAATTGTTTAAAATTTCACCAATGAAAGGAAGGTGACTGTGAAGGCTTCATTGAAGGTATTGCGGGATATAAATACCATGGATAATAACCTATAATATGACTAAAATATTTAAGAACGCATTTCACCTGTAATACGAGTAATAGATATACCTACATACATACATACATACATATAATCACGCCTCTATCCCTTATGGGGTAGGCAGAGCACCAAGGGCCGATAGAACCACATGGTGCCACCTATAGATATACCTAAAAAAAAATTATATAGGTATGGATAGGTACATATCATGTATCACTGATTTCTTTTTTTTATGTTTAGATGTATCTTCTCGGGTTTCTAATAAATGGTCTAATTAAGACCGGATGCTGTACATGTAGGCACTTTATTTCTGTATTTAAGCCTATTTCTCATCACCTCGGTTAAGGCTGAAGTTTATAACATAAATTTAATTCAATTGAAGTACCTATATGTTGGTTGGTGTTACGATTCTATCTTATCTAAGGTTCTATCTTATCGTTATGCTCTGTGCACGTTCGTTCGAGTGATGCATGTCGATCGCTAGCAAAAACTCGTAAATTGAAATGTATGTAGGTAATACATGCACAATGCGAGTAATAGTTAAGTAATGCTGTTATGCGGTAGCCGAGGAGGCGGCGACCCAACGCTTCCTCGTTAGTCGCAGGGCGCGCCGCCCATCCATCAGGCCCTATCTACTTTATGACAATTATTTATGTTCACTGCTTGGCAAAACTATTTCGCTTACAGTTGAGCTTTATCGATAGTGGAGAAGTAATGTCCTGCCGCCTCGATATGCCGTATCTGATACGGATACGTCTGTTTGTTAAGTGCACCAGTTGTTTGCGGTGGTTATTTTAACGCCTTGGTTATTTGCTATGAATGTTCTCTGCAGTGAATGTCGGTTTCGACATAAATTCTGAGCGGAACTGTGGGTGTAACTGCCGAGCGGTTGCCTACGGTCTACGTGTCGCTATTTATTTTACAGCAAATGAAATATAGCAATGACCATTTTTGCACCGTAAACAAAGCGATAACAGTTTATGAGGTAAGGAGGTTTAAATGAGACTGTATATTTAAGACGTTTGGGGGCGAGTGAGTTGTAGCTACTTAGTAGTTAGCACGCAGCGTGAGTGCGTGCGGCCGGACCGCCGCGGGCCGCGGGAGATCGTCGGAGATGTGCGGCTTCCTGCGTATAAATTGTTCAGGGGAGGCGCATCCGCCGCAGGAACTGCCCTCTCTAATTGAATATTAAATGCACATTCCTCGCTAATATTAGATCGACGTTTGCCTTAAAGTATCCTATTTCACATCATCCATTGCGTGATTGCAAAGTAATCTTTTTTTCTCAAATAGGTACTTGCAAATACATTAACGCAATGCCCAGTGACCGCTAAATCTCGATAAAATCGGAGCAATTCCCGCGATCCGTCCACCGTCGGATTAACATCCAAAGTCGCGTTGTAACACTAATCTGCTTAAATGTCGAAAGGAAATGTCAGATAAAGTGCAGGGCTCCAGCGTGATGTGGCTTAAGGCCCGTACCTACCGCTTAGAGCGCAGCTTTCAATCACGCTTTTCTCAATAACCGAGACACATATTATACTACGTAAATGTAAGTAGCTCTTAAGACAAACGGACAACACACCCACTGCTGCAAATGTATGCAAAATCTTCGATAAGCAGCACGGGATGCTGTTTGTCTACCTTAATAAAAGCTGCATAGTAATTTTACTTAGTCATAACTTGACTATTTGTTCACGATATTGTATTTGATTGATATTAAGTACAGGAAACTTCAGTCCTTGTTTAAACCAGTAATCACGTAAGCGTTGCATAATTGTATCGGAGAGATCACCTAATGTCACCTGATTGCGGTTGACGGCGCGATGCTATCAAGGATTGACGCTAAATACGCGTGCGCTGTGACAGTCCAATATCGAAACAATGACCGCCTGCGCATTGCGTAACGCCATTTGCGTCCAGCCTATCAACTGTCAACGGGGCACTAACAAAACATTGTGAAACTAAGAATTAGGTTAATGAAAAAATATTGTTACAGGATGAACTGTAACCGGTTACGCTGTTTCAGCAGTTACGTCTTTGTTACCGAATAGTACGTAATGTTTCGAAAGTGCAATAGCTATCGAGTTATGCGAAACTGAAACCGAATGTGGAAAATTCACGCTTAGTCGAGCGGCGCGCGCGCATCCTGCCGTGTCAGACCATGTACCGCACGTGAATGTTTCAAAATTAATGTTCACATTTAATTCTACAGAATCTCAAATATGAACATTACTCAGGTAAATGGAACGTTTATATTCAACTTGGCTCTTTAATGGCAACAGCAAATTGCTTTGCACATAACATGCGTTATTTTCTCATCTCGAGATGAAATTAACAAAATTTTATTAGGTCAAAAAACAAAAGGCCCGAAAAAAGCAATTACATTAAAATCACATAAGTAACGTCTCAAAATAAGGAAAGTTATAAAAAGTACATTATGAGCCAACGCCGCAGTTGATAAATAACTGCAGGCAGACGTGCCAATAATTTGTAGCGAGCCTCATACGATCGGCCATATGTCAACTATTGTACTTTACAATGCGTGAGAAACGTTTACTTTGCAAAAAATCATACCTATGCCCTTATTTCATTTATGCCTAGCTCTACATCAAAAAGTCATCCATAATTTACCTAAAGCTATACAATAAAATTAATCCAGACCGACATTTAAATATATCTAATTCAAGATATCAAAAATTCTGTCGTTAACCTAAAGCTTTATATCGTATAATTTCGCAATTTATAATAATTAGTTTTTTCTGAATAACAAGAGGCAGCCGGGGTACGGGCGAAGGGGGAGAGGGGTCTTCGCGATTGAGACATCCCCCACACTTGATTGATTGCGACCGTGATTGGCAACTTCCAGTGTCAACAAATGCAAATACACTTTTTCTACCCAAAGCTGTGAAGGAAAATTTACACACCAGTGCTTTCGGTGAGAAACATTTGATCTGTCACAATTATGGCAGGCGCTCACATGTCGCCCTCTGATGTCCACGTAGGAACCGCGACCGTTATAATCCCGACATACAGTGCAAAAGGCATCATTAACGATTACCTTAAAAAGACAACCGGACCAATCATTAAAGTCACAAAATATTGAAAAAAGCGCATGAACCATCGAAGTGTCTCGTTACGTGAGTTTCCGTTACTACGAAAGTGAACACAATGATGTCAGCTAAGAAAAAAAGATAAAAAAAAGTTGTCAATGAGAAGCCATACTATTAGGTGAAAAAAACGCAAGGCAGCTCTTTGCATCAATCAGGTTTAGTAGGTATAGAGTGTAATTGATTACTGTCATAACTAAAAATTTTATAGGTACAATTGCTTGCTAAGTCCCACTAAGAGCAACGCAGTGCATAAAACACTTCTAAGTTATACTTTTAAAAATACAAATAGATTTTAATTCGAAATTTCCCAGGGGGGCAATTCCCCAAAAATTTTGAGCTAAAACGCAACCACTAACGAACCGTTAACGAAACGCGTTGCAAAGCAATATTTACTTACCGCTGGAGTATTAAGGTATATTTTAGTATGCAGTGATCGCGAGTATGACAGAATAAAATCAAATATCTGCCTCGTGCTGAAATGTGTCTAATTACGTCACCTTAAAGTAATTATTGCCTACAACGTTAGACTATTCAAGAGTTGGCCCTCTGGTCTAGTATGAAACTGTATGGCTATGAGCAGACGTTGAAATCTTTTGTACTAATTTGCAAATATTATTGATCTCTATTGTACTTGATAGATAAATGTATTTATTTCTACTTGAATTACGTTTAAGTCAGGTATTATAATCTACTACCTGATAAATGGAGTATGTTTTTATCTTTAAAACTATATGTATTACCAAAGTAGGGCGCCACTACCCTTCCATTGAGAGAACATCAAACAAGGAGCGCGTTACTCGCGAGGTGATTAATTGTCGGTGCAAACTGTGATTGATCGAATGCTTTATACGTATTTTTTACTTCAAATCCATCTCCTGAGAATCTATTCAACCCTACGCGACGTCTCTAACATCATTTTAAAACACCATTTGTCATTTAGAATTAAGATGTGAAATGCAAATTGCAATGTGGCGTGTGAACATCTGGAGTGGCATGGAGAAATCGTGTGGGTATTTAGTGCAGTACGCTACACTGCTTTATATTTAATTAGGTGCAAATCTCGAATTCGGGTCGAGCGTTCGGAGGCCGCAAGAGATAGTATCAGCGGCCCCCAGTGAGAGGGCTCAGTACCTAATTACACCCGCTCCGGCCCGGACCAAACCATGCCATTTCTGTCGAAACGGACTTTTTACAAAATTTCCTTCCATCTCAACCGCTTACTGACACGCAAAACATTTGCATCGCGTGTGAATCGCAAATTGTCAGCCACGGCTCATTTTGTATTTACTTATATTGTAGACATTTTGCTTATTAATAGTTTGGTCATTTCAAATTGTTATGGTAATTTTGCATCATTATCCACACAGTATAACAAATATTTTAATTATACACCATCGCTTATCCTTTAGGTATTTCTCCCGATCTCATAACAGATGTTCCATTTATGGTCATGTAATATATGCTTGTTATCAAATACCTATCTCGTTAAAACAACGATTTCGGAATGTGAGCTGAGTCTGTCTTGAAACATAAAGAATGCTCGTTAAGAAAACACGATGTTTGCCGTATTGAAATTATTTTATCATAATGCAGTGGGGTTATTGTTTAAGGAGCGATATTATCCGATCGGAGGCAGACTCCCGGGGCGGTCATTGTGTTCATGTTGTGTTCCTATATGGCGAATGTCAAAACCGTCGTCTTAATTATCGGGCGCGGCCATACAATGCGGACTCGATCGCGGGAGATAAGCCGAGGCTGTATTGAATGCTATATCGCATTCGCCAGCCAGACCAAGGCCCACTTACAGCCTTAATAATAACTTCAAACCTATGTCGCATTGTATCTCTGATTATTCCGATCTAAGCCCATTGAAAGTATATAAAACTAGTTTGAATATGTTACCGAAGGAAAACATGAAAACTCGACTCGAGTCATTAGAGACAACTTAATAAATTGTATTTATTTTGTAAAACAATAGAATTACTTTTTCCCATCACTCCAATAGATCTAATAGCAATTGTTATATTATCATAGAGACGTATTTAAAAACAATACTAAAAATGTATTTGGATTATTGTAAACCTGATTAACCAGAAGCGGTACGTATATAAGTGGTGCTACTGGTTCTCCAAGAAAAGTTCTATAATCATATAATTTGTTTTCTTTGTGGAAACACCATCGATGCTGTTTTCAGAGAATCGTCAGGAAACAACAATACTAGCAGGGATTTCCGTTTTCCACGCGCGTGATCACGTGGTGTTACCAGCTCGTGGCTTTGTTTAGCGCCATTTTCTCACGAGATCATCATTAGTCTGACTCACATTTAATAAATTTTACGCCGATAGCGTGACACTAATCGTAAAACAGTTTTATTGTGGTTTAATAACAATTTTTTTGAATCACTTTAACTTTTATTTATCGCTTACGTTAAAGAGATATTTACAGTTTCAAATTAAATATTTATCAATACGGACTTGAAATTAAGGTGGAAGTGAATGTATTATTATTGAAGGTGATATTAGCATTGCCAAAAATATATCAGGAAAACTTAAAAATATTTCGAGCCTTAAAAGGAGTTTCGAGTAAAAAATTAAGTGATAAAAGTGTGTTTCGGAATTGGAATTCAAGGTACACAACATTTTAGTCAGTTGGTCGTCTAAATCAGAAATATCTTTTGCATTATTTAGAAGTTAATAGCTGTTGCTCGCGACTTCGTCTGCGTGAACTACGGAATGTAGCCTATGTCCTTCTCTATACTTTCAACTATATCTATGCACTTTTAAGAAGACTGATTAAGTAAATAGAGAGTAAAGAGGTAATAAAGAAGAAAAAAACAACTATGTAAGTTTCGCATTTACCTATATACTTAATAATAGTTGGGATTTTTACTCCTCTTATTAATATCGCTTGGTCCCACAGTTATTAGATAATGACACCACTTAAGTTAAAGGTTTAACATTATTTACAATCAATCTTTACCTGTGACGTTATGTATGCCAAATTATGCTTGGTTCTCAAACATTTGATAATATTAAAATTATAACCATTAACTCGAAAATAATGTAGGTTTGATATTACACGCTATTTGTATTGCTTGAGAGAAGGCCTTCTGTAAGCGCATTTAGAAATACACGGCTAAATACAAGCTCTGCTATGCTATCCAAGTTGGAAAATAGTGCGGGAGCCGTGTAAACGTGTCGAGATTCCTGTGGTCACCCGCAGAGTATTTGTAAAATATATGTACTTCATCGTGAGCAGGTTAGCCTTAAAAATATCAAAATGTAATACAGAGTATAAAAATATCAATTACGTCTCAGTTTATCCAAGCTCATACTCATAGGTAGTTCCAACACAAATATAGAGTCGGAAGTGTCGCGATATGTTACTCAATTGCCTATCAAATGCATATTAACGGTAAAGAGCATGAACCGTGAATGTGAAATGTTGATAAAGTAGAATTTCAGCTTTATTTTTAACTAATGATCTCAGAAGACTGCAGATAACCGCTGTACCGCCACTTATTCCACAGCTACCCGCCCTCGGGCACTCATGCCCGCTGACTAAGAGACGTGGTCGTAAATATCAAACATCGATTACATTTCCGCACGGGAGCAATAACTTCATACAGTTTATTCTAGGATTACGAATTGAGATGTTCGTCGAAAGTACTTTACGATTGCCCAAGCCTAAGTGCGCCGCTTCGGCTTTCTAAGAGTCGGTGTAAGCAAACATCCGGCCGGTTACCGTTAACGCCGATAATTCAATTGATTTGAATATTAACAGTGTGTCGTATTAAATTCTATCCAGTAGCGACAGAAAGGAGTAGTATTTTAATTCATCACAAATGTTTAAGTAATTAATTAGCTCACGTTTGAACCAAGTGTGTTTATTTTTTTATACACCTATTTGTTGGTGGAGATCTATGTTCCGCAGTGGACTTCTCATGGCTGATGATGATGATATACTCGTATGTACCTAAGTATTTGCATTTACTTCGTCTTCAAATCTTTTTATAAATTTTTTCGGTTACACTTTTCCTTAATTATTTTATGGTTTGCGACATAAAAAGGTGTTTTGATTTCACAAAACCATTAATGAATTTATTATAATGTTTATGGATCGTAAATCGCTAGTTAAGGTGTCTCTGCATTGTGCAACTCAATTAAGAATCCGAGATACCTTACATAACTTAGTCTTAGACAAATTATTAAGACAAATAAGGAGTAGGCATATACCTACCTACGGCATATATTATGTCGGCTAAAAACCTGAACGATAATTTTACATGCCATAGTTTTGTGACTAACTAACTTCAGTCATCCAAATTAAAATTGCATTAAGGTCACAACAAAACGACCATCCATCCGAGTTATATCAAATAAAAAGCATACCTTAACAGTTTGGTTCTTGAGCGGCTTGTCCGGGTCGTGGACATACTCCAGCGTGATGCCGTAGAACTGTCCCTTGTTGATGTAGGTGATGCGGTCGTCCTCACGGCGCTGCGAGCTGCTGCTGGCAGTCTCCAGGTGGTACTTGAACCCGTACGGGGAAAACCTACAAACGTAACGACTTTAAGTGAACCATATAAACTTTATTGTTGCCACACACGGATGGACATTCACGAAATCTCAACACCTTCGTGTGAATACCAGATTAAGATAAGCATCCAACGACATGCACATTACGGAGTAACGCAGTAGACAACTCGTGTAAATGTAACATGGTAAAATAAAACGAACAATAAAAAGTTACACTCTGAAACATTTAGAAAAAGTGCAATTTCTTCTTTGAGATATTTATCTTGAGAGTACACGTTCTCGACAATAAAGTTTCCATGAAGTGAAGCAATAAAAGTGCGCAAAAAGTGGAAATCTTAATTGCACCGCAAGTAAAGCTTGTCAGCGGTGTCGTTACATAAAGGCGTGGAGATCCAGTTCATGGTGTGTGTGATAAAAAAATGTGTTTTCTCGCGATTTCCTGCGCTCGGAATTGACGCTACGACGGAAGGAAAACCCCGCGGAATTAGCGATCGCGTGCCAACTCGATACGAAGCCGCACGACTCTCGCATGTCGCGGCCCACGCCGCGGCACATAGCGAAGGCGACGTCATTATCACTGAGTCTATTGTACTACATCTAACTAGTGTACCGCAGTAACATAAACTACTAAACACAAATACGAGTAAAATAATCTTTGAAATGTACAGCATTCAAATCTTCCTGAACTGCAGTTAGACCATTACTTAAAGCTTATGGAAAACAATTTGGTATACAAGTTCACTGACGTTAGCGATTTAAATCGGGCTAAGGCAGATAAAGGCCTCGCAATGCAAACGCAGGCCGACAGTGACGAATCGGTTGCAGCTCCGCTGCCCTATCTGATGCTCTCTAAGTGATTCCGTACGCAATTTCCATTTGCGACGCTGCTCTCTATTGTCATTTAGACTATCTTATCCTGCTATTTCCAATACTTAACTATATACTACCTTATATAGACTGCGGCCATTTCACAGGTTGTTAATAAAATAAACATTTTTGTTTACCGACAATTGAGAGAAACTTAAAATAAAGTACGCAATATAAAGTCATACATGTACTCCGGCCAGGCAAATAAATTGGTTTTATTCAATAACAATAAATAACACATTGTCTGAGAATCAACTTCATTACAAATTTCAGCGATGCAGCGGCAACAAAAAGGCACTTCCTGCGTGAAGACCAAAGCTTTCATGAATAAATCAAGCGATGAGGCGCGGAAATTGATGAGTGGACAAAAAGTCGGGCACGTTGAGACAACAAAGTGGACGCGGCAAAAACGCGCGCGGCGGGGCGCACGCGGCCCGGCGCGCACTGCACGCCCAAATCAGATGCGCATAAATACACTCCGCTGACCACAACAAAGGCATGTTAATACTACCAAAGTGACCATATTAGACTCAGATAAAATCTCATTTTGGTATTATTTTAAATCTGTAAGGGTGTAATGTAGTTGAATTAGAGTCTATCAGAGACTGGCTTTCAGCAGTTATACAGTGGCATACTTATTCACCAATAGTTACATGAAAGCTTTTCGGTCAGAAAAGAATTTGCTACCTTATACCTATGCTGTAAATTTCAGATTTATGGCGGTACTAACAGTACAGAGCACAACTCCAAGAAAGGGGAACACAGTCTGGAGACTGACGAAATATTGAATGTAAATTGGGATACGAGATACGAATACCGCTATAAGAAAACAAATGCGTGCACGTCGCGACTACATCATTCAGTGATGGAAATTGAAGGACCATTGTATGCCGGAGACGAATGCCCCGAGTGACACAATGCTTGAATGCCTGCGTATCGCAGTAGTCTTTGTTTCATTTAAATAGAAAGCTTGTAGGTCGCAGTTCTACGGCAAAATTATCCATATTATTCCACATTTTAAGTTACGAGTATATCATCATCTTCCTGCCCTGTTCCCATTTGTTTGGGGTCGGCACAATATGTACTTTTCTTTCATTCATCCCTATTATCCGTCATCTCATTACTCACTCCCAGCATACAATACATTTTAACTTGTATATCCATATCAAAACAAAGCCCTAGAAATACTGCAAATGTATGTATGAGATTTCATTAAAATTAAAGATTTTATCCGCTAATAGATAAGTGTACGTGCACACGATAGTTTAGGGTGCACGGGCGCATCACGGGAGGCGATAGGCAAGTAATGAGAGCGCTTAGTCGAGTAATGCCGCTGCCGTGATTGCGGCCGACACACGCGCCGTCACGACACCGACGCTACTCTACAATTATTCTCCGCTACCATCCAAGCAAACGATCTTAGGAAATTGTGTGCGACTACCGTACGCCATTACATCCCCGCACGCGTATTACGAGATAGCTACGGCAATCACCTTTATCGAGCTTTCATTATTAAACTGGTAATTATACTCCACTGTAGAACAAAATAGTTTTATCTACAAAAAGTAGTAGAAATTATAGGACTTATAAGGAGAGCACTACAGCACTACCCATCTAGTTGCCCAGCAATTGAAAATTGAACCTCAGTAGCAGAGGAATGCTGCTTAAAGTGAACATTCGTTCAGCTTAACTGGACAGATGTTAGGATCGCGTGTGTACCGCAATCCTAAATTACTTGCAAGCTATAGCGCAATTTAAGCGGATACAGAATTTTCTTGAAATATAGTAAATGAGACGCACTAACAATTTATAACAGTTGAAGATAATCATGATGTGCGCGAGGAAACATTTTTTTATTTTATTATTAATAAAGAAATGGAAAAAATTCTTCACCCGAGTGGGAATCGACTCCCACGACCACTGCAAACCGTGCCAGCCTCTCTAACCACTGAGCTACCGGGTCAATTACTCTGATGACGAATTTTACCATCTCTGTTCTAAATTACATATTGGCAACGTCATTTTTCATCCCGATAGCTATACACTAGCCAAATCGCGGCAAACAAAGCTGAATCCCTCAGCACAATGTTTAAAGATGAAATGATCAACCATATCCTAACGGATTATATTAATGGAGAAATGATGTTTTTTTTTTATAAATTTGTCTTGGTCAAGATTTTATATATTATAAAATTATTAATAAAGAAATGTAAAAAATTCTTCACCCGAGTGGGAATCGAACCCACGACCACTGCAAACCGTGCCAGACGCTCTAACCACTAAGCTACCGGGTCAATTACTCGGATGACGAATTTTACCATCTCTTTTCTAAATTACATATAGGCAAAAAAAGAACACTTCTCCATTAATATAATCCGTTAGGATATGGTTCATCGTTTCATCTTTAAACATTGTGCTGAGGGATTCAGCTTTGTTTGCCGAGATTTGGCTAGTGTATAGCTATCGGGATGAAAAATAACGTTGCCAATAAGTAATTTAGAAAAGAGATGGTAAAATTCGTCATCCGAGTAATTGACCCGGTAGCTTAGTGGTTAGAGCGGCTGGCACGGTTTGCAGTGGTCGTGGGTTCGATTCCCACTCGGGTGAAGAATTTTTTCCATTTCTTTATTAATAATTTTATAATATATAATATCTTGACTAAGATAAATTTATAAAAAAAACAACACTTCTCCATTAATATAACATTTTTTTATAAGCACATGCTTGTTTCCAGAACCGTTTTATAAAATCTTTGAGTCGTGATCCTCTGATATGAAGTAAAGTAAATTTCGAGGCTCTAATCGGGTGCGCATACATTAGTTGATTAAGTTACTGCCTTTAAAGAGTCCATTCCCGGGTTGAGCATTCGTCGAGTAAATAAAGAGACCGAAGGTATCAACGGCCCTTTGGGTACCTAGTTAACTGGCCGGTAAGTAATAGCCCAAACAGCGCGAGGGCGTAGGGGCACTGGGCACTCGAGAGCTTGTAATCAGCTCCTATGGTAATTTAAGACGGGTGAAGCGACCGCGTTATTTGGGCCAAATGCATGCAAGTAATTATTAAGATAAAAATGCTAATGCACTTATCATGTCGACAAGCGCTTCCGTCGTGCCGCGTCGCCTGTTCACAATTTGTTACATATTTTATCGGAATAATTGAAAAATGCCTGCCCAAGTCCAAATTCAATTACGAAAGTAATGTAACAAAATTATAATTACAAGCATAATTCGATTAAGCAATACTTACGTTTTATATGCTTTTTCCACGTAATGGTTAGCGTGAAAATAAATATTTTTGTTATTCAATAGTTACTTAATAAGGTGCGTGCAGAATGATTATTATCTGTACTTATTAGGTGGAACCAAAACTCAACTGCCCCTTTGATAGAGTTACCACAAACGGCTGCTTATATTGTCAAACTGATAATTCATCATAATGTCTTTTAAAATATATTAAATTGAATCGTGCAAAGTACCGTGTTAAGTAGACATAAAAAACGAGAGATCATACTACTTATGTACTCATAAAATGTGAGCCAGATTTAAACTTTGGAGAAAATGTAATTTAATTGTGTCATTACGTCTGTTTAGCTTATTGCTTCTATTTATGACTGCTGTGACTACTTCGTTAAAGGTATAACTGGCTTTAAATACCTTAAAAGTATGTGACTCAGTCTATAAGACTGCAATAATTTGTACAAATTGTAATGGATAATTAGTATATACCATTAATTTAAATAACAGTGGTCTTTTTTCATAAGTTAATGAATTTATTATGGATTGCTTTCCAGAATTATTGCGCTCTGGGTGTATATTAAAGATGTACGTATAATGCTTATTGAGTAATGTTTATAAAATTTTCTAAATAAGGAACATACCTAGTATTTATAGAAAGTAGTGAATCTATTAATTTATAATACTTATGTTAAGAAATATAATATTCTCGTCTCAAATTGTAAAAGTTATATTGTGAGTTATCTAATTAGTCAGTTACAACAACAATTTGCTTTTTCACGAGCAATTAAATGAATTAGAAACCAACCAATTGACACGTCCTTTCTCGCTTACTCGACGCTCACGGAACTTTAGTTAGCACCTCTCGGACGGAACTATCCCGTTGGACTAAAACGAAGTTTTAAGTATGTACACAACGGATTTTTAAAAATTGGAAAAAAATTGTTTGAGATTCATTAGATCTACTAATCAAAAATTACACACCTATGTTTTTTTCGGCGTGTAACGGAGTATAAAGCAGCGTCTATGCTCTTTACACAATGCTTTACTTAAACTTTCAATAATTAGTAATTTAGCGTAATTATGTTTATTTCAAATATACAATAATAGACATTATAAGTATTCTTCTAATTTAGCTAGGCATTCTTAGGACGATAAGATTTTATATAAAGGTCCCCTCTAGTGCCTAAAAATATTATAAGCTTTAACAATAACACAACGACATTTACAGCACTGATAACGAATAACATTAGACATAAAACATCAACCTTTCGTTCGCCTCTAATATTTAGGTAGGCACGCGTGAATTTTCTGAGAAAGGCTAGCGTTATTTTTGACACAGGTGCGAAGTGGACAGTCAACAAACGGACCGACACATTCTGTACCTACATTACCTATCTTCGTCAACATAAAGGTCTTAACATGAGTCTTATGGCTCTATAGAAATATTTCAAAAAGATTTTTCTAATTCAAATGCATTGTCTAGAGTAGAAAATATAGCGGAGCTGTTAAAATGTAACACAACTAATGGATATAAATACCGCTCTACACGCTTTTCCGAGCCAGGTGAAGCATCCAACTCTAAATAATAAAATATATAAGAACTAATTATTATCTTCCTGTTATGTTTCCATTTACGTGAGGTCGCTCGATACTCACATCACATGTTATCTTGCACACATGTAAAGCAACTAGCCTTCGTCTTCCCCTGTTGCCCTAACATTCATGGTCATATTCTTTGTGTAATATGCTCTCATCCCTTTGCTTTATACCATGTAGATAAAAACTATGTCAGCCATACCAATGGTTTCTTTAACAATGTTTGTGATTGGTACCTAACCTAAATGTTTTGTTTCTACGAAAACATATTCCTTAATTTGTCTAGTCTGAACACGCATCCAAACTAATTGCGTTCTTTGATCTGATCACACACAAGAATCTTCTTCCTTAAAATAGTCAGACGTATAGAAGGGTAAAGCTGTAAATAGGTACTAGCTTTGTGGTATAAAAAATAGAAACAGAACATTTGAACAATTTCTTCCTCAAAATAAGATCATAGATGAGTTACAGAGATGTATAAGTTCGTATTATTTTAAAAGCTCGTCTTTACATGCCGCTCTCGTTACTTTACGTCTATCGCTGCTGACCAGTAATCAAATGACTACACGTGTTCATGTTTACATTTTATCTTAACATTTAATCGTGGCTTAAAATCTACACCTTTAAGATGAACTTAACTATAGGTACAGTTCATAAGTGATGGAAATTATTGTGCCATAAAAGCTGGTGTGCCTACTAACTATAAAAGTTGGTATAGTGTTACACTATTTTTATCTCGCGTCTCGTAAATGGTTTATCGTCAGCTTCTTGGTAAAGTGGAAGCATCAGCGTGATCTTACATTCTTCTTAAACATTACTTTTAATGACGAATAGGAAGAGTTTCCAGAAGAAACTCACAAAGTTTCTATAAGGGCAAATTATGATGGAGGGTATTTGCATTTTGAAATTTTATGACTTTAACGAGTCTGTTGTAAAATTATAATCTATGGGTAAAAATGTTTATAATGGTTTATAAGTATTTGATAGTTCAAATACCTTTGATAGAAAAGCTAGTAACAAGTATGTTTGAAAAATTCTGTAGTTAAGTTATAGGGTTGATTAAATTATTTCATGCACATAACTTTGGTATAGATAACTCAAAATAGAACATTCTAAGAGTGGTTCCAACTACCCAAGTTCTTAGAATAATACTAATACTAAAGTAAAGATGCTTATACGATTAAATACTTACAATTTGGCAATCTGTATCTTGTCAGCATCATTCTGGCGACCGAAATCATGCCAGGGCCTCGTCCGGGGCTGCGATGCGGGCGAGTGGTGCGCCTGTGGAGTCCCCCGGCCGTCCTCTGGTGCGCCAGGTTGCTGGCAGATCACCGTGTAGTCGAACGACTGCATAGAAAGTTCCAGGTTATACATAGGTTCGGTAAGGTATGCCAGTAGATATAGATAGGTATCAGTATAACGAAGCTGTATGCTAAATTTGTTGTCGGGATTTGTGTGTAAACATCAATATGTTTGTCATTGATTATCCTACTTCAATGTAAAGATTTTTGGGTGATTACCTACTGTCATGGGTTCTAGGATAACTAATCCATCATTATATTTAGAAAATTATTGTGTTTACTTATTAAAGAGGTACTATAATAATGTAACTATATTCACAGATCTAGAGTAACGTTACAAAATAACTTGTTTTATTTTTTGATGCTATCTTAACAGGAACTTGGATTTAGCTAAGCTAAAAAGATCTGCTTACGTAACAGTCTAAATTAAACAACGTCATGTAAAGGTGTGCCTTCGCTACATCCCAAACAGATTATCGAGTAGTAGACCAATAAATCTTGTAGTTTCGTCATTTTAATTATATTTAACTGTAACTATGTTAATTAAATTGGAAAAATGTACCGCAACATTCCTAATTTCTATTTGGCTGTCATATCAAGTGTTACACAATTTCCTTAATTAAAATAATTTATAATTTGCTTACAAATAAAAACCAGTCTTCCCATAAGATTTAACGTTAAATAAATCCAATAAGATTTGGATTTAAGTAGAGTGATGGCTTGCTTTATTTTCGCTATTACCTACCGATTAGTTGTAAATTTAGTCTCAAAAATAACTAAGAGGATTATTGACAAGTTATTCATTCGCCTTTGTACAAAAATGCACGTGTCGATTTACAGTGGGAACTAGAGTTCTAGAGTGTAGACATTGCTTTTAATTTGTGAGGGAATCCCTGGTTCAGTTTTTATTATAAAGAGTGACAATTACTCGATCACGCATGAGACAGATTTTCCAATTTAAAAAAAAACTGTTTACTATATTCCCCAGTTATTTAGCGCTCTTGTTTGTATTTATTAAGTGTATGACAAGTTATTTACTAACAATGGATTCTTAGAACTAGTACATTACATATTAGGCGTTATGAAATGTGTGTTACCAACGCTCGTTTTAACTGCGTTTCATCTGTAGGTAATATTTTTTTTAAAGAGAATTGGGGAGCTCTAGTCTGTCTATAAGTGTTAATATAATTCGCAGATATTCGACCGAGACTTCAAAATTTATGATTTTTTGTTTTTATTTTATATTGGAATTTTGTTTTTATTTTATATTTGGTTACCACCCTTAACGAAGGGTACGTACTCTATACTTCAAATAAAGTAAGTTTATGCAAAAAAGAATGGTGGGAAACGATGTAAATTTTTTTGGAAAAAAATTATTTACATGATTGGGCAAAATTTATAGTTTCCAGTGTTTATGCTAGTTTTTTCATAGACATATATTAATTATTTCTCGTGAAAAAATCTTGCTACACGCGTCAATTTGTATTTATGCAGAAAAACGCAGTCTATTTATTCAACTTTGGACCCTAATATTTTGGAAACCAGACACTTCCCAGGTATGCTTCCACGAAGAAAAATGATCGTGATGACGAAGAGATTCCGTAGTTTTCAGGAACGTTGACGACTAAAAATCATCCTGTATATACTTAATCATAGTTTTCATGTAGGTACCAATTTTTTTTATTTAAACGATTTTGTCGAGGATTGAGCTTTGCATTATAGACTGGATGGCTTATGCTTATAAGAGGCTGGCGCAGTATTTTTAAACCATGTTGAATTTATAACTATTCTATAAAACTGTAACAAACCGTATGTATTCGTTACTGAGTAACGGGTACTGCATCAAGTACCGAGTAACGAAACGTTACCCAGGAATTCGTCTCGTTACTCGCATGTTTCGTATCATTGGTATTTTTCGTATAATACACTGTTTCGGATCGCAAGTGGTGTATTGATACGTTTATTTTTGATCGTATGTTCTACCAATGCGCGTGATGCGGTTCATTTTAATCGCTCATCTCAAAGACGGCGATTAGGTTTATTTAAAGTACTTATTTTTTTTTTAATCATCAAAGTTTTTTTTTACTGTTTTGTACTATTCTTTGTAATATAATTAAGTTTGTGGTTAAAATTTTCTAAATAGTAAATCCATTGTTTGGTATATTACGTCGACAGTTCACGTCGATTCGACTCGTTACCATACTACATACTATAGTTACTTTACCATATGCGGTATCAGAAGTAACGAGTTCAGTAACGATACGATAGTAATGAGTACTCATGGTCAAAGTAACGAATACATACGGGTACGCTTTATTTCGTTACTTTTACACCTCTACTATTCTAGAATAGATGAATATTGACCTATTTATGGCTGAGATAGTACAGTTTAGTTCACAGTTTTACCGAAAATGTAGGTAATTGCATGTTTAATTTTATTAATTTAATTTTCAAATACCGGTGTTTAAGGCATATGTTTACATTGTTTATGCTTAATTAATCATTTATATTTCATTGTATGATCAAATTGTACATGAAAGAAGCTTAAAAATGCATTTAATATGTTCCTGGAACTTAAATGGAAAATATTAGCATAGTTTGCCTCAACTTGGATGATACTAGTTATGAGGATATCCATGACATTTTTGCAATAGCGGGAACTGGATAGAGATGATTGAACAAATGCTCACATAAAAACATAGGGCCTTCTATTATAAATTAAACTAAACATGGTACGAGTATAAGCTATGACAGGTATTCCATATAATTATGTATTTTGCTGTCAAAAATCGTGTTTAACGGGGGTGTAACTTTAAGGTTTATTTTTAAAGTAAACATTATTAGTAGCACTAATATATGTTTACTTTGCATTCAATGTGTAGTTATATATTGGTTTATTTCTTTCCTTGGGAGGTATAAAATTAAGGAAATCATACAAATAGAGGAATCGACAAATACCTATATTTTAGGCAAGAGGTATGATGTCGCAACCTTCCATAAATTATACTTAGATATCTACTTAATTAGTAAATAATTTATGATAATGGTTTGCCATTAAAATAAAATTGTACCTACGTCATCACAAACAATCATTGTTTTTTTGTACAAGATATTCTAACTACGAATATCCATGATACCTGAATATGAAAATTTCACCTAGGAACCCATTTTCATATTGTAATTTCATTGGATTCTTATTGGAATTGTTGTATATTTTATTAAAGGTAAATAAATTTAATATTAATATAAGCTATCAAGTCTGTCAATCAAGTCAAAACAAAGGGATAAAGGGTCGATTTAGATAATGTTATTTTCAGCTCGTGACCGGCACGCCTTAGCACTAATTGTTTAGTAGCACTCGGCTTCACTCTCAGTGCTTCACATTTGTTATTTTAATATGAAAAGTCAGATTAAATCCAATATCTAGGTGTTGATATAATTGTTATATCAACTTGTTCGAAGGTCTCGCGGCAACTCTATTGTTTAGCCGTCAATACAACTATAATTAAGGAACCCACTCCGTCGTTTCGTAGGACGATGTCTATTAGTTTCAAATTGGAATTATGACAAATGTTTACATTAGCTTAGGTTCGGTGCTACATCTTAATCCTTATAATCTATCATACTGCAAAACATACACTAACAAACGATAATAAGATGGATCAAGAGCGCGGGTGGGCTTCGGTAAAAATGACATTTTGGCACTTATGCAAGTCTTATGTAGAGGTAATGTATGGTGTTGCAAGATTTACTACATTATCAGTCACCCATAAGTATTAGTTCGCGAGGAAGACATTCAAGCGAAAACATTCCAATCTTGACATATCAGCCGACTAATACAATGGTTAAAGTAATGTAATGAGTGTGAATGTGTCTGTGTGAGGCCCGCCCGCGCCCGGGAGTGACACCGACCTGCTGAACGGCGGGGTGGTCCCGCGGGGTCACGGCGTCGGCGCCGATGCCGCTGTCCGGCGACGGCAGGTCCACCGTCAGCCCGGCCGCCGCGATCACGCTCTTGCTGTGGTACCGCTGCGCCGCGTACCGCTCGCTGAACGCGGACGCCGGCGCCGGCTCCGCCTCTCCGTACGGCGGCGCGGCTCTCTGCTGGTACCCGTCTCCGAAGTAGTCTCTATAATAAGGTTCACTGGCGAAGGTCGCCGGCTGGCGTGTGTACTGCTCTCCGTAGGGAGTGGGGCTGGGGGTGCCGGGCGGCGCGAACATCTGAGCTGCATACATGGTGGCGTCCGGCAGCAGCGAGCCCGCGGACGACGCTCGGGATGGCACCGGCGACGGCGACAACGCTTCTACTGGCTCGCCCACCGCCACCTGCGGACACACGCGTCTGTTACACGCGTTTTCCCACGACAACTGTCCACTCCTTATCGTCGACGCGTACATACCGCGAAGAAACACAGTTCACAGCTACACGAGCACTAGAATCCAATGGGAACAAGTTCACTATGCAATGGTAGAGTCCGGGCCTGAGGGGTCCCTCGGGAGCGGCTGGTGCCGGGCGGGCGCTGGCCGGCCGGGCTGGGGCGCGGGCGGGCGCGGCTAGTGCGACGCGAGCGCGGCGCTCGGCGCATCGTACGCAAACCGCGGTAAATAATACATATGAGTGACCGATAAGAAATGTGTAAATGCGTGCGCGCGCGACGGCGGCGTGCGGACGTGTGACGCACCTTATGTCGCGGCGGCGGCTTCAGCGCGTGCGCCTCGTCGTCGACCACCTTGCGGCTGAGGTCCTCGGGCTCGCGCTTGACGAGCCCCGCGTGGATCAGGCCCGAGATCTCGCCGAGCTCCGCCCCGTGAGCGCCATTGGCCGCCTTCAGTGCGCCGCCGGCCCTGCGGAGGGGAGAGGCGCGTCATTGGCGACACTGCGCGCGCGCACTATTGTGGACCTCGTCGAGCGCGCACAGTGTCGCACTAACACTCTCGCTCTAACTGCTAAATCTTCAAATTGTCATTACTCATTTACACTATTTTCTTGGTAGCCAACTCTACATAGATATAAATTAGTTAGCATACACATTGATTATTGTACACAGTTGTTTTAATTGGAATCTAAAAAAATTTTTTTTTTATGTGTAAAATTTTATTATAAAATAAATACAAATATATACCTAAACCTATAAACGAAATTCTCCACTCCTGGTTTCTACTTTATAAAAGCCACATTTATTAAGGATATATTTTTTTATTCTTTATTTTCCTTTAAAATTACGAGTAATAGGTAATTAGCTAAAATGTTTAAACACCAATTACATATACTTATAATACATTTCTATAGGTAGGTAGGTACGAGTACCGCATCATGTTGTAAACTTATATTTTAAAAAATAGAGAGTCTGCATATTCCCGGTTGAATATTAATTTTTGACATGCACAATTAACGCACCTACTTTCCCATGGTAGAGTTGGTATTGTTTCATTAATCACCTTAATTACGTTAAATGTTAACTAAGATGCAACTATAATTATCATAACATAAAATAATATTGAAAACTATCGAAAATTAAAAGAATCAATTTGTAATTTTAATGTCAATTTTCGTCTAGAATAACTATATTTATTTTAAAATTACCTTTACCTAACAAGACCTTACCACACGATGCAGTAGAGTCACACCTACAGGAATCCAAATTAACTTAATCGGTGATAATTACTGTAAGCGACGGACGGACAGACACACGAGTGATCCTATAAGGGTTATAATAAAGTCAACTACTACTACCCCTAGGTGTAATTAAGTTCCATAATAAAGTAACTACTACTACCCCTAGGTATATGAATAAAACCTACCTATAAAAGTATGCAGATAAATCGACTGTTAACAAAATTTCACTCACTTATGTAGAGTTTCCGTTCCAATTCTTTAGCACCGGAAATCTATTTATTGGCAATAAAATCAATTCTAATTTTATCGAACAAACTTTCTAGAATTTGATAAATTTGTAACTAATATATAGTTTTATAATAGGTACACGGGAAACGATGTAATTGTTTTTTTTTTTTAATTACTTGCGTTGGAGTGTTTATGTTAGTTTTTTCCGTATTAAAAAAAATTTTGCTACACGCGTATGTTTAGGGGAACTCAAGATATATTTTGGAAACGCAAGGTGATTTTAATGATGAGGAGATTCTTGGTAAACGACCAAAAATCACTCTGCATATAGAGGTATTGTTAACGGGACCGTATTAAAAATGTGTATCGCAATGATTTTAACATGAAATGCATATAGAGGTATAACGGTAGAATTGTCATTCTACATATAAGTTTAAAAATCCTATAACAAAAGTAGGTACCCACCTAATTATTTTATTATAGGTAACTGGAAATCAATTAATAGAGACTCTACTTTCTTTTGCATTCTTTTGCATGCAGATAGTTTAATATGTATAGCCATATACATCCTCAAAAAGTGTTCGTTTACATTTTACCTAACTAAGGTAGTTTGAAACCTACTTACAAGGTTTAACCCACATTACACACTACATAACCCACACTGCATTTGTAAACATAGAATTAGTGTAGTTTAAGAAGCGTGTAACAGCCAATATAACAATTTTAATGTGGATATAAATGTCACTATCTTGACAAATGCATTCGTAGTTTTGTGTTGTTACCTAATGTTTACTCACACATGACTACGAAAATTTTCGTAGACTTTCGTAGCAAAGACTACAAACGTGATGCGTACCATATTTTGTAGTTTAATTGCTTTAGTATTGTTTATTAGTCATGTGAATTAAAGCTATTACAAATATTGCTTCGATGGGCGCTTATTTGCGGCGTGTGATTTGTTTTCGTACGTACACAGGCACCTCCTCGGCCGGCGACGTCAGTGCGCGCCGATTTATGATAATTGAAGACATGTTTCATTGGCGCTCAGATGTTTATTTTAGATAAGAGACTCGCGGCACTATTTCATGCGTCCGAATTGGCCAGGACGCGCGACCTCCCGCAAGCTCCGGCCGCATCTCCGTGTCCGATTGCAATTCTCGCTCCGCTCATTCCTCGCGATTTATGCATGCGATTTGTAAGAAACACGACGAGTGTGAAATCGCTTATTCGATAAGATTATGAGTAATATATTTCAGCGTGAATTTCAGTGCCCGTTGGAAAGTTTTATTGCATTACTAAATGTTGTGACACGGCGCAGTTTTTGCGGGCATGCAAATTGAATTTGTTAATCCGGGCGCGGTATGCAGAGCCGGCGGCGAGGTGGTAGGTAGGTAAATATCGTTATTCATATAGGCGGGTACAATGGTGTGTTTGCTTGTACTCTTTGTTGGCGCCAACGTGCGCGACAATGTGCAGCGCTGACAGCTGAGCCGTGCAGCCCACTGCTGCAGGCCTCGACAATTGTGAGAAACTAAAATTATGGATATTGCTGTTTGTCTATAGGTACCTACAGTAAGATGAGTGGGTTCGAATGACAAATGCATTTAATCATTCTGGCCTAAGAACGGACGTACATGGACTTCTTACTCGCCACATTTTTCTAGAAAGACCATTAGACATAAGGGAAAATCGCATTAAATCTCGTATAACACACAAGTTAAATAAGTATGAGTTAAAAAGTTTTTCTAATATAGATTTTATTAATATCGTAAAATTATATATTCATAGATGGCATTACTATAAGACAATGTACAAAAAGTAGTTAATATTAGAATGTAGAAAGGATACAATCATTGTACGAGTATATCATTACTTAACTACATCAGCAGCACTCATAGGTATCTAAAACACCCAAAAAATAAAAGTACAAAAATTCCCAAACGAAATAATCAGATATCGGTGTCATGTTGCTCACGATTAGCATGACAGAGAGCGGCATAAAGGATCGAAATAATCACCGGCTATAGGGCCGCCGATGCACGTTACATGCAAATTCTTACATTTCTTATCAAAGCAGCATCAGATCCAACAGAACTTATCCCGGATGCAATTGCCATAATAATTATTTGCAATGTTTACTTAACACCCTTTCACACATGACGAGATCTCGACAATGCAGTCGAGGGTGAACCACCCCTCGCAACTCGAAACGTTAGGTGTGCATCGCTACTTGCTTTTATCAAAACTTCTTATGAATCACAAAGAATGTAATCTTATTTTGAATTTTTAAATTTTCAGATTCCGTTTATCTAGACCAGCCTTTCCCAAAGTGGGCGTAAACGCAGGCATAAAGGGGGGTGGTAATAGACCCAGAAAATAAATGGAGCGTTGTGTAGAGGCTTGGGGAGTTATAGTAGTTTTTAAATAGGTGAAAGAATGGGAGCGCTAAAACATAATTTATTCTCATAGTGGGCAGTCGACAAAATAAGTTTAGGAACCTCTGATCTAGACTCTACCTAGAGATACAATTTTAGCTTAATATAATATCAGTTTCGATTACTCTAGAAGGAATTAAAGTCTTCTTCTACCTCTAGGTACCTATTTAGATGTTAAATTAATTGATAATTTGACAAAAAAAATTGGATAATTTTTAGATTTATACTACCTATCTATTATGATAACAGCCCCATTATTTAGAAACCAAACATTCTTAAAAGCCTTAGTTGTAAAGATGAAATAAAACTATTTATTTTTCATCAATCGTACCCTACGGAACTATTTAGATAAATATAATGCACCAACTTTACGTACCGCTATCATGATTATAATCTAAGGCGACAACAGTTTATCTGTTTGACGAATAGATTAGAATCGATCAGAGATAGCGGCGCTGCAGCGGATGAGAGTAACTCCATTCTACATGAATATATCATTCGACTAAATGTAGGTTTATTGCTACTTTTCTCACGGAACTAATACATTATCAAAAACTTTAATTGAAAACGATTTCACCATTTGTCTAAGCCATTAAACTTAACGTTTTGATTACTAATAATCACGTGATTTGTTTCCACTAAAAGTTTTTCTTCTAATCAAACTATAAGTAGAGTCAATAATAATACTTAACGACCGTTACTAGTTTTGTTCCTATTGGGTAATAATTCGCAAGCCAGTAACGAAGGTAATTGAATTTTTTTGGAGATTCATTCAAAGGGACATGTTCGCATGATAAAGAATGGTCAAGAAGAATGGTCAAGCCCCGCACTCTATATTTTGCGTGATGACCACTGTCGGGGACGGAGATATCTTTTTATACATTATCATTGTAAGAGGGTCGGGTGTTCCAAGGGAGTTGAATGGCATTAACTGCTATAGCTTGAACAATACCGACGTATCTTCAAGAGGAAACCGGTTTTGATCCTAAATGGGTCACACGGTTCCAACTCTCTGGCTTTTTGTTGATCCACCGCGACTCATATCGCAGTACTTACATGCCGATTTTTTCAGTTACTACGCAGCTACTTTGAATATTTTTGAGTTGCTTTCGACTGATACGAAGTTACGGTATCTACGTAAATATTTGTTACTGGGGACGACGATGTTTGTATACCTATACAGTTGTAAAGTAGGCAATGAGAAATATTTTGAAACAAAATTCCTATCGATTAACATTTAAAGATGTAAATACATTTCATTTAGTACGGACGAGGTTAATGTTTATCCGGCATCGTTTACGTAGCAATTTCTATAATTAGCCAATAAAGTAATGTCGTGGAGAAACTGTTTTCCCGTTACAGGTGAGTGTGAACAGTGACAGGGTCAAAAGGGCGCGGCCCTCTCCGGAGCTTCCCGCGGCGCATTTCTATGCTAATCTTAGCGTTAGCATTCGACAGCCTCCGACAACTATTAATAGTTATCGCTGCTATTTCTACTTAATACCCATAATATTTGCAGACTCGCGTAGACGCAAGCTGCGCCCGCGCACTACGCAATTCCTTTACGAAACACGCTGACGCCTACGCCAAATCTAAAGGGAATGCAGAGACGTAACTAGTTCATTTCTACATATATCGAGCATTCAATTCAAATAATACGAGCGATTTAAACAACAAATACAGTCGAGCCGAACCTGACGATGCACTGGCGCTGAACTAATAGATTAACATACAAACGCATTCGGATACACAGCCGCGGATGGGTGCGGGCGAGTGCGAGCGTTCGTTATAATTTTGAATGTATGAATGAGCAATGGCCGCATCGAGTCGGCGCGTGGGCTGTGCGCCGACAATGAGCCGAGACAAGTCCTGGGCGTCCTTGTCAATGTGAGCCGCTTCCAGCCACATCCGTCTATTGTCATTATTTGTATTATGCACTCCCGTAACAGTGACGAGGATGACGAGCGGATTCATTTTAGCTGCAGCGTCACATTCCGCGTGTAGCGCTCATGCAAGGTCCCGGAAGATGCCTGCCCTGGAGCCGAGGCATCGTGTGCGGTACTGCGTGGTGCGATGGAGCACGTAGGAGGCACCATCTCTCTGTTATGTCACGTCGACAAGCTCGCCCAATGTATTCAAACAATTCATTGCTTTTTAATGCTAAAAGCTTCAAAAAGTTATTCACCTATTCTATTAGCATTTTCATGGATACAAACTAGTTTAATTCTCTGATGTTTATAGAGTACTATAAAACTGTTATAAAAGAATAAATGGTTTGTAGGGTCAAGTTAACATTATGCACTCCTTTATAAAGAATGTGTCGTATGTTCATTTCTGCGCCACATTCAAAGGATGCTGTTAACAACCTCTATGAAAGAGCGAGCATAATTTGTTCGGGGTCCCGTTTCTATGGGAATACGTTGAATGCACCAAAATCTTCAATGAAAGCGAATCCAGAAAGAAAATCGTTCTCAGTTACGGTAAAATGCCGGCAAGTTAGCATTTTAATGTATTCAAAAAACGTTTAACCACCTATTTGAACCTGAAGTCACTGCGCGACCTTTTAACATAAAAATGTAGAGATCTGTGGTAAGATATATTAAATTTAATAGATACTTAATCTTGTAAAATATAGTCAACATCATTCTTAGTAATTAACTTTAGCAGCAAAACTTAAGAGTTGAAATAAAAAAGGTAGTAAAATTGCAAAAATATGATAATTCTCAAATGATATACGGAGAAGGGGACCGAGATGGTTTATATTCGCAGTGCAGAATCTTATTTCGTTAATCCCGCTATAGGTATTCAAATGAGTTGCTATGATTTATTGAGTGGAACATTAACATTTTTATTATTTGTTATTCTTACACCTTTCGTTGGGGCCGGAAGCCACGCGGCCTGTGTCTCAGTGTACTCGTCCGTGAGACTCACTGAACACATACCTGACGAAAAAACTACTTCACAAAAGTTTGCATATTATCATAGTTTACATATAAATTTTACGCGAATTCATTCCGTACTCACTGCGACTAAAGGTTCTCGATTATGATGATAATTGGTTCGATCACGAACGTTCGATGATGTACGGCCGTGAGAATCGACGATTGATTTTCGGATACCTACGACTATGATTGTTATTGATATTAGAGATTACATTTGCATATTCGATTATGTTTTCTCTATGTGTGTCAAACAGTTATTTATGATGTCTATCTAATAATCATTTGGAGTTGCATCTCATAATATTGAACTAATTACCTATTAATGTAGATGAGTCAAACTTTTACGTGGTATTGCTTAATTTTTTAATTGGTACTAGATAGAGTCGTGCTTTCTGCAGCATGTCAGAAATAAACCAATAACCAAGTATCTGACATTAAATTCTCGTTTGTACTAGTAACTTACTATAATAAAATTAGTATACAAAAAGTAAAATTTCTAAAAAAAACATGTTAACATATGGCCACCAAAAAAAAAATCGATTTACTCTCTCCTCCACCTCGATAAATTATCTGAAATCGAAGTAGGTTATCGCACTTACGGCCAGACGTCGACCAGCTTGGTGTCCTTATGTAGGTTGATGTAGATCTCCTGCGTGAGGGGGGGCAGCTTGTAGTACTCCGTGACCAGGGACTGCGGCTGCGAGTCGTCGACGAGCACGGCGGACGTGGCGGCGCCCGGGTGCTCCGCCCCGGCGGGGTAGTAGGCGCGCCAGGTGTCTCCGCTGACCTCCATCAGCTCTTTGCGTCGTCTGTGGACAATACATTCATGTTAGTTAGTATTGAAGAATACTTGGCATACAGTTCTTGTGTAGGTACAGTATGTAGCTTAAAATGTTGGCTTTCAAAAGCTTGCGTATATAGCAAATGCACCTGAAAACATTACTAGATTTCATCAGTTCCTAACTATATTTGATATTCAGTTAGATATGATCAGTTCTGACTGGCACTAAAATAAAAAAATGTCTACCAATGTTTATGCTTCACATAATACAACAAGAGATCCGGTAGCAAACGAAATCGGCTACCATTACCGAATCAATAAGATAAAATCAATCAGACACGTCATCGTAAAGCTGTCGATTACAAGCCACGAGTGGTCCGAGCATTGTGTGATTGATTTTTCATTCAGTCTATCAAACCAGCGAGTAAACATAGAGTAAAATACTGGTATCTTAGGATTGTAGTTTTACGACTAGGTCAACTACGAGTTACGAACCAGTTATTAGGCGTGACCATTTTGGCACGGATACTGACCTTTGATGGTACCCTGCTCACCAGCGGCTAAACCATGCTAATTGTTGCGTACATAAAGTGAGTCAGCAGCGGACAAGTGCGCGAGAGTGAAGCGAGAGTACGGACGGTACGATTAGTCTGGAGTGCGATCGATTGATACGTCTAATTTGGGTGGTTTGCTGGTTTCACCGGTACGTCACGAGGCCGGGTCGGGTGCGCAACCTGATGTAGAACAGGTCCAGACCACTCGCAGAACCGGAAGGATACGAGGTAAATCCCTGCTCCCTCGCTAACCAGTTTAGGTCGTCTGACGTCACGCCCAGCGGTACCCGGCGATGCAGACAAATAAATAAAAAATGTTGGAAGCACGCGTCGGACGGGTTTGACCGGATCGTAGTTCTACCTGATTCCTGTTCCTGGTCTGGTGATAACATAGGTCAATTGTTTGCAATACAGCACAACGTACCAAAACTGCAGGGAAGATAGACAATGAGGAAACCATACATGAGGATATTGAGCCCAACATTGCCTTACAGAAAAACTAAGAAAATATTCATCACCATATATTATAATAGTTATAATACAATATTAGCACCATGCACATACTCGTATCATTGTTTCTAATAGCGATATTGATTCAGATACATCATTAGCTTGAAAATATAATTTCGGTAGCTAGTTAAAATATATGAATTGTATCAGAAAACTGGAAAAGCCTGCCCGTGTGGTATTTACCCGGCCAACAAGTGAGTCATGTGACGAGCTGGCTGGCGAGCCGGGCGCGGGCGGAGTGCACATGAATGAGACTCCGGTAGGTGCGCACGTAAAAATCGTGCAACGAATCTAACAGGTTTAGTTACTGGGGTCCTTGCGAGGCCACCGGGACTGGTCTAACCTGCCCTGCACACCTGAACTTCGAATTTCCGACCGTTGCTTATCACGCTCGCTTCCAATACACGTAAACATACCAGATCATGTTTACACACTACCAGACTTACAACATTCCGACAACATTTTTTATGCAATCAGTTTGACAAAACGCTTGTTTGGGCATCTCGCTATAAATTATTAATTGGTTGTTCTTTTCTTTTCGATCAATTGTTCGAACCATTTAACGTTTCGCAACTTGCCTACTCGTTGTTTGTTTGATGTCGAACATTGAATGGAGCGATTAGAAAGTATCGCGCACAGCTGTCACGAGGACGTGACGTATGCTGGAGCGGATCGGATGGATTGTAGCGAAGGGTTGACATCTCTCGACTGCACAAACAAAGCATTCGCCACGGACGCGCGGGTCACGACTGATTCTCAGACGATTCGTACCCTTGGCTTGATGCACTTCATGACCTGTTTCTACACAAATAGATAATTCTGTCGAGCGTATACCATTATCCTTTAACAGATCACTCTGATTTAAATGGATACAATATTAATTTGTGTTGTTGTACTATACCTAAGAGTTTGTTTTCGCATTAATAATGTCAGTGTTGATGGATGCACAAATAATAAGATGTTTCTAAAATTGAAAACGATTATAGAAAGTATATTAATTTGGTGTCCAAAACAAAACTTTTTCCCATGCTTCTAATCAATTTGATAGCAACCATTATACAAATTACGGTACTCATTAAAATATTGTTTCCTGTTATAAAAAAATGTAGTTATTGATATTTATGTACAATTTCACTTGATGTGATTCTGCGTCGGATTTGGGAAAGTGCCGGATATAGTTGCGATACAGTAAGGTGGACTATCATTGAGTGGACGGCTATCGAGTTCATTGGTTTGAGGCGGTGCAATCGAGTTATCTCTGGTCCAAGAGCCAGCGACGTGTGATCAGACGGCGGCGTTTCGAAAGAGTTCGCTCGTCCACGTCGCGTCCAACTATCGATCATTCGGTTCGTTAATAAATAACACGTTGGCGTCGTCCGCTTATCTCAGCTGTTCGGGCATGTGGAAGAATTCGGTGTAGGTGTCGTAACGGCGCAGCACGCATGTCGCGCAGGGCTCCGCGCGCGCCCTCCCCGCGCCGAGCTTTTCATGTCAACTCATTTCATCATTAACCATTATAATGAAACTATTACAAATTACTGCTAAAACACTATCATTGATCATTTTAAAAGTTTTAAAGTCAACTATGGCTATGGTAGACATAGTACTAACAGTTTTTAATAACAGCTACATTTTGCAATGATTAATTAGGTATTCATTATGAGTAACTAATTAGATAATTATTAATTTTAATCTAGTCATTATATACCCATTATTAGGTTTTATACATGCTAATTTTAATCAAATGATACGTCTCTACATTAGGAAAATAGAAATAATCAATGTATATCCATTAGAGACTTTATTTTGACTAATAAGGCAAACTTTCCCATGGACACATTTAACCTGTCTCATATGCAATAACCTCACGTACATAGTTATATATCCATAAACGTTAGCGTCGTATTGCAGAATCGAACCACGCGGGAACAGGCTGCGCCGGCGCAACCCGCCGCCGGGGAAAGTGCAGGGCGCGGCCTATCCACGCATGTTTTATCATCGGTGATAAGAGAAACTAGTATCTATCAACGCTAATGAATCATTACTCAGCTAACGTTATACCGTGTAAGCTTTAAAAAGCGTCCGTTTTTCTTGCCGGACATCATACACGTGGCAATTACCCTCAAATTATTATGACGCTGCTATACTGAATACAGTTAACAATGCTGTAAAACATTTGCGTCCATCATCGTCTACTTTAGCTAATGAGAAAAAATATTTGCAGATTAAATGCTATTTAGACAGCTACCTACTAGATATTAGGTAAGATAGAAACGGTCTCATTATATATCTATTATGCCATTCCACTTATAGCTAACGATGCGAGGAGGAATGCGGAGTAGCTGCATTTCGTCAATTAAAGAATTCACTGCGTCGTCGGAGTGCTGAGTGCTCTGTGGACGCACGCTGTTAAGAACTTACAAAAAAGGGGCATTCCTCATACCAGTATAAATAAATAAGGGATGAGTACACCAGCCAGCGGGCAGCCATGGTAACGCGCACAAACCGAGCGAGAGGCATTTTCGACAAACCTTTTTTTGCGCTCTGACGAGGTACGCATATGCAATGATTCATTTACGGAGCTCTTCACAAGTATGGCGAACATTATTACTTCTGTTTTCTTGGCAGTATTATGTATGGTCTACAAGAAATGTTTTCTCAGAAATATGCGCCCACGCAGATAAAAGATGGAAACGCAACATGGGCACTAAATAAGTCATGTCTCCTGTCTGCGTAACTAGTAGCGTCCGAGTCATCTGAAAATTTAATAGCTGCAAATAATTATACTGTAAAGCCAGCAATTACTCTCAATTCACCGAGATTATGTAAGGTACCTAAGGGTCACGATGAGGTGTCTAAATTTCCACTATTAGCTCTATCACATAAAAATAAGTTTTATTTTCACAATCACGAACAGCACCGGTACCGGTGAATTTGGTGAGAGCGAGATGTCTCACTTTTAAACGTCAAATTCACAGAGCTATTGATAACTAGATAAACTAAGTGGATGTACTTTGCATGTAAAAAATAGACTTAAGAATTAGAATAGACACTCGTTCTCGAGCCGAACTGAAGGAATTAGGGCTGATAGAAGTGGTTTGCAATCCCTTTTTACACACCAAGTAGAAACACTTCTGTTATCTAGTTATTATTTAGCTCTGTGGATTTGACGTTTAAAAGTGAGACATCTCGCTCTCACCAAATTCATCATACCGGTGCAGGACTCAAGTAAATAACTTGAAACTAAAACGCATTTTTAAAATAACATTACTTTAAAAACTTATAAATAAATTACTTTAAAAACTTATAAAAATTCTCGCCTTAAACACTCGTATCGATGTTCAAGCTTTAATTTAAAGCTCTGTGGGGGAAATTACGATGTTTTCGTAGCGCTGATGGCTCCCATAAATTACAAGGGTGTTGCATGGGTATTATTTACATATTGATATCTGATTATGCGGCTCCTTCTTATTTTATTTTGTCATCTTCCAAGAACGTGATACTGAGAACTCATTATATTTATAACAGTATTAGGTACGTAGGTAATAACAGCAATATGTAACGGTCACTTTACAATAGACAAGTCAGTCCAAAATAAAAAGATGAAGCGAAGTAACATTTTTCACACAAAAAATTACATTAACTTCGCATTAAAGGTCTTGTTCTCAAAATTGACACTTATTTTAAAATTGACATTTGACATGGACATAAAATCAGATAAAAGGCGCATAAGATCCTTTTTTTTTCTAAACACGTTTGAGTGACCGTTGAGTGACATCGCGGCCGGAGAGCTCGTGAATGCTATAATGGTGCTACCACACTGTACGAGTGCGTATCCTCAAATCGGTTTTAATGGTGTAGTACAAAAAACACCTATTCATTGGGACCTACCTTAATACTCGTAGTACCTTAATGTAGGTACGAATTCGCAAAAGTAATGTTAAATTGATGTTGTATATTGAATTATTTTAGACTCTTTGTGGATTGAAGAAGCTCAAAGTTGCACCATTGCGGGATGACGTTTTTCCTCCAACATAAAAGCAACCGATACGCCTAGCCTGTGAGAACTGTATTTCATTTTATCTAGACCTATTCAACCATTACTATATGACAACGCAAATGGTAGGTTATTTTAACGTATGTAAAGGTTTAGTCTTTTTTTTCGTAAACCATGCATGCCAACTTGAGGAAACATCTAAGCAATGTAGAGTCACCTTTATAATTGTAGGGATGACTTCCAATGGAAGATTTTTATTGTGTATGTGTGTTCAAATGACTAGACCTTCACAAACTATAATTTCACATTTCAGTGAGTCGATAATTATTTATCTTACTTATAAAAAAACTTTTTTTAATACCAAATACTACATAATTATTAGGTATCATCGCTTAAAATAACGATGACTTTTAAGTAATAAATAGTCATTAATTTTGATTGCTTATTTAAGGAAATACATAGCTAACTTAAACGATCGGTGCGGGGGTACTTTAAAATGAACATTATTATAAATAAAAAACAGAGGCTATTTATAAGAACCTTTATGTTTCCATAAGATATATTTAACTATAATGTTATCTCCAAGATCTACGAGAATATTATTATTCTATGCTCAGATTCGAATAGTAAAAAGCCTGACAAAAATATTACACTAATCGTCTTAACGGGCGAAACTCGAAACCGACAACTGTTTCGGTTTCACACAAATCAAAATAAAATATTCGGCCAGCTTTGGCCGCGTTAAGCCATAGTTAAGCTCGCGTAAAGTGTCTTATTAGAAGAGTTACGGGCTTAAAAAGAAGGAACGCCCGCGGCGCCGTTACACACTAAACTCTGAATAAATGCATCGTTTCCGTTTTGTCTGACTTTTCTAATTCGAATGGCCGTGTGTGGTCCGTATTCATATAGAAGGCGTTACTTAATAGCTTTTAATATAAATCAAAATGAACAAAATAATTTACATGATGTAATTGTAAATTATTGAGGAGTTAAACTCCTAGCTTATCTTTTGTCAATAGTCGTGGAGCCCCGCGTTCGTATGAGTTGGTATCGTCAATACGTTGCGTTGCTGAGCGACTCGGTTTAGTTCGGCTGATTAAAGCGAACACATTTCAATGGAAATGTTAATGCTTTCAATTGTGTGCTAAACGCGATACTCACTAAACAGAGATTGAACAATGGTGTAACTCTATAAATTTTATAGCTGAAATGAAAAACTTTATATGACATTCCGAATGAATTTGCAGTTTTTTAGAGTGGGAACTATAAAGTCTGTAGTATAAGCAGTTTCGGGTGGATTTGTTTGTAAATAGGCATGAAGGTATAAATTAGATGCGATGTCGCTGGATATGCGCCCGCGAACAATGGCGGCCGCGCCGCGCCGTGCCGTGCGAATTGAAACAGGTTGCGGCTGGCAGGTATCTATATAACTTGATTTATGCTCGATTATGCTATATTCCTGTGACTATAATTAAACCCAAAGCTATTATACCCAAAAGATCTGCGACATTGCCCACGGAAATGAACCCCAAAATGATTTACTACGTTCAGCTGTGATATCGAATTGTTTTACATCGTCGTCTTTTATACAAACTATCAGATTTGTAAAAGACCTTGGAAAACCAGGCTAACTATGAGATTTATTTCATGAGGCGATAAGAAACTAAACTATAACTACATAGATCTGTTCACCTCCTTTGTCTCGGAGAATTTATTACAAAATTCTAATGGTCCGGAATGTCCGTACCGCTACTTAAACAACAGCTTTGCCGATTAAATGAAAAACCGTTCTAACAACACGGTCAAAAAGTCTACAAGCCCATTAAGAAATGCCTCTACAAGTAGACAAGTCAATATGACTAGGCTGAAAAGCAAATATTTGTCGTATTAAGATAATTTATCGGGAATCGCTTGAACAAAAACAACATGCATGTGAACAAAAAGAATTCGGCTTGAACAAGCGAAGTAGCGAGCGGACAGGCAGCGGCGGCGCCTTGACACGACACAACTTTTTAATGGCTACAAAAATACAAGCCACTCGTCAGGACGCTGACAATTGTGAGAACGCGATCAATTATCCTGTGCAAATAGTAATTGTCAACAATAAATAAAATATGAATTAACTCCGCAGGAACGTTTTCATTATCGGTACACTGTTAAAATAGCATGTCAATCATTTTACGAAGCAATCAACGAGGCTGCGATGGCAGGGCGCGAGATAAGTTTTTAATTACCTCCGACGCCTATTTACATATTGTGGAGATACTGCGGATATCGCGCAATTAGGGGCGTATGCGTCTTCCTTTTACGCCTTGCAGAGGTCCAGTCGGTGCGCAGGATAACATCGTTTTGACGGAAAGATTAAAGGCTCTTACTGGGAATATTCGCAATCAAACTCCGCGCGATGAAGCACGCCGCAATAATAACATTTTATAAACATTTACCAACATCATCTGACACCATATTTTACTGTGTGTTGATAATTAATAAATATGTCAACCTATCCAGTGGATGTACAATTAATAGCTATCTAAATGCAAATAAATACATGCAAAATATATACATAATTTATTATACGCACAATGATATGATCGAGGTTTGATAAAATTTCCATGATATGAAAAATTCATAGGGTAGAGTTTTCATATTGCTATTTTTATAATGTAGACTAGCCGTCGTCGCTGGTTGATTGCGAATATTGCGATAGTGGTGATGGTAATCAGTTAGTATTTGCCAGTGTTGGACGTCTAGCGCCAAATCGGCGCCTGCTAATTGCGCAGTGGATAATTTACGGCCGAGCTCAATAACTACTAAGTTTCCGTGGCACTGCCCACATAGATTATGCAGCTTGCCCTCCTCTACCCACCAGAACTGTAACTAACCACCAAGGATGAAGAAATGTGGCATATATGGGAATTTGTTCTAATGATAGTAGAGCAAAGTATGCAACTACTAACGCGTGTTAAGATTAAGCTCTGAAGTAAAAGATAATGTATGCGATGATTAGTCATAAGAATAATGCCAGTAGGTACATAAATGTCAGCAGCCAGGAAATGTTTTATGCAACTTATTGTAAAACGTAAAATAATGGAAAACGTAAGTGTATACTAAGGTATTTTATTTATAAATTCATGAGGAAATCCAATCTATATTCATTCATTCTCAGTTTAACATTACTGTTAAGTATTTAAAAAGTTTTTGCAAATGAGTAAAATAAAATTCATTTGGTGACCCAATTAGTACCTTGTTACATTACAATACTTGGTAGGTACGCACTATCTTCGGGATGAAACTATGTTGGTATACGGAGTCATGAGATACCTATAGCTTTAAAAATATATTTCCTACAAAGTTCCCCTGCATACAATGACTAGGTACATACGTCGTGATCTTCAGCCTATTGCAGTCCACTGCTGGACATATGCCTCCCCCAGGGCACGCCACAAGACTACTGCCACATGGGGGCAGCCCATAGTCACCACACTGGGCAGGTGGTTTGATGACCGCAGTGGGATTTTTGGACTATATTGCCAGCACATACACACATACGTAAAGGTAAAACGTAAAGTTCCTTTTAATATATTACTTATTGCAATTCCTAACCATTAGTACCTACCTACTTACAATAGGTACCTTAACATTGTTCATAGGTAACTCTGAGTTATTGTAATTGACAATATTAATATCTGCAAGTGTTAGAAATCTATTTGATTATGTTGGAATTGCAAATATATTTAAACTGCTAAGTAACAAAATGAATTATGGCTTAACCATAGATATTTACATATATATTGCCGAATCACGCTGACACTGATTAGGTGTTTTACTAATGATATTTAATACGCATAGTATTATAAAATATTAGAATGATATAATATTTAAATAAAAAATTCTGAGATTCTCTAAACTTACATCGGTATTTACCTTAGGGACCCACAACTCATCTAACGCCGTTAGAGAACCTTCGCACAAAAAAAAAATCAATGCTCATGTCTGCATCATCAGAACCGAAATAACCACCTTCGTTATTTCCCGGGGTATGATTGATCGATTATATTTCTCATTACTTTTCATAGCATTTTTTTGCAAATATTATAGTTAATTTACGTAAGATACAGTAAAACTGCGACCGGAGGGCGGCGGACTATCTAAATGCTAATCGGATAGGTTCGGTGGATGTCCACGATGTTCGATAAATCAGTCAGCGAGACCGTTAGCCCGCCTCGGGCTGGCCATGCGTCGCTATATCTACCTGTGCGCAATACAATACTGCGTAATAACTTATGGTCTTACTAATATTATGAAGAGGTAAAGTTTGTTTTTAATATACATTAAAGGTGTTTTTAAATAAATCTTTTTCTACATCATATGTATCTCATGAATACACTAGCACGGTGAACTTTCCACACTAAATTCCATTAAATTCGTTTCAGTTATTGTCCTATCGGAAATAGCTTTGTCCTACTTGAAATAGCAAGTTATGCTTTGGCAGACGGTAAAAATATGACGATCAATGCAAGTAAGAATGTCTGTCTGTTTTAAATATTTAATCAGTAGGTACCTTTTGTAACTACATATTTCCAACTCTTGTAAATGTTGTAAAATAAGGTTTAGATAATAACGTATCATCTAAATTTTGATACTACAAATGATAAACCCTTATTTAACAAACAATTGAGCAACTTTATTGTACTCATATTGAATAAATTATTCAAAATAATAGTATTTCAGTTAAGGTACTCGTACTAATGCCCAAAGCTATTTCGTTTCAAGTAAAATGAATAGTGACAAGAGCATTAAACCAGCATTGCAAGAATGCAGCCTAAATGCAAAAGGCGTTCAAGGAAACTTCATTCCTAGAACCATTTATCATTGCCATGCTGACCAAAATGGTCTTCATTACCCGACTGATGAAGGTTACCTGTACAGTGCATTTGTATAAGGAATAATAATCTATAGCCAAGTACTTTAAATGTTTTGAAATATACAATAAAATATAAATTATCTATGCCTTTATTTCACAAAAACATGGTAGCGCCAATTAGAATGGGACGGCGTGATTTTATTTCCAATATGAAGTAAATCAATATTAAGAAGCTGTTTTCTAATTTACTGTTATGTTTTTGATTGCCCAATAAATTTAGCTATATTTAAGGATGTCTTCAAGGAATAAATTGGATTGTCGAATCATAAATGTCAGCCTCGACCATAGTTCATAAACATCGATATAATTCAAAATCACTCACAATCAGTTACTGCTACAGTTGTAATTTTTTTACAAATGCTCAGTTAGTTAAACATGGGCAAAGTTATTTTTCTATGTCCAGCAATACTGAATAGAATTGTTCATTATAAATTTCTTGTAATAAATGGAAAATTAAATCACTTATATTAGTCTCAAGTGTTTAAATGATAGAAACTGCCTCTAAAAAATTTAATCCCGTCAGCTTTAATAACTAAGGTTTAAAAATGTTGATCGTTTACCTTTTTATCTTGTAATATGAAGGAAGATTTCTTACTTGGTTTTTCCAATTACTATTAATAATATTTAAGTTAATAATAATATCTTATGACTTTTGAAGTTTTCCTAGACAATATTCAATGACATGCTTGTTTAAAGTGGCAGAGTTTAAAAGCACGATACTACTATACCTATCTTCAGATAACTTAAATCTATAAAAGTCGAGTTTATTCACACTATAAGTTTATAAACATTCTGCTGTATATTTTCTAGTTCGTGTGCCAGTTGGAATCTAATTAGATTAGCTGAGCTCAAGTTACAAGATTAAAAGTTATCTCTATTCGTATCGAACGGAAATGTCGCTGTAATAAAATTTTCTGTTACACTTTTTTCCCTTCCGTTCCCGATCACAGCATGTTTTTACAATGTCATTGAACATATAATCGATATAATGAATGCGCTTAGCTACTTTACCAACGGATCTATCTGATGTGGTATGACTGCTTGAAAAAAAAATGTAAATAGTTGGAAAAAATAAGGTAGAGACAGTAAAAACAAAAGTAGATAAGTATATACTTAGGATATTAACTATTCAAAACAACTTAGTACCTAGTATACTGTTATTATTACCTAAAATAATACATACTATGTTATAATTTTAAAAAATTCTAATTAAGAAAATGGGTAAGTACCTATATAATAGCTTAGATTCTAATAAGTACCTATTTCAACTAGAAGCTATACAATAATAAATAAAGTAAATTAAATGGAGATATTTAATAAAATCTTATAAGTGATAATAATTCTTCACAAAAATATTAAACAAATAATAAACGATTGGTTTGCTGGAAGAAATCTCTTTTAGAGATAAGCACGCTACGATACGCACTTTGTACATTTTCTTTGTCATAAACTTTATTTGTGAAAACTTTACTGTGTACAATAAAGCATAATAATAATAATGATATTAACAACTAGCTATTTCCCGCGACTCAACCCGCGTGGACTGCAGAAAAATTAAAATGTCGAAATTATCCGGTATAAAAATATTTTCCCGGAATAAAAAGTAGCTCATGTGTTAATCCAGGGTGTCAGCTAACTCCATGCCAAATTTTATTAAAATCGCTCCAGCCGTTTAGACGTGAAAAAGTAACATACATAAACACTCACACACTCGCAAACTTTCGCCTTTAAAATATTAAGTGTGATTAATGTGATTAGTATAGATAGTCACCTAAGTAAAAAACAGAGAACAATAAACTATGCCACCTAACAACTGCGAAATTAAATTAGTTAAACTGTAATGCAGTTACTACAGAGGGACATAGCCTACGTATTTACCTCGTTCCAATCAAACCGCTAATGGGGATATTATGCCGGTGGTGTCGCAACCAACTGATACTACTGTACTATAGGCAGAACCAAGGGCGTTAATGGCCCCATACATTTTATACATTTATTTACATCTCAATCCGATCAATTATAAATATTCATTTAAAGGCAGGTTTATCTTTGTGCTACTAACGGTACAGATATGCATTTTAAATACTTGTTTGCATGATAAAAATACACCCTGTACTTTACAGTGGCTTTGTATAAGCATATAAATGGAATTGACGAAACAAGTGTCGGTGCATGTGTCGTTCTTTTAAAAGTTAAGGTAAAAGATAAACCAATTACTAAATACATATAAGTAAGTCGTATTCTTATCTGCTTACTATCTACTGGTATCATATATTTAAAGATGTTCGTTACACTTTGCTACTAGGTACTTATTAAGTTGACGTAAAATTATTGTCAATTTATAACAAACCATAGCTCCATAATTCGGTTATTGTTGGTTATTAAGAAGATCGACCGACGCGACATTAAGAAAATTTTGATTAAAGTGATTTCCATCGCAGCTAAGTATAGAGCAGTCATGAAAAGATGCAATTTTATGTAGATACGGACACTTAGTGGGCACAATTATGCAAATACACAACGTCGATTATTGCATAGTAACTAGCCACTAGTTACGGGAATTTATCGCCGTGTCAGCTCCGTGGAGCCTAGCGCGATGTCCGCGAGATCATGCGCTAATTGCTTGCTCTCCAACTCATTCTATGAAAGAATCTTTCTCGTCAAGAATGCAGCTCTTAAAAGCTCTTATAACATACCTTTCAACACTTTTAATCTATCCTCTTATAGTACTGCAGATTGTCATTAAACTTTATGATAGTATTCGATTAAAATACGAGTGACTTTTTCTTGTTCCCAAAACTAAAGAGACCTATGAAAGGACGGAGATTTGCAACGATTGAAGAGATAAAGACTGCATCGCTGGAAGAGCTCAAGGCTATACCAAAAAGTGCTTATGAGAAGTGCTTTGAGGATTGGAAAAACCGTTGGCATAAGTGTATTGTATCTGAGGGGGATTACTTTGAAGGGGACAACATAAATATTGATAAATAAATACATTTTTTTTTCTTAAAAATACAAAGTCACCTTATTTTTTGAACACACCCAGAATGTAGATGAAACACTAAATGCTATATCCAACAATGTAGCAAATGGCAAACGTGCCGACGCAATCCCGTGGGAGAGCACTCCGCGCGGTCATATACATGATAATTTTTCACGAAAACTCTTTGTATATGTAATTATAAGTGCATTTTGCCGGTGTGTCTGTCATTAACTTAAACGTACGATGTTATTTTAAGGACCATAATGGGTGCTCGAGCGAGCCTCTGAGCTTTTTTTGCAAACGCTCACGAAAAAGCTATGCATTTAAACGCATGAATTATGAAATTACAGCATTGAGTGCAAACAAGAGCCGAGTCAGATCAAATTAGCCCGAGGAAAGGAAGGCCTTCGATTTATTTTAAGGTTTTCTGTCACAATAAACATACCCACAGTATTGCAACAATGTATCGACTCTATCTGACGGAACGTTACCGTTTTATCTTAACCAGCCTCTATTGTTTATTATAAAGGCTAAACTTATCGATTAATATTTACGTTCATATAAAAGAATGTTACGCAAGCACAGACACCCAGAAACAAAAGTGGCTGTATTATCAAATCACTATATTGAGTCACAATGCGTAAATTCATTCTGTTTTGACAGGCGAGCATAAATTCACGGCAGGACGTGGAGCCAAGGATGCTGCAACACAATGCGATCTCCCTATTGAGCGATCAAACTGTGAGACAATCATCGGCCGGTGTAACGCTCATGGACACAGGGTGAAAGGGGTACGCATCAACAAAGGCCGGGGTTGCAAATTCCCTTTCTAATGACAGGGAGACAATGGTCAAGTGTACTATGTAGAGCTCACCGTGTGAAATAATTGAACATAATTTAGATATGGAACGGTCTCGGCGTATATCTGCATAAATTACGGGACATTTCTTGAGAACCGCATAACAAAATTAAAGGAGAATAATCTTCGAATCTGTTACGAGCCAAGATGGATGATAGGTGTACCTAAGCTAATGAAGCTTTAAATAATTAGAAAAAGTTTTAAAGCAAATTACAGCAACATATTAATTATAGTGTGGACTTCTTAATAGATGAGCGTCCCTTTTCATGGAAGTCTATATTAGTGGTGTAATGTAAGGTAATGTAATAAACACCTGCGTGTAACCGCAGATCTCGTCGCAGCGGGCAGCGAGCTAGCGCCCTGCGTGACAATACCGCGCTAGGCCGCGCTTAGCGCGCAGTTGATTGCCAAATTACAGGGTAAGGTGTCATAACTACCGGCCTAGCAAGTCGCGGTTTGCATTTATTGTGCATTATTATTGTTTACTGTACAAGAAGCTGCCCATGCAACGGAAGCATGCCATTAGCTAACTGATTATAATTTTATATAATGCACTCGAACTTGCGTTTTATGAGTGGAAATCATTATGTGGAAATAAGTTAAGAATTATTGTCGCCTATTTATTAGTTTTATTATGTTACCGCATTGCTTTTTTATTATCTACTAATATGATAGGTAAATAACTATGGCCCTTAACTAGACTGCGGAAAGCCTGTCTGTTTAGGACTATCTTAAATAATGTAAGTATTTGTTTTTTAGTTTCAAGTTTACCTTGACATTTAAAGGGGTTTAACATATAGGTAAGTACTAAAATATATGCCATTTCATACCTACCGTTAAAATTCCCAAGCCAAAAATATAAATCACAACTCAAACGCGTGACGAGAATTTAATTACAAAATTTTCGATTAATGACAACAAAGTCCGTTGCATAAAACCCTCAAGCGTTGCGAACCCCTAATAGGGGGTTTAAAAGAAAGCGACAAAAAATTAAGAATCGCCCCGATGAGCCATTATCTTCGAATGCTAGAAATAATGGTCATAGGGTAATGTACATTCATGTGAGCCGCGTCCAGGAGCCGAGGCATTGTGCAGCCCCTCGCGCCGGACTTCACACGCTGCCGGTGGCGGCGCGGCCCGCAGGTACCGCTCCCCTCGAATGTGTGCACGGCTCAAACTTTACTACGACCGCCTAATCTTGCAACTTGCACTAAATTATTATACAGTAAATTTTGAAAATATTTTATTATTTAGATTAATATAATGTAATAACAATTTGTGATCTGCTGAGGAAGCCTCACGAAAATATATAATTAGATCGATATGTTCAGAACATGTCAAATTATCAGAGGGTAAGGAAAAATTATTTAGATAATATTTTCATATGATTAGCCATCAACACCTACACGTTATTGGAAATTCGACTAAGTAAATGTTTTAAGTATTATTTAGTTTCCTAAATTAGCATCGAATACTTTTTCCTAGACCTAGGTTGTTATAAAAACCAGAAGCACCTTGTTCAATGTATATTACTTATCTCTTTGAACACAGTTTCATAAAAAAAATCGAATAACTGGTTTCGTATAATGAATCAGTTTAACCGAGATCAAACAGGTGTGAACTGTGAAGGTTCACTTTACACTCACCCTAAACCTGTTCTCAACTTTCCGCGTGCATACCTAGTAGACACAAGTCTCCTAGTTTTAAGTCTCGGTGTACGGACTTAGTTTTAGGTCATATTTTGGTCCTACTATTTTTGTAGTCATATTATGATTAATAGTTGATATAAAAATTCTAGTATCAAGATCATTTATCGCAGTAGTTTGATGGACGCAAAATATTAGCATTGTTCAGATACCTACTGTGATCGTTAATAATATGATTATTATTAGTTGGGTACATTATAGTTGAGCATTAATTCGGATTCTAATTTTAGCAAATGAACAAAGTGAATAGGTTAATGTGTGTTTGCATTAAATGTTGCAAATTGATTTTATGAAATAAGTATCGACGAGATTCGCGGCTGATATTAATTAAATATATTGATATATTCGGTGTTATTAAAACTGCTCTCTAAAGTTATACACTGTTTTAGAATGACATATTTACAACTGTGTATCTGTAAAATTTAGACAATGTTTAACTTAAACAATGTTCAAATTTCTTTTAGTTATTGTTCTTTTAGTGTTAAAAGTCTTTTAGTTTAGTAACACGGATTAAGTCCTATAGACACCAAATCCACACATCATCACTCATTAGTGAATTCGCGACCCTGATGCACTTCTGCTAACCCCAGTGTTGGGAACACAGTCGTGAGTAATGTATTAGATGTAAAATTATTTTTAATATCTGCTGACACTGATGATCTTATCCTTAAAAATTCAAGCGGCTTAGTCCAAGCATACATATTACTCCGAACTTTAATTCAGACTTTTTTATATATAGAATGGTATTTTACATACGGATTAATATAACATTTCTAACGATTATTAATACAACCATGTGGTGAAATAAATTTAATATAAGTACATGACTATCTAAACACAGTTATAAATTATGTTTAACAAGCTCTAGCTATGTTCAAACATTGTCCCTACGTATTGTAATTAAATTAAATTAAATTTATTTATTATATTCAGGCAACACTAGCCCTTATTATATGTCGATGTTTAGTAGTAACTTTAAAAATACAGCCAAACCGTGTTTTGGAATTGAAAGTCGTTTAAAGAAACTGCCGGGAATGTAATAAATATTACATTGGGACCGTTACTTAACGTAACATCTGCGATTAAGATTACACTTCGGATATATGAATTTACTTTTATTAACTTCGCTATCTTGATAACACTCCGCGTTTATGTGTATTCTAAATTTAGTATCTCGAAAAGTTATGTTTCTCAATTTTCAGAGCTTTTTTACTAAATCAAATTACGTCCAAAGAACTAACTTAAATTCTTTACTCAATAAAGAATACAATTTTACCACGAATCTGTGTATTTTACTGTATTTAAATTGTTGTTTGTGAATCGTAACAGATGTATTAGTAGACGTTATTATCTAGCGTTCCATCGCATAGCGTAGCATCGCACAACATAGTACGGTTTAGAAAGCTTGCACCAATAAATACGAGTCGGATTGTGATCTACGGCGTAGCCCGTAGCTAGACGCTATTGTACGCGTGGTCGACAAGAAGCAGATGTACAGGGGAGCTGCTAAGCTAAACCTAAGTATCAACCAATCACCGGCGCACTCAATATCAGTCTAGCCCCTGCGGTTCTGGCCCATCAACTGCGCAACTACGTTTTTTTCTACTAGTGGACGCCCGCGACTCCATCCGCGTTGACTACAGAAAAAACAAAATATCGAAATTATCCGGGATAAAAACATTTTCCGGGATAAAAAGTAGCCTATATGTTAAGTGGGACCTGTCACAATATATTCCTGAAAACTGCATCGAAATCGGTTCAGCCGTTTCTGAGATTAGCGTGCCCAAACGCACAGACAAACAGACAAACCGACAAACAGACAAAAATTCCAAAAATCATTATTTTGGGTACTATTGCGTTGATAAAGGTATTCTACAATATTTTTCCTTATATATCTTCCATGTACAGACAGCGATCCGTTACATTTTTATTATATGTATAGATATAGATGAACAAAAGTTGTCAAACCCACTCCACTATGTATCTATTCCATACTAGGTATCTGATATTCTGGACGCTCGGTCCACAGATAATCATCTAATGCAAGATTGTACTACTCATATTAAGTTCTTCTAATTATGATATTTATGATTGTAGGACTAAAGGTACAAGTGAGGTATTCGGTTAAAGCGATGTGTTCATTTATTTATAGGTAGTAACAAAACTTTTCTCCTAAAAAATAGGTACATACAACAAAAACCAAATCTAACCTAGATTATTTTACAGTTTTTTATACATTACACCTTTTAGATATCGTTAAATCGAGGAAACGTGGTGTAATATAGTTTATACAGAGATAAACGCCCGCGGCAGTGATTAGCATACTAACTGCTGCGCAAGATCGCCCAGAACATGACTCAAAGCGAAAATACGCCAATTTCAATATGTCGTCTAATTCATAATATTATATCGCCAAAAATGTTGCAAGTGGGTCACCGGAATATTAGTACACTTTGAAGTAATTGGACACGGTGGTAATTGTACACCCATGTAAAAAGCATTTATGTTTAGCTCTACTAAAGGCTGTGATTATAATACATGCGTATGATTTATTCTTTATTAGCCGCAATTTAGAAAGATAAATGTTCATTGAACGCTATAGATTTCTATTCGAATCATGTTCTTTTTTCTTTATGATAATCATTATAGGTTGTTTGCTTAATTTTGCAATAAGCCGGGTTGATAAAAGCACGTCTAGATACTACAGCGTAGGTTGTACGATCTTGTACTGGAACTTATTGCAAACTTTCTTTTTAATATAAAGTGGGTAGGGTTAGCTGCTGTATCAATTATAATTTGCAATTTACTTACGCCTACGTGTAACTACTTATCTCTAATATTTACGTCGTATGTGGAGTGTCTCGGTCCACACATGTGGTCCGCTACTTTCACGCGCGACGGGCGCGCCCATATTAATTGCTCCCGTTCTTCGGCGAAGCTTTATTTATTGCCCTGAACGGTGATTGTGAAAAGGTTTGAGCGTACATTAGTTTAAGTTTTATCTCGTGTATTCGATCTGACGTGTGACACATGAGCGGCCCGGCGATGTGCGGTCACTGTGCCGCACGATCCACCAGCATAGCTTTCAGAAAGGCTTGTGTAACGGATGGCGAATCGCAATGGCGTCGTCCACGTTTCGTGAGAAAATGTCCCCAAATGCTATTTGCCTTTGTCTTCGACAGCAACACTCGGGGAGTAAATAAAAAATCAATTATTAGCTAAACAAGAATGTGAGCACGGTCGCGCGCCGATGTCGACGTTTTTAGAGAAATAAACATTAACTGTTTGCATAACGACCGTCGTTGCCATAACCAATATTTGATATTCGAAAATACTATTCTAATGTATGTCGCGGTACATACGCGGCGTACACACTCATTTGGTCTGGTGTTTTAGCGGCTCTTTTAATGTCCATTTTATGTTTGCGCACAAAATTTTAGTGCTATTATAATTAAAGAACATAAATAATTCATTGCCGTAATTATTTTCGAGGTCATTTTTAAATCAAATCATTTAAACCGTAATAGGAAGACATGTCACACTTAAATGTGTTTACGAAATTTTCTTGGTAGGTAAACCTACTTAATTAAAAATATTATCTACTATACTACAACATACTGTTGTTCAGATAGACTAGGGTTGCTAACCGTCCTGTTTTCCCAGGACATGTCCTTCTTTTTGGGGTGTGTCCTGGATAGTTTTTAAGCACCGTCCTGGTTTTTAAAGTCCTGGCACATTCGCTGTCGGTACATTTTCTATGGGTGCCGACATCGGGTAAATAAGCGTTAGCGGCACCTCTAGAAAGCCTAAAAGAAGCAAATACGTAGTCACCGGCACTGAATGTGTTAAAGACCTGTGTTTTGAAATTCGCACGCCACTAACTCCCTCCAATCGTATTGTCACTGGGCTCGCACATGTATAGTCCTGTGTTTTAATCGAAATGTCCTGGTATTTCTTCCTCAAATCCTGGTTTTCAAAGTTTGAGATGGCAACCCTAAGATAGAACCCTTCGATGATTAGTCTCTTTTTATCGACTGCTTGTACTTATCTGAAGTTTGTGTGTCTGTAGATTTCTTAGGCATACTCTAGAGCCTAAACGATCACATATTAACCGTAGTAGACGTGAGACACTGACCAATAACTTTTGACTACCCATCAGCTAATAGTTCATATTATATCACAATAAACTTACATTCCCTGGTATAGGTCAAGTATGAAGTGTGACTAAGAAATTCCCATACATACGAACGAAACCATTCAACACCTTGAAGCCAATGCTAAAGTGTAGTAGGTACTCTAATTATTTGTAATTACATAATTGCAATACTTAAAGTATTTAAACATACTTATTCGAAATATTATAAAAGATAAACCTCCATCCTTGCTCAGTAGATATAATTTGCTAGCACGAGGTATCTCAATAGAAATAAACAAGCGAAAAAATCTATATACATAATTCATGAAGCATCTAATAGACGATGGTACTCGTATTAATGTATTATACCTTACGTTTTGACACAGATGCCGGCTATAACATTAGCTGCGGGTTTTTATAAGCTTGTAATCAAATTTTAATAAATAACACATTAGGCAAAAAGATCATAATACGCTGTGACTTCATGGTCAAACTCGCCATAAAAGTGATGACGCAGGCTCTGTTGCCAACAACCAACAAGGAAATATTATGATTACATACCTACATATTCCAAATAATGTATTTGTTTGATAGAGAAGCTTCGAAATTTATTTATTTACTTCATATGAAAAAGTATTCAGGCAAAGATCATTGTGACAAAAGAATGAAGTTTCATTTTAAAGTTTGAAGTACCAAATCAATCACCTGCAGGCCCTCCACCACTAATAGTGTAGCCAAAGGCTGTAACGCAAAATTAATTTATCTGCTCATTTTACACAATCTCCTACTTCTTTATGTACCTATAGGCACATAGATTATCATCGTAGGGTTAGTAGAGTTTCGAAATTCAAATGTTGAAAAAAATATTTCTCTATTAAATTACAGATGTAAACTTAGGATGTAAAGAAAACAATTATTTGCATGTAATGAAAAATGCGATTGGCCCCTAAGAAATGTATATTTATGCTTTTCTTACACCTAGATATGGTTGACCTCAATCTTACATTATGTAAATATAAATAAGATGACGTGACTTAGGTTATTAATTCTTGTATACAGGGTGATTTTTGGTCGTCAACGTTCCCGAAAACTATGGAATCTCCTCATCATCACGACCATTTTTCTCCATGGAAGCATACCTGGGAAATGTCTAGTTCCCAAGATATTAGGGTCCAAAGTTGAGTAAATAGACTGCGTTTTTCTGCATAGATGCACATAGACGCGCGTAGCAAGATTTTTCACAAGAAATAATTAATATCTGTCTTTGAAAAAACTAGCATAAACACTGGACACTATAAATTTTGTCCGATCAAGTAATTTAAAAAAATGACATAAAAATTTACATCGTTTCCCAGCATTTTTTTTATTGTATAAACTTACTTTATTTGATGTATAGAGTACGTACCCTTCGTTAAGGGTGGCAACGAAAAAACACCCTGTATACCCATCTTGCGCCCGCAGAGTTCATCAAAATCCGTCTAACCGTTCTATCAAAAGTTATCAAGTATGGTAGGTACTGCGTAATTTTATTCAAAGCACGTACATTCACTTTAAAGTCAGAATTATCTGTAATTGAGATAATTATTTCTTTAATTTTATAACACAAACGTTCGTAATATGTTTAATTAGTTATTTCAATAAAAACAAATGAGATGCAGCTGGCCATTCTACTTTTTTCTTTCGCGGTCCAGCGCTGGAAGAAATGCATGTTAACGATTGTCATTTATATGCAAATTTATAAATAAAATACTATTTGGACATCTAACTGTACATTTTATTTCAAAAAATATCAGGTGCTAAACGCTTACTGTGAAACAATATTTGCTTTTAACAACCATATCAAAAGTTTACGTAAGCTCAGCATAAAAAATCTACGAGTGATAAGTTACAGACATGATTTGTAAACATCAAAATATGATATTCAAATCACTTATTTATCGAATAACCTATAGAGTTAAAATCAAGCAACGTGGAGGCGATGATAAATCATTATAATTATAATTTATGTGTCGTATGGGATTGATTGAAATTGATTCCGTTCTACTTAGTCCTGCTATCGAGAATGTGAAATGAAGACGATAGTAGCGTGATTGATGGCGTGCTGTGTGCCGCAATCAGACGTGCCTCAAAACCATGGAATAACTATAGAAGTGGTTTATGGAATACTAGCGACCCGCCCCAGCTTTGCACGAATGCAGTGCAGATACTAATACATATAAAACTTCCTTATGAAACATCTATTAAAAAACCGCATCACCTACGTAGGGACAGACAGACAGCGGGAAGCGACTCTTATACTATATTATGATTATGATTTAGGACGTCCGAGACATTTTGCGTTACTTAATCCACGTCATCGTCATCGTCATCAGAGTTTACTATAGGTCTGCAGAGTTTTGGACCCTTGAAAGCTTGGCAGTTCAATACCAACATGAGGTGATAGCAAACAAAAGATATCCAATAAAAAAAACTGACTGATGTTGCCCTGCTAAACCCGCATTTCCTCTATGAAAATAAACTATTTGCATGATTTGACAATGTTCAAACTCAACGTCCGCTCCTATTCTTCGGCCAGCCAGGTTAGCTAGGTATTATAATTATTAAAGTTTATAATTATTTTTTGTAAATCGATGTGAAGGTCATGTTGATTAACATATCTAAACCAATTTACCTATTAGGTAATTTATGTAGACTAACTTTTAATAACTTAATACCATATTAGGAAAAAATATTTCTAGTTAAAATGTTCAAGTTGTAAAAGTCAATAGGTACATTACATAGTGCGTAGCTAAGTATACTATTTAATAACAGTTTTTTATATCAAACTGTAATAAAATTGTTGATGAATTGTTGTATATTTTCTATGTCTACAAAATTTTATCGAATACAATTGCTGATAAAAAATAACCAAACAAAAAAATAACCGTCATTTCAGCATTAAAATAACGTTAAGTATGGTCAAGTAAAGATGAACACTAGGACAGGTCACGGATATTGAAAATACCTGCGGAACGGGTTGAAACGGCCACTGGTGGGGGGTAGGCAACCCCGTCAGGCCATGCCGGCCGGTCAGCCGGGGTCACTCGAACAATCAAATGTCCGGTCACTGAATATGGAACAGGTTTGGGTCCTGAATCAGTTCGGATTCGGCCGCTCAGTGCGAGGCCGGCGGCGGTGCGGTCCGGGTGCTCGCACAATACTGTGCTGAGGCGAGACCCCACACTCAGGCACTCGCTCGGAGAAGGGTGACATGCCAACTCTTCCTTATTGTCTAATCACAGGGTTCGACCGTTAAACGGGGTGCGACAAAGGAATCGCCTGTCCTAAGTACACGTCGAGTTTTATGCTACGATGAATCTGTTGCGATATATCTTTTACCAAAGTATGATTTAGAAATATTTGGTGGCCGAATACATTATATTTTATTTAATATCAAATACCTTTTCCATATAACAGTAAGATTTTTTTTACAAATTGAGCACAGAAAAGGTCCTTGAGTACAGTATAAATGACACGCAGTACCTACGTAAAATAATTTACTACGAGACTTTCGTAGCAAGAGAAATATGTGTAGCTGTAGTATGTAGATAACATAGTAGCTACCTACATCTTACAAAAATACTATTATCTATCTATCTTCTTCTACCTACATCTATTCTATATCTTCTATATCTATACATCTATAGGTATATATGTAAGTACATATAATAAACATGTAACGGAACGCTGTTTGTACATGGAAGATATATAAGAAAAAATATTATAGGAGACCTTTACGTATCAACGCAATACTCGTATTACCCAAAAGAATGATTTTTGGAATGTTTATCTGTTTACCGGTTTGTTTGTGCACGCTAATCTCAGAAACGGCTGAACCGATTTCAATTCAGTTTTCAGGAATATATTGTGACAGGTCCCACTTAACATACCTATAAACTACTTTTTATCCCGGGAAAATGTTTTTATCCCGGATAATTTTTTGTTTTTTCTGTAGTCCACGCGGACGAAGTCGCGGTAGATTTAAATTAAAGTTTTTGTTACAGCCTGTACTTCTGCTATAGCAAGCTGCTAATATAATAGCAGGCAAACACGCACAAAATATTTTCGCAACTTATTTGCATCTCGTTGAGCTTTTTGTGTTCATGTAAACGGTAAATATCTATTAACTTATGAATTCTATCGATGTTTCTATTATAGAAGGGTATTTCATGTTTGTTATTTATTAGCTTATAATTATACATACGATATAATTATACAATAATTTCAAATATGTTAACAATGTTGATGTTATTTAAGTATAAATGATATTCAGCTATGGTATAATCACGATAGAGTTTCGTGAGAAAATCTTATAAAATCTTAGATGCATGTAAAGAATTAATTAAAATAATGGCGTTAGGAAACATAAAATGTCGGCAGTCGGCAGTAATTAGGAAGCGGCGCGAGCGCAGCCGGGCGCGGGCGCGAGGCGAGGAACATGCGGAAGTGGCTGGCCATTGCGTTTAGGATTGTAATCAAAGCTATATAATTAAACTTCAGTAAAAATGCAGTTTAGTGATGAACTCGATAGCTATTTGACATGATGGGATATAATTGTCCAGGCCGATCATTACCTTTCTCTTGAAACTACCGATTTTGGGTACAAAATAATATTTAAAAAAATTGTTGACGAAAAATAGAAATACGGTAGATAATGACAATTAAATATTATAAAAAAAAAACAAAATACACATACTTACCTATATTTGACGTTTACTCTGCAATGTGTGGCCAATGTTGAATAGTTTAGCCCGTATACTCTAATGGGCGACAGATTTCTAGGCAGTGTAGTTTTTTACAATAAATGCATATAACCAACTATAATGCACATAAAATTGGTTAGTAAATCATTTTCGAACAAAGCGACAAAGCATAATATCAATAAAGCACTATTAGACGACATATTGATTATCCATATCGACATATTTGTCATATACCTACTACGAGTACACTCGTAATTGTAAATCGGCAGTTTCTTAAAATTTTAAAGTCTATAAAGTTTAATTACCTCCTCTCATTTTATTTTTCATTTTTCAAGGTGCTACAAAGATGCTTATCTTAACTTACAGTTAAATATGTAGGTACCTTAATTTATTTAGCATACTGCATTTAGCAATCTTGAATATTTACTTTTCATTGCTAATTATACATAAATAACTTGAGATAACCTGCGTGAGTACAGTAAGACCTGCCGCGGAAAGATATCGATAACTTGTCGCCAGAATTAATAGTGAAAAAAATATTACTTTCACAGTTTTATCTCATATCATATTTTATACAAAGATAATGCTCGGATGGTATTCAACGTCGTCAGTGGAAATTGGTAATCTTTTAATATTATATCATAAGATACTTACTTCATTCTTATACATAGGTTCACCGTTAAATTAAATAATGTAATAATAAATGCTCACTATTGTAAAACCACTAGGCAGTTTTACTCGGATGTCTCGGTTCTTTACGTTTTACCGAAAATAATTTGTGAGAAGCGTTGATAACAAAATAGGTTAAGTAAGCAAGAAAAACCTGATTTGGTGTACCTACTTAGTTCAGTTTCTTAGGTCAGCTTTACTGAAAGTTTTCTGCAAAACCCTGATGGACAGTCTTTTGCTTATTTCTCTTGAGAAATCACTCCTACGTGAAAAAGACGATTCAACATAAAGTAATACCTTTTTGACTTAGGGTACGCTCGAGAGTGAGAATTCACCTACGACTTTGTATACCAGAGTAAATCATCGTAAGGTTCTCTTCAATCAAATTTTAAATTTTTGGTCGAATGGCTCCGTTGATTGAGCGATGATTCTGTCAATAAGGTCCTTTTGGTTACAACATAAAACACTTCATAACATAAAACGCTTGGTAATCAAATGTGTACGGAATGTAAAAATTTATCCATTTGTAATGTTGAATAAAAAATCATTTCTTACATGAAATGAGTCTCATTATCGTTGACCGCGAGTCGACTTCATATCATTAATTAACTCACTTTTAATCATTTTTGCAATACCGATTATTCATTTCTTTCTCTTGGTATATGGGTGTTTAAATTGTGAAAAATGAATGTATAAATGTGAAAGGAAAATATGATGGATAACATCAATTAACGGCTGATTGGGTTTAATAAAAATAACTAAAACCAATAGGAATTGAAGTTGGAACTGTTGTTGAAGGATGATGAAATACATTTCTAAAAATATTTGCAGCGTGGCACAACTTTTTTAAATTATTTAATTGAATAATAAAAGTGGAACATGTACATTAATTGATTGAACCAAAACAACTTTTTAAGTTTTGCCGTCTCCGAGTTTTATTACAACGGCCATTAATTTATATTGCGTTACAGATAGCAAACGATTTGGACTTAGGTTTTTTTACCGTTTTACATAATTACAAAATTATGCCTTGAGTTTAGTATGTTATGTATGTATAGCTATCCGCTGGCCGGCGCGCCCACTCACGATGCCGCGCGGTTTGGGAAGCGCACCGCTGAGATCAATTACTACAGATAATGTGTCATGTTAATTTTAAGTAGTAATATCCGATTGTATTGGTTGAGCAAATCGCTAATGGCCCGTCCAATATCATTCTTAATGGTTTCAATGCCCATTCGGAATAATACTAGCTCATTGATGCTTATTGGTTTTTCTAATAAGATAACACGGATCATTAAAATCGAACTTGTATTTTACAACTGCAAATAGCATTACAAATTGAAATTAAGGGCCAATTGAGTTACTGATTTGACTCAATGACTCAATTCCTTGATTCATTATTAATACATTCGCCATTAAAATTCCTTTACTTGCGAACAGGCACTATATTTTGAGCAGGTACAGTTACCAACTCGCGAATTAACTTTTTTTGGTTATACGATGTTATGGCACGTATTGGTATATATGTGACGCAGGTAGGGCACTGAGTGTATGATTGGCGTAACGAGTACAGGTACCGATTTTGGTCAATAATCGCCATAAGTATAGTGTGCACTTTCGCGTACCGAATGCAATAATAATTGGAGGGTCCGATTTATCACATTTCTGTTCTCCGAAACGCCTGAACAGTTCTTGTGCAAGCCCTTCACGTCGTGCGCACGAAAGTATCTCGAGGAGCCCATGCCGATTCGAGTGCACGTAATTATGGGTGGAAAAATACATGCATGGGAAGTTTGTCCGTCAAGTTTTATCTCTTATTATATTACGTGACCGTTTAAACTGCGCAAAAAAAGCGTTTGTTCTACCGATATTTCTCTACCCAGATTGACCCTTTCTATTCTATTGAAATGATATATCAACGCATCATAATGAAAGGGTCAAATCTATACAAAGGAGCGGACGATAGCGCGATGCTTCCCACACTGGTCACTCGGGGTGGACTGGTCATCGGTGGTCATCGAATGTATTGTTTGGATCGTTTGTCTTGAGACATAAAAAAAACAACCCTTTTTACTTTTGAATACATTCGAAAACAGCAGTTAAGTTAGCGACACCTGAGCACCCTTAAGCTAGGGGAGCTCCTCGTATTCATATTTATAATCCACGTGTATTGTACTTACAGCTGGTATGAATGATAGGAACAAACAAAAAACGAAGCACATCGTAGTTAGGTATTTCAATAAATTATACTTAAAGGCGAATTTAATAGAAAATTCAACCCTGGTGTAGGCACTAAAACTGATCATTTAAGGACATTAGAACCGTTTTTTATTAACAATAAACATTTTATAATTACTTACTCCGATTATTATTTAGATATTCCCACCTTTCGTAGGATTCAATAATGAACCATAGATACTGCTTCTGCTGCTTTAATTTATATCCATCGCGATGGCAAAAGAAAGGACGATAATATCGTTAACATGCCTATTTATTAGTTTAGAAAGCATGAAAATTTATGCCAGTCATAAAAAACATTTATTGAATTTGGTTAATTTATTGGCCTGTAAACAATAAATATATGAAGACTTATGTGATAATTGTGAGATACTAAAAATTACGTGGCGGACCACTCACCTGAGCGGGACATGTGAACCACCGACTCGCGTCCGTGAGGCTCGGATACCTGCCGATGGTATATCGACACTCGGAGAAAGTCGACGCGATCATGATAAGCCAGTCGCTGCCGATAAATTTATGCGCCCTTTGTCTCTTTTCGACAATTTATCAATAAAGACCTCCTTTGTGCTCACATGACGTTATATGGCGATTGAGCAACGTCATAAACGGGTCAGCCGGGTCATAACCGCGCTTTGCTTAACTGTTTCGTATATGGAGAAACACAGGAAAACAGACGCAATTGTGCAAGAGAAGGTAAATCAGAATACACCTGTGTGAGTCGTATAAAGGAGTGACGTAGAGATCTTGCAGGTCGTAAGTGCAAGTATGAGGCTGCGGAACACTATTATTACCGCGAGAAACCAGCTCTAACAAGATAACATACAAGTAGGATAATAATAAAAACCGTAATGTATTGAGTGCCGTAAATTGCTTGTTTTGTTCACGTAGGCCGCGGGCGGGTTAATTTGACCCTTATCGAGAAAATAACCGACGAAAGCGCGGTCCTATTAACTTTGCTGAGAAAAAATTAATTGTTCGTGATTATGGATCGTGGATAATTGATTGCCGGTGGGATGCGTCGCGGCCTTCCCCGCCGCCCCGCCACCCGGCTACCGCAAACTATTGTAATAAATGCAATGTGTCAATGTAACGGACGACAACTATTCGAATTTGTTAATCTTAAAAAGGAAACTTGTAGGAACATAAATTGCGTATTCCCTTGATAGCGTTAAATAACGATAATAATTAAGTATCCAGGTTGAATTATTAATCTAATTGGGAATTTAATTATAGTTGACAACACTCATAAGAGAAAAAATACACCAACTAGGTACCACAAACAAATTATTAATACCTATTAATGAATAGGCAATAAATTCCAAATCAGATTGTATACCTGTTTTGTATATTGTATGTAACCTACATTTTATAAATGAAAATATATATTGAAAAAAATATTGACAGACAAATGAGCCAATAGTTTGTTAGTGTTACAAGATTAATGTCTATGTTAGTAAATTGCAATAGATAAATTATATATCAATTAATTATTAAAATATATAAAAAATTATACTCATAGTTAACCAAAAAAAAAGTGTATTGTCGTCGTTGGAAATTCCTCCACTACGTAGAGTTTATATTGTAAGTATCAAAAGATCTTACTATTTAATGGGCAATTCAGTAGATACTATTTAGTTGGTTTTCTACGGTTTAGGCTTTATTAATAAAAAAACCTCTTCTTAGAAGAGTCTTCTACCTACTTACTTGACAAATATAGATCTTGTCTTCAAGATAACCCATCTTTGGAAACTTTACCTACTAAGTAGGTTCCCACAGGTGCAGTATTAATTGTGAAATAGTATTAAAGCTGACATTTAACATTTGTTTGTTAGTGCATAATATATTGAGGTGCATAAAGCAACATGCAAACAGCTAGATTTACACGCAACGAGTAAGGTACGTATATTTTTAACCGAGGGTCCGTTGCGGGGCTCGCCAGTAAATTACTACATTTGACAGCGTTGATAAATTGTTCAGATCCACCTATATCACACGTGACTTTAGATACGTGTATTCTGAGTTTCTATACATTATTTATAGAATAGTACGGGACTAACAGTCAAGGTCTATACATATATCCTAGTCAGTCGACACCTTTTATCTGCCCTTGCAGTAAACACCTCAAGCTCCATTATTACTTTGTTAAACAAGTCCTTTATAAACATAAGCGATTTGACATAAAATTGGATTACATCCATTTATTAAAACGTTTGCTTACAAATTTGCAATGGCAATAGCAAAGGCATGTGCACAACATTGTAGCCAATTTAATTATGCATCGCGTATCAAGTAATAAAATATAAATAAATACTCCGCATCTTCCCAATAAAAAACATAGGTTATTTTCTTGTGAACTGTTTTCGCATTCAGTAAAATCATGGAGTTAAACATGACAAAAATAGGTCGGAATTCTTAACTAGCTTCCTAAGGTGGATGTGCATTGCTCGCATTATGACAAAAGTAATCGAATAAGAATTGTTAATTGCGTACGTCGCATGAATTTAAAAATGCATGGCATTTAAATGCCAGCTCCGTCGCCATTTAGGAGCAACGCGAGAGAGACTCTCACCTTGAGCGAGACTTAATCTGACAGCCTCGAATGTCACTCTTGCTTGAACCAATTAAATTGAAATTAAAGTGTCTCTAGTTTTTTGTCTTATTCCACGTGGCGTGTATCGACAGCTTTTATTTGTTTTACTGCATTCCTTGCATCTATTGGGGTTTGACGGCGCCACGATAGAATATAACCTACCTACGATTAGATATTATTAGTGTCCACGCAATAATACTATAACTAGGTAGCTCAACTTTTCCACTATTAGGTACATTTACTATGATAGTAAATGACAGTAATAAAAGCATGACACTTTAGAAAATTATATTATAGGTAGGTACACAACTCAAAGTTATTATTAAATAGAAAAAAATCGCAAACCTAACTTCCAACCCTATCATTTATCATAGAGACCATCTCAAACCGTGTAACGCAACGTGTTTAAAACATGAACCTTTATTGTCGCGTGATAAAGAGATTAAGTTTCCAGAACACCTTAAGCAGAAAAAGTGTAACAATCTACCGACCAAAAACTTTTTCATTCATCTTAGATAGTTATCGTTTGTTGCTTGGTACCGCTAAATTACATTTCTAGTAGCTGTGTAGCACATTTACGAGGCACTTTGAAGATGCCACGGCAGGCCGTAATGGCAATTGCAATATTATACGGCCAGATGGCTGAATGATATCAACATATCCTCTACCGTATAATTTTTAACCATGAAAGTTACCGTGTTCAGGGTCAAAGAAAATTGTCGGTTTACAGTGAGATGTCTAACATTAACTGCATCCCTGATAATCTAAACTTTCTTAGAAATTTAACATAAGTGAGTCTCACATTTCTGTAAAGGAGGTAAGTAACTCTATTATTTTAATTTCTTAGAAAACTCACTTCATGGCAACAGTTAGGCGATATTTTGAAAGAAACTTTACAACACTTGGCTAGGACAGTACTTTTTTAACTCATATACCTATCAAAACTGATTAAAATCTCATTAACAACTTTATTTCACATAAATTGATTGATGTTTACTTGTCAGGAGGAATCTCGAGTTTAATTTAAAACGTTGGCTGTTCTCGAGTACATAACGTTAATACATTTTATGAGTAAGTAAATTGATATTGTAAGCTATACTAGAGCATTCCATTGACCTCTAGGGGGTAAAGTTATTACTGTACACTCTTCGCGAACTGACAGAGTACCAAGTGATCCATTATATAAACTGTCAGTTGGTATATACTCGCTAGTTTATAAATGTTAGTTACAGTAAAACCCTAAGCTTAAACATTTCTAGGTACCTACTAGAAACCATGATCACCCCGATTTATTTACCTATACAGGATTGCCATTTAAATTAATAATGTAAAGTACACTTGCTTACAATCATAAAACAAATTACAATTTGGTTTAGCGTAAAAAATCTACTGACAACACACATTAATGATGTTACGACGAGGCGACGAAACTTTAGCAAATATCAATAAGTAAATGTCGTTGTGTTTCGCAACGGCGAAGTAAGCGCGGAAGCGGTACACATTTAGTCCACTGATTAATCAATCATGTTGTGGTATCATAAACTGAGATTCCAAACGCCCGGCGGCCATGGCGGCCACATACGTACACCTAACGTTGCTATAAAATTTATGGAGCCTCTATTTTTTGGGAGCTAATTAAAACAGTGATGGCCGTTAGGAAAGTTCGACCGTGAGAGAGTGATAAAACAGACAGAAAAACATCTCGGATAATTTTATCATAAACTAAACGTTAAATCATTGAATTAGAATTAATGGACTTTCTTTAAAGTTAGTAAGTAATGAGGCACCTAATTGTATTTCAATTATGTAATCTACCGGCAAATATATGTTAGTTAGGTACCTTTTTTGGCAAAATATCAGTCTGCTCTAAGAAATGTTAATAACTTTATTGTATCATGTTTTAAGAAAATAAATAATTAGTTTACTCCATTTCGTTTATTTAATAATATGCAATTATCAGGCAAGACAAACAACTTCAAAAATTAAATTATGCAAATAAAAAAAACGATTTGCTACCTACCTAATGTTTGGTAGGTACTATTACGATATTTTATGAAAAGGTGAATATTTAACTATTATTTTAATATATCAGTAATTTTTCCTGAAAATATTCACGTATCAAATTAACTTGCTGTAAAAGACTTCAACGCGTGATGTTTTTTATGGTGTTATAGGCAATTATAGGATGTCTTTCTTTAGCTTAAACGAGGCTTGTATACCGTAGTAGTTATTATTATAATATTTAATATCAAGCATTTTCTTTTCATTCTCTAACAACCCCAATAAATTTTCTCAATTTCTCATACTTTTTGTCTGGGTACTAAGTACCTACATACATACAAATCTTACAAATATACTAATATTCACATAAACTTTGTTTACAATGGCGTTCTCAAGCGATAGTATAATATACCTAGGTATAGTCAGCTGCGAACAGTAACGAATTGCATACATTCTCAATACATACACAATTTATTAGGGTTCAGCACTGAGATATTCTGCTGACCCGCGCCTTAATTGGATTATTTTGGTAATTCCTGATGGTTTTATCTTTAAATAAATTTAAATGTTAATACCAATAACTCATATTATAGTAATTATTTATGTAAGTAAAATAAAACAAATAAGTTTACGATTTCTATAATAACCTACCTAGTCATGCAATAAAAGATAGATAAATATTTCGTACTTAAGGATCAGAATTATGCTTTTCAGTAATAGTTTCTAGTTTAAGTATATTTTAATACTATACGTTAACAATGCAAGAGGTTTTTGCTGTAAATTAAATATTCAAACTATTGCCAACTTGACTTTTAACTTTCACAACAAACATAATAGAATTTATATTTGCAGTGAAAGCATTATAGTCAGTATATAGTGTTCAGTGATTATGGTTGTATTATTAATATACTATACTATCTCAATAGATAATAAGCGATTACGTCCAAAACAACACTGTTTCCTATCAATGTTATTTATTAACATCGTCTAAGTAATACGTGATATTAAATTCCCGAGCGTACACAATTCATATTGTATTCAAAGCTAATAATTTCACTTAGAAATGACGAGATTTATATCGGGAACGTTACGTAGCGACCCCAAACGAATTCGTTTCTAATATATCGTCTCATTAATTACGAAGTCGCCTCGACGTGAATGAATTGCGAGCTGATACAGAACCTACGTCGGGAATTTAGTCACGCAATTATTCCAACTGAAACGAACTGACGATATTCGAATCTATCGATTTCTATTGCGCTCAGAATAATTTGCATATAATCGACGGACGCCCACACGAAGTTAGATAAGCGTACACTTGCACCTATAACAGAATTAGGTGAAAAACTGTCCACATAAATTCCTATTCAACCGGTGGACAATCGTATCGAATCACAATCGGATCAAATGAAACCAATTTAATGAACCGTCTAAGTGGCGCGCTTAGTGAGAGGTAATAACAGCATCACGTTCGTTTTTCAGCTGCAGCAGTGACGGATGGCGACACGGACCGACTCGCTCGCGGAGATTTATGTTTAGAGTAAATTAGCGAGAAGGACGGTCCGACTGAGTTCGCGTGCTCGTGTGCGCCTATCGGTACAGCGATCGCAGTGATATGAAACATGCGCTAGAGTATGCACTTTGTGCCCAACGTTACAAATGGCACCTCCCACCGAGTACAATTGGAGCCGCACTCGCGTGTGGGTTTGATAACAATCATCTGTATAATCTTGGTTCTTTACACAACTTCACAAAATATATAAGTAGGTACCAAAGTATCAGGGTATTGTATGTGCCTTAGAGTATTACTTTGCAACAGCAGCAAGTCTTGATTTTGAAATAACATGTAAGCCTTCAATTTGTTCTAATAGTACCAATATCTCCACGCAAAATCTACGCTCATAATAGTTCTAATTACCTACACACTAACATCTAATCTAAATAACCATAAATAACATATTCACAGTAGTATTAATAGAAAAATAGTAATCAATAAATAGTTTTTATATCTACGTGCACTATTAAAGTTGTTAGTAACTGCCGTCAGAGCAATAAATAATGTTGAAAAGCAATTAACTGTAAATCTGAATGAACGTAAAGAGAGAAAGACCCGCCCGACTGCAGAGAGGCAGAGGTGCGCACACGCACGCTGCACCCGGCTACAAACGGAAACCAAAGACGCTTTACAGGACCAAATGAAATATAATTTCCTTTATAAAACCCTAAGTATTTACCCTTTTAATGAACTAGACTTCAAGTAGAAGTTAACGATATTAAAATTTATTTCTTACAATATCTTCGACTACAATAAATTAACATTACAATAAACGTTTAGGAAAATACTTTAATATGCCTAGTCGTAAAAATAGAATTAGTCCAGTCAGCGATAGCCAAAAATCACACAAAGAAAGAGAACCTTTTAAATATAAGAAGGCCGCACACTCTACCGTATCCATGTATAAAATTCCATAAGTCTAAATTGAGCTTTTCGGATACCTAGAGCTTTTTTCAGCCTTCAAAATAATTTGTAAAAACGATTTGTGTTGCCTACAAATGAAAATAACTTTAGATCTAATATTAAGAAATGAAAAAATATTCACCCGAGTGAGACTTGAACTCACGATTAGTCACGACCTCTCTCGCATACCGTGCTTCGCTCTAACCAACTGAGCTACCGGGCCATTAACTCGGATGACGAATTTGACCATCTCTTTAAACTTTTATTTTTTTACATTACCGCCAACGTCATTTTTCATCCCGATAGCTATACCCTAGCCAAATCTCGGTAAACAAAGCTGAATTACTCAGCACAATGTTTTTGATGAAACGATCAAACATATCCCAACGGATTATATTATGGAAAAGTACCTATCTTATAATTTTTATATAAATTAAGATATGAGAAATAATATTAAAAAATGAAAAAAACTTTAGATCTGCCTACAAATATTTATTTTATGGGTGCTAATTGGCTTCTTGTTGGCCAGAGAGGTCCTGAAACTAATGATTAGTCCTCTCTCCGTGCACTTTTTATCTTTGGCCAGACAATGAGAACGTGACTGCACTACCGATCTCCTCTGTTTATGTTTTTATATGATAGCACGAATATTGAATGCCGGTAGATCATGACATCTCGCTCATATGTATCATGAATACATAAGTGAAAAAGAGATCCCAATGCTTTTTTAGGATTATAAACCTTTATATATACTTATCACAAATACCGCTGTTGTTTATAATAACAAATCTAGGTTATATAACAGCATTTATTTAATAATTACTTACTTACTAAAGTATGGCTAGGTACTCGTAGTCTACGTTCTATCTAATCTATGTGTCACTTCAGCTATTTATTTCCAATTAAATTTATTATTGACCAATAGTCACTTGCATTTACATTATTTACTGTATACTTAGATAATCATCAACTGGCTAGGTTGTGGTAGGTCACCCTTATCTAGGGTTGCCGTCGCAAAACTTTGAAAACCAGGATTTGAAGAAGATATAAAAGGACCTTTCGATTAAAAACCAGGACTATACATGTGCGAGCCCAGTGACAATATGATTGGAGAGTGTTAGTGGCGTACGAATTTTAAAACATAGGTTCACATTCAGTGCCGGCGACAACGTATTTGCTTCTTTTAGGCGTTCTAGAGGTGCCGCTGACGCTTATTTGCATCGTCGCACTAGGCGTTGACCTGATGTCGGCACCCTTAGAAAATCTGCCGATAGCGAATGTGTCAGGACTCTAAAACTCAGGACGATGCTTAAAAATTATCCAGGACAGCCCAGGACACCCCAAAAACCAGAACATGTCCTGGGAAAACAGGACGGTTGGCAACCCTACCCTTATCCCATTATTGTTAACTTGGCGAAAAATTGTTTCTTTCCTCTAAAGATTTCGCATAAATTTGCGTTTGCGACCAGCCACCTGCCTTGCTTTAATACAAGAATATGTATATTACATATTTACAAAAATATATAATATATACATATACATACGGCTATGTTCCCGAAATGGGGTAGCAAGAACTGCAGAATCATAAAGAAACCCACAGCCACGTTTAGTATAGGAAGCCAGATGTAAATTATCAGTGACATGTTGCTAGCTTATCAAAAATAATTGTAATATACCTACGTAATAAACGCTAAGATGAAATACTAGGTCCAAGTAACCGAGTAAGTAGGTACTCGTATTAGGTCGATTAGGCATAAAATGGGATGCGCTATCATCGGTATATTCGTATAATAAGCGAAATGCAATAAAACCTCCTTATTCCACGGGTTTAAGTAATGACTATCAATAAAACGTTTATGGTAGTTCGTATTGAATGACCATAAATTGTAAAGATTAAGGTCAATGACGCGATGGTTATGTTATGATAACTACTAAACACAGCTATACGTTTTATCCTATCGACATATATTGTGGAAATCCAATTTACCTTAATATGAAACAGCGTGGTGCGGTGCATCATTTTATGATATTTTCTAACGAATATTTTACATACATATTATGCGTATGGTATATTTAACTTTACTTTAACTCAGATACTGAACGGTAACGCCATCTCTTAGTAGCGCGGTCAATTAATAGGTGTGCGTCGAGTTGAGCATCACATATCAGCGACATCTACCGGTTGGAACTCAAATGTCTCGAAGGCTGTTTAAGTTTTTTGCAGACCGGAAGTTAATAACAAGTTAACTAATAAAGTCGTCAATATATCCAGCTCTATTTAATGCATTTGTTAAACATAAGTGGTGAATTTAACCTGCAAAACATTACTTTGATCATAATTCATAAATGGATGGGAATAAATATATTCTATGGGTGGGTTATAAGTAGGTAAATATTATATAAGTAGTAAGTCTAAGCGATTGGAGCTAAGTTGCCATATGTGACACATGATGTGTCATAGATATTCAATGCACGGACTCGATTATTTTTAAATAAATTGCATTAGAGTAGTATACACGTAGAAGAAATACCTGACATGAATTATTTCTGATATCTTTATTGACTGCGACTAGACTCAAACTGTTTATTTATTATTTTTCTCAATAAGTGCATGTAATTATGTAAGTAGTTTATTTTGAAATAAAATTGATAGTAAATAATGTGATAATTTTATATCGTACTTATATTTTAACCATATTAACGAGAAGTGTTCCCTGCTCAAAACAAACATTTTTAAGGAACACAAAAATCATCAAAAACATAAATGTGAAATGAAAGCCAAGTTCCAACGACAAAAAAGTGAGATCTAAATGGGTGCCAAGTTCAATGGTCAGTCCTGAAATTTATTTCTAACAACATAAAATATAATTTCTTCTTATAACTTAGGATAATAGTTTGTAGCCTAAGGTCTGACTTGGCTAGTGCTTATACAGGGTGTAACAAAAGGGGTATGTTAAGCGAAAAGCTATGTAAAAAGCCCGCAAAATTTCAGACTCGAATTCACATGTTTATTTTTCCAGATAGTATGGAGAATTCCTAAACAACTCAGGAATGTTCAATATACAATAATACAATCTTGAAAAATAAATATGTCATTTTGAGTCTCAAATTTTAGAAATAGGTTCTCTATAGTGGGCTATTAACATAGCTTTTCGCTTAACATACCCTTTCTGTTGCACCCTGTATATAAGCCTCAAGATATGAGCCAAATTTGGTACATTTATGTGAAATAATTTTTGAATGATGAGGGGTCAAAAGTTGCTTCGTGTAAAATTACACACGGTGCTGCTCGCCAATTCGCTAGCAGGAACTTGGCTTGACACGCTACCGCGTGTCTTGATTCGTCTGGAGCACTTGACACATTTATTTATTTTGTGCGTTTTCAATACCTATTTCATGCAGGTCTTTAGAAACGGAAATACAATATTTAAACTAGATGCAGCTCCGCCCCTTGATTACCTAATTTGCAATAGCAAAGCCGAAGCAAAGCGATAGCGAAAATTGTACAATATTCGTCTTGAAATGTCAAAATTCCTTTGAATTTCATTTTACCCTACGAATTTGACAAGCAATCAGCGATTTTTGTACAATTCGCTATCACTTTGCTTTTGCTAGTTAGGTAATAAGGGCGTGTTTTATACTATACTCGTATCTACCCTGCGTAAGGAAATTATGTTTTCTAAGTTTACAATTAGTTAATTATTGCCTTAATTGACATTTACAAAAACTGTACTAATTACTATGTTTAAGAATGGTTTGGTTACCGACAACGCGATGCACGACGTGACACAATGCTACAGTCAAATGTGGCTAATTACACTCGGTACCCAGGTACCTACTCCTCCTCCTATTAGGTACATTATTATCAATAATCACCACAGAATGTAGGTAGAGCTACATCTTATTCTCGAAGCTTACAAGGAATGGAACTTAACTAAATATATTAAATTCCAGTGTGTAAAAATAATTGTGTGTTGCCCGATGATTACTATTGTTCTCAGTGGAGTTCAACAAAAAACGCGATCCGTATACGGCGAAAAATAATTATAATGATGCTCAAGAAGCCGTAATGAGATATAATGTTGATGAGAAAACAGTATTGGCTATACGACATAGCTTCGAAAGATAATATATTTAATTATTTTAACAAGGTACCGAGGCGCCAATAATCGAATTTGTTTTATTTATTCGTAATTTTTTGGCGAAATACATTAGAGAAGTAAGTAGTAGTTATGAAAGTCGATATAGGCTGGAACTATAGTATAATTGTTGCATTTTGATGGAAAACTGCGTACGAAGGAAGGAGTAATACAATCGACAAACAAGTTGTAATGCTTTCGTGTCAAATAAATGATTGAATTTAAATATGGTACCGGTAATGGAGCTGATTTAAAGAGTTCCACTCCACCTCCTTTTTTTTTCAGGCTCTTTGTTGTGTGTTATCAATCGCGGGCAAAAGAGATACAACATTACTACTTTCGCAGGTTAACCTAATTGGTATAATTCAAAGGCATTACTTTACTCTCTAACTATGTAAGTATTCTCTAAACATCGATAAGTTGCAACATGGAATAAAGATCCAGTATAAATCAAATTATAGGTACTCTCAAACAAAATTATTTCAATTGGTATAGACTTTACGTCATTAAGATTTCCATCGTCCAACCAAAGAAGGGCACACATTTTTAGCTTACATTTTAGCAAAAAAGGTAAAAAAAAGCGACCAAAGAAAAGTCAACTTACGGTTCACTAATTAGAGTACTAAAGCTCTTACAAATGCAGAGCTTTTTAAAGTTCAGTAAGTGAGTCGCACACTAGCCGACGTTTATCTCCACCACCAACCCTCACATTGGAAAAAAGCAATAACAATATTTAAGTTAATCGTAATCGTATAATGTACACCTTATATTATCTCGTAATTACATACTGTTTCAAAACTTCTGTCTGAGGGAGTTAAACATTCTGCTGCGTTCCAAAAGTCGCCTATTATGCGTAATTATGCGGCCGCATAACCGGGCAGTTTGCTGCTCAACTCCCAATTACACTTAGCGGACCTCTTAATATTGTTCATTATGCTAAGAAAACGTAAACTATAAGATTTTACTAGAATCCATTATCCTTATAAAGTTGTAAACGCATACAGGCATCATGCGATCGAAATGACAAGAACGCATTCAATCAACGTCCCCGTAATGGTAACTCCTTATCGGAAACCCCTTTTCTAAACGGCAACTTATGGCATTTGAATTTAAAATCGCCAATTAGATGTTGTAGAAGTAGTCTACCCCCTAAGAGCAGTGTTAATGTTGTGTCTATATTAGAAGACGTATCTCGCTGTCAGCTTACTTATAAATTCGACATAAATTACTATACTCAATCAACGATAAATGTTTTTGATAGTGTAATGGTTTTTATTGACCGATGGCCACAGGGAGGTCCTTTAATTACCTTCCTTTCACAAGGAACGCAACCTTAAATATTTTATCAAGGATTTTCTTAATTAGGTCGAGGCTTTGCATTTTTAATACTTTAACTTCGTTATACGAGTATGACATAATATTTGTAGCTTTCACACGTGCTTTAAATATGTTTCGTTTATAACTTACCACGCCACCGTTAAACTTTATACGAGTATAAAATTATCGTCTTATTACCTGAAACAACAAAAAAAAACATTTAATTGTATAGTTCTGAACATAAACGGATAAGTAACATAATTATCAGTAGTACAATGGATGTAGATACCCTTTCTTTAAGTAACACTTATTTTTAATTAGCCCCTCAAAAAATTACAACACTATGTATAACAAGGAGCTTCACTAGAATACATCAACTGCATCTCCGTCCATGCATGTCGTAAGAGTCGACTAAGGAACTCAGTTATTTTCTCAGGCGATTTATGCTGAACGTGGTTATGAGATCAGCAGTGTATGTTATGTAATGTATTAACAACTAATTAGTATAAGTGACTAATTACTATTGAAGAAGATACAATAGTTAGTCGCATATGGTACCAAAACATTCGAGTAGTAATTAGGTTATGATTTATTGACTTTCTTCGAAAAACAATAGATAAATATTTATTTTCGGGCATTCTCTCAGGCGTTAAGCTCGAAACTGGTCACTAATCATTACATCTGTCCCCGCTATGCTAAACGTAGCTGTGGGATTTCCTTTATGAACCTACAGATCTGGCTAGTTCTGGTACACAATCATATAACCGTGTGTGTACCTTTACATAATACATTTCATTGTACGCTACCTATATCGAGCAAATCGACTAGTGCATCGAATAAAAGTTAGGTGTATGCCATATTTCTTTTTGTGTATGTGCAATAAAGAATAAGAATAAGTTACAAAGCATAGCGCAAGCATCGCTAGACTCGTAGCATGCTACGAGTCTGCTACGCTCAAATAATTCTAAACGATGTATCCTAATCGAGAACTATGCTTTTGTACTTTGAGTTACATTGCTGTTCTTTAAACACCTAAAAAATCAGTGGTGCAAGTGGACCTTAGAATCTACCTCCTAACTAGTAAGTGCATAGATATATACTAGAACTATGAATCATAGAGATCTTCCTTATGAGTAAGTGTATTCTCAGCATAACATTCGATCTCTTAAAGTCCTATTAGTATTTTCTAATTTACTCGTAGGTATATGCTAGGAATGATGTTTCACATGACACACTAAAATTATTTAGAATTCTTTTAATATATGCCTAAAAAACGGTCCTATGAAATGTGATTTAAGACGCTTCGTTAATACAATTTGTAATTCTGCGTACGCACATTGTCCCGCACATTATTATGTATTACCAAACCCAAACTAGTGGACGCCCGCGACTCCGTCCGCGTGGACTGTAAGAAAAAACAAAATGTCGAAATTATCCGAGACAAAAACATTTTCCCGGGATAAAAAGTAGCCTTTATGTTAAGTGGGACCTATCACAACATATTCCTGAAAACTGTATTGAAATCGATTCAGCCGTTTCCGAGATTATACACACGAGATTGTGCACAAACATAAGTTAGTTACAATTTTAATATATATGTCGTGGCCATATCGTAGAATTGATCATTTCATAAAATGGTCGAGCATTTCATGAAATGGTCGCATTTCAAAAAGTTCAACTGTCTCACATCATGATATGGTTTTGGGCAGATCGATGATTAAAAATCGTTTCTCGATATGGGCAACTAAACGCCCGATCATGAAGTGGTCAAGATTATTGAGTAAAATAGTACATGAATCACCGTAGAGGCGCTGCGCGCGTTTTTAATGTGTAAAGATGGCGGATTTTTCTTTTTAAGTTTATTTCACGGATAGATTGTATAATGCTCTTAGATACGATAAGTTAGGTTAGGTTAGGTTAGACTATGGCACGAGCCGATAGGCAGCGTCCGGCGATAGATGCGGGAAAGTCTTTTATGTTTTTAACTAAATAATATATAGCAAACAATCATACCATCATACCTTATGGTATACTCGGATTTTATGGACACCCTGTTAATACGATTTGCCAAACGTGGATGACAAAATCGTGAAATGTAGACTCAAACCACATGAAATGCGACCACTCATGAATGCTCGAGAAATGATCAATTTAACAATATGGCCACGACATATATATAGTTCGTTATTTATAAGTAAAGTCAAACTTGAGCAGCTGATTAACTTCTTTTTAAGTTTTTTGAAGCTCTTCTAAGGCTGGTATGCTATGCGGGATACTCGTCGTCGGACATAATGCAAGTCATGTGGGCCTGTCTCGGGTCTTCCGCATAGCTCTGAAGACAGCATGAATGGTAGAAAAGTAATAGAAGGAAAGTACATCGGATTCGTATCTAAATGAAAAGTTAAGGTAGTAACTATGTGGATCTTAGGCTAAGATCCACATAGTTACTACATAAATTTCTTAGCAGTCACCAGAATTTATCGGCCGTTAAATTGTCAAAGATCAACAATTACCTATCGCATTAACATCATAATGCTGATCAGCTTTCGAACCATCAACACAAAGTGTTACTATTGAATACCAAATAGCTCAATGTTTCAATGGCAATTACTTGCTAGTTCAAATGTCTACATACCTACATAAAACCGTATATTTACCCAATTTAGTCTGTTATTTTTTTATTTAATTGACAAGATTTTTCTACACGAAACAACTGCCATATTACTTGACCGTGCCGCACTATCTTAAACAGGATTCCATTTTTCCTACCATTGGTTATCCTGGTTTACATACCACGGCTTATTACGAAGGAATTCACGCCAAAAACTGGTTCATACTTGCGGTACTACTTAAAAGTACGTAAATATCTGTTTACTGCCTAGACGTGGGGTTACCGTACAATTTTATGACGAGATAGCGTCTCTAAACTACGATCAACTTCTCTGTCTCTGACAACTTAGGTATCGGGTATAACTTCTTCATTTTATTGCAAAACCCACTAAAGGATTGCAAAAGGTCGTTTTTGTATGTATCGTATAGGACACATTTTCAAATTGCACGCAACACGCTATATTAAATCTTAGGGCGCAAGATACAAAGTCTAGTTGGGAAATTTAATGTAAATATACTACATTTAATGTATAGGTAATGTTAATTTGTCATTTGAATTCTGCAATGTTGCAAACATCTATTCGTAAAAATAAACATATTGAGAAAATGTATGTTAGCTCCGTGTACCTATATTTCTAGAAAGTTAAAATCCCGGCCACTTATTTCAATAGAATATACAGGGTTAATTTTAAAACATCAATAACCTCGTAGGACTAGATAACTAAAATCATAAACAATAACATTTGTTCTACGAGTTTTATCATAACTTAATACATTGATTAAAAATGATTTTATAAGATTTTATTGTAATGTCGTGACTTTTATAAGTCTATGTTCCATTCATAGAAGGTTAACGCGCGCGATCGCGCGCTCACCTGTGTTATGTACAGACTTAAGAACATTCAGAAGTAATCTTGTGCGTAGATACAGTGAAAGTGTTTGTGATTCCTAATTAAGCTTGTTTACTACACGCCGCATTCTTTATTTCGGATTTTGGAAGATGTCGGACACACCTAACGGCACGCCACTCGACCCATATACGTCATCAGGCGTGGGATGCAACCCGGATCACCCACATGAAACACGTGCTTCAAATAGTGACTCGAGCGAAGAAAAATGGCGTCTTCTCTTCGAGCAACAAAATCAAAATTTTCTGGCGTTGGTGCAAGCAATAAAACTACCTGCATCTTCGGACTCTATTCGCCTTCCTGATTTCGACCCAGAGAAAAGAGACATCGACGCCCGAGCTTGGATAACGACCGCGGACATGTGTATCACAGATCGACATCGCCATGGATCTTCTCTGATGATCGCGTTAAGCCACGCACTCAAGGGCGAAGCATCATCTTGGCTGTCTTCAATATCGTTTCCTAATATGACGTGGGCCGATTTTAAGGAGCTTTTCGTAGCAAGGTATGACTGTCCTGAAACTGCTGCTTCCTTTCTCATCAGTATGCACGACAAGAAACCGAGAGATAACGAGTGCCTGGCCTCATACGCCGCTACCCTCATAACATCCTTAATGGCAAGGTGGAATGGACTGACTACAGAACAGATAGCAATAGCCACTGTCTTAGCTCATATTTCAAAACAAGAGCCACGTGTTCAGAGGATTGCTATAACGACTGACATCAAGATGCGTAACCATTTACAAAAGGAACTGAAGGCTGTCTCGTTCCTGAAGAGAAGTTATTCATCAAGTATTTATCGTGATGGACCCGACCTAAAAAGAAACCGACCTAATGGATCTGCTGTGACCATCAAGTGCTTTAATTCTGGACAACTAGGCCACAAATCTCTTCAATGTCGCAACAAAGCCAATTCGAAGAAGCAAGATGACGGGTCCAAACACAGGTCCTTTCACGGGGACCATAACTCGACCAACCAACCTACAGGGAGAACCGATCGCATCACCTGCTTCAACTGCCGGGAACAAGGCCACTATGCATCCGACTGCCCGAAGAGGAAAATCAAGGAGGGGAACAACGGTACCGGCGGCGGCACTGGAACTGGTCCAGCTAAGGAAAAGCGAGTAGACGTGTGCATTGTGAATGCGCCTTCGGGTTCTCTGCGTCACTCTGGTGAGTCATTCCCATTTACTTACGACTCAGGTTCAGAGTGTTCCTTAGTTAAAGAATCGATTGCTTTGAAATTTAGTGGTAAGCGAATTTATGACAATGTTTCTATGACTGGTATAGGACAAACTTCTATAGCCTCGACCATGCAAATTTTAACGACAATTGACATTGATAATATTAACTTTGAGATACTCCTTCATGTTTTACCTGACCATTGTTTGCGATACAACATTATGATCGGACGTGAAATTCTAGCTATCGGTTTGACTGTACATATGTCAGTAGATAAAGTACGTTTCGAGAAAATTAACATAGTCGAATCATGTGATGTAGTTGCAAATAATGGTATAGACCTTGACTTGGTAGATACTGACGTTAGTAATGAATACAGACCTAGGTTGATTGAGATTTTAGAACGGTTCAAGCTTAGTTTCATTACCGGTACACCTACTTCTCCTGCTGACACTGAACCTATGCAGATAGGGCTCGTAGACCCGCACAAGACGGTAAATCGTCGCCCATACAGGTTGACCCCAGATGAACGTCAGATTGTGAGGGGCAAGATCAACGAGCTGCTTAATGCTAAGGTAATTAGACCTAGTTCTTCACCGTTCGCAAGCCCGATACTTTTGGTAAAAAAAAAGACGGTTCAGATAGAATGTGTGTCGATTATAGGGAGTTGAACGATAACACCCTTGCTGACCGTTTTCCTTTACCACTCATATCTGAACAGATTGCTAGGTTGCACGGAGGACATTTTTTTACAATTTTAGATTTAGCATCGGGATTTCACCAGATCCCTATCGAGTCGAAGTCCATAGAGCGCACAGCATTCGTGACAACTGAAGGTCAGTATGAGTACCTTACTATGCCCTTCGGTTTGAAAAATGCTCCTGCAGTGTTTCAACGTGCTCTCATACATGCTCTAGGCGATCTCGTGAACAAGTACGTTGTAGTGTACATGGATGACGTGCTAGTTGTGGCCAGTAACATCGACGAAGCTTTCGATAGACTAAAGGTAGTATTAGAAGTTCTTTCTGGGAAGGGATTTTCGTTAAATCCTAAAAAGTGCTCATTCCTGAAAGAAAAAGTAGAGTACCTAGGCTTCGAGGTGCGCCGAGGTCAAATTCGTCTGAATCCACGAAAGATAGTTGCACTTACCGCTTTACCACCGACCGGCGCTCTTAATAATCAAGGTAGATTTTATGATTTTCATTTTGATTCGGGTGCTGAGTGTTCACTAATAAAAGAAAGCGTTGCATCAAGTTTCAATGGTAAAAGAATTGCTAAAACTGTCTCTCTAACGGGAATTGGTCAAACCAGTGTATTCAGCACCCAGCAAATACTGTGTAATGTTGAAATTAATGATTATTGTTTAGAACTTTTATTACATGTTTTACCCGATGTGTATATGCGTAGTGATATTATGCTAGGTCGTGAAATATTGAGTCAAGGCTTCGTTATTAACTTGTCAACAAATAATTTTAGCATTTCAAAACAAAATAATTTGACAGTTTTAATTGTGACGTTTTAACCGATTCTAGTATCAGTAACGACTTTAGTAATGTTGACACAGATATACCCTCTTGTAAAAAGTCAGATCTTTTAACTATTTTAGGTGAATATTCCAGTTATTTTACAACAGGTTTGCCAAAAACTCGTGTAACTACAGGTGAACTCGAAATTCGATTAATTGATCCGAAGTATAGAGGTCCTTTTAGGGTATCGGAGGTACTTGAAGGTAATCGTTATGTTCTTAAAGCCCTTAATTCCAATAGAACCTATAAGTACGCACATGACAGACTTAGGCGAATGCCTGCGAATGACATTACCAATGACACGCTGACATGTGACCGTGATGATAATCTGTGCGAACTTGACGGGGATGGACCGTCATGTTCTAATTAATGTTGAGTTGACTGATTGAGAGTGGTTTACGGATACCGGATAGAGGTATTCAAGAGTCACTGGATGGAAGTGACTAGACTGGTATACGGAAGCTGGATGGAAGTTTCCAAGAGTCACTGGATGGAAGTGACTAGACTGGTTTACGGAAGCTGGATGGAAGTTTCCAAGAGTTGCTAGATTGAGGCAACTAGACTTACTTGACTGACGTTACTCTATATGGATTGTGTATACTGTAGCCTTGTTTTGGAATTATTTACCTTGTGTGTGACGATTATAGTCGATTTCTTTGTTTAATAGTATGCAAGTAAATTTGTAACAATTTGGTATAGTAAAATGATTTTCAATTTTGATTATGATGATATTGGTTCGTTTGAAATAAAGGTTTAGTAACGTTTAAATTAAGTTTTTACTGTCCCAATGGTCAGAAAGACCGAGCGTGATACATGTTACTTTGCAAAATCCTCTTTCTTTCCAGAAACCCCACGCGAGGACGCGTGAGTTGTCAAAATGGCCGTGTCGGAGATCAAGATGTCATATCCTACAGTCGGATCTCCAAACGCCATCTATTTTCAATCGTTGAAGTTAGAAACGTCAAGTCGACAGCTATCACTGACTTGAGGACAGCTGTCACTTGGGTAAAGACAAGACAGAGTACTGAGAGGGCGCCACTGTAGATTTACAACGACCACCGGGTCGTTTGAATTGAGCCGGAGGGTATTCTGTTCTTTTTGTTGCGTCTGTCGAGCGAAGCACGGGTGCTAATCAGCCTCTGTCTTGTACTTACCACGTTTCTACGTTATCCGCTAGAATCCTAGTAATCTTGTGCGTAGATACAGTGAAAGTGTTTGTGATTCCTAATTAAGCTTGTTTACTACACGCCGCATTCTTTATTTCGGATTTTGGAAGATGTCGGACACACCTAACGGCACGCCACTCGACCCATATACGTCATATATATATATATATATATATATATATATATATAGACCTTTTTCAACGCAATAGTACCCAGATTAGATTTTTGAAATTTTTGTCTGTTTGTCGGTTTGTCTGTGCGTTGGTTCATGCTAATCTCAGAAAGGGCTGAACCGATTTCGATGCAGTTTTCAGGAATATACAGGGTGATTTTTGGTCGTCAACGTTTCCGAAAACTACGGAATCTCCTCATCATCACGATCATTTTTCTCCATGGAAGCATACCTGGGAAGTGTCTGGTTTCCAAAATATTAGGGTCCAAAGTTGAGTAAATAGACTGCGTTTTTCTGCATAAATGCACATAGACGCGCGTAGCAGGATTTTTTCACGAAAAATAATTAATATCTGTCTATAAAAAAACTAACATAAACACTAGACACTATAAATTTCGCACGATCAAGGAATTTAAAATTTTTTTTCAAAAAAATATTTTTTTCCCAGCATTTTTTTTAGCATAAACTTACTTTATTTCATGTATAGAATACGTACCCTTCGTTAAAGGTGGCCACAAAAAAACACCCTGTATTGTGACAGATCCCACTTAACATATAGGCTATTTTTTATCCCGGGAAAATGTTTTTATCCCGGAAAATTTTGACATTTTATTTTTTCTATAGTCCACACGGACGAAGTCGCGGGCGTCCATAGTTATACATATAATCTATGTGATGATCTTTTTAAAACAAACTAAATCAGCTGACGTTATATGTACCTAAGCCTCAGTTCATTCCATAGTTTTATTCGATTTTTTGTATCATGTTTAGGGTTCCGTAGCCAAAAGGCAAAAAACGGAACCCCTATAGACTAATAATGTCTTTCTGTACATTGTCTAGCCTACGGAACCGTACGTAGGCGATTCCTACTCCCACTTGGCCACTTTTCACCGTGTTTCTATATCTACATCAAACTGTAAAAATGTTCCTTTTTTGTTAACATATAAGGGTTCTTATTAATGTTAATAAGTAGGTAACGTATCTATTAAATGTCAAATAAACATTCGTTTCTTTAATTTATACATTCCATTAATTGTCTCGATTATTTTATTAGGTATCTACAAATAAAGTTCAAGGTTCGAATTTTATTACTGAAATTTATGACTTTATGGCAACCTAATTCTTATTAAAAAATGTTAATCTTATACGAGTAGAAGACGTGAAACAGAATAAAATATTATATATATGTTTAATAGTGTGAGAACTCGAGTCTGAATCATTTTTTCATTAGGTTTATCATCATAAATAAGTAGACATTACAGAAAAAATGTATTCACCAACTAGGTAGACGCCATATTCAAGTGAGCATGTCAAGTATACTTACTTTACTTTGGTTTGGTGAGTATAGTTATCTATACAGGATGTTTGTGACAGCCAGGCAAATATTAATATGGTGACTTCGGACTATGATTCTGAGATGAAAACCAGTAGAAGTTTTCGCAGGAAAATTCCAAAATTTTCCGACTTTTTTTTATTTTTTCAGGAAGAAAATTATTTTGTTTAAGTAGGCCTTAAATAATGACTTAAAAACAAAATTTTAACCTATGAATAGATGATTTTCAAAAAAATTTTTGCTCTTAAAAAAGTTCAATTAACTGATCAACCCCAAAAGAGAGTCATAAGTGATCCAAAAAACAGTAAAGTATCACACAATAACCAATAAGCTCATTTAACTGTCACAGGATCGCCCGATAGAATTGGCGAAGAAAGCAAACATTGCGTGTAACCAAATCAAAAATTAATTTCCTGCAAGTAATAACACTATCGTATAACTCAAAACAATAGTACTTGTTTAGTATCTCAGGATTTGCCTTGCTGTCACACACACCCTGTATAATATCGTCTATGATCATCCGTCACTTCATATGACATCGTAAAAATAGAACACATTTAAATCACATAACAATCAGCACACCGCATAAGAATACTCCACAGTTAGCTGTACCTAAATGGTGCAATGAGCCTGGCAGTGAGAGCGACGCGCAGCCTCTGGCGAAAGTCTCGCCCTGCGCGTGTTTCTCATTCCTGCGCCTTTCCACCCATTACTCGCGCAAATCCGTCGCTTTGACATTATAAATACTCAGATATAATTTCTCTTACTTAGAACTAGATGAAGAAAAAATTGCTCGACCATTTGCGGACGTATTTAGCTAGGTAGGTACTCTACTATGCGGTAGTAGCACGTGTTTTGCAATTTTTTGCTAGTACCTGTTTACTAGTATCTGTTATTTATAGTTAGGCTCACTTATACGAAATGCCTTAAACTATGTAACTACATTACTAATGAATGAGCACTATTTAATTTTCCCCGATCATCCGTGGGGCGATGATGACATTCATGGAGTCTCGCTGTATCTACATTAAAATTTATTAAATCTTGACGGGCATGTGATTAGTAACCAATCCCATTTTTGAAGTCATTTGATCAACTCTGAACTAGCGCAAACTTTCCTCGGGTCAGAAATGAAAACATGATGACCTCAAGTTTATGTTGTCTTCCTTGATGTTGTTTATACTAAATGTTATTAATGTTATGCAAATATGAGTGAGTTCTATTGTTAGCTTGAAATAAGGGAAAAAACCGCAAGTCAGTTTAACAGGCAATGAACTATTTACAAGCAACGGCATTTAGTAATTTCGTTTGATGATAGAATCCGTGCACGTCGCGAGATTACATTGTAGATGTTACTTAATAACAATGTGATTCATTGCCCCGTGTGGGTTCGAAGTTTGTATACTATTTGCGGCGGAGGAAGTTCCGTAAAGTCTGCGGTCGCTAAAGCATGCTTGGAAAGCGATGCTCGGTGCACAGGCGCATCCACACAAGGTGACCTCTGCGAGGCGCGCGGCAAGGTCACGAACGCGCGTGCGCCGGAGTCGTGATCCCCTCGTGGCCCTATCTAACACACCTACATAGACAGACTATACTCGTACTAAAAACATTAACCTTAAAGTCCATAATCTTGCTGCCTAAATCGTCTGACTGATGCTGTATATGTATTAGTTCTAGCCAGCGGTATTCAAGCCGCTAGGGTATCTATCTGTGGTCTCTACTATTATGAAGAGATAAAATTTGGAACAAGTCTATTCATACATTTCTAAAGTCGTTCATAGGCTACCGTTGCATTGACTTGCATGATAAATTGAGGTTTTCCTCCAAAATAAGAAATGCTCATAGTGAAATGTCATAGAATTTTACAGGACCTTTTTTTAAGTAAATCTACTACGCATCTACTATACTAAACTGAATACCTATACTAAACTTATTTTCTTTTACCAAACCAAACCAAAGGAAGCAAAGTCGTAACGATTTCACTAGTCTATTATAATACGAGTCAGTGTTAGCTATTAGCTAGATACGTATAGAAAATAGCGACTTGCTGAGGTCATAGTCGGCCTTATTTTGAGAACTCTGCGCTCTACCGTATCCATACTAGGTATATTTATACACTCAATCGTTACGGCATTTAGGTAGCAAATTTTATAGAATTACGTTGCTTGACTCTTTATTTGTTTAATTAGGTAGGTATAGAGTATGATAATAAAAATTAAATACCCACGTTATATACGAAATATCTATCTCAATATTCTAATTTATCTTAAAATTCAATCAACAAATCTTTTGAATTTCCATACAACCTCTCCTAATAAGATAATATTTATTGTGACCCGCCACACCATTATTAAGCACAGTTTTTTTTTTCATAATATCATAACAACAAATGTTTTCCTTAACCCCACGATACCGGAACAAAATAAACAAAATAATAAACAGTAGTGAAGTAAGTTATGAATAGGCAAGTATATGTTACAGACGTAAAACTAACATTGAACATTGGAGGTATTCACCGGAGGCCGTGAACTCTGTTACATCGTATCGTCGACAAAACATAAAACAAAATTACTGCCTCTACGTAATAATTTTTCTGACCATTGAGCGCTGGAAAAGCGCTAGTTAGACATTTCAATGTATTGTAAAGACTCCGGCGGTTTTGAGGGAATTCTAAAAATCCTTTCTGTTATATAAACAATGTTACTTTGAGAGTGCGCTTGGATAGTTATTAGAAAGCAGTTACAAGTAACGGTTGATTGTCGTGTGCCTTATACGACTGTGGTAGTGCTGCCAGGCCGAGAATGGGATACATAATTCAAGGGGATCATTTACATCGCGAAGACGCGACGGATCCGAGTCCATGTATGTACGCGAGCTGCGAAGCGCGCAAGGCACTCGCCGACACAAAAAACATACCATATTGATCTCCGAAGGGTTTCTTTTTTTTTATCGGGGAATTCACTTAATGATCGCGCACCGTCTCTACGCTGAATCGAATTCAGATAAGAAAGATATCTTGTAAGGTATTGTGAGTTAATTGCATATGTAATTGACCAGTTAGTTTATGTGTAAATAGAAATAAATTACTTACTTATACCTATTATATTAAGTATTAGCTATTTGTTTACGTATCGTCATCTTACTCAGAAATGATGACATCACAAATTTGCATGAATGTGTAATTTAGTTTTAAAGTGCTTCATAAAAGCAATTCATTTCAAACTTTTAATAATAAAAGTCAGATTGTATTACATTCTACAAAATGTACCTAATGTAAGGTAATAGTATTTTGAGGACCGCCCTTTTATATAAACCTATATTTTACAATTTCCATATATCACCGTTCATACAAATTGCAGTACTTACACAGAGCATTATTAAAAGGTAGTTACCGTCAATATAATTACGAAAGCAATTACTTAAGTGCAGGTCGGTTTCCGAAAACAGTGACGTGAGTGAGAGGTGCGCCCTTGCAACACTGCAATGTCGCCAATTGGACCTATCCGACAGTCGAGAATGTCCAACCTTAATGGCATATATAACATACCGTTTAATTTAACCAAAGGCAAACTCTTGACCATATCTGCAAAGGATATACTTCTTACACAGAACTCTAATAAATTTATTTTTGGGAGATATCTAAAGTCCACGATCTACCATCGAAATAGCAGAATAGGTAGTATTTCTAAAAGGTATTACTCATATAAACCGCAGTGGCATTTCGTCACGATAAATACACTGAAACTACAAGGATATAGAGCCAATTGCAATACAAGATCGCGGAGACTGATTAGCAGATTGTTAAAATTAAATGTGCTTGTTTTTACGTGAATTAAAATTATCAATCTGCGAACTAGTTGGTTTGAAGATAGGAATAGAAGATATAATATTATCATAATATAATATCATTAAGCCAAAGTTAACAATAGGGTCAATTCTGACCGTCACACGTAAACGTAGACCTAATCTTAGTCAGGTCTATCTCTCTCCGTTCTTAACATACAGGGTGTTTTTTTTGTGGCCACCGTTAACGAAGGGTACGTACTCTATACATCTAATAAAGTAAGTTTATGCCAAAAAAAATGCTGGGATTTTTTTTTTTTTTTTTTTTTTTTTTACTTGATCGGGCTAAATTTATAGTGTCTAGTGTTTATGTTGTACTTTTAGGGTTCCGTACGTCTGAATACAAAAACGGAACCCTTATAGGATCATCGTGTGTCTGTCCGTCCGTCGCTTACAGTCAATTATCTCCGAACTATTAGACCGATTAAGTTGAAATTTGGTACACATATCAATTCCTGTGACCCAAACACAGAGTGTGACGTGAGCAGATGAAATCTGTATATGGGGGGTCATTTTTGGGGGGAAGGGGAAAATTAAAAAAAAAAATCTGAAAACTGCAAGTGTGGGCATATCAAATGAAAGTCTTGTGAGAAGATCTAAATGTATTTTTTTTGTAATTTTAAAAATAATAGTTCCAAGTTATTCAAGAAAATAGACGAAAATTGACCAGTCCCCCCCCCCCCCTTATCTCCGAAACTACTGAACCTAAAATTTTGAAAAAAAATACAGAAATTAGTTTTCTCCTTATAGATTATAGGAAAACCTATAAGAAGTCATGATATTAAAATAACATGGTAAATCACTCAATATTGTGCGTACCAACTTACATTTGCAGGTGGAATGTGTGGGAGAACATATTTTTTAACTCCAATGTTAAGTTTTGTTGAATCGGTTTGTAAATGAATATTTAATGAAAAAAATAAGCCCTTGGGTCAGATTTAAAAAAACATGATAGGTAACATCGTACGGAACCCTCTTCACGCGAGTTCAACTCGCACTTGTCGGCTTTTTTTATAGACAGATATTAACTATTTTTCGTGAAAAAATCTGGCTACACGCGTCTATGTGCATGCACAAAAACGCAGTCTATTTACTCAACTTTGGACCCTAATATTTCGGAAACCAGACACTTCCCAGGTATGCTTCCATGGAGAAATATGATCGTGATGACGAGGAGATTCCGTAGTTTTCGGGAACGTTGACGACCAAAAATCACCCTGTAAATGTCTGGGAGAGAAAAGGACAGGTAAGACTAATATTACGTTTAGGTTTAAGTGTCACGGTCAGAATCGACATAAAATAAATAAATTAAGTGTATACGAGATACTTCAATAGACTATTTTAGGTGTGACCGACTGGAATCGTGAACGTTGGAATCGTGAATTTTGATGACTTGGACTCTAGATACAAAATATACAGGGTGTTTTTTCGTTTCCACCCTTAACGAAGGGTACGTACTCTATACATCAAAGTAAGTTTATGCCAAAAAAATGCTGGGAAACGATGTAAATTTTTTTGTTTTTTTTTTATTTCTTGATCGGGTGAAATTTATAGTGTCCAGTGTTTATGCTAGTTTTTTCATAGACAGATATTAATAATTTATCGTGACAAAATCTTGCTACGCGCGTCATTGTGCATTTATGCAGAAAATCGCAGTCTATTTACTCAACTTTGGACCCTAATATTTTGAAAACCAGACACTTCCCAGGTATGCTTCTATGGAGAAAAATTATCCTGATGATGAGGAGATTCCGTAGATTTCAGGAACGTTGACGACAAAAAATCAGCCTGTATAGATAAGCGTTGTTGTTTATTTATCGTTTTCATCTGAATCGTATTATGTTTGTTTTAGATAAGTATAAAGAAAATAATCGGACAACACAAGGATAATTTTAACTCATATATTGAGATATTCAAATGAAACTAACACATGCGTTTTCACCTTAAACTCAAGTTATTGTGTCAATCATATTTTATGAATAGAAATTACAAGTTCTAAACAGAATTGTGGTACATTCATTAACATATACGTGTGCACAATAAATATAATAAAGCTTCGCGTATTCGCGGTACTCTTTTCAACACCATTTTTCAATATTATTATCACTATTAACGTTCACCTTTTCTATAAACCAAGTGCTAATTTATGAATAAAGCTACATAAGAATATACGATATACAGGGTGCTTTTTTCGTTGCCACCCTTAACGAAGGGTACGTACTCTATACATCAAATAAAGTAAGTTTATGCCAAAAAAATGCTGGGAAACGATGTAATTTAAAAATATATATATTACTTGATCGGGCGAAATTTAAAGTGTCCAGTGTTTATGCTAGTTTTTCCATAGACAGATATTAATTATTTCTCGTGAAAAAATCTTGCTACGCGCGACTATGTGCATTTATGCAGAAAAACGCAGTCTATTTACTCAACTTTGGACCCTAATATCCCAGACACTTCCCAGATATGCTTCCATGGAGAAAAATGATTGTGATGATGAGGAGATTCCGTAGTTTTCGGGAACGTTGACGACCAAAAATCATCCTGTATGTATGTTTAGTTTATCTAATAAAATTATGTATCTGTATATGCCTTTATAGTGTTAACGGGTTAAAGTACTCGTATATCTATGTTGATTTATTTAGTTTTATTCCATTATAAATATTTTTTATTGAACTAGGTAGTTCCCTGTACTTTGAACTACTGCGGATACGAGTATAATATCAGTTCTTTCCATAAAATAGATATTTTCCTACAATATTCTCGGGATAACCGCTACCCGTATATAGGTACTAAAAATTCAATCACATTTATACTTCCGAGTATGAAATACATAGTACAAAACGTAACAGACACGGTAAATCATCCTGTATGTATGTTTAGTTTATCTAATAAAATTATGTATCTGTATATGCCTTTATAGTGTTAACGGGTTAAAGTACTCGTATACTCTATGTATGTATTTATTTAGTTTTATTCCATTTATTAAATATTTTTATTGAATCTAGGTAGTTCCCTGTACTTTGAACTACTGCGGATACGAGTATAATATCAGTCTTTCCATAAAATAGATATTTTCCTACAATATTCTCGGGATAACCCGCTACCCGTATAGGTACTAAATTCAATTCACATTTATACTTCCGAGTATGAAATACATAGTACAAAACGTAACAGTACAGCGGTATGTTAAGTAGTCTCAAAGAGAAATAAAATTCAAGTAGATTATAGAGAACTATTTTCTAAAATTGCGACCAAAATTAATATCGGCTCTATGCTGTAGGTGTCTCACAACAGTTGGTCGTGGATTTTACTACCCAGGACATTAGAATAATATTCATGTTTAGTGGGTACCTGTCATAGACATTTTTAGTTCTACTCTAGGTACACAATATACTTTAAATAATCATTCTGAAATGTATGAAAAAAGCTTGCCTGTTCGCACACCGAAGTTCATTTGACATAAATAAGTACTTACTAACTATAGCCATTATTCGTAATAAAACGACATCTCTAATGAGCAGAGTACGGGGCAGTAGCAACATTATCCTGAATGCAGTCGCTGAGGACTGTACTTCCCCGCTGTGGAGGAGTTTTGTAGAGAGGGTGACAAACCGACTGACGTACTGACTGTATTATGTTTTTGTAATTTATTCTGATTTTAATTTTATTTCATAGATTTGTTTTATTATTGTTTTATATTATTAGGACATTATTATCCTCTGGCCTTCTTTCTGTAATGTAATTGATTTTTTTGTTTGTTTGTAGACTACTAAGGTTTAAGGTACTGTTTAACAATAAGCGCTAGTGTTACCTGAATATAATAAATAAATTTAAATTTAAATAGCACACCGTTCAGTTTATATATAACTCGCAGTTCAGATATCAACGTTTGTAATAGTTCGTAAAATGAACAGTAACTAAAACACCTAAATTATGAATTTATTTCGGGCAATACGAAAAAAGTTTATCCATTAAGTTATATGATAATTGGGTACGAATTGCACAAAAGCTCAACTCGAGATGAAGAAGGACAACTTAAAGTTATTGAAATGTCTTATTTTTCACTGTTTCAAAGTTTTTGTAATATTTATGGTAATTAAAGATATCTATAGTTAACATTCAAAATTAGGTGGAGTACCTAGAGTTCATACAAGACGTTCATCGAAGATATTACGTTTCTTTACTCCGCTATGCGATCGAAATATTAAAATTGGACTGAATTGTGATTATATGTGACCATATATTATTATAATGTCGAGCCGTATAACGAATCAAGTTAATAAAAACGTACATTCATATACTTAAAAGGTAAAGCTAGCCTTGTTGACGACCGCCTCTCTCTCTCGCACAGATCACTGCCCCATCTCCGTCTTTTTCACACTAATAAGCAGAGATATACTCACACTCATATGCTGTACACACATGGAGAGCTTGTCTCTGTGTTCACGTGTATAAGATGTCAATGTGATGAATAAACAGTTTCTCCGATTTTACGATTCAATGATTAAGATACGTATCTATGCAAAGTTGGTTGATGATTTTGAAATAATAAAAGGTTTTTTAAGAAACATGAGGCAATCAATTTATATTATCACATTTGATACCGACCTTTGTTTCATTTGGAAATTAAATTTTATCTTCATTACATTCACATATTATGATATTAACTTGATATTAATATTATATGTTACAAAATTTTACAGCTAAGTGCACTAAATATTCAGTGTGAGCATATCTTATTTACATTTTTAAAAATATATTTATATTTTTAAAGTTTTCATGTAAGTGAGCTTGTTTTAATTTTAAAAAAATATTATATTACAAAGTACCATTACTTAGGTACCTATTACAAGCCGATTTACATCTTATACTTAGTCATTCAGGCGAGCACAGTTAAGATTTTCCGCAAACCTGCGTTTTTTCCTGTTTCCTGCGTTACGTGATCGTATCTTAAAATACCGATGTAATTAAACCATGCTGCAGTATTTCTCAGAATTATTTCGAATAAATCAAGATGAATAAGAACAGTGATCAGTCAACATTGAAATTGAAGGCTTCAGTTTTGCACAACAGGAGGCCACATCGCAATCACGGCGATATAAGACAACTAGCACATACCTACATACACCGTGACGAGGCAAAATCGAGGTACCTACGCACATATAGGACCAGCATATATACTTTCTCAGTACCCGTCGATATATCCTGTGTAATTAGTTACCACAAACAAAGCCAAACAACGGGATTGAGATCCTTCTCAATCATCTAAGCCCCCACAAAGGAATCCCCGAAACATTAAAAAAGGTTCCATACACGACCAAAAGCCTTAACTCACCATTAACCCCACTTTCGATTTCAAACTTATGCACTTATAAAATAGAATATGTTTTTAATCAACCGAGCGAGGGTCGTAAGCCCTGATGCCCTACGAAATCGAACCTTGATGTGAGATAATAAAACTCTATAATGGATTCGCTCTTGTATGGCCTGTGGTTGTGAGTCGGCCACAAAAAAGAATAAAGGGACGTTAGCTCTTCCTGGCTATGGATAGGTCTCTCTTATCATTTAATTTAAGAGTTTTTGGTTGGTTTTGCATTGGTGGTTTACAAGATTTAAATTTTACCCAGATTACGCTCCGTTATTAAGACTTACCCTACCTAGCGGTTTCGGCTATTCATTATCTGGCACTGGCAGTCATTCAACACTAATCAACAAAAAGTTTTATAAAGAAAAATATAAAATAATTCCTATAAAATTTGGTATCTCCCTTCTTTCCATATCTTGTTCAAGCCTTGTTCTTTAGAGTTAGATACGTGTTTCATGTTTCCTTACATTATATACCTGTTTCAAGCTTTTTACATAACATGACTTGCAACTCTTGCAGCCAACGAAAATATGTAATTTAATTCAATATGTGTTTTTAAAACAAAGCCAGCATGTCCATACAAATCTTTCTTTGGAAAGAAATTTTATCCCCCGTCGAGATTCTGTCGGACGCAGCCTCGGATGCCTAAAGTTCTCTCGTGACTGTGCGCGTGCGCGTGCGCGCATGTGTGTGCGCGGTACCTACAACCTCCAAGTCCATGTGATGGGAAGTGAACCCTTTACGTGGTAACAACCGTTTTTTATTTGCGCTCGGACAGCGGCGTCAGGTAAAAAGGATGATCGTAAATTTTTAGAGGACATGCCGAACTGAACTTTGTGCGCGGTCAACACAACTTTGGGCTTACGTCGTCGGAGCATCACTCCGCAGCTTCTTCACGTTTACTTGTGTTTATTTTGTTATTTATGCACTTTTTGTTCTACTTATACGTGGAATCGTATTTTTCCAAAGTCAACAATAAAGGGACGATTTTTACGACATTGTTTTATATATTTTTGCCGGAAAATAAAAAGGTGGGTTGAAAGTTTTCGTAATAGGTAATTAATAGGTAATTAATAATGGTGTTAACGCCAACCTCTTAAAAATAAAATTGTAAGAATCTCTAGTATTACGTCACTCCAGGAGCTATGCGACCCCGTTTATGTCTTTAGCTAAGAGCTTTAATCCCATCGCTTTCATGAGTTTATCGACCTCCGTCTGCCAATGCAAATTGTAAAATCTTAGCTTTTAATCTTCAAAGGTAATAAAACAATTAAAAGAACGGTTTTAATTGAACCTAAAGCACTTGTCGATACTCAGTTTTCAATCTTACGTCGTGTAGGTATTCATTAACGCATATTGGTTTCGATTCGACGGTTAATAACCACGCTCGTTTTAAAAAAGAGAACGGCCAAGGTGACTTTATACTACCTATGTGTAGATATGTATAGTCGGTGTCTGGTCGACTGGAAAGAAATGACATCTCACAGAGCACCACAAAAGTCGCCGGTCGATAAAAATCGTACGTAACTGTTATGATTTTTTACAAAAGTGGTGTAGAGGAAAATAATTACATTAAATAATGGTTGGGGCGAGAAGGAGCCAATGGTGAACTCATCTCGAGAGCTCGGTGAGGCTACAGGCGATAAAATAAGGTTGCGGCGGGTGCGGGGGGCTGGGAGCGGGCCACGTTGGCAGCGGGTAGTCTACCTCTTACTGACGACCAAATTTAGGGTCTACCCACCACTTGTATCCATGTCATAATTTTGTATTTATTCATAGACTTCCTCAAACAGTTCTTCATACAATATCTTCAAATGAAATATGAACTTGATAAAATTTCAGTTTCCAAGTGAAATCCACTTGCATAATAATCAGCGCCACTACCAAAATGGCGAATCGCTAACACCAAATATGTATTAAACCAATCAATTTATGTCGCACAGTTAATTTCCACCGCTTCATCTTACAATCTGCGCCAGCGCAGAACAAAAAGTGATCATTAAAGTGTCGGAGAGGAGGTGGGAGCAGCCTGGCCGGAGCGGGCGCACTCCCGGCTTTTTATCACGCCAGCCCATATCAAGCCTTACCTTCAATAACACTTTAACTTTTCAATTCATTTATTATACCTTCTCTGATATTTTAAATTGAATGTTTTTGTTTCTGGATGATACGTTTTTGTGTTACTACTGAATGGATATCCAGGAATATCTCCAATACATATAAACTGTAGTGATATCCTCTCTGCAAGCAGTAGTAAGTAGTCACCGTAACGATATCAACTGAATACAAGTTAGGTAGTAAGTAAAGTACAATTTATAGGATATGTTGTATCTGTGGCCTGGGGGACAATTCTCAAAAAGTCTCAAGTTGGAATGAAGCCGAAACGGAACCGTTGTAGATGCTCAGAACAAAGCAATAATTACTTTACTGTGACGTAATTAGACACATTTTAGCACGAGACAGATATTTGATTTTATTCTGTCATACTCGCGACCACTGCATGCTAAAATATTCCTTAATGGAGTATTAAGGCTGGAATAGCGGTAAGTATTTATATCATTTCGCACCGCGTTTCGTTAACGGTTCGTTAGTGGTTGCGTTTCGGCTCAAATTTTTGGGGAATTGACCCCCAGATTATAAAAGAAAAGTTAGGGGTTATTCTTCTTATGTATGAGCTAATTTATATACAGTTATTTACATTAAAGCTTCAGTATATGTATACTGTGGTAAAAATAACTTTTTTAATGTTTAAAAGATAAAAAGGGCCAATGAGGGTGGAAGATCTATTATACATATAATTCAATAAACTTAAAAATATCTAGTTCTGATAAAATAGGTCTACCTTAGAATCATAAATTTATATTTAATTTTACTTAAATGCAATTTTTTAGTTACCTAAATTACTATTGTACCTAAACCACATATCTTCATTTTTTATGAGACACATTTATCGTTTGATATTTAACGTAGTTCTCTTTTAAGATGCTTTAGGCTATACAATAAGTGGATAAGTAATTTTCCGAGCAAATTGCTAAGTAAGGACAAAATAACATCTGTCCAGTTGGATTCTATTCGGGCTTACGCAACCTAAATAGGTACATAGGTACTTACAATCTGAATTTTAACAGCCTGTTTTACATATAGAGTTTTTTACATGACGAATAATAGTAGCCACAAGAGCTTTTTGATCTTACTTTTTCTTCTTCAGTATCGTGCGATGAATAGAGAGGATGATGAAGGGTATACAGTCCCAAAAACCTTTTACTTGACCACTGATCTGGAAAGTGACAATGCCAACGATGGACGGAAGCATGCTTACAGTAAAATACGAGTATTCTGGTTTGTGAGCCCCTGTACAAAATGTACGGACATGGACAAGAGGATGGTAGAGTTCTACTAGCTCGCAGATCATTTATAGTAATTATGTTTGTTGATGTTAAATATGTTTGATGCATAACTGCATTATGTCTGAGGTAAAAATCAAATATGAAATACTAAGGTGTATAACTATTATAAGTTGAGGCATATTCATATCACCGTGATATTAGTGCCAAAACCATACCAAAACTGAAAAGTCATATCGAGACGAGAAGACCGGGGAGACGAGATGTATAAGTTGCCCACATAGCTATGGGACTTTCCAGTATTTAGTTAGTTATTACCATTCATTTAACTTTACATGTATCTTTCTTTTACTAAGGTTTTTATTCTGAGAACCCTGATGTATAAATATAACACTTTGTAACCAAAGACACCTCGTTTAAATGTAATTAATAACTAACTACACTTCACTAACTAAGTTTATATTAATCTACCGTAATTCGGTATTAATCTACAGACACTAAATAAACTGGGTTAATTTTCCTACTTGCTCTATATTCTAAGCAAAATTAAAAACAATAAATAAAATAAGAGATAAAGTAAAGTTAACAAAAATATTTTATGATAAATTACAAATATCCTTTCCAAATTACGGATATTAAACTACAAGGAACCGGTCTCATTCGACTTAACATAAATTACATATTTTTATTACGAGAAGTTCGCGTGACCACAACTATGTAGGTACCGAGTGGCTGGAAACCTGCAGAACTCATAAGCCCCTTGTTTCTACATATACAGGTACCTACGAGTATGCCTTCTTAGTCACATATACTCTGCTAAGCAGTTAACATTAAAATATAATGTCTTCCAGCCGCCGCAATTTTACAGTTTTAATTCAAAGAAGGCTTGAGATTTAAAGTAATATAATCGAGGCCTAATAATTATTTATTTCGTAATTAAAATCTGTTTTAATAAGCGACAAACTCCATCTCTCTGTTATCTTTTCACAGCTACCTCCGCCATAAATATAAAAGTAATTTTTAATCCATTTGTTTTATATGTCGTTTACGTTCTTTTTATAGAATAATAAAACGAGAAAAGAATGTCCCTTGTATCAACTCACTTTACTCGGGTGAAATTTGATAAACATCGTTAACAGCGCTTATAATAAATTTGTTTCCATACGAAATACGGTTTTATGTTGGTTATTTACTAGTATGGCGTATATTGTATAAATAAACTGCCAAACATTTGAATATTGCATCGATATCAGTTTCATTAGTCGTTATGCTGCCTGCATCAAGAATGGAATTAGTTTTATTTAATAAATATTCAAGTAGCCTGTTTTTGTGGAAAATTCCAGAAGTTTTCTTTAGAAGCATGGCAGATTATCAGACAAGATATACTTAGCTATGATGTAAGATAGATGACGATAGCACAAACTGCATGCATAGACTAGAACGCAATATCACGATTTTTTTATGAAACGACACGTTGTAAAAATATTTTCCATGTACTCGTACTGCTGTTTTTTTATATCGCATACACACTTTGGCGATACCAGTGATGTTTTGTCATGATAATAAGTGAAAGATAAGACCTAAACGCGGTAATAGGCAAAGAGTTTTCACTCCCTTGGCGGTATTCCTAAATATTCTAAGGTTAGAAGTTAGGCATACTGTCCACGGAGGCGTAGCTTCATAGATGCGTATTAAGTTACTTTATCTTACAGTTATTATGATAAGTGTATTAATACCGTAATAATAAATAACTAGGTATCATCATCATCAGCCTATTGCAGTCCACTACTAGACGTAGGCTTCCCCAAGGGCACGCCACAAAACTGCCATGAGGGGTATTTGCCCATAGTCACCACGCTGGGCAGGCGGGTTGATGACCGTAGTTTGTATTTCGATCTATGTTGTCAATACGGGAGGCGCTGCTGCCCACCTCCCGGAAACCCTTAATCGCCTCGTACGATACCCACGGGCAGACATGGGGTGGTATGAATTCTACTCTGCCGGCACCACGCGGTATTAGATTCGGTATTGTACCTCTTTCTAGATTAATTTCAATTGTTCATTGTGCCATCAGCTGCCCAATATAATTAGCAATCATAAAAATAAAGTATTAAAAGGCAGTAATGTAATGAATAATACAGGAACACAATTTAGATACACTTCTACCATAGCAGACTAGCAGGTTCGTAGCCTGCAGCTCGTAGCATGTGCTACGCACTCACGAGCGGTTTCGATTCTTTTACTTACTAGTACATTGCTGCAGACGTTTCGAAAAACGACAAATTACTCAACAAATTACTTTGAGGTCCATGGCGAATGACTAAGGGTATGCGCCAGCAGATTTATAAATAAATATTGTCAATATTAAAAACTGTTAACTATTGCAGCAAGACACACGACATCACGCATTAACGTGTTTAGGTAAACAGAGGGTAATACACGTGTTTATGCAAAACTCACTCATAAAACTTGTCGTGACAAGTAAAGAGACGTAACTAATTTTACTACCAACTTACGTAGATTTCCTAACATCACAACCTATTCTCATCTAATAAATTTACCGCTAAAGCGTTATGATTTAAAATCGCTTGATTCGTATGCACAGATTGATTGCCTAGAGAACAGACGTAAACGCATATCAATGTCATACGGTAAGTATGAATGATGTTCCCCACGACAGCTTTTTACGGAGTTGTATGGCAAAGTTTTATTGAAACTGCGTTTGAGTGAAGAACTTCATTCACACGTCATCTCACTGGAGCAGAATAGGCGTAGAGTTGGACCTAGTCTTACTTTTTTTATAAACAACTCTATGCTCCTTGATTCATCTTAGTAATATAAAAACATAAATGGCTATGGCTAACTATGACATTTACAATATTAAAAAGCTCTAACGCTATAAAAGCTCGAAGTTTGATACGTCTCTCTTTGGTTATGATAAATAGTATACATGGTGTGTGTGACAGCCAGGCAAAATACTGAACAAGTACCAATGTTTTGAGTTACACGATAGTGTGATAATGATTTGAGTTACTCGCAGGTAATGCATCTTTAATTTGATTATCCGCAATGTTTGCTTTCCGCGCCAATTGTATCGGGCGATCCTGTGACTAGTTAAATAGGCTTATTGGTTACTGTGTGATACATTACTGTTTTTAGACCACTTGTGACTCTACGTTGGGGTTAATACTGATTTTAAACTTTTCTGGGACCAACTTTTTTTTGAAAATCATCCTGCGAAAATTTTCAGTTGTTTTCGCCTCAGACTCATGGTCTGAAGTCGCCATATCAATATTTGCCTGGCTGTCACTTCCACATAGAGTTCGTATTTTATTATTTTTGAGATATTTCAGAAGTTCAGTAACTATTTCGGAAGTACAAAGGGAAATAAGAAAAATCTGTTGTTTTATTTGGCTGTCTATGGCACTTTCTATGAATTCTTGGCAAAAAATTGATGTTGTAAACTTAGGTAGGTGCATCTAATCGTGGTAATTTATAGCCCATTAGTGGTTTTCTCGATAATAAGTACCTATTGTGCATAATTGATATGATCATAAATATTAATGATAGAGTAGCTATCTAACATTGAGCAATCTGTTTTTTTTATGTTTATTGATAATGTCACTGAATTTCAACATAACATGGTATTACATATAACATATTGGTCAAAAAAATCATAATGGCTCTTCCCTATTTTCCTTAGATGAAACTAGACTGAAATAGGTGGGTAAAAAGAAAATGCATTTGTACCTATGCATAATAGAAATGTATTGAAATTCAAAAATATTTGATACTCCCTACTCGCTACAACCTCAATATGTATAAAATAAAAGTAAATTACAGCAGCTTACAAATAACATCAACTATCTACTCAAGACTTAATCGTAATCATAAGTTAGTCGAGAGATTACTCGGTCCCCATACTAATGTAGTCAAGCCCATAAGGTATTGATAACGTGGCTAATGTCTAATTATAGAGGCTGGCCGGCTGCGTTGTGAAATCTATAAACTTAAGATATTGGACCGATAGTTCGTAATGGCGGCTGGCTACATCACACCATCGAAATGTGATCGGCTAGTGCTGCGCGGACGCAGCAAGTTCAAGGTGATCGCCTCCGCCTCCCACGCGCTCCGCGACCGTTACTCCGTCGGATACTATGTCTATGTGGACCTCTGACACAAGCTCACTCTCCAAACACTCGCTTGCACAAACAATTGATTCTCCCTAACTATTCTCTCGGCGATGAGGTGCTAGCACGCGATTGTATTAATTAGTGCCTGCTTGTGGTGTGTTTCATTTCACAAATGTTTGTTTGTGGAATTAGATACATCGCAATTAACTTTCATTGCTACACCTATCATTAAATTATGGTGATAACTTATTTTAATATTTTCTTTCAGTCGTAATAGAATCTGCAATGTACATACTTTTACTGACATATCGGCAATAACAATATTTAATAGAACTAATCCCCCTATGTGTGGAATTTTCCAATGTCAGGGCGTAATCCATGTGCTGCCAGAGCATGTACCGTCGCCACATACGCACTGGATCGATTCCACTCAAGTGCCGATCCATCATGAATCAGATGGAACCGAGCGTATGAAGTATTAAGAGCGAATATGAGGCCTACTAATGCGTCGGCAGTGCGGTATGTCTAGGAGCATCTCAATAAATCAAGCACGGCGGCAACTCCTCAGGATGTTCAGAAAAGACTTGCTATTACTATGGAATTTGACTAAATTAGTCAAGGTAATATTCGTATTTCTTTCATACTTATACGTCGGAAATCCGTAGACACTGGCAACTGGCTAGAGGCCTTATTACTAATCTAAATTAGAAGGATTTATACGTCGGATCGGGTGGACGCGTTTTATGAGTGGCTAATGGCTATGTAAGATTACCTGGGAATGGTGATGACCTGTCCGAGCTCGTCCAGCACGTGGTCTGCCAGCACGAGCACGGTGCCGGGCCCGGCGCCGCCGACCACGGACACGCCCTCGCCTCCCGCCCCGCCCCCGCTCACCAGCTGCCCGTCCTCCATCTGTCCGCTGATCATTTCCACTCGCTTTTGATCCGGCGTCGTCGTGTATATCACCGTCTGCTTATCGTCCTCGTATATGAGATCTATGGGCGTCTTCTCGTCCATGGAGTCCATGCCCTGGTCGTAGACGTCGGGCTGGACGGGCACCTTGTTATCGGGCGCGTAGGCGGCGAGCTCGTGCGGCGAGTGGCGGTAGCCGTGCGCGTCGCCCGGGTAGCCGTCGTCCGAGTCGATCTCCACCTTGTGCGGGTAGTAGTCGTGCGGCGGCTGCACCGGCGTCATGGTGGCCAGCACGCCGGGCGGCGGCGAGCGCGGGGGCGAGCGCGGCGAGCGCGCGCCCGCGTCCGCCGGCGACGCGGACATCGCGCCGATACCTTAACCTCTCCACGACCACTATTTCTATTTCTGAAACCAAACCATTTTATTCAACCATCTATCTCCATTGATAATCGTAAAATCAATATCAATACACTTTATCTTACACCAGTACAATGCGTGCTCGTTTACTCGACCGTAAAGACAACATAGCCGCATAACCTGTCCGCACATGACAGTCTATTTCAAAACGACAGAGGGGACTTCCCAAAGTTGAATGGAATGAAACCAGAAGGGCACCACAACAGCTGATTGCAGCGAGTCCAGTTAGAGGCGAACGGGTCCAGAGCCGCAGCGAGAGCACCTGACCGGCCGCGAGAAGTGCTCCGACTCGTTCGGAAGCCGCACCACCGACAACGGGACAAACGGGTACCCACGTGCACCTCCGCGGACAAACAATAACAACAATAGAACCATTCTCATACTCTACTCACTATTCGCACGCCAAAACGCCAATTATATAAAGATCAAGGTCGTCATTACTATGCAAATGAACCTAAAAATAGAAACACTGATAGCTAAGCGCTTTAAGTGATAGCTTAGCTCACTGTCATTATTTATTAAGTCTCAAAACAAAATCTATTGTCTTTGGGACAAATAATGTACTAAGATTTTTTCGGACATAGAGACACCTATCTTACCTACTTCATAACTCTACGAAATTGTCTAGATATCGACGTTATTCCCTAGGTAGACCCACACCCCATTTAAATCTAACTTAAAAATCATTCCTAAATACCTAAATATATATCTTCACTCCACTAAAGTTAAAGAAAAGCTTCTTTGTTTTGAAAATATTTGATATTATTACCTGAAGTAAAACTTACAAAAACTGAACATTTTGATTTATAAATTGCTTTCAGGTCTTGTATCGCAAAATAAAATGAGGACGTTTTCTTTTACAAAAAGTACAAAATGGACTTCCATTATCATACTTCAGAAGCCATACTGTGGCTGCTTTCTCGAAGCCTAAGAAGCTGCAGCGTGCGATAGAGCATACTAATACGGAGTCACCTGCATAAGAGCGAGACAAACATAGCTATATCGAGGCTGGCTAACAATAATGCATTTAGGAATTCCTTGATTAAAAATTCGCTTTCTGTCGGTGGACAGCGATATTGAATTTAAGCAAGTTTCTGTAGGTACATAAATGTAAGCAGACGCTATTAAATTGATTCAATAGGTACATGTTGATTTTTACCTAGTAACTCTTTTTTTCAGTATCATCGTAACGTTAAAAGTTATTTATACTCTCCAGGACATTGAAGTTTCCTGCTTTTTATAACGTTAGAATAAAAAATTAGGTCTTACCAGATATACCTAATATACTCAAGTACTAACCTAACTACCCACTGAAATCTCAGAAAAGCCTTAATTGTAACAAACGTTTTCAATATTTTCTCCAATCTAGCATGGCCTTTGTCAGAATTATAACCGCCACAAAGTTGTACCTCGCTGCAGGAGGAAAATAAAATTACAAAAAGGCTTTGCGCCGCGGAGCCTTAAGTGCGCATGTGTGCGTAAGTGCGCACGCACACTCCAATCGCGAAGCTCACCAAATACATCGATACGGAGAACGAACGAACGAGGCAATAAGCGCATGTGTACGTAAAAGCACACACACACGAACACGTGGCCAGTCTGTGAGCGTCCACTGTGTGTAAATAACAGTGTACACATCCACAGGTACACGCACTACACACATGTTTATTTATATTTTACGCGTAACACTTAAAGCCATTTTTTCATCAGAACCAATGTCCATATTGGTCACATTCTCATCAGATACCTTGCTTATTGGATAACCAATACGACTTTCTATAAAAACGAGACTTACAGACTCAAAACAAAGAAACAGAAGACCAAAAAGAACATGCCGGCGATCGAATCCGCTTTGTCCTCGAAATCTAACTGGACAAACCATGCGGCGAGATGATTCACTGCATCTTTTGGTCGCACACACAACCGATTGTTATCACTTCCAAATAGGTAAACGAGCACGTCATTGCACTGATGGTAAGGTCGGGGGCGGCGGCGGCGCGGACGTCCTGGCGCAGGCCGTCACGCACGCGTCAAACTAGTATCGTGACGTCACGGCCCGCCCGGCGAAACGACAAAACCGGCCCGGCCGAGTGCGGCAGCAGGCGGCGCGGGCGCGCACAGTGGCGGGCGCGCAGCCGGCCGGCCCCGACGTCGGCACGTACCGCGGGCGTCGCGGCGCTGCGGCGCGGCGCGGGCGAGACTCGAGCGAGCGGCGCTACGGAGCGCGGGCGCAGGTGCTCTGAGCGCAGCAGCCTCCGCGCGCCGGCCCGCCCCGCACCCCGCGCCGCCCGCGCCCTCTCTCACGCACCAAAACGACGAATTTATCTTCCGCGCATGCTGACCCTCCTACCCGCGAGGACGTTGCCCAGGGTGCTTCGTATAATAAATAATAATATGGAACATTGAACTTGTCAATTGATACCAATATATCTCTCAAATTCGGCTTGCGAAAATGCGTACATTTCGTACGATGAACTAATGTGTCCTGCGGCGCGCTGCCTCCGCCGCGGTCTGCGTCCGACGTCACCCGTGCAGGCGAGGTCTCTCCGACCGTTACAAAATGCCTGGCATGATGAAGTTGACCAATTTTGCGCAACATCCCTTATTTGGACTTTCCGTTTATTGGCTATATTTATATGGGATATTAATGAACCGTTGAAGAAAATAATCAAACCGCTGTAAAATTACTAAGTACCATAACTAAGTAAAACATATTTATATGTAGATATGTGTATTTCGGTTGTTGATTTATAAAAACAAATATAATAACGTCTTTTAAATTCACTAATTATTTATTTATGTAAAAAATCGAGAACGGTGACCATAATTAATTTTTATGAGGGTTTCGAGGGACACTCGTAGTCGGGTCGAGTGGGCGTTCACTCACGCGTTGATGTCTTTTATTCCTGGTGTTGTGTCGGTCCAGATCAGTAACAACAATATTTTAATAAGGCTTAATGTTTAAATTACTAATTTATTACTATAATTATAATTTTCATTAAACCTTATTTTAATTATTATCTATGCCCTTAACGTATGAAGGCTATTTTTTGTAAGTAAATGGCAAATAAAAAATTCTAGGTAAGTATCTTGAATATAGGTAAGTACCTGTTGCTCATTTTACACCATTACTTACTACGTTAAGTTGAGACCTGACTCGAATTAAAGTTTAGGGCTCTATCTATAGTAAGTATGGTCAGCAAAAATAGATTACTAATAAAATAACACACATATTTCAGATGAATGATATTACACATATGATAATATCTACTATAGTAGGTACTATAACTTGAGGTAACAAGGAACTAGTCTAAGATTATGACAACAGTCAGAAAAACCCGTGAAAGATAAACAAACAGCCATCACATAGTGCTATCTAGCACACGAGTCAAGTCAATAATTTACAATCTTTACACGAATCTCAAAAACCATGCGGTCAAAAAAACGCCGCTTATTCAATTTCCAAGAATTGTTCCAAAGATCGGTGAAAGCCACAGGTGTGTAATATGAGATACTACACTACACGGGTACATGCTGTACCGTTTACGAAACACTTTTAAATTAACATCCATTGAAATAAATACGAGTATTGAGTGATTCAGATCAACTGTTGGTAGGTACCTATATACATTTGATGACATAATATCTATAGTTTATTATAATTAAATTATAGGAAAGTAAGTACATACCCTAAACGTTTCCTTTAGTTTGATGTAGTCGGGGAAATAAAAAAAGGTACTCACTTGTCCCATGGCTTGCTTAAATCATAAGGCACTGGCGGCGCTAACAGCGTACAATAGGACTCCATATTTCTATTGAATTCTATACCTTTCGCTAAATTATTCTAGTTATATCCGAAAAGCGGCGGCAGGTAACCTCAGTCCCTACATGGAACTTAATGCGAGTATCCTGCTGTCATTTCAGCACCAAAAAGTGACTTTGCATTTCATATATTTTGTATGAATAACAAGGTTAGGTACTTACATATTTTCGGTTTGGTAAATGTGCTATATCTAGGAAAATACCAATCGACATCTATACAACAATTCGTTCACGAAGTGGGCGGTGCTAGTGTGCTATATCTATACCAATCGACATCGTTCAAAGTTAAATTATGATAGATTTTCGTTGATAGTTTATACTTTATATCGCTGTATATGTATTATGATCTAAGTAAGTACAATATGTAGCGGAGCCACCTATCGGATTCGGATGCAAGAGAGAACCACAATCCAATGCAAATCATAGATAGAACGCGATATCGAAGTTTCTCACAATTTGCCAATGTTGTTAATTTAAATATGATGATAAATATTTAGATGTCTACCCGATTGTAACCCATCTCGTGCTGGCTCTTGGAGGGAGAGTAAAGATGTGAAGTATGGATTTTGGCTTCTAGCAATTCACCCTCTCAACAATTAATTACGATAGTGTAGTGTTAAAATAACAACGCATGAGCTGAGCGACACTACCAAACGAATTCTGATGAAACTTCTATTAACACATTGGCTAGGCTACCTATATAGTAGTTCACTGGTAGACAGACATGACTAGGCTAAACTATACTGTTACTTCTTCAGAAATGGGATAGGCAAGCAATCTTTCTACCACCGCTACTGAACCAACTCAACTGATAGAAAGTGAGACATGATCTGTGGCCTTTGTCCTGTTGAAAAAACACCCACCCTCTTTGATCTTTTCGCTTGGCAGAGGGATGTTGTGCAGTACGGGCCCGAAATGTGGTGGGTTACCACTGTAAACCACAATAAGACTCCGAAGAGGAGTTCGTGTATGTTGCCGCATTATGGCTTGCCATTTTACTTTAGGTGGCTTAGTAGTCGATTCGCACAAAATTTGTTCGCACAAACGTGCCAATCGTCCCCTTACAAAAATTATATTATTTTAGTAGGCGTTTTGCCCGAATGTATCGTAAACTACATTATACTAGTATATAGATTATTAGTCCCTTTGACTTGCTAAACGTGGCTGTTAGGATCTCATTCGTATTCCTGCAGTTCTGACTACCCTAATCGCGAAGTACTGGTGCAAGTGTTTATTGTAAATCTTTCAACTTATCAGCGTAGTTAGCACCCACACTTTACACCTGCACCAGCACTTTGCAATGTGGAAACTATGTGTGCAAGTGAACTTGAACCAGGCAACCCGGCCCGAAGTAAATTTTAGAATGGAGCGAGATCCAATTATGGCGCCTCTCCTGTTTGCTCCTAATATCGGCGTTTTACCTACCATTAAAACGCTTATTAAGCAATAACCTTATTTGAAACATAAATAAATACTATTTGAGAACAGCGTACCTGATTTCCAGTAACGAGTCGGTATTTTTGCTCGAATGTCTCTTCCATACTACGTCACATCCCGTACACCAGGTGAGGAGTCTTGCTCATGGTGTGTCCGGGAGTCTATCTTCATTGGATCTCAAATATGTGCAAATATTTAACAATAGGTGATGCTTGCTGATGGACATGAATTTTTGCTCTTTTGTGGTAATTTTTCATATACCTGGTTATTTGAATTACTCTAAAGTAAAAAAAAACTATTATAACTAAGTATTATAATAGTTATGTGTATTTATTTAAATCCTTGTAAATTTAAAGTCAGTTGACGATAACAAAAAACCCTTTAATATTGAGCACGCAACAAACTAAATACAATGAACAAAGTATGGAACTCTCCATCCTCATACTGTTGTATAAAAATATAAAAATCAAAGAAAACATTAAATTATATTATCAGTGTAGATAACCAAATACATATTAAGCAAGTATTAAAACTATTAAATTTTGTTCTGTGATAGGTTTAAACAAATGATACAGATTTTGTAAAGACGTTGATGTTGATGGGCGAATCTCACGGCAGTAAAAATTTAAAAATGTATTTCTGGGCTGCCAGTTTCCTTGGGCTTAATATATCATCCAATGGGCAGTTTTGCACACAATTCTTTGATGCGACTGCAGATCTAATGTTTTCAGGACTAGCCTTAATGCCATCCATCACAAGAGCGTTCTTAACCCAATTTGCGATATTTGTGCGTGATGACGCTTTGAGTAGGTATACCTCAAATAGTCAAAAATACATTATTTGAGTGGTAAATAGATCGTTCAATACTAGATAATTCAATAATCCTACTAATCCAATAATGAGAGTACAGAGCCTGGCAATCATTGTTCTTCAATATATATAATTAACATTATCAGTTTTTGATCCGAATTGTGGCCATAGAATAAGATAATATTAAACATATTACATTAATTGTTAACAACGTCAGATCATGAACTCTCCGCCCTGAGCATAAAAGAAGTAATAATACTGCGCACATTGAACACTCGTAAAAATTATTTATATTAGGAAAGCGGCTTTGTAACCAAATTTGTAAATACCTATGTCCATAATCCATCTTTTCTGCAAATTGCTTACATATTAGCACTTGTTATCCTAATTAGCCTTCAATGCTTATCTAACTAATAAATGGAACTAAGATGAGTTTCTCGATTAGGCTCGCAAAGAGTAGCCACCGCAGATTTGTATACTGAAATAGTGTTATATATGTAAAACATTGAACCTTATATAAATCTATTAGGAATATAGCCAGATCACAATTTTGTGGAATTAGGACACATTTTTATAGGCTAGGATAGATAGAGCCCAGGCGCTCTATTTTTGCCACCATAGAAGAACTCGCCAACTATTCTGGGAAAAAATTGTTTCTGCTCCTGAGACCAATCTATCAAGCTATGCTTCCGCCCGCACATCTCCATATTTCTAGGGTCATGTCCGGAATTAACGGAGGTGGCTGACCCGTTGTCGAGTCTATAAGAACTTGGTTCAGGTTAAGTATTGTGAACGGTGGACCGAGAACTCGGTTCTTTAAATCTGATTGCCAGAAAACCTTGTTCCACTGCGGGGCGATATTGAGATGTTGAAGTGGTGGGAAAACCCATGCAAGTGAAAAGTTTTCACGCTTTTCGATCGCAAACCTCGAGAGTTACGTAAGCTGGCACTACGTAGGCTGACGCTAATGCAAACAGGTCCAACACCGGTTGACCCCATTTGGCAAATACGATTGATGTGATTTGGGGAAGCAGATGCCACTCTGGTAAGTGTCTGAGGCGATATAGATGATCGGCCTCCCGTTGTAATGGCCGGGTATATAATGGATCTGCGCATATTGCGCGTGTTGGTCTAATAGGGTGATGATTTCGAGTGATATTTTCATTAGTGCGCTGTGCCTGGTTCCTCCTTCGTTTTTCAAATAAGCAACTACTGACTTATCGCTTTGTATCATCAAAGATGATCCTACCAGAAGCAGATAATGATCATGGTTCGAATGTAATTTGCCTTCGCTCTGGGACCACAGACCTGACAATTTTAAGTTGTTTAGTTGTGCACCCCGCCCTATTGCAGAGGCATCTGTCACTAAATAATTTGTCACTGGTGGGTAATGAATTGAGATGACATTTCGATATTTACACTCCACCATTTCAGCTCGCTCAATATAGCAGCTGTAATCGGATACTGGTGGCAAGGATCCCATTTCAGCAAGGACTGGCAATGTTTGAGCAGGGCTCGATGATTCAATCGACCCCTGGGAACTGGGAAGCTCGCAAAATTGTATGACCCCCACTATGCTTTGTATCTCTGTCAAGCTTGTGTGAAAGATTTAGAGTATTTTTGTTAATTTCTCGGAATTTCTGCACGGGAAGAAATTTTCGATTTAGATGTGTATCCCATATTATACCTAAATACTAGATATTCGTTTGTGGGATCAGTATTGACTTGGGATAATTATGTTCTACCCCAGCTGCTCCAGAATTTGGATAGGTTACTGTGCTTGAAGAGCTAAAACTTGTGGATTCGCTAGTAAACAGTCGTTTAAATAGACGATCGCGCGAATGCCTCGCTCTCTCAGAATCTGGGCCACCCAGTTTGACAGACTTGCAAAAACTTTCGGTGCGCACGCTAGGCCAAATGGCAAGCATGGCGTTTGCCACAGTTGACGCCTGTATAAGACTCTGAGAAAACATCGATGTGCCTTCACGACCGGCAGATTATTTATTATTTATTTTATTTATTATTATTATAAAGAGGTATAGATAAAAGTATTCGTTTTTCAAATTGATTTTCACAAGCCAATCCTGAGACTGCAGAAAACTTACGTTCACTAATCTGATTTTGGTTACCGAAACAAATTTTGGCTATAAATGGTATTCGAAAATTTTGCCCTTAAACTTAATGGCGCTCCCATTCTTTTGCAAAATTCGGTAATTGGCAAGCCTGGAAAATATTTTAGTCAGAATTTTCGTTTGCTTTGAAAACGGGTGCTAGGCGGCCCTTAAGATCGCGCCTGTCCTCGTCTAGTAGTGGGGTATGACTCCAAATTATTATAAACAGGCCTTGGTCGTGAGGTCCTAATATGATTACTAATGTGCCTTTGAGAAGGGCGGGGATAATCGCGGCCTTGATTATATAAAGTATTTTAAAAAGTCCTTGGCAGGAAGTTAGTATTATATTGTTGTACCCGTATTGTGTAATTAGTAGCATAACTAGGAAGGACCTGAGTTTGCTGAGGGGACTGTGCTTGCGCAGCAGTTTTTTATATTTTTATTAGGTGCACGAAGCGGCCAAATGAAAACAAATCTTTTTCAAAAAGATATTCACAGATTGGCGAAATTTTCCGTAAACAAGATTTTGTAAAACTGTCATTAACCGAACGTAATAATATGCTATCTCACCGCTGTTGAATCATTTCCGCTCTATGCCCGCATGCAAGTTACAAGACATCACTTCCATTTTTTTTGGTAACTACCCTTTATAAAAATGTTAATCTTTTCTTCAATAGATTCCACCACGAACCAACCCATTCAATTAAAGAATTAAAACCAGCTTGCACTGCTTCAATCTGTTTGATAAGAAGTTATAGAAGCAAATCTCGTTCAATAAGTGCATATGAATTGAATTTGTCGTAAGGTTTAATTTCGTCATTACTTTCTAAATATGTGTAAGCAGGAGTGGAACAATAAGATTTCTGTACTTCGGCGAGAACTCCCCGGTCTTGTATTGTCTAGTTCTGTAGGGTAAGCATGAACTTTTTTACGCGGCGTAACGCTAGCGACTCGCTAGCAAAGTTTGATGATTTTGAATTGAATTTGAATTTTGAATAGCGTTACGGCTATCAAGAGGTTCGTGCTTACCCCTCTGTATAAAGCTCTCCTCTAATATTAGCACTTACGTCAGAAACATACCCTAAATTAAACTCATTGGAATTATTTGGTTTACGTTGGAGTGAAAAGTAGGTTGAATTGCAACGCTACTAGAAGGAAAAGTTTGGATTTCACTTACATGTTCTGCCAAAAACTTAACTTTATTTTAATAATTAATTTATTTATTACTAACATAGACATAAGATCTTCTAACACTGACAAAATATAGAGAACTCGAGCTGGACGAAGAAACAACGTTTACGTCCATGCTAAAAATAATTAAAAAAAAAATCGAACGATTTCGTTTATATCTGTAAAATAAACTTATGTAAGTAAAAATAGGTGCACTTACTTGAATACAACCGACTGTTACGGCAATCAAAACGCCAATGAAGATAGACTCCCGGACACACCATGAGCAAGACTACCCACCTGGTGTACGGGATGTGGCGTAGTATGGAAGAGACATTCGAGCAAAAATACCGACTCGTTACCGGAAATTAGGTACGCTGCTCTGAAATAGTGTTTATTTAGGCTTCAAATAACGGTTCATGGCTTAATAGTATATTACCATTTAGGCGCCCTCTAGGATTTGGCGCCTGGAGCGACTGCTCCCTTCGCCGTATGGGCGGGCCGGCCTTGCCCGAAGGTATACTACTAACAAGTTCTGTATACTACCTAACTTTATACCTACTTAGGTATACCTTCCCCACGCCTCAGCTATGACAGGCTCTGGTCCATTATTTATTCATGTACAAGTTGTTTTACAATATCTTTTGATAACTTTAAAACTTTACACCTGTTTTTAAGGATGATCTAGTCGTTTTCATTCATACATATCAATTCAATTCAAATTTGCGATACGGCGGCTATATCATCCATCACCATAAGAAATACCGAAAAATGTCACGAAGAAAGGATTTATCTCGCAGATCTCTATGCCAACAATGTAATATAAAAAAAATACCGGTGACGTTTAGGTGACGTGCCTGACATGAAGTTATTACGTGAAAACTTTATCGCTTTCTCTTACACACTCATATGATATTACATAAGACGTCTCTTTCTTATATCTCTCTTTTTCGTTAACCGTCACCAGTGCGGTTTGTTCGTGATTATTTAATAACTTTTACTTTTATTTTCCTTAGTTTTCACGTGAAATTTTCTTCATATAAGGTAAGTTATAATATACTCCTAAATAATTATTATATATATAAAATTTATCCACCTATTTTATGGATGATATTCAAAAACATAACCTCCAATACGTTAGTATCCTGACCACGTAAGTAAGTTTCCGATAGAGTTGGTAAAACTTTTGTAGTTTTGTTTCTGAGATTTGAGATTCTGGGAAGAAAATTCTACATTCAATCAAGTTAATTCCCCAATAAGTCACGAATATATCTTAATCTATTCCTTTATACTTAAATCATGAGAAAAAGTTTGTAACTTTGCATTTAGGAGGTACATAGCTAAACCTGTGTAGATAATTTTAAACAATTGGGAAAGCCAATCCATATACTTGTGCATATTATAGGTACTATCATATTATCAAAATCTAAGTGAATGCCTGTCTGTTGCTTGAAATAGCATTTCACAGACATCCTTTCATGTTTATGTACTTGACATTGGGCTGGATGCTTGGAACATGCCATGCCCAATAAAAATATTCCTGTAGTCATGTAATCTACTAGCTGTTCCTTTCCTATTCATCAACCATACCAATTGATTACAAAATAAAAAACTCTGATTTAAAAGTTGTTTAACTTGCATTGCATATTTTATTACTCAATCTGTATACCTACTGCATTATATCTAGATCCATCCAGCCATTCTGTTGTATTTAAATTATAAATATTAGAAGTACCTATTGATACAAATACTAGCAATGATACAACATACCTACAAAAATCCTAATTTCCATTATTCCCTTAATTACAGAAAATGGCTGCTTTAGTCTATGAACAGGTTTGGTTAGACAAAAATATTTACAGTGATGCTGAGAAAAATTATTATGAATCCCTTTCCAAGGTCTGTAAAAGAACTTATTAAAAGTTTTATAATCTTTATTTGGTATACATTTTTAACTAATCATCACTTAACTTATTAATAACTTACTTATATACTTAATATTATTGTTCTATAGAGTAATTTGTTTAGGAAAATAATTTTACATTGAATAAATATTGTCAACTATACTATTTAATTCAGGAATGAACCTATGCTAATTATCACACAATTTTTTTTACATTTATGGACAGAGGTTGTTCACCTTGTAGAACACAATACTAGATAGATTTTTAAGTAAACATACACTTATGCCTACCATACTTAAAATCAGCTCAGTATATTTACATTTGAGTATTATATGTGCTAAATGACAGAATATGGTTTTGTAGGTGCGAAGTACTCCACTTACTTTAACTCAATCTTCCTTGGCCAATGAAGTGGCAAAAGCTAGGCAGCACATCAAAACTTCCCTAGAATGTGTGAGTAGAAAGTATTATGTTTTGGTTTCACACATTTAGTTTTGTATTGTTATTAAATTAAATGTATTGATGTGCTTTGTGTTTTTGTCTATAAAGTTTTTTTAGATAGCTTTTTTTAGCTGCCAAAATAGAACATACTCCTTTGTAGTTTTTTTTTTACCTAAATGCATTATATTGTTCTTCACTGAAAATCTAAATCTGAGGATGATATTTCAGATGGATAGTGTAGCCAGTCTTGCTGGAGTCCCAAACACAGAAATTAGCAATAAAATTAACAGCTTGGAAAAAGAAAATTCAGAGCTCAAAAAAGCTATAGATGGACTCCGTAACTTGGTTATAAGTCTTCAAGCTAGAGTAGAATCTCTAGAGACTGGTAAAAGTGCACCCTCAAAGGTAAGAACTTCTGCACCATACAAGCTGTTTATTTGTAGTTTTATTATTACAAATTGTGTATGACTATAATAATAATCTTTAAAACAATACATACATAATATCATAGAATGGAATATATTTTTCATAATTATCTAAGAACTTACATGTTTGTTAATTTATTCTGGTTTATTTGGGTAACAAACTACATCTGACCATCCCAACTTTTACATTCATATTATACATGTTTTTTCTTTTTGCAGGCAGCAGCTCCAGCAGCCGCAGCACCAGCAGCAGCAGCTGACAAAGAGGACTCTGATGATGGTGTCGACCTCTTTGGTTCAGATGATGAAGAAGAAAGTGCAGAAGCTGCAAGAGTCCGAGAGGAACGCCTGGCTGCATACAATGCCAAAAAAGCAAAAAGTAAGTTCATAGTTTTGTTTGGTTTATCCCGAAGGAAGGGCAAGGGGAATTAAGCCCATACAGCCATTGTCTTTAGTAAATGATTTCTGAATTTATGAGGGATGATTATGGTGATGATAAATGGAAACGTCGGGAAAATCCTCAAGAACAAGAGCAAAATTAGTGAAAATCTAAAATAATTGCAGAAACAACTTACATGAGCCCATGAAGAGATCGTATTGCGACTAAAGTTTTACTCAGCTTAACTGCATATAAAACCATGCACACGCACTAGGTCACATCACAAGTAAACATCACTTTATGGGCACATGCAAGCTATTTACAAATAATTTTTGATTTTCACAAGAAAATTACACCCGCACCCTTCCAGCTTTTACCGCCGAATCGTAAGTGAGGTGTGATAGAGTAATAGAGTGAGGTGCGGCCTCAATATATTTCTCTCTCTATGATTACTATGGAGAGAAAACTTGGTAATATGTGACAAGTTTTCTCTCATCAGTAGTCAGTGTCACCTGTAAGAAACAGACCAAATTTAATTTCAGTTAGCCATGTTTAATCCACTATTTTAAATTCCTTCGATTTTCTCTGATTTTCAGAACCAGTTCTGATTGCTAAGTCTAACATCATCTTAGATGTCAAACCTTGGGATGATGAAACTGATATGAAGGCCTTGGAGAAAGCAGTACGAGCGATCAACACAGACGGTCTTCTCTGGGGTGCAGCCAAACTTGTACCTTTAGCTTATGGAATACATAAACTACAAATTTCCTGTGTTGTTGAAGATGACAAAGTTTCTGTAGACTGGCTTACTGAAGAAATTGAGAAAGTTGAAGACTTTGTAAGTATTAGTAGTCACCAGAACTTTATAATTTTTAAAAGCGTAAGCCCATTTAATATTAAAAAATATGAAAGTGCTGCTAAAAAAAATTTTGTATTCTATTATAACTTGTACCTCTGTTTTATTTGAGTTAGAAAATTCAACATTTTCATACGTGTTCAGTGAATTGGACTAACAAACACAATAAAATTGATTTATTCCACCACTAGTGGACGCCAGCGACTCCGTCCGCGTGGACTACAAAAAAACAAAATGTCGAAATTATCCGAGATAAAAACATTTACCCGGGATAAAAAGTCTATATGTTAAGTGGGACTGTCACAATATATTCCTGAAAACTGCATCGAAATCGGTTCAGCCGTTTCTGAGATTAGCGTGCACAAACATCGATCCGTTACAATTTTATTATACGTACAAACTGGCTGATTTTAATGTTAACCTGAATTTTTGTGTTATACCTATCATAGAATGTAATTTGTTTCAGGTGCAAAGTGTGGATATTGCAGCTTTCAACAAGGTTTAGTTAGGTATTTATACAAGCACAACACCTGCCATTAAAAGTTATTTAATAATAAAATTTTGTTTAATTCCAGTTGTACTTAGTACCTACCTAAGCATGATCCAAAATCTAGCTCACCTGCCCCTAGTACACCTAAATACCATGTTATTCTAAGATACCATTAGGGGTAATAAAATTGCCACTTAGATTTGTTATCCGTCATGGATCATGGCTCAATACTCTGCGCGATTTGTCAAAAAAATCGTATTACCCAGGGATTTAGTATCTCCTCTTTTCTATGGTATTACCTACCTAAACCTATCGTTCGTCGATTGCTGAATTTTCGCTAGCACACTAGCGCCAAAGACGAAAATGTATAAAAAATTTAAAAAAATTTTTTTGTTTGTTTAGTTTATCCCGAAGGAAAGGCAAGGGGAACTAAGCCCATACAGCCATTATCTTAAGAAAAATGAATTCTGAATTTATGATGGATGCAGTGCCGGATAAGCCATATAGCAAGAGTAGCAAATGCTACAGGCCCCGCGCCTTGGGGGGCCCCACGCTCCAATGCCTACTCGTATCGGACAGTGATTTTAAAAAAATCATGCCTTTGTAGGTTTGTAGGTAGGCGTAATAAAGGATAAAGCCGGGCATAATCAAGCCTTATAATATCGTGTCCAGCCTATCCTACTTTTATTAGGTTATTTGCCAAACGCGGATTTGAGATGCAAAATTTAGATCAGTACAAGTGGTTCGATTTTCGTGCTTGCTCCGCTCGCGGTTGTTTTGTCAATAGTCACAATTTCTCGGTAGAACTTGAATTTTAGGTAGTAAATAGGTAATTAAAGTAGTCGCAATGTCTCGCTGCAGACGGGGCAAATATGAGAAAAAATTTCGCTTTCACTCTGCTCGCGCATTTATTATATGTATAACTGAGCAGTCTTTCGCTTTTCAATTATGGGACTCGTAAATTCCAAAAATTCTTGATAATTCGCATTTTAGCAATGACAGTGACACCATGTGGTTTTATCGGCCCTTGGTGCTCTGCCTACCTCGTAAGGGATAAAGGCGTGATTATATGTATGTATGTAAATCCAGAAAAGTTTATTTGTACCTAACAGTTTTGTTTTATTTAATACCCCTAAACATGAGAACCTAAAGCAAACCAAGGGCCCCTTGAAAGAATTTGCTACAGGCCCCGCGCAGGCTTAATCCGGCACTGGATGGATGATAATGATGATGAATGGAAACGTCAGGAAAATCCTCAAGAACGAGTGTAATATTAATGAAAATCAAAAATAATTGCAGAAACAACTTACATTAGCCCCTGAAGAGATCAAAAACAAAAAACTTAAACAATTTTTTTTTTTGTTAATTTTATCCCGAAAGAAAGGCAAGGGGAACTAAGCCCATACAGCCATTGTCTTTAGTAAATGATTTATGATGGATGATAATGATATGATGAAAGGAAACGTCGGGAAAATCCTCAAGAACAAGTATAAAGTTAGTCAAAATGAAAAATAATTGCAGAAACAACTTACATGAGCCCATGAAGAGATCGTATTCCGACTAAAGTTTTATTTAGCTTACCCGTATATAAAACCATGCACACGCACTAGATTCACATCACAAGTAAACAAAATATAACTTATCTACCAGACAACATCACTTTACGGACACATGCAAGACATTTACGAATAAATTTTGATTTTAACAAGAAAATTACACCCTCTCCCTTCCATTTTTTTTAAAAAAAGATTACGTCAGTACACTAAGTGAATCTAGTGCGTGTGCATGGTTTTATACGCAGGTAAGCCGAGTAAAACTTTAGCCGGATTACGATCTCTTCATGGGCGCATGTAAGTTGTTTCTGCAATGATTTTTTATTTTGACTATCTTTACACTTGTTCTTTAGGATTTTCCCGACGTTTCCATTCATCACCATCATCATTATCATCCCATAAATTCAGGAATCATTTACTAAAGAAAATGGCTGTATGGGCTTAGTTCCCCTTGCCTTTCCTTCGGGATAAACTAAACAAAAAAAAAACTACACTAAGTTGTCTGTGGTGTAGATTAAAGATCACGGAGGATTCGGCGGGAAAAGCTGGAAGGGAGCGGGTGTAATTTTCTTGTGAAAATCAAAAATTATTAGTAAATGGCTTGCATGTGTCCGTAAAGTGATGTTTTCTGGTAGATAAGTTATATTTTGATTACTTGTGATGTGAATCTAGTGCGTGTGCATGGTTTTATATGCAGGTAAGCTGAGTAAAACTTTAGCCGGAATACGATCTCTTCATGGGCCCATGTAAGTTGTTTCTACAATTATTTTTGATTTTTACTAATTTTAAACTCGTTCTTGAGGATTTTTCCGACGTTTCCATTCATCGTCATTATCATCCATCATAAATTCAGAATTCATTTTACTAGACAATGATTAGGCTGTATGGGCTTAGTTCCCCTTGCCTTTCCTTCGGGATAAACTAAATAAAAAAAAATAATAACCTAGGTTATATTTTGCCTGCCCGTAACGGGCGAGGATTCGGCGGGAAAAGCTGGAAGGGTGCAGGTGTAATTTTCTTGTGAAAATCAAAAATTATTTGTAAATGGCTTGCATGTGTCCGTAAGGTGATGTTTTCTGGTAGATAAGTTATATTTTGATTACTTGTGGTGTGAATCTAGTGCGTGTGCATGGTTTTATACGCAGGTAAGCCGAGTAAAACTTTAGCCGGATTACGATCTCTTCATGGGCGCATGTAGGTTGTTTCTGCAATAATTTTTCATTTTGACTAACTTTACACTTGTTCTTGAGGATTTTCCCGACGTTTCCATTCATCATCATTGTCATTCATCATAAATTCAGAATACATTTTACTAAACAATGATTAGGCTGTATGGGCTTAGTTCCCCTTGCCTTTCCTTCGGGATAAACTAAACAAAAAAAAAAAAAAACGTAACGGGCGAAAGAAAAAACAACAACTAGGTTATATTTCTATTTATGTATCGTAATAATATGAAGTAGAATTTATTATATTAAATATATACAATGAATTGCAAAAAGTGTGGTTCTACTGGCACCGTAGTTTTAAGGAAAAGAGAATATTATTGTAACAGTTGTTTCGTAGCTGCTACAAATCATAAATTTCGAGCATGTCTTGGGAAGAATAAGATAATTAGAGCAAATGATAAATCATTAATATGTATCTCAGGTGGGCCAGCGTCTACTGTTATGCTAGACTTAATCCACAGTGGCATTTCTATGGACAGTCATAAACAACTCAGGGTAATTCCTAAATGTTTACATTTGCAAGGTAAGTTTACTCAGTATTATTAGCTAAAATTATTTATTGCTTCATCATCATCATCATCTTGTCCTTAGCTCATTATTTACGGGCTCGACGCAATGTAGTTTCTTACGAAACTCATATTGCCAAGGATGCCTGCCTGACACCAATCCTCCTCAGAATAGCTAAGTGACAATTTAGGAATATTAAAATCTGTATGGGGTCGAACCTATGCCGCCTAACTGGGAAGCACACATCATCACTGGGCTCTACACTTAAATTTATTTAATGCTTACATTAAATTTTAATAATTGTAATTATCTTACAGGTACTAATTCAAAGGACATTGAACATTCTCATTCATTATTAGAAACATGTCAAAATTACAAGATAGATTTGTATGTAGTAAATATTGCTGAGTACTTTGCACCAGATTTCAAATTGCCGAAGAAAAATTGTATACCAACAATCAATGAACATTTAAACCTAAAATATTTACAATTATTACGAAGTATGCCTGCATCTGTCCGAAATGATTTTGTATTGAAAATTCAAAGAGAATTGTATATAAAAAGTGCAAGAGAGTTACAATGCAAATTTGTTTTTACTGCTGAGACTACCACAACATTAGCCATAAAGTTGTTGTCTAACTTAGCAATTGGACGTGGTTCACAAGTACAAAATGATATTGTAAGTATAAATTCCTACAATGAAAAACCATCAGCAAATTTAATGACAAAGTAGCAAAGAAAAATTGAGATTTAAGTTTAATCTTTTCTTAACAATGTTTCAGGGTTTTCTGGATACAAGGGATGATGCCATTAAGATATTGAGACCAATGAGAGAAATAAGTGATGAAGACTTACAATATTATATTAAAATTAGGAACCTGTCTTTCATTGAGAAATCAGAGATTAACAAAAATAGTCTTCAATCAGTTATTGGAACTTTTGTCACTGACTTGCAACACAACTTTCAGTCAACTATTTCCACTGTTTGTAAAACTGCAGATAAAATTGGACTGGGTGATGTTGACAACACTAAAATAAAATGTGTATTTTGTCAGGTAATTGTAAAAATCCTATTTCAATTTTATATAAGTTGGTATAGAAACCACCAATATGTATCCTGTACTTGATTGTTTAATTAGATCATGAATTATATCTTTTGCAGAGTTTACTAAATGAGGAAAACAGAAAGCTATCAGCTCTACATGCAACTAACTTATCAAGGACAGTTTCACTACAGGAACCCTGTCAAGAAATGACATTGGAAAATATAGAACAAACAATGCACAATTCCATGTTTCCATTTATAGGCAAAGAACTATGTTACAGTTGTAGCAGAAACTACTCAGAAATAGATAGCAGTAGCCTTCCAAAACATATACAAGAATCTATACCTAGTTAGTGTTATGTCAAATAGCTTGATAAGAATAAATTGGCAGTCATTTATTGTCAAGAGATCAAATTTAAAAATATTGATACATTTTTATATGAATTGAAGTTTACTATTGCATTTTAATTTTTATAAGTACTTCCATCACTACATATTATAAAACAAAGTCACTTCCCACTGTCTGTCCCTATGCTATGTATGCTTAGATCTTTAAAACTAGGGAACAGTTTTGATGCGTTTTTTTTTAATAGATTTTTCGAGTGATTTAAGAGGTAGGTTTATGTCCCACCGTAAACGATGAGCGAGAAGCGCTAAAATAGAAACGAGTATGTATTAGCGGTGAGCGAGTGTACAGTTTCATTAGTTTTGTCGCTGGGCGGTAAGCGAGGGTGAGAGGGCGACGACGAGCGATTACTCGCATCACTCGCTAGCGGCGGCCAAGCTACATTTCTGAGTTGCACAAGTAGCATGACCTGCAAAACACGATATGATAAACCGATTTATCGACATTTAGCCTGTCAATATACGATAAATATAACCGCCATGTTGAATTTTGTATAGAGACAATACGATATCCACGATGCGTGGTCATGCTAGGGCTGGTTTCTCTCGGCGTGAGTCGCTCACTCGCTGAGCGAGTGTTATCTTTCACAGCTCTTGTCGCTCAGTGACAAGCTATTGCAACGAGTCCTCGCCGGCGCGCGGCAGTGAACAGTCTGGGATCAATTATTTGTAAATGCATCTCTTGTTTACACACCATGTATATGTTTCTGTTTTACGTTACTTGAGCGAGTAAAAAGCTGATAGCTAGTTGTTTTCTCGCCGGCGGTAGGACAACTGCCTTAGAGACCCGCCCCTGCTTCGCACGGGTGTAATGCCCTTTAAGGCTCAATTTACATTGCCGCGGAATGGAACTGAAGCGACTTTTTGCAACGAAATCGTATATAGCACAATGAACTTTATATCATCAGCGTCAATTTCCAAATTCCAATAACCGATACGTCAAATCACCGGACTATTCATAAGAACGCGCGAGGATTCCGCGGAAGACGCGCGTCTAACTTTTTGGCTCGTATTTAATTTGTGCGTTACACCATTGATATAAATTTCATTATGCTATATACGGTTATGTAGCAAAAAGTCGCTTCCGTTCTATTCCGCGGCGGTGTAAATTGAGCCTAACGCGAACAAAGTTGTGGGCGGCCGTATAGGTACATAATTAAAATATAGGTTTGTAAAAATGCTATTGGTCCTTTGAAAACGTTATATTACAGCATCTCTTACAGCCAATTTCAATAACCGATCTCGAGTACCGTGTAATTGGCACTTGGTGAGATAAAGCGCGTGGTGAGCTGCTCCTCTAGGTTTAGTTAAATGTGAGATGTGAGCCTCCAAATCAAAAGGCATACTGGTTCATGTACACAAATGACAGCTGTTACAAGATTGTCACTTGGCTATTTCAAGTAGGGTTGGCGTCAGGCAGGCGAATGGCTTATATACAGAGTGTTTTTTCGTTGCCACCCTTAACGAAGGGTACGTACTCTATACATCAAATAAAGTAAGTTTATGCCAAAAAAAATGTTGGAAAACGATGTAATTTTTTTTGTTTTTTTTTATTACTTAATCGGGCGAAATTTATTTAAGCATACCTGGGAGGGAAGTGTCTGGTTCCCAAGATATTAATCCCAGATATGCTGTTCCCAGGGTCCAAAATTGAGTAAATAGACGCGCGTAGCAAGATTTTTTCACGAGAAATAATTAATATCTGTCAATGAAAAGCTAGCATAAACACTGGACACTATAAATATCGCCCGATCAAGTAATTTAAAAAAAATCCAATTCACCATCCCCCCACGATGGTGAATTGGGAACTAGAATTGGTGGGTTGGCTATTTGGGAAGTCGTCTTTTTAGAACTGTTGTCCAGATGATCCAGGAGGGCCAAGATAACGCAGATATTTAATTTCGATCCTTCTAACGCCAAATACTTAATTCTGTTATTTTTCTAGATTACATGTGTAATAATAATAGGTACACATTACCTAAATAATAGTAATAAGGTTAGGTTAGCAGCTAGTTTGCTTTACCACAAGAGATGCGCTATGCTATATTGCTGACGCGTCTAATGTCCACCAATTATATTAATTCGTCCACTTCACAGATTTGGTGGTCCAATGTCCACAAACTAAGTACTAGCTTGACTGGAAAGGGATTCAACTAAAGCGCAGGCCACACCGCCAGCGAGCGGGCTAGGCGGGCGGGCGAAACGAGAGAAGGAAACTATGTTGGCATCCCCAACAACAATATTTTAGGGAATAAAATGTTTAAGTTGGCAACACTTAAAAAATGAAAAAAAAATAGAATAAATGTGCTTCAAGTGGTTTGTGCGTTTAATTTCTACAATAAGAGTTCGAGGTCTTCCACACGAGAATTAGCCCTCACAGCTAACTGCCCAACAAACTGACGTTGACGTAGCTTAGCCCGGTAGTTCGCGGTGTGAACCGATGTATGTAAAGAGGTGAAACGATGCTCGCCCGCCTAGCTCGCTCTCCCGCTCGCTGGCGGTGTGGCCTGCGCTTAATCTATGTTTATAGTCCAATTAATGGTGGGTTTGACGGAGTCTTCCACTCTGCCACCCTAAGCCGCCCCACCGTGGGGCAAAGTGGAATGCTTGAAAATTTTGAGTGGAATCTGCCCTACCAAATCCGATTTTAGGGTGGCAGATTCCACTCATTTTTAGTCTCAGTGGATTTTGCCCACCAGGGTTGGCACTTTAGAAGTTCGTGTAGATGGTTAATGATTTTTAATTTGTCGGTGACGTAATGCTGTCACTGCATAGGTTGAAGCACCGTAATGGCGGCGCATTGTGTATGTGTACGGATTTTCTGGTAGGCGCGCAGCTTACTATGGTTTGTATGTGTGGGTGGATAATGCGTCAATACACATCCTACTACGTTACCGATATGAATGATTCACTCCGTGTAGTGACCACACTGTCCGTGTTACATCTAATTAGGTTTGACATTTGATTATATTTGAAATCTATTTTTATCGTGAGACTGTATTTTTTTTCCATTAAAGTCAATAATTGAATTAATTATAAAATGTAAGTTAAATTATCTATACATATCGCACCTTCGGTACAACAACGGCACAATTGTGTTTTGCATTTTTTGGCAAATGTGCCCTTGTTCTAAAGTAGAATAACGACACAATTGCTTTTTGTATTTTTTGACAATTGTGCCGTTGTTGCACCGAAGGTGCGATATAATAAAAATGTAACGGATCGCTGTCTGTACATGGAAGATATATAAGAAAAAATATTATAGAATACCTTTATCAACGCAATAGTACCCAAAACAATGATTTTTGGATTTTTTGTCGGTTTGTCTGTGCGTGCTAATCTTAGAAACGGCTGAACCGATTTCGATGCAGTTTTCAAGAATATATTGTGACAGGTCCCACTTAACATATAGGCTACTTTTATCCCGGGAAAATGTTTTAATCCCGGATAATTTCGATATATTGTTTTTTTTTTTCTGTAGTCCACGCGGACGGAGTCGCGGGTACGATTACCATATAACAGGCGTTTGCCGCATTTGACAGGCATTTTAAGGTTTAGACAGGCGTGCGGCCGGCATTCAAAATACACGATATCCTTCTTTATTATTATCTGTTGTCTTTTATTTATTACCTACAGCGTTCTGCTTTAGACATGCATTTTTCTGAAAAATCAGGCATTTTAGGTACCATGTACAGGCACCCCTCTATTTACATATGGTAACCCTAGTCGCGGGCGTCCACTAGTCTATAAATAATAATAATAAATAATAATAATAGAGCACTGAAACGCGGAATGCAGAGGTCGTGGGTTCGATTCCCACCCGGGTGAGGAATTTTTTCCATTTCTTTATTAAAAATTTTATAATAATAATATAATCAATTAGCTTTGGCCGTGGTGACAGCGCCAGATGAGGAATAATATGTAATATTTATTCAAGGTAGTTTAAAGTTAAATACACACTTATCATTCAGTTTACATTTACTAGGGGTAAAACATAGTATTCAATACGAGATTAAGAGTTAATGTTGTAATCCGATTTCGTAAGTTTCTGAGCATTGAGAGTGAGTAGAATAGTGTTATAAAAGAAGTTATTACTTTCCTTTTACAGTTAATATCTATAAAACAAAATTAAAAATCGATCTAACCCATCAACTATCTACACGAACTCCTAAAGTGCCAACCCTGGTGGGCAAAATCCACTGATACTAAAAATGAGTGGAACTGCCACCCTAAAATCGGATTTGGTGGGGCCGATTCCACTCAAAATTTTCAAGCATTCCACTTTGCCCCACGGTGGGGCGGCTTAGGGTGGCAGAGTGGAAGACTCCGGTTTGACCCCAACAAAAATTCCTCCGTTCCTAATATTTTTCGGGACGATAGTGACGTTATTAAATTACGATTATTAATGAATCCAGAACTCTTTCTATTTGGAACTTAAATCTCATCCCGTGTAGATCGCGCGCGGCGGAAAATGAATGATCTGAAATTCCTTCACTCAGGATATACTTATTAATAATTAAATTATAGATAAATAATAAAATCCAGAAATATTTCGATTTCAGAGAGCCACAAATTAAAAACTACCTTTTTTCTAAGTACTTACTACTTATATTTTTCTTGCGAAAAATTTGTGGTTCTCCGAAAAAAAAATTCTTATTCTTTATTGTACACATACAATTACATATAGACAGGAATTATGAAAGAAAATGTACAAAGGCGTGCTTATCTCTGAAAGAGATTTCTTCCAGCAAACCATCTGGATCAGCAAACAAAATTCTGGATTTTATTTACTTATTCTATAATTATTCAGACAGAGAATTTTTCCGCAGCGATTTATACGTGTTTTTATATTTAGGTAAAGAGAAAACAAAGTTCTAAAGCGAAAAAATCCTGGTTTCTTTGTCAATCGTACCTAATCTATTAACTTTATAACCCTGCAAAGTTTCAGCGACAGAGGAAATAATGTTGAGTTTCCAAACAAAGGATTTCCTTGTTGATTGGACTATTATGTGCTATGTCGTTTTCGTACATCTTTTTTTAGCACATCTTACTTACACTGCTACATAGATTAGCCTCAGTGGATACGGTCACATGTTTCCGCGTTACTTAGTTTATACATCCTTGTAGCACAGCTACCATATCTAGTGCAAGACCATCCTAAGGACTTTATACTACTGTTTTAAATAGTATCCTACCAGTTTCAAAGCCAGTAACTAAGTTGTAAAAAATAAACAAAATTATAGTGCCAAAACGACCAAACCGACATAGGCATATAATAAATTTTAAAAGTACCAAGCAAACATAAACAGTACAGAAATCAAACTAGAGCATTGTTTAAATTATTTATGTAACTAAACATTTTTACAAAAAGTAATGCCTAAAAGTCGTAAATCTGAGTTAGATGATTAATTCCCTAACAAAAGATTCAGTATTGACCGTGAACGTATAACTTATTACGTTCATGGTATCGACATTAAAACCTTGTTTCAAATGGCCAGTATTGACGGTTACTGTATTTAGTTTCTTTTACCACTAGGTTTTCGTACTGCAGCTCTTCTGCTTCTAACTAAACGTATAAGGTATTTAAAATCAGGAGTCGCATTGCATTGATAGATTCTGCATTTTCTAAATACATATTTTGTTCTTATGTAAAAAAATTATTGCTCTCCATTCAAATTCTATTTCGACTGATAATTTCCGTAATGTCATAAATTTGTATCTAACTAGAGACTAAATAATATTCGGAGTACAAATTATAAATGATTACATGATGTAATGCAATTATAATTTACATCAAACTAAAAGGAAACCAGTTACGCAATATATTTCAATACCTACAGATTCATAAGTATAAATAACCACATTTCCAGGCAAAGTTAGTATTGTTTATTTGAGAAAATTTTGAATGTAACAACTTGAAGTTATCACACTTAAAATAAATTATAATCAATGAGGCTCACCTGAAATGGAGATACAACTTGATTTTAGCTATAATATTATGTATAAGGACAGCTAACGTAACTTACTAGAAAAGATACTAATAAAAACAATATGTGACATTGTCTAATAAAAAATAGAGGTTACTTGTCTTCATTATAAAACATGTATTAAAAAGAAAACGATTAATTAATCATATTTAAAATTTTGTATTTATATCACATATCTACAAAGTTTACTTCTATTAGATAAATACAAAATTTTAAACATTAAAGGTTAACCAATACTTGCAAATGGTATGCAGATGTTATCATTTTATATTATACAAGTAATTACAAATATCAATACCATAAAGGTTAAATGCAAAAGATCAAGTGCAATGAACTAGAAATATTTATATCAATAAATAAATATTGAACTTCATGTAAAAATAAAATGTTTGAATTTCACTTTGACAATTTCAAAACCACCTATTTCACCCCTCCCAAAGTAACAGCTGAATACATTACATTTTCATTCATAGACTTTCATCAGTTTACACCAGAGAGATAAGACACTTTTAAAACAATAAACCAGATTTACTAATATTATTCACTAAATTATATTGTCTTTCAAAATTAATTTCCATACAAAACATTGGAATTACATACATAGGATGTTTTCAACAAAATAGGAAGTGATTCTCACTGTCCTAGTGTAATAACACTTCAGTGGGCTTGTTTGGTGTTTTCCTTAGGTTTTCTTGTGGAATCTTTTACAGGTATATATTCAATACATAGGCATTATAAAGAACATTACTGAACCTTCATAACAATTATTCTGTAGCATTTATTGGTCCTTGCAAAGTATTAGGTGTTGGAGAATTTGAGGACACCAATCGACCCTGCTCCTTCACTATTGGATCTGAAAAATGTTTAATATTCCTCTTCAACATTTATTTAAGGTTGTGTTGGGTATGTACACTAGTCTGTGGTACTTTAGAAAACCTAAATGATGTCATGAACAAGGCACCTACAATAACCCCATGTGAGAGCATAAAATATACTTTTAGATATTTGCACTTTATGACAAATAAATGGAAATTTATAGATATTTGCAAATACCTATAATCGGAACAACTGTATGTAATAAATTTGGTAATAGAATGGTTTTGTACATTCTTATCTTGCTCCTTTAAATGAAAAACAAAATAGAAACTAGCAGTAGTAACATTAACTTACAGAAATAGGGATGATCCATAGCTTCACGAGCAGTGTAGCGCTCGTAATGATCATAACGTAATAAGCGATCAAGAAAATCTAATGCTTCAGGAGATACAAGATGCTGATTTTCAGAATGAACAAATCGTTCCCATCGTTTACGAGAATGTCTGAAAAGAAAAATAATCATTTTATTATCATATAATTTAAAATAAATGGGACAAGAGTAGTTTCTAGTAGTAAAATTACATACCTCCCAAGTATATCATTAAATCTGGGATCCAATTCTATATGATATTTATCCAAATATTCAAAAAGTTCTTCTGTGCCCAGCACTTTAGCAATGCGGACAAGTTGATCATAGTTGTCATGTCCATGGAAAAATGGCTCCTTGCGGAAGATCATAGAAGCCAACATGCAACCTAATGACCACATATCCAAGGAATAGTCATACATTTGATAGTCCACCAGTAGCTCAGGACCCTGAAAATATGTTGGACATAAATGTGTTTTTCAATTTACAAAAACCTTTTAATGAATTACAAATAAATTAACAACATCTTTACCTTAAAATATCTAGAAGCAACACGAACATTATACTCTTGTCCTGGGTGGTAGAATTCTGCAAGCCCCCAATCAATAAGACGCAACTTTCTATTATCATGATCAATCATCACATTATGGGGTTTCACATCTCTATGCATTATACCCATACTGTGGCAATAATCTAGAGCCTTCAACAGTTCATACAAATAATACCTGAAATTAAGTATCATTGTGATTTAAGGACAATATTAAGCAAAAATATATCCTGAGCCTTTGGTCATATAACATCAATACAAACCTTATATCATAATCTGACAGGGTTTGATACAGCTGTTTAAAATCAGTGTTGTTCACATGTTCAAATATGAGTGCTGGAGTACGAGATACTGGATCTTTGACTACAGCTTGTAATGTTATTATATTTGTGCCTCCTCTTAAGTTTTCTAATATTTTAATTTCTCTTTTTATCTTCTTCTTTTTCACAGGCTAGAATATAATTTACTATATTAGGTAATTACTTTGCATAGTTCAAATACACATACATATAAGTACATAAAAATACCCTTTACAAAGATAGTAACAAATAACATTACCTTTAATATTTTGACTACACATTTTTCATTATTTGTGATATTTATTGCCTCGAAAACTTCACTGTATTTTCCGCGCCCAAGCTTGCGAACCAGCTGGTAGTCTTCTTGGTTACCCCATTCAACTGCATAGCTTTCATAGTCCCAGTATTCTCTTTGCTTTTGTGAGTTGACATCGGCATATACCCGAGCTCTACTAGGTACTGCCATCGTTCTATGCTTGTGCCAACCTAAGGTTTTATCGGCGATAGTCTTTCCGGAAATCGCATAAGTCTTTATTAACGATACTGCAAATAATAATAAAAAATCACGTCACCAACATGTAAAACTTCATAGAAACACAGTATAGAATTCTTCTTGTCACTTTAACCATTACAACGAGTCACTGGTTCAAGTAATATGATGTATAACCTAAAAACGACATCCAGCTCAACAAGAGTTACGGCAATGTTTAACTTCTTAACTTTACGAAAAACTTATCTACGACCGTAAAGCATATTAACAAACATGTAATGTTACTGTTTCAAAGATGCTATGAAAAGAAATAAAAATTTGAAAGTATCTTGAGCGCAAAACGCACGCCATTACTCGTCAATGATCAAATGGTGAGGCAGATGTTCATACCTAACACATTACTGCAGATAATCCTAATTTATACTTTAATTACTTGCAGCATACATAAAACTTTTTAAAAAGTAACGATTAGCGTTATGTCCTAGCCAAAAATACACTTTTATCACAATCAAACCGGCTCTAATCCAGCTAAATTCAAGATGGACGCCCACCCATTTTTTCTACTACGGGTAAAATAATGTTGCCAACTTGCCAACGTTATATTTTTTTATATTTGACATTTGCCGACTCGACAGACTTTAGGGTTCAGGCTTTATAGACGATACGATTTAATTGGCAATTGAAGACACAAATCAAATTGGGTAATGGATACTCACAAAGGTGGCATTTAAATATTTCTGAGGTGTTGCCTGTGTTGGTAATTGACTACCTCGTTGACTACATGGGGTAGCCAGAACTGGAGAATCATAAAGGAGATCCTAGAGCCAATCTTGGCATAGCGGGAAAGATTTAATGATCACTGATAAATTTTTAGATTAGCCCGTACTCCACCCTGCTATTTAACATACGAGGCTCTAATGCTAAATAGCTCTAGCTAAATATTATTATTTAGAATGGCACGGAAAAATTTCCCATTGAATTCGTTACCGGTCACTAGATCGTTGCATTTGTACCAGAAAAGCGGGGGTAGGCTCACTCCAAACTTACCAAAGGACGCAACGTAAGCATATAACTGGTACACTTCTGCCCAACCTCTTTAGGGGATAATGGGCGTCGACAACACTAGGTGCGCCGTAGAAAGATTCTCTTTCTACGAGGTGCGCAGTATGTAGTGCACAGCAGGGATTTGGTATCTCATGGTGCACAGTATGTTCATCTGAGATGTAAACCATAGATTTAGGAAACTTTTCTCTATGATGTAAACCACGACATGAAACTAATGTAAACATGGAGCCCACAACCGTTACGGTGTACTCCATTTTTGTCTACAACTTCATGTTTTCTGCCTCCAAAATCTCTCAAGAGTTGAGCCGTCCTCGATCAATGGCAAGATGTACACAGTGTAATAAAATCGTGATGAAAATAGCCCACTAAACCCATCCACATTTGAGACTAGAACTCGTATGTTTATTTTTGATGATTGTATAAACATTCCTGCCTGTTTTGTTTAGGAATTCTCCATACCTACTATTTGGAATAATAAACATGATAATGTCATTTTGCGGATGGGTTCTTTATAGTGGCCTATTTTCATAGCTTTTCGCTTAACATATCTTCTTTTACACCCTGTAAAATAACGCTTTTGTATATTTACACGGACTTGACGGCATTACAGTAAAACCAAGGTACCGTCAAATTTATAGGAAAAAAAAAATTAAAAGTAGACAAAACGAACAAACAGTAAAATAGTAGATAGACATAGTAGGTGTTAAGTATGGGACGGGAGGGTAGTGAAACGATCACCGGTTAGCAACGCACTGATTTATTGTATCTACATAGACGGCGGGGCGGCGCGGACGCAGCCGCGTATACCTATGTATATCTACATACACATCAATCCTCCCCCTATTTTACAATACTAGTAGATAAGTAAGTACTAAAAGTATTTTTTTAAATCTAAATTTAATTTTTTTAATTTTGAGCGTCTGCGCAACCTGCTCAGCATATTTGTGCGATCCTCAGTTGTTTGCTCCATATTAGAGTTAGAAGCTATCTCCGCGTCAGGTTCATTGACTTCAGTAAAAGAGTGTGCCTCTTCGAACTGTGAGTCACTTGCCGGGGATATCGCTGGCGACTGGACAGCAAGTTCCGTGTCTATACCATCGGGCAGCAGTGGCGCCAGCGATGGCTGTCTGTGCGGCTGCGGTGATGGCGGTAATGTTGACGGCAGCGGCGGTGACGGCGGCAACGGTGACGGCGGTGATGAAGACGGCAGCGACGGTGACGGCGGCACCGATGACGGCGGTAATGATGACGGCAGCGGCGGTGACGGCAGCAACGGTGACGGCGGTAATGATGACGGCAGCGACGGTGACGGCGACGACGGCACGATCGGTAAGTCAACATTATTGTTTGCGTTGTGCATTTGTGATTGGTTATCATAAATAGTGCCATTATATCTTGCAATTTGGTTTTTATGTTTTTTTATACATATTAAAGTCTGTAAATCCTTAACCAAATACAAAACTTTGCCAATTCTCTTATCAATTAACCCCTTACACCAACTAAAATGTACTTTATCCGTGTATTTCTTATATAAAACTAACTGTCCTTTTTTAAACTCATTAATTATTTTATCATTAATTACATGTGAACACTGTTGAGATTGAAAGCATTCCTCATTAGTTACAGGGCAAGCGGATGACGAAGACGACAACATAGAAAATGGATTGGATATGTCAAGTCTACATCTCAGCTTATGTCCGAAAACTAATTGTGATGGAGTGAGCCCCGTGGTTGAGTGAACTGAATTTCTATAATCCATTAAATATCTTAGTAAACATAATCGTCTTTCTCTTTCATTACTACTCGATAAAATACTTGCCTTAATACCCTTCTTAATAATTTTAACAAAAATCTCCGCCTGGCCGTTACTTGCTGGGTGATAAGCCGGGGAGGTCATGTGTTTAATGTCATTTAAATTACAAATCTTTTAAATTCCTGGGAACAAAGGCTGTGCCGTTATCACTTACCATTGTTTGTGGCAATCCAAACCTAGAGATAAATTCGCACAGTTTATTTATTACGGCACTCGAAGTCGTAGTGTTCATTTGATAAACTTCGACCCATTTACTGAATGCGTCCACTATTACTAGATAAGAATTACCACAGAGCGGTCCTAGAAAATCTATGTGTAACCTTTCGAATGCTCGCGCGGGTCGCTTCCACGGAGCCGGCGGGACGCGCGGGGGGGACGGACGCAACTGCTGACATACCTCGCACGATCCTAGGTACCTTTCTAACGCTTCGTCGATACCTGGGAACCAAAACCTAGATCGAGCTTCTGCTTTTGTTTTTACTATTCCCATGTGTGACGTGTGTAACTCTGCTAGAACTTTATTGCGTAACGATTCCGGGATTACTACCTTGTGGCCTCTCATAATAACACCCTGTTCTAAAGCTAATTGCGTTTTACAAATAAAATATGGTTTTATGAGAAGTTTGCAATTTTTTGTAGGCCAACCATTAGTAATATATTTTGTGACCAGACTCAAAACAGGATCTTTCTCTGTTTCCTTACGCAAAAGCTCCACCGTTATCGGCATACTCCCCTGTGTGTCCGTCACAAAACAAACATAAGTGGCCCTGTCATCAAGGTCGGCCGCCCCGGCCCCGCCCCCCGGCGCCGGCTCAGGCAGGCTGGCACGAGACAGGTAGTCTGCACTATTATTTGAGCTGCGAACGTACTCAATTATGTAATTATATCCACTAAGGAATAGCGCATATCTTTGTAAACGATTTGCCGATACCTCCGGAATTTCTTTGTATGGACCAAAAATTGATATTAAAGGTTTGTGATCAGTTCGAAGAACAAACGGATCTGCCCGACCGTACAGATACTGATGGAATCGTCTAACACCGTATATAATAGCAGTAGCTTCCTTTTGTATCTGGGCATATCGCTTCTCAGCGGAGTTTAGAGTGCGAGAGGCGAACGAGATCGGTCGTTCGACGCCGTCAGCACCTATTTGTGATAGAATGGCTCCTAGGCCGGAAGGCGATGCATCCACAGTCAGGATTAGTTTTGCCCGCGGGTTAAAGTGTGTTAGCACCTGATCAGATGTTAAGCAACGTTTTATCTCGTTAAAAGCTAAATTATGCTCATCGGTCCATTTCCATTTAGTGTCCTTTTTTAACAAATCATATAGAGGACTAAGTATAGTCGAGGCCGACGGCACGAAATTCCTATAGTAATTGCTTAATCCCAAAAATGATTGAAGTTGATTAAGATTACTAGGGATTGGAGCGTTTATAATAGCTTTAACTTTATCTGGTGATTTTTTTAATCCCTCTTTATTTATTATATAACCTAAGTAGCTAATCTCGTCTTTAAAAAATTCACACTTGTCGCGTTGCAAAACCAATCCTGCATTTTGTAATCTTTGCAACACGACGTGTAGTCTAGCCAGATGCTGGGCGGCGTCAGCGCCCGTGATCAGCACGTCGTCCAGCAAGCACAGCACGCCGTCCAGGCCGCCCAGCACGCACTCCATGGCGCGCTGGAACACGGCGGGCGCGCTGGCCAGCCCGAACACCAGGCGCGTGAACTTGAACAGGCCGCGGGGCGTGTTGATACATGTCAGCTTCTGTGACGACTCATCTAGCTCAAACTGGTTATATGCCATTGAAAGGTCTAATTTTGTAAATTTCTCTCCCCCATGTAGTTTGGAAAATAATTCATTTACTGTGGGAAGCGGGTATTGGTCGACCAGTAACTGCTTATTTAAACTGACCGAGTAATCCGCACACAATCTAACGGAACCGTTTTTCTTCAAAACTGGCACAATCGGCGATGCATAATCTGAATACTCCACCGGCTGTATAACTCCTAAATGTACCAATCTATCAATCTCTTTACTTACTGTATCGCGTAAAGCGTACGCAATCGGCCTTGATTTAAAGAAAAACGGTTTAGAGCCTTTCTTTAAATTTAATTTTACTTTATACTTGTTAAATAGCCCTAACTTGCCTGAGAATAACAATGGGTATTGATTTTCAAGTCTATCCTGTATTATATACGAATCTTCGCGATAATTAACGGGAATGAATTGTAGATTAAATAAGGAAATGAAATCCCTACCTAGCAATGGGGGTCCACCGTTACGAACAACAAAGACATTTAGCTCGCCGCTCCTACCTGCAAACTCCACCGACGATTTTAAACTTCCTATACAAGTTAACCGGTCGCCTGAGTAGGTCATTAACCTTTTGTTGGTAGGGAATAACGGTAAAGCCTTAAAATGTGCCCTGTACGTAATATCTGAAATAACTGTGACCGCTGAACCACTGTCTATTTGAAACTTTAAATTAATCCGTTAATTTTAATAAACTCAACCATAGGTTCACCTTTTAATGATCTTATATGGAATAACTCACCATCGTCGCTGTTATCGCCCTCATCTTTGCCTGTATCTACGTAATTTACTTTGCACATTTTACGTAAATGCCCCCTTTTATTGCACTTTTTGCATATGTATTTAGCAAATTTGCACTGAGACGCGATATGATTGTTATAACCACATACCGTACACTTTTGTTTTATATCACTATTATCACTACGAATGCGAACGTGGAATAACTCCTGGGATGGTGGCATGGCAGCAGGTCTTTGATATTCCATGGTGGCTGCTGCGGCGGCGGCGCCCGCCCGCGCACATCGAAAACTTTCCGCCAGTTCCACAGCCTTTGCTAATGTTAACTGTGTGACGTCCTGAGTATATATTTTTTCCTTTTCGGCGCCAGGTGTCATGCCCAAAACAAATCTATCACGCAGGGTTTCTTCCACATTTAGAAAGTTACAATGAGCTGTGAGTCCTCTTAGTCTAGCAGCCCATTGAGAAAAAGATTCGTCGGGTAGTTGCGTAGCGGTATGAAAGTTGTGACGCTCGCCAAAACCAATTCTTTTCGGCGTGAAATGGTTATCCAATAAGGTTATGATGTCTTCATATGGTACTTCCTGCACATCCTTAGGCAAGCTTAAATGTGCCACGAGCTCAAAAGAGCCCTCGGTGAGTGCGCTCAAAAAAATCGCTCTTCTCCGGCGTCCCGTTACATCTGTTGATGAACTTATGTCATTTGCGATAAACCATTGGTTTAATCGACATTTATAAGTCTTCCAATTTTGAGTTGTATGATTAAAACTGGGTAATACACCAACAACACCACTAGACATTTTGATGCGTAGTTCGTACTCGTCGCCACTGTTAAGTATGGGACGGGAGGGTAGTGAAACGATCACCGGTTAGCAACGCACTGATTTATTGTATCTACATAGACGGCGGGGCGGCGCGGACGCAGCCGCGTATACCTATGTATATCTACATACACATCAGTAGGTAAATATAAAAAAAAAACAGTGATAAAAAAAAAAACACGAATTAATACATAATTGAGCTAATCCGCACACTGTCGGTCATCTCGCAAAATCTCATACACTCTGCACAAACACTCCTCCATCTATCAGCAAACAAATCACACTCCGGTGCTGACGTCAGAAGCGCATTCAGCAAGGTCCAGAGCACGAACTAATGGAGTTCCTATGCGACACCGTGCGCGCCTAAGGAGATGACGGCTGCGAAGTTTGAGAGAGTATTTGGGTACATCGGGGACAGACAGTCTCACCAGCTAGGCCACAAGCTCAGGGATGTCGCAGGTGCCACGCAGGGCACGGCACGCGATCGTCAACAAGGTGTAGTTACGCCTTGCCTCTAGGGAGTTCAAGCCCAGCATACCAAGTAAGAAGATTGTATGGTATAGGAATGGATAGTACCCATACAATTTCTTATATATTACCTAGGAACTAGGGATCTCAGAAATGCCTTCTGAATTCTCTCGAGAAGCAAAGCATCAGTACTCTCGTGGGGGTTACAAACGATTGCTGCTGCCTCAATTTTACTTCGCACTAGTGCCGTGTATAGTAATTTTAGTACCAGAGTCGTGGACCTCGCGGGAGTTACGTATTACGAAACCTAACCTACGGTAACAGTTGGCGGCGATGGAGGTTATGTGTTAGTGAAAAATTAGTCGGGAATCGAAAGCAACTCCAAGATCCACGACAGAGCTAACCCGACTTAATGGTTCCGAACCTAACATATATTGGGCAAGCAGCGGCACTCGGGCACGGCTAAACGTCATAACGCAACATTTAGATGGGTTGAAGGCGAGTTTATTGGCCACACTCCAGTGGAAAAGCGAGTTGATGTCTTCCTGTAGGGTTACAGAGTCGGTGCTATTCTTCACCCCGTATATCAGCTTAAGGTCATCCGCATAAAGAAGGCATCTGGCGTTCTTTAGAGTGGAATCCAGATCATTAATCATAATGCCCAAAAAGAGGGGGCCTAATATGGAACCCTGACTAACTCCAGACCTTGTGTGATAGGAATTAGACACAAAGCACCCGTGCCGTACAAATTACTGCCTGTCACGTAGATAGTCAGCAAACAACTGCAAGAGTCTAGGTGAGAATCCTATGCCGCATAACTTATTTAGCAATACGTCATTATCAACCCGGTCGAAAGCTTTTTTAAAATCAAAGTAAATTACATCTACCTGTATACCATTATCCAAGTGCTCTGAGATGGAGTGGACCAGACTAAGTAGATTGGTTTCAATGGAGCAATTTGACTTAAAACCGTGTTGCGAATCACACAAGAACGGATTGATCTGGGCGGAAATCCGCCTTTGCAGTATGGATTCAAATACCTTCGCAAGTGCTGAGAGTGTGGCAATGAGACGATAATTATCCACCCTGGTAGTATCATTCGTCTTAGGGATTGGTGTAACCCGCGTGATCTTCCATTGTTTTGAATACAGACCAGTGGAAAGGGCCAGATTGAAAATATAACAAATTGGAAGCTTCAAAGTTTTTTTACATCCCTTAAGAATATACGCAGGTAAGTTATCCGATCCGGAGGAGCTTTGGGGTTTCAGTCGATCAATGCCCAAGTCAACGTCCTCGAGTGTAATGTAATTGATATTTATGTAGTTGGATGATCGATCATGGTATCCAGCATCAATGGCATCATGGTCAAGGGAAGGGCTATCTGGGTGGAAAACGCTAGAAAAGTAACTAGCAAATATGTGAGCTGCCTCGCCGCCGACGTATTCCTTTCCGTCATGAGAGACTCGGGACTCGAATCCGCCTTTGGATTTTAAACTACCTAAACTACTACTACATGTCGCCACAAAGCACGAGGATTGGACCTAACTTTGGTCTGAATATCGCGAATATAAGTATCATACGCAAGAGATATTTTGTGTTTGACATCGGTCCTAATCCGAGCAAACTCCCGATACACAGTTTGGTCACGACTAGATTTCCACTGACGATGGATGATAGATTTCTGTTTCAGATCATTTATGAGATCTGCCGTAAACCATACGGGATATCGTCTGCTAGGTTTCTTATGCCGTTATTGAAAATTGTATACATGATGTCATAAAATGTGTGAGTGGCAGTGTCGACATCCGGAGCTTGAAGAACGTCATGCCAAGATGCGCTAGAAATAAGCTCGAGCAAGGCTTCAAAGTTACCCTTAGAAAAGTTCCAATCATGCCGTTGGTTAACGTTACTTGGGTCCACTAGACCAGGATAAGGTTGACGCGAATTCCTTTCAAGTAGAATATCTATTTCCAGCGGTGGATGGTAAGCATCCCGTTTGGGAACTAGTCTGCCATCGCTTATCTCGGACACTCTCAGCGCGCGAGTGCGTTCTGGCACCAGCACCACATCAAGCTTTCCCCCATACAAATTCAGCACTTCATTCATCTCATTCAAGCCACATACATTCAAGAAATAACAATAATAACTTAAAATACTAACAGGTTTAAGTTAATGCGGGGTTTAAGTTCATATAATATGTTTTGTTCTTTAGATCCTTGGCCAAACACAAGGTCCTACATTTTACCTTGTCTTATGCACAGAACACGAATATACAGGGTGTAACAAAAAGGGTATGTTAAGCAAAAAACTATGTAAATAGCCCACTATAGAGAACCTCTCTACAAAATTTGAGACTCGAAATCACATGTTTATTTTTACAGATAGTATGGAGAATTCTTAAATGTCTCAGGAATTTTCATACAATCTTGAAAAATAAACATGTGATTTCGAGTCTCAAATTTTATAGAGAGGTTCTCTATAGCGGGCTATTTGCATAGCTTTTCGCTTAACATATCCTTTTTGTTACACCCTGTATACGTCTTATGTAAGTAGTTATCTATTGATATAATATATTCTACAGATATTGTATATAAAATGGTTCCACCAAATTTGTGTAATAATTAACGTAATTTATAGATTGGGTATGATAATGAACGAAACCTACTTTTATTAACACATTAGCTGGCGGCAGTTTTTACGCAATAGTACCCAAAAGAATGATTTTTGGAATTTTTGTCTATTTGTGGGTTTATCTGTGCGTTTGTGAACACTAATCTCGGAAACGGCTAAACCGATTTCGATGCAGTTTTCAATTTGTGACTGGTCCCACATATTGGCTACTTTTATCCCGGGAAAATGTTTTTATCTCGATTAATTTCGACATTTTATTTTTTCTGCAGTCCACGCGGACGGAGTCGCGAGCGTCCACTAGTATCAAATGAGTCCGATTTTAATGTAAAACAGCGCCGGCCCGAAGTAAATTTTAGAATGGAGCGAGATCTAATTATGGCGCCTCTCCTGTTTGCTCCTAATAATATATACCTACTAGCTGACCCGGCAAACGTTGTTTTGCTATGTAAAAGGGGTTGATCCTAGAGGGGTGAAAATTCATGGTTGTATGTATTTTTGTATGCTGTATCATAAAAAAATAAAAACAAAAAAAAATTGTCAAAAAAATAAAATAAAAAATTTAGGGGTGGACCACCCTTAACATTTAGGGGGATGAAAAATAGATGTTGTCCGATTCTCCACCCTAACCGATATGCATGCTAAGATTTACGAAAATCGGTCGAGCCGTTTCGGAGGAGTTTAACTTCTAACACCGTGACACGAAAATTTTATACAGGATGTAACAAAAAGGGTATGTTAAGCGAAAATATATGTAAATAGCCCACTATAAAGAACCTATCCACAAGATTTGAGATCCGAAATCACATGTTTATTTTTCCCGATAGTATGGAGAATTTTTAAATATCTCAGGAATTTTCATACAATCTTGAAAAATAAAAATGTGATTTCGTGTTTCAAATTTTGGAAATAGGTTCTCTATAGTGGGCTATTTATACAGCTTTTCGCTTAACATACCCTTTCTGTTACACCCTGTATATTAGATATCTTTACCATTTAGGCGCCCCCTCTAGGATTTGGCGCCTGGAGCGACTGCTCTGTTCGCCGTATGGGCGGGCCGGCCCACAAAACAGCACGATTACGAAGAGGCTAGGCAGGTAGGAACTTCTGGAGTATCCAAGAAAATTATAGATTTGATCATTTCTATTAAATCATGTGGACGAAGTCGCAAGGAACATGCATATAGATGGGGTATGTAGGAACCTAGTTAGGTAGGTACCCAATAAATAAATAATTTAAGATTTTTTTATAATAATCTAGTAATAAAAACCTACTGTAATAAATTATTAAGAAGGTACTTACTAATTAATAAGGAATGATGCAGGATTATTTTGCAATATTTCCAATTCATTCTTGAAGTGTTGAAATATAAACACTACAAAGTACTTTCACAAAGTCGATAGGACAACAGGTAACATAGATCAGATAGAAACTATCACCCTCTGCATGTCTCAGTTATAAAAATAGCAATTCAGTCTAAAAACCACAGAAAACACTAACACGAAAATATCCCGTAACTATAATTTATCTTACAAGTTTATTTCTTTGTTTTATGCTCGAAATATAATAGATTTTTTTTATTGACAATATAATACCATAATACACATCTATAGTATTACAAAACCGTAACTGGGCTGTCTTGAGGTACGTAAAAATATTTATGAGATAAAATTTACTATTTAACACAGGAATTTGTAAGCTTTTACCATTAAATAACTACTGAAATTGTTATATTACGTACGACTACGTTTAAAAATGTTTCCATCACTTAGACAAAGAAGCAAACATTAACTAATAAAATACAGTTTAATAAACATCAAAGCTATTTATGAGCATGATGTAAGGTTTATTTGATTATAATAATATTACTTACATGTAACTATTTACATAAATGAATAATTAATTATGATATTTATCTATAGTTCTCTTATTCATATTCTTAATTAAATATACACAAAAATACATGTGGAATAATCATTAATAAAAATACCTAATGTGCACCGCACAATGTGACTCAAGTAAATGATTTCCTCATCATTTTACAAAATCTACGATACTGATTGTTTGGCTGTCAAAACCATAGACAAGTCAACCAACCAGCAATTATGTAGGATTTTGTAAAAGTGTTAAAAACACTCACTGGAGTCACGGCTTAACAGGGATATATTCCAGCCAACCAACTTTAATACATAATAGTTACGCCGATTGCTGTACCACTAAAAGGGAGGAATTATTAGAGATCTGTGAAGAGGCCAGACAGCGGTCACCAGTCGTGGCGGTGACTGCGAACCCGGAGCCGACGAGGTAGGTCCCCGGCACCGCACAGATTGCATGGAGCTCCACGCGACGCGACTCAAACTTCTTTAAATCCACACTAACGCCCAAGTTCTTCACTTCCACGTCGTTGTCGGTGCTCAGTGCACCCGCCCATCCCAAATCTTCGGACGATTCTCTGAAAATATTGGCATTTTAAGTTTCGCCGTTGTTTACAAGATTAAACTATAATATTATGTATCTATTGATAAAAAAATTTAAAATAAATAGATGTTTTAGCAACCGATAAGCGCGAGTATGTACCTGTTCATGCAGAACAAGAATTAAATAAAAAACAATGTAAACTTATAGATTTACTGCTATTTAAATTAATTGTATAAAATAGGAATAGAACGCGTCTAGTGTTCTCAGCGAGTTTTAGAGCGAGTGAATAGAAAGATATCGCCGTCGTCGCCTACAGCACCGACGAATCGCGAACATAGCCGATCTATGGCGTAGACAGTACCTATTTTTTGCCTTTGATGTATTTTACTTTGATCAAATTATGTTTCTTAAAATGTAAAATACAGTGTTATTTACCTATTTGACTGCTTCGACATGTCTATAAATACATTAACAGGCACACCGTAACAATTCACGATATTTATGGCTACAGGGACTAAACATAGCTTCCTTTCTTTAAAGTTGTGACTGACATGGTTTTCGTGAACCAGATTGAAGACAACGACACTGTCCTTTTTGGCTTTACTATTAGCATCTCGGACTTCGGTCGTACTGTCATAGTCTTCTAGTTGCAGCGAAGGTGTTTCTGTAGTCAACAGGTCTTTAGCGCTCGACTGAGCTTTCGTGAAGCAGTCCAGCCACAAGCAATGCTGGCCCACAGCTGACCGGCCTTTCGACTTGTCTTGTGCTTTCCATCTCAGCACAAACATAGACTGTATCAGGCCTGTCCTCTTCGGTTGACTTATATCCGCCTCCTCTAAACACGAAGGTTTATTCTCAGTGACAAACTTGGAATATGGCTGTAGGTTGACATTAGCGACGCTGTCTGGATGTCCTTTCGCAACTTTGATTTGCGAATACTGAACTTTGGTTTCAACTGGCATTTCAAGGATTCTTTGAGCTTTGAATACAAGATGCAGTCTCTCGTGAGGGGTCAAGGAGCTGTGGTCTCTGGTGGTGGTGAGACCGGTCAGCCTCCATTGTCGACTTAGAAGGGAAGCTTCTAGAATTTCTATGTTAACTTCGCTATCCCTCTCCCCGCACAAGTTTTTAACTTCGACTGCTAAGTTCATGTTCTCCATAATATTGCCGTCGACCGTTTTTAAGCTGCGTCTGGGATTTATAGCTATCTCTACGACTTCCTGTTGATCAAAAAGATATAATTACAAATGATTGGTTAAATTAACATATCGGCTAATCTACCTACCTAATATTTACTACCTACAATAATAATATGAAGAATCGGTCCTTTGAGCCGGATAACTAAACAAGTAAATAAATGTAACCTGAATTTGAAAAATTGTATTTGTATCTTCATGGTATTATATCAACTTATTGATTATGATTTATCAACGGTTAGTAAATGAAAATAACAATGAATTTGTAAACACCATTTTAAAACAAAGTAAATTAATTTTAACTTTTCTTAATGCAGCACAGTCAATCCGCCCGGCCGGCGACCCCCTGATTTTTTAACATGTTGTATATGTAAAAAATTAGGTAACCGGGGAGCCGGCGGCCGGCTACATAAAAAATTTGCTTGTTTTAACTAAACAAAAATTACCGTAGCAGCAAACTTGAAGACATGTCTCAACAGGCGGTACCGCTTGCCCCCGTCGGAGTAGTAGGCGAGCAAGTACAGCGCGGGCAGCGTGCGCGGGCGCAGCAGCAGCGTGCCGCGCCCGGAGTGCCCGCGCGGCAAGCCAGGCGCCGGCCGGCACACGTGACGCAAGGATTGCGCGCGGCGCGCGGCGGCGCGGGCGGCGCGCTCGTCTGAACGCATACATACAAACATAAATAAATATTCACACATTCCACAACACATTAACCTAGTCCCACATTAAAATCCCTAAGATCTTGTGTCGTGGGTACTAAGCAACTGTATATGAATACGTAGATAAATATAGAAACATCCGTGACTCGGAAACAAACATCAATATTCATCATATCAATGTTTGCACTACCAACTACACCGATCGGCCGTCATACAAACTTTCAAAATGGCATTGTCATTTAAAAATGCAGCATGTACTTTTGATTATTAATTTATATAACCCATATGAAATTAATTTAAAATACTACGTTAGTACTAAGATTAAAGCTACCAAATAGGAAATCGCTTGCAAGTCAGTGGTGGGTCGCTGGCAGTGCGCCCAAAAGGTCGCAAACCTTGCCACTCATCACCATGACCATCATATTCATAACTTGGAAGATCAGCACTGGTTAGTTACAACCAGCAGTAAGCTGAGGTGGTACCGAATTTGTGACAGTAAACTACCTATTATAAATGGAGAAGTGTATAATCCGTTAGGATATGGTTGATCGTTTCATCTTTAAACATTGTGCTGAGGGATTCAGCTTTGTTTGCCGAGATTTGGCTAGTGTATAGCTATCGGGATGAAAAATAACGTTGCCAATATGTAATTTAGAAAAGAGATGGTAAAATTCGTCATCCGAGTAATTGACCCGGTGGCTCAGTGGTTAGAGCACTGACACGCGGAATGCAGAGGTCGTGGGTTCGATTCCCACCCGGGTGAGGATTTTTTTCCATTTCTTTATTAATAATTTTATAATATACCTATTATAAATGTCATCTCAAATAAAGTTTTCATTCTTTAATCTAACTGAGGACCGATATTGTCCGATGCTGCCTTTCTCTAAAACTTAATCAAGATAGAGACAACGCCGGAAACGAGAAGACCTATGTTTGTCACGCAATTGGCTGGGTGCGCGATGAGAGCGCTAAATAACAGTTACAACTTGGGCGGACTTTGAAATGTCAAATGGCCAGCCATTAAACGGTGTAATTTACGTATATTATATTCAATCATGTAAATCTGTAGCGTAGATAATAACGTTGGCCTTTTTTATTTCCCGTCTAAAAGGGCACTATCAATAAATTTCGGGTAGTACACGTGGACTTTTTCATAGCTGTCTTCACGAAAAGTAAAGAAATAAAATAAATTTTATCGAATAACGAATTTCATATAATTGCAGACGATTGTTTATGACTGTAGTATCAACAAATACGCAGACTTTTGTTTCTTTTCAGTAAAACATGGCCAAATTAACAATCAAAACTGGATTCCGAGCAATTACACACAACCACAAACGATACTAAAAAGAAAACAATTAGTTCTGGCTCAACATGTGCAAGACGTAAACGAAATAAAATTAATATAAGGTTAATTATATTTATTTTTTTCTTTCTTATTTCTTCTTCCCATGTATCTTTTGTACCTTGACATGGCTAAATTTGCGTTAAGTCTTGTATAGGTGTGATGATATGAAAGCAAGGGCAATTATAACAGGACTTTTATTTACAATAAGATAGGCAAATATTTGACCGCCATCGTGCCTGATGTTAAGCAAGATGCTGCCTAAGGTGGTACATGTTTGCCTAGAAAGTACCTATTCACTCTAACTTTGAAGAGACCAATATTGTGGTGCTCGGGAAATACATCGGCAGGAAGTGCATTCCACTCCTTAGCCGTTCGCATTACAAACGAGTTAGCATAACGTTTGGTGCGGATGGGTAAGGATAACTGTTTATTTTAATATAAGTATTTAGACAATGCAAATGACATACAAGTGAATGAGTGAGAGACCGCCAGCAGACCGTCATTTACGCGCATACAAGTTACTGAAAGAGAGACGTCATAATTGTGGTAGCCGTTTATATGGACCGTTTTTTGGCAAGTCTAAAATTGTGATTTTGAAATCGTTATATCCCGGAAAGTTTTCACGCTAGCGCAGTTTTAGTTTTTTCCGCAAATGTTTCTTTTATTTTATGATCTTTCGATATAAATACAAATAAAACAACCGTAAACGATCCTATTCCACGTCCACTATCTATAACCACGCCCCCTTACCCGGATAAACAACCGGTTCGCAGTACTTGTCGTCGTACAGCAGCGCGAAGTCCTTGTCGCCGCGTTCGTTGGTGACAAGGCACATGGCGTCCGGATGCGACACGCACACGAACACCGCGCCCATGTTCACCGGACCCACGTTCCGCAGCTTCACCACCACCGTCTTTATCTCGCCGCTCATTACTGACGTGTTTATCTCCGAGAACGACATCTACAAGGTGATAGCCCAATGGTTAAGGTAAAGCATATCAATCACATACATTTTAATGGTCCATGACACATTATTAACACCCCATCACCCTGAACACGCGCCATAAATTTTCGGTGTGTTATCGCGTCGCGTGTTAACAGTGTGTCTTGACCCTAAGAAGTGCGTATTCCAAGGCGAGGGGCTAATTACCTAAGCCTATCGTACGCTAATCGTTTGCTACACAGATTATCCCCCTAGGGTAATCTGTGGTTTGCTAAATTTTTTATAGCACACTATCGCCAAAGACGATAAAGTAGCAAAAAATAAACTAATACAATGTATAACGGCGACTGAGGAAACAGCTGATCTCACTTTATAAAACATTCTGAACGAATGGCAAAGGTATTTTTTAATCACACAGCCTACTGTTGATGTTTGACTTACTAAATTTGCTTGCTGGAAGAGATCTCTGGTAGAGATAAGCTTCCCATTGTACATGCATCTCTTCTTTTATGTTGTATGCCATATTTCTTTTTGTGTATGTGCAATAAAGAATAAGAATAAATTGTTTGAAACTTTTTTTGAAAAAAATATTGCTACTTCTTAGAAAATAATTTAAAAAATGTGTTTCTGGCTAAATTATAAAAACATACTCGGCGTGATAAGCTAGAGATATAAATAAATTATTTTACCACAGAATTGGCTGTATGGTACATAGTTCGTTTCTGCCAACCTAATATTTATCGCAGTTTGACAGTTCTTTTGCTGGCTGGTCGTTTTGCGAACTAAAATGTACCTTAAAATTTAAAGGTTTCTCATTTTGACCAATCTCCAACGTGATTTTTCCTCTCTACGTGACATTGGCGGAACTATTGTGCCCGACGCAATAATGGGTGCCATTAATAAAAATAGAATTGAATACGTACCTAGTACGAAAAATGTGAAATGTATGAGGCAAACACGATTTTATCGCTTTGCTTCTGCTTGATTGGCTCTGCTATTGCTCTTAGCTAATACGAATTTGACATTTAAATGCGAAAATTGTGCAAAATTCGCACAATTTTCGCTATCGCTTAGCTTTTGCAAATACCTAATTTGCTAATAATCAGGGGGCCGGTCACGGGGCTGTACAACTGAATTTATTTCACAGCCGGCTGTCTGCCTAACGCCAATCATTCTCGGGTTTAGAAAATCCCTAAAATTGTTACTTAGCTAATACCCGAGAATGATTGGCGTTAGGCAGACAGCCGGCCGTGAAATAAATGCCAAATCGAAAGAAACCATTGTGCCGACCCCATTTATAATGGAATAAAGACATGAAGATGATGATCGTCATCTACGGGGTAAGCACAAACTTAATACACTCTGTAACGCTATTAACTTGTGAGATTTGTTCGACAATGTTACAACGACAAGTTACTATCCATCAAAAAGTTCATACTTGCTTGGTAAATATATAAAACGTATTACATATTATCTTTTCCATTTAGTTAGTATGTTATGTAAGTATATGATTTGTTAAAGTAGGTAATGTATTTAAATTAAATTATAATCTTCTAATGATGTTTATTCTTATTAGCTGGCTAAGCATCGGCTACTCGTATTTAGGCAGGAAAACCAAATTAGCGTTACGAATACGGTTATGTACAATTTACGTCAGTTTGCTCATCTATCTTCTATATCACAAAAAAAAAATTATAGACCTTTATCAACGTAATAGTACCCAAAATAATGATTTTTAGAATTTTTGTATGTTTGTCGGTTTGTCTGTGAGTTTAATCTCAGAAACGGCTGAACAGATTTCGATGCAGTTTTCAGGAATATATTGTGACAGGTCCCACTAACACCCAGGATATACACCATAGATAGATAGATAGAATTTATTTGAAACTATTTATTTGAAATTTATTTGATAGGCTACTTATTATTACCATGGGAAAATGTTTTTATCCCGTATAATTTCCACATTTTGTTTTTTCTGCAGTCCACACGGACGGAGTCGCGGGCGTCCACTAGTCTCCTAATATATTTAACATTTATTATATGTATAGACATACTACTAACCGAAGTACATCTCAACTATACCCTCAAAATTGGTCAGAAGTGGCACCATGTGGTTCTCTCAGACCTTGGTGCTCTGCCTACTCCGTAAGGGATAAAGGCGTGATTATATGTATGTATGTTATTTTTTTATTTGGTCTACTAACTGAATACAAATCATAAACATATGTATAGATTATATAATTATTTCTATGCTGCTGTGGGAGTGAAAACGTATAATACTACAGATGCTTATCTTCCCGGGCATATTGTACAAGTCAGTAGAGGGACAAGAGGGTCTTGGTGTTTTGTAGGCGATGGGCTGACCACCTGTCACTACTAACCGAACTTGTACATCTCAACTATACCCTCAAAATTAGTCAGAAGTGGCACCATATGGTTCTCTCGGTCCTTGGTGCTCTGCCTACTCCATAAGGGATAAAGGCGTGTATAGTATTATATGTATATATGTATGTATGTATATAATTATTTTTTCATACAAAAATCTATGACATCCTCACCTGTAAACAAGGGGCGTGAGGCGTGACGGTGATCTGTAGACGCTTGTCATTATTTCTCGTCGGCGTTAGATTTAGTTTTCCCGATATTGATTTGCTATTACCATTCTCCACTCCACTTTCACCAACGTATATGAGTCTACAAAAACATTAATTGAAATATAAGTAAAACAAAGTACAATTTATGAAAGAAGACATTCAAAGATGTAATACATACTTGTAAGCCACCCCGAGTATATTAAGTTGGCCGACATGCAGCGGTGTGAGTGCAAAAGTTAATACTTTATTACTATCTCCATCCAAAGTAACTGCCTTGATCTTCTGGCCACAGATAACGTTCGTGTCTATAGATGTTCCGGCCGCTACAGAAGGTTCGTTATTGAGAATTTCTGGTGTCTCAGTAGACTCTTCAGCGCTGGGTATGAATCTCCATAGGAGCTCTACGTCTTTTAGTAGTAGTGGTATTTTGAGTGGATTGCGTAACGTTATAGATATTTGTATTGGTTCTGTAAAACAAAATACATACATTTACATTATACACACACGTCTGCGTTCCCAAAATGGGGTGGTTATAACTGTAGGATAATGCAGGCAGAAGATACTGCAGAAAATTTTAGCATTGCGTGTGCTAGATGTAATTATTAGTGACAAGTTGCCAGCTCATCGCCTGAGGGAATGTCTCAGAGTTACTTAATCGACTCTTTACTGTGTCCGACACGAAAGGGACCATATACCTACTCGTCGACTCTTACGACATTCCCGGAAGGAGATGCAGATGATGTATTCTAGCGAAGCCCCGTTTCAGTAAAGGACTAACAAAATATGTTAACAGGTTAAACAAAATATGGAAGTGTTCAGACGTACATTAACCGCCAATACAGCTTGTCTCTTCGACTTTAGAGTACTAATCCTGTTTGTGTTGGGCTAAGCGGATTAAGGTTAGAATAAGGTATCACTTTACTGTCCTAAATTCTATACCTAAATGTCGGTTTATCGAGAACTAATTAACGCTTTACACGTGTACCTTCTCTTCATCTAGTAAAATGACTTAAAGTAACGGTCAACAATTAATTGATGATCGAAAAACCGGAAGTTACAATTTATTGATATTTTTTAATGTATAAAAATAACTCCATCAGTGTGAATGCTTCACATACTTGGCAAATGTAGACCGAAAAACAAATTAGACCCCTACAGAACTATCAATAGAACTAGTGGACGCCCGCGACTTCGTCCGCGTGGACTGCAGAAAAAAACAAACTTTTATCTTTATAAAAAGTATAAAATAGGTATAGCCTATATAAAAAGTAGCCTGTCAATTTTTATTAAAATCGCTCCAGCTGTTTTTACGTGCAAGTAACAAACATCTATCCATTCATCCATACTCACAAACTTTCGCGTTTATAATATTAGTAGGATTCAGTAGGTCTAAAAATCGGCTACTATCTGTTTTTCATAACCCTTCCACGAAATAAGCGATATCCACGCGAGCGGAGCCGCGGGCAACAGCTATTAAATATTGATATACATGTTATAATGAGTCAATAGTATAAATTAGAAAGTGCTTATCATGTTGAATAACTTTTCCTAAGACGGTATTTTCATATCTCTCAAAATTTAGCTGGGCTGTTAAGGGTTCTGCATCAGGTTATCTAGACCTTCAATTTTATTACGTTATTAGAAAGTGCTTATCATGCTGAGCAACTTTTCCTAAGACGGTATTTTCATATCTCTCAAAGTTTAGCTGGGCTGCTAAGGGTTCTGCATCAGGCAGTCTAGACCTTCAATTTTTTTCTTTCATATCATTTCTACGTCATTTTATTCTTTCATACATATTTTTTGGATAACTTGAACCGTTTACGCAGCGCACGCAACGGAAGTCTCCAAAGTTGAATAATTTTCCCCGTTTTTTCCACATTTTCCTCTTATTCTTCGTCCCTATTGATCGCACTGTGATGATATATAGCCTAAAGCCTTCCTCGATAAATGGACTATCCAACACAAAAAGAATTTTTTAATTCGACCCAGTAGTTCCGGAGATTAGCGCGTTCAATCAAACAAACAAACAAACAAACTCTTCAGCTTTATAATATTATAAGTATAGATTAGAAAATCTTACCTCCCTGTGGCACATTAGGATAACTATCAGTTTTCTCCGTGTACAAATCGACAGTTGGCTTAAAAATCATTGGCAAACTGCCTTGCGCCACTTGGACCAACATTTCCTCCATTTTATGCCAATACTTGTCGTGTTCAGGAGTGGAAGCATCTTGTAGGGTGATGGATGATGCTGGGACCCACCCGGGGGAGGATAAAGGCGCTGGCCCAATGCTCAGTAGCGATGTTGCATCGTTCTCGACCAACGGTAACGGAAGTTCCGGAAGCTTGTCTTTGTACTCATCGGAGCTTTCTATCCATTGCTGTGGAATGTTGTAGGGAACTTTTATGACGCTGTTAATCGGTAACCGCTTGTTCAGGGCAAAGGTTATACAGTTTGTAACAGAAAGAGTATGTTAAGCGAAAAGCTATTAAATAGCCCACAATAGAGAACCTGTTTCCAAAATTTGTGACTCTAAATCACATATTTATTTTTCAAGTGTGCAAGAATGTTCATAATTCCAGAGTTGTTTAGGAATTCTCCATATTACTATCTGAAAAAATAAACATGTGATTTCGAGTCATAAATATTGGAACCATGTTCTCTATAGTGGGCTATTTTCATAACTTTTCGCTTAACATACCCCTTTTATTACCTGCATATATCTCAGGAGAGAGAGATATACAAAGGTTATCTCCTAACCTGCATAGGTACGTCATGTACTGCGACTACGGCTGCGGTACTCTTTACTCTTTCTCGCAAAAACTAACCCAACCATTTTCCATGAAAAACGTAGTTACAACAGTTACAAGCAATTATCATACTTACATCAGAAGAAGGCTTTACGGATGGCTAGGTAGGCATAGCAGCTTTGCATTTGTGTAAGTATACAACCAAGGAAGGCGTCAGGTTCTAGGCCGAGCGACGCACACTTAAACTATCGTAGGTACATCGATCTATACTCAGACAAGTGCAAAGTTCAGGTTAGGTCTCGTGTATGGATAAGCAAGCACCCACACAAATGAAGTACAACACTGAAGCATTGCTGGAGCATATTCCTCGCACAGCACACGTACCTGCTGCGCCAGCACGAACTGCAACAAGAAGGCGTGTTGCTGCGCGGGCGGCTGGCGCGAGGCGGGCGCTAGCGGACCCGTCAGCCAGTGCAGCGCGTCACGTGGCCTCTTCAGAGCGGACGCCAGACGTCCGGCTGCGAACTGCACGTGGTCACCCGCCAGCCGCCAGCCACTGTCGCCGTATACCTGTGGAAACCTAACTTGATACCCTTTTCACATGATACAATTTAACGACTGCAACTGGCTTGAAAAATATAACTGAGGATACCTACGCGACCTGCACCGGTAGCATGGCGTCCGACTTACGTATGTCGCGCATTTTATGGCGCCTAAATGTCAAAATTCGCGACAAAATGACGTTTCTTACTTCCAGCTGACATTGAAACCGCTGCGCGATAAATATAACCCGCGGTTTAGCATATCGTTTATATTTACGCAGGTTCTTATCGCTAATTTTAACGTTTCGCGTGACTGGTACCTATATCAATTCAATTACCGATTCAGTGTTGAAAGTAATAAAGTTTATTTTACTTTCGTAACGGTAACACCACATCCACAAGTTGTCCAAAAGACGCGTCGCGCGCAGGTTCCGAGTCTCTCTCATTGCCATGCTCGCATTTGGTGACTGGGAACACGCGCGCGGGTGATAAAAAAAAAACCCGCGTCGCGTTTTGCCATGCTACGGGGGCTGGAAGGCGAGATTAACAACATGCGAGCGTTAAAACGTTGTATCTTTCAACGGAACGTTTTTGGTTATACATAGTTTAGATTAGCTTCGTTTTGACTGTTAAGAGCTTTCAGACATGTTTTAAAGTATCTCTGTCGGTTTTTATTTAAGTACTTCATGACGCAGAAATGTACTGAAGTTTTACCATATCAATATTTGGTCCGACCTAGCTCAACGGTCCAGCAAGCTGAAGTGGCAATGGGCAGGGCACATAGCTCGAAGAACTGATGGCCGATGGAGTCGGAAAGTTCTAGAGTGGATACCACGTATCGGCAAGCGCAGCGTGGGAAGGCAACCCGCGAGGTGGACGGATGACCTGGCCAAGGTTGCGGGCGTCGGTTGGATGCAGGCTGCTTCCGACCGGTCGGAGTGGAGGTTATTGGGGGAGGCCTATGTCCAACAGTGGACTTCTCAGGGCTGTAAATGATGATGATGATTTGGTCCTACTGGTAACAACAAATAGGAATTCTCAGAGCTAAACTTTTTTCACATTTCATTCACCTACCTGATAAGCTTGCTGATAACATCTATACGCATGTTTCTTCTGGCCCGCCTTCGAGAAGCGATGTCCAGCCAGCACGATATGAAACGCGTACTTTCTGCACATAGCCTTAGAGCCGGGCCCCGAGAGGAAGCAAAGAGACGCCTGTTCTAGAAGCATGGCACTGCGCAAGTCACTGTCCTCTGACGTCATACGTATCAGTTGTTTGGCCGCTTCGCCGTGCAAGCCGGCGCTGTTCAAACATAGCACTGAAAGTAGAGACGCTCGCACTGCGTATTGTACCATCCTGAAAAAGGAATAAGAAATGTTCAGAAGTTTAAATGCAGGAATGGGTCCATTGTCGTATCGTGTGACACGTCGTTTTCACATACATACATACATATAATCACGCCTTTACCCCTAACGGGGTAGGCAGAGCACTAAGGGCCGATAGAAACACATGGTGCCACTTCTGACCAATTTTTAGGGTATAGTTGAGATGTACAAGTTCAGTTCGTCGTTTTCACAATGTAAATAATGCAACTTTAAGAGTTCATTAGTTACACCACAGTTTTGGGTAGGTATCAAAGTTGTGAATCAATAAAAATCAATACATTTTCAGCGAAATAGAGTTGTGCTCTCCTCCAGGCCAATATCCGACTGTAAATGTAACTGTTAATGTAAAGACAACCGTTTGTAGTATGGTGATCGGACGGACGATATGATTAAAACACCGTTGCTAGAACAAACTCTGAGTCTAAAGTTATTAGTATATAATCCTCACCTGCAAGTATTGAGATAAGTGACGATACTTTCTTCCATATAGCCATGCGTTTTTCTATTAGCGTCACCAGCCATGAAGGCGCTAATGGCGGCCATTTCCAGCGCGCCCGCGTAGCAGAGCCATGCGCTGTCCGCGTAGAACTCGCGCTTGGCTGTGTGATACGCGTCGAAGGCGCGCTGCCATTGCCCCGTTAGGAACCAGAGGTCTCCTAGCCGCCGGAGTTGCAGTTCCGGGCAGTCGCTAGAGTAACTGTTGCCATGGAATAGAATAAAATTAAAACAAGACGAATATGAGCGTCGTAATGCGTGGTTATGCAGCTAGGTAAAAATGACATTAGGGCATTGTGTCGTCGCTACGTGATTGGTTGGCTACAAAACATTAGTAATGCAATTCGAGTTATTCGAGTTATGCTTTGCTGATTGTGATTTTTTTTGGCGCTTATCTGCAATCAGTCTTAAACTATAAGCAGATTTGTTTACTTCTTAATGACATGTTTGAGGACCTCCTCAGCAGGAAACCTCATCCTTTACCATCTCTCACCAAGTTTTTGTATGTCCTGGCGTTTCAGGCGTTTAGTGTAGCTGATAATTACTAACGCAGTAGCCAAGTTATTTGGATGATTATCCAGGCGTGTTTTATACTTATTCCCTATAAGATTCAATTCCTCCTTAATAGTACTTATGTTCAGGGCTTCGTGGATTTCTGTGTTGGTGATGAACCATGGTGCATTTGAGATGGTTCTTAAAATGCCATTTTGCATTCTTTGCATTATATTCAAGTTAGAGTCGCAAGCACTTCCCCACAGCTGGGCGCCATAGATCCATATTGGTTTAAAGACCATTTTGTATATTAAAAGCTTGTTGTCAGTCGACAGTTTGGAGTTATGTGCCATCAACCAGTAAATGCTTCTGAACCTCGTATTCAGTTCATCTCACTTTGACTTAATAACGGTTGTGAAATAACGCATAATTACCCGACTGCGCCACGCAAAGGAGTGGTATTGTGTTTAACAGCCTATGTATGTATGTTCCTTTGAAGCACTAAACAGACCAAACGCCTCGGCCGATTTTTATGATTCATACGTCAATCGATTCCTCTTAGTCCGGCGAGTGTCACTAAAGACATGACGTTAGTGAAAATCCAATATGGCGACTACTGTGCCATTTTGTGAAAATGAAAAAAAATTAAAGTCAACAAACTATATCGAGTGGGGTATTGTTGAATAGGTATTTAAAAACAGTCGGGATCCATTATCCGATAGCCAAGCTAGTATTTCAATGGATCCTGGCTATTCAGTTGTTATGTTGCGATCATTAGAAAATATTTTATGTTCTTCAATAGTATTCATTGCATAATAATATTATAGAATTCTAGACCACCGGACATCTAAGTGCTTGTTTTTTTCTTTTCAGTTATGTACATTATTTGGTACTTTTTTAAGCAGTCGGGTTTTTGGATTTTTCAAATTATTTTTGATTTTATAAAAACTAAAATACATTTTAAATGACCACCAGTGAAAACACTTACATCACAGTATTGCTGACAGTTGTATTTCCTCCTTTTCCTGTTCCAAACCATCTTTTGGTTGCAGAAAATAATGAGCGGCTAACTCCCTTTCTGTTAGCTACCTGTGGATTAGAAGATTTATAAAATTTATTACAAGTTAGAAAAAATATAAAGGCTTATTTTGCTATAAGTAAATTCGACTTACTAATTCAGAAAGTTGAGATATTTGCTTTTCCAGAAAAGGTAGCAAGGCTTTAGCGGCATATTCCTGCAGAAACTTTTTGATTGCGTCCACATCATTTGCATTTAATGCCCCTCCGTGCATTTCAGATGTAAGCTCACTGCCCTTGCTGACAATGTTCATACTTTCTGAACTGCCTGAGAATGCATGAGTCTGTAAGATAAAGAAATATGTTGATAAAACTTCTGTTCTATTTGCTTAGAATTTTAGTTCTCGTAGCCTCATAAAGAAATGTACATACCTGTAAACTATTAGCATTGTCATACACATCACTCTCAATGTTAGTTAAAGGGTGTGATACGTCTGAATTTGTTGAAGTTATCACCAGAGTGTCATCTAAAAAGTATATTACATTAAAGCTTGTCCGAATGAAAGTTTGTGAGAGTGTAATGTGAAGATGTTTGGATGGATATTTAAAAAAATTAAGTTAGATTAAATAATGGTAACTCAAAAGTATTTGTGGGCTTGTTGACCAAATATGAACATGCATCAGCTTACTCCATTGTGGATATCGATGACATCAGGGACAGACAGATTGTAAAGTCTAAAATATCATAAATTTTCCACAGAAAAGAAACTGGAATAAAACCATACCTGTAATTGGCGGTACTTGTGGATTTACAGGTGTAGTTGCTAAATTCGACATGGACGATGCAGTTTCATTCTGGAATTTTAACGTTTGATCTTAATTTGCTAGGCTCCAAGTCATTTACATTATTTCAACCTAAGAACTCGGTATTTGGATTTGTATCAACTTGTTTCTTCAATTATACCAAATGTAATTTTTTGGAGTCATGTCCAATGTGTTTTGAATTGGTTAAGAGAAGACAAAATTATTATAATTGGACCCAGCAACAGGTGCTTCAAAGAAAGTCTGGCAATTTGCTGATAAACCACTATAGCATATTTATACTTACATTTGTTTCTGTTCTTTTTATGTATTGTGCCCAAAGATCTGGAGCTAGGGGTGGGTCAGTGGAACTTTTAGAATTTATAGTTAGCATGAAACAGTTGTTGGCTCCAAAATTATGTTTCAACAACTCAAACGCAGCATCTGCCCTTAAAAATAAGTAATGGTATATTTTTAATATTTACTTGATAAAAAAAAAGTAGTACAAAACAGTATGATTTTTAAAATCTTATCTAAGTTACATTTATAATCATGAATAGTAAAATTGTTTTTTTTTTTCACTTAAATATTAATATATTCTATTTATGAAATTATCATAATTTACAATTTTATTACTGTGTGTTGCTTTTATACACTTACTTATCTTTAGGCAAAGTAGAAACATCATGTACAAGAAGGTATGATTTTAGAACTCCATTGTTGAACCATTTTGGTAATTTAGGAGGGGTAACATTCTGCAGTTGAGCATACTGTTGATTTAAATTATTGAAAGTATCAATTATATTTTCTTCATGAGCTGCACCTACTATTATGCATGAGATAAAATGTTTTGTGAACTCATGGTCTGATGGAAATTGCACTTCAAGATATGTTTCCCTCCAAGCATCAAACCATGGTGTAGCATGTGGTATATCAATTTTTTTCATTCCTGTAATGAAATGGTAAAACAATAAAGTTCTATAGACTGTTTACTATATTACTTATAAGTTTGCCACAAAATAGATGTTTTACTAAAATCATCTGTAAACCTTAACCTCCACGATAGCAGGCTCCAAGTGGCACAAGTAAGTTATAGATTTTAATAAATGTCCTAAGCAGAACCCTCCCATGTCATTTCTATATTGGTTGTATATACCAATAACCTATATTGCTAGGGATCTTCCAAAAGAGGCACAGAGGAAAATAAGGCATAATGGGGGCACATTCCCAAATTAATTAAAATATCTAACAAAGACATTAACAGCATTTCCCCAATCATATCATTTTTTTTCTATTTCCCTGTTCCTTTTAACAACACTCTAACCATCTTATTCTTACCAACATCAATAGATATTGTTTTCTCATTGTAGTTATTCAATACTGCATTGTTTAATTGCCTTCTCGCTTCTGTTGGCTGTAGTGGCTTCCAGTTGACATTCCGAACTACCAATTTCCAATTTTTTACTAAACATACACTACCGCCAGGTTCTCGAAATTGACCTAAAGGATTAATGGCATAATCACAAGTAGGCACATAATGTAACATTTGTTCATAATGTAGCATGCCAATATAGGTTCTGATTTCTTAACTTACCTTCACCTTCCATATTAGTAAATGGCTGTAATAATTCCGAGAAGGATAAATTGTTTTTGGAAACAACATTATCAACATTTGGGCTGGACAATACTGCAATAATTGGTGAAAAAGACGACTGAATAAATTCTTGGGCAGTCTTGCTTGATTTAATCATTTTGTAATATTTATCGGTCTCCCATCTACAGGACTAGAAGATAACCGTTATATGTCATTTCAGAAATAAACTTCAATTTTTGCGTAAATTTAATTAAAATTCTCAAAATGCAGAAAAATACCAAACCAATTTTTTTTTTTTTTAAGTTTATCCCGAAGGAAAGGCAAGGGGAACTAAGCCCATACAGCCATTTTCTAATACCAAACCAAAGACTACATAGTGAACTAGTTTTTTTTTATTTATTTATCCCTAAGGAAAGGCAAGAGGAACTAATCCCATACAGCCATTGTAATTAGTAAATGATTTCTGAATTTATGATGGATGATAATGATGATGATGAATGGAAACGTCGGGAAAATCCTCAAGAACAAGTGTAAAGTTAGTCAAAATGAAAAATAATTGCAGAAACAACTGACATGGGCCCATGAAGAGATCGTATTCCGGCTAAAGTTTTACTCAGCTTACCTGCGTATAAAACCATGCACACGCACTAGATTCACATCACAAGTAATCAAAATATAACTCATCTACCAGAAAACATCACTTTACGAATACATACAAGCCATTTACAAATAATTTTTGATTTTCACAAGAAAATTACACCTGCACCCTTCCAGCTTTTCTCCCGCCGAATCCATAGTGAACCAGGGATTTGGTATCTCCTTAGTGAACTAGTTCAGACCTTTTTTTTTTTAAAGTTTATCCCGAAAGAAAGGCAAGGGGAACTAAGCCCATACAGCCTAATCATTGTTTAGTAAAATGTATTCTGAATTTATGATGGATGACAATGATGATGAGTGGAAACGTCGGAAAAATCCTCAAGAACGAGTTTAAAATTAGTAAAAATCAAAAATAATTGCAGAAACAACTTACATGAGCCCATGAAGAGATCGTATTCCGACTAAAGTTTTACTCAGCTTACCTACATATAAAACCATGCACACGCACTAGATTCACATAACAAGTAAACAAAATATTACTTATCTACCAGAAAACATCACTTTACGGACACATGCAAGACATGTACAAATAAATTTTGATTTACACAAGAATATTACACCCGCTCCCTTCCGGCTTTTCCCGCCGAATCCTCACAGACTACTTAGTATAGCACAGACTACATAGAGAACTTTAGCATAGCGTGCATAGAAATGTATACAAGCCAGGGATTTGGTATCTCCTCTTAGGATGGATTCCAAGCTCTGAACAAGAAATTGAAACATGAAAAAATGACAGCCTCCCCCCCTTGTTTTCCCACAAGGGATCCCTTACACAGCAAAAAAATACCCTATAATGTAAGTAAAGACGTTGAAAAAGGCATAAATATAAAATTATCATGAAAAACTTGGGTTCATTTTGAAAATGTTTAACACATTTAATAGAGTAATGAAATATATTTAATGTAATTTGTAATATAAATAAAGTGTACAATAATACAGGGTGATTTTTGGTCGTCAACGTTTCCGAAAACCACGGAATCTCCTCATCATCACGATCATTTTTCTCCATGGAAGCATACCTGGGAAGTGTCTGGTTTCCAAATAATAGGGTCCAATAGTTTGAGTAAATAGATGCGTTTTTTATCTGCATAAATGCACATAGACGCGCGTAGCAGGATTTTTTTTTCGTTCACGAAAAATAATTAATATCTGTCTGAAAAAAAACTAACATAAACACTAGACACTATAAATTTCGCACGATCAAGGAATTTTAAAAAATTTTTTCAAACTTTTGAAACAACAATTTTCGCGCTATTTTTTTGGTATAAATTACTTTATTTCATGTATAGAATACGTACCCTTCGAAAAAGGACATGACGCGGCTCAGCGCAAAAAAAATAATATCTATTTTAGTTAATAATTAACGTTTTTTTTATGTCGGTTCAAAAATATCCGTATTTTTCGTCTATGTAATGCCCTGGTACGATCAGCCTCATTCTAGGTAGCAACACTGTAGCACATGACAATTTTGTCAAACACGTCAAGTCGATTTGTTTGAATCGCTTCGCATATTTGTGTGGACTAAATAAGATATTTTGGTGGTATTGATATAAATATAGTAGTGAAATGTATTGTTCGTGGTTGCAGAAGCGAGTGGCATCCAGGATCCAACTTATTATATCACTCGTAAGTACAAAATTGAATTTCCAAACTATGGCCCTAAGCAAAAACTCAAACGGCAAATTTTAGGCAATATTCACTCTTGCTTTTTTAAATATTTGTCACAAAACTTTATTTAGTTAGTTGCTTATCCTCATAATCCCAATATTTGCTTCTGAAGCGACTTTTTAAACATTTTCTGTGTATTGTATATTTTTGAGTAGGGTGCACATACTTTTCCATAACAAGAGACCGACCCTACAATGAATTTATTTTGAAATGTTATGCTTTTTATTATCATATATAACATTATAAATGTGAAAGTAACTCTGTCTGTCTCGCTTTTACGCCTACTGCCGCCATTTACTGAGCGGATTAATTTTAGTGATAATTTTCTCTGCGTAGCTTTGGGTGGACCCAGAAAAGGTTTAAACGCCTAGCTTGGTGGCGCCTATCACTGTAACATTTTGTAATCACTAGTTAGTATAGGTGCTAAAATTTAAATTTTCAGATAATCAAGGAAACCCATGTATGGATTATAGTAACGTTATAGCTACCGAAATATTATATCACTGGATCAATTACTGGCAGATAGAAACTTTTAGCTCGATGCCTGTCACAAATATATGTGACGCCCGTTGATATGCAAAAAGTCGTCTAAATATCTTCCGTTATCAAGATTGAGAGACCAGCGAAAAGTTTTTCAGCAGGTTTTTCAAGCCGTCTGGACACGTTATCGATGGATTATCTACGATTCTATAGCGTCACAAATTCTGAAATAAGGGTGTTTAGCAGTCACATAAAGTGGCCTATTGACCTAGTTACCTAAATGTGAGCTATTTTGAAGATTTGTCCAGAGACAGCCTGCACCCGTATGATGAATTTGGTGAGAGCGAGATGTCTCACTTTTAAACGTCAAATCCACAGAGCTAAGTAATAACTAGAAAAGGCAAGTGTTTCTACTTGGTGTGTAAAAAGGGATTGAAAACCACTTCTATCAGCCCTAATTCCTTCAGTCCTGACTCGAAAACTAGTGTCTTTTCTAATCCTTAAGTCTATTTGTTACATGCAAAGTACATACACTTTCTTTGTCTAGTTCAATTCAATTCAATTTTGCGATATGGCGTCTCTCTCGCTTACACGGAGACTTTGCCAATGTCACGTGTTGACATCCAAACGTAAATAAAAAAATAATAATAAAAAAAAATATATAACAAAGGAAAATGATCAGTTTCAGGGACCCAGACCAAACGGGTAAAGGGAATAATCAGTAATAATATAGATTACATATAGATATTATGTACAAAATATACAATAAATATACATATTACAATTAAATATTATTAAATTTAATATATTTGGAGAAGAAGTGGAAAAAAGGAGAGGGAATTAGGGATAGAAGGAAGGATATATTTACCGGACGAGCAATGGCATCCGGCAAACAATCGTAGAGGGGGATTTTTAGGAGAGGACAAGATATAAGAAGGTGATTAATGTCACCCTCAGCTAAGCCACACTCGCATAATGAATGATCTCTAACTCTTATCTTCGCTAGGAACACAGGAGAACAGACATGACCTAATCGGAGCCGGATAATTGTAGATGTTGTCGCCTTGTCGGCTTGTCTATACTTAAAGAACCAAGGTTTAGGAGGGATAACTTCTTGAATGGCACCATAGTGTTTACCTTTTATTTGCTTGGTTCTTTGCCATATATCGTTCCAACTACTCGACAAGGTAGAGCTAGCCATGTTCCGTAAATCACGACATATGTTCTTAAAGTAAACGTCGCGGCCCATGTGAACAGCGAGCTTAGCATGTGAGTCTACAGCCTCGTTTCCCACAATACCTGAATGTCCAGGTATCCATGCCAATACTACATCGATGCCTGAGGTCTTGCATTTATAAAGGATTTCTCTGATTTTCAGGATAACGAACATATTGTCTCTAGATTTTAATGGGAATTTCACAATGTCCTGCAGACAGCTCTTGGAGTCCGAGAGAATGAGAGTTTGATGCAACTTATGGGACTCAACATAAGAAACCGCTTCCAACAAGGCTATCGCTTCTCCAGTAAATATTGAGCTCAAGGGTGGGCATTTTTGATTTAAAATAATTTTGAATTTTGGAATCCAAACTGCAGCGCCGACATTACTGTCGTCAGAGAGTTTGGATGCGTCTGTGTATATTAGTAACCAATCGTGCCAAATGTTTTCAATTATGCCGTTAAAAATTCTATTTGTTCCAGGTTGTTTCTTACTTAGTCCGAAGTTAAGGATAACATCAGGAACAAATACTAATGACTGGAAATGTGATGTAAATAATGGATTTAAACTAAATTGAAAGCAAGAGATATTAAGATTTTGAAAATTATTATAACTTTTGACTAAGCAAGGGGGATTTTTATTTCTCCAGTATGCAGAAGTAGAAACAGTATTTGACAAGTTGTTGAGTAGGCTATGAAGATGGTGGTGTGAGCTTTGAAGCACCTTATAATATAATCTGTCAGCCAAATACTGTCTGCGAAGGGATAGGGGGCAGTCAACACATTCCACTTGGAGGGCATTTATGGGTGAGGATTTCATAGCACCACATATGATTCGTAAGCATCTAGATTGAATACTATCTAATTTGCCCATAGCTAGTTTACTACAAGGCTCAAGTAAGTATAATCCGTAATCAAAGTGACTACGGACTATGGCATTATATAGTAGCTTCTGGCAGTAAGGGTGTGATCCCCACCATACACCTGAGACAGCCCGTAGAACATTAACATTCTTGTTACATTTAAGAATGACATTATTCAGGTGTTGCACTCCTGTCATCTTGTAGTCCAAAGTGAGGCCTAAAAACTTTACTGAATCCTCCACCGGGATCAAAACTTCGTCCACGTAAATTTTTACTGTAGGAGGGACCCGTTTTCTGCAAAACACCACAACTGAGCTTTTAGAGGCAGATAAAGAGAGACCATGTTCCTCAAGCCAAACATTGAGATAGTATAATGCCCTATTCAAACTACTTTCAGCCTCATTCACCGATACGGATGATTTATATAAGGCTATATCATCAGCATATTGCAAGATATTACAGAAAGAGTCAACCGATTTGTCAAGGTCAGAGGTATATAGGTTGTACAGGGTGGGACTGAGGACTGAACCTTGAGGTAAGCCTTTCCATAAAGTTCTAGCTGGTAAGGGTGATCCTCGAATAGAAATATTCCTACACATTAACAGTCTACTTATAGTATCAACCAATCTTGCAGGGATACTCAGCTTAAGCATTTTCTGCCTGAGTAATGGAAGATGGACATTGTCATAAGCAGCTGTTATATCAAGAAATACTCCTACCAGAAATTGATTTTGGGACAATGACAGTCTTATTTCCGATGTAAGTATGCTGAGGCTATCCATTGTTCCCATGCCCCTCCTAAAACCAAATTGATTATTAGAAAGGGAGTTTCGGTTCTCTAAAATCCATTCCAGTCTGTTTTTAATTAGGTGTTCGAGAACCTTTGCAAAAACCGAAGAGAGAGCTATGGGTCTGTAAGAGGATGCGATACTTGGATCTTTACCCGGCTTCAGGATTGGAACAATTATTTGATGCTTCCAGCTGTCCGGCAGATCTCCATATATAAAGAAATGGTTATATAACATTAAAAGGGTCTTTTTGGTTTCAGATGAAGACTTAACCAAAAAGGAGTAAGGTACTCCATCTGAACCCGGAGACGAATTGCGAAGGCCGTTAAGAGCACACGAAAGTTCCTCGTATGAAAAGATATCATTCATAGGGTCGGTGCTATTGAAACATAAATCAACTGTACTAACAGGATCGGGAAAAAAAGCATTTTTTGGAGGGACGTATGGAGGAGCCAGAGCATCAAAAAACTGCTCCAACCAATCAGACGGGTCGTTAGTAGTAACACTAGAAGAGACCTCGAAAGAACCGCGGAACTTTTTAATGTTTCTCCAGACGAGAGATGAGGATGAGCGTGGGGATAATCCTTCACAAAAGGATATCCATCCTGATCGCTTCTTTTTGGATAGCAATCTTTTGGTTTGAGCATTGGTTCTCTGGTAAGCAATATAACTTTCCATGGACATGTTCGTACAGAAAATCGATTCAGATAGTTTTCGTTTCTGAACAGCCTCAGTACACTCCGCATCCCACCACGGGGGCGATGGAATTTTCCTCTTGCCTACTTTTTTTAACGGGATATTTGCATCCGCTGAAGCCATAAGGGAATTGTAAAATTTTGAATAAAATTCCGAATAATTTGTCCGACTGATCGGAGGAAAATTTGCGATACTAGTGTCCATAGTTAAAGAGAATTTGTCCCAATCGGCTAGATCCAATTTATGTTTCAATAGAGGAATTTGTTTTGGTGTTTCAGGGATGGAGCGGGTTAAGGAAATGAGGATCGGGACGTGGTCACTGCCGTAGTAGTGGGAAAGGGTTTTCCAAGATGTAATGGACGCTAGGCCAGCCGAGCACAGCGTTAGATCGACAGCGCTGCTGTTTCCTGATGGAGACGCTCTACGAGTCTTAGAGCCATCGTTGACAATGCAGAAATCTCGGTTGTCAAGTAAATCTAACAAAGAAATACCGTTAGCATCGATTTTATACGAACCCCACATGGTATGGTGGCAGTTAAAATCTCCTAATACGATCGTTGCTCCAGGGATTCGGGAAAGGATAGAATCAAGTTCTGATATAAGGGAAGGGTTAGGATGGGGGATGTAAACGGACACAAGAGTAATGTCCGTCACCCTCACAGCCACGACATGAAGGCCGCTGCTGTGGGGGGGAAGAAAAACCTGTGTGAAGATAGAGGATCTTCGCACAAGCATTGCACAACCTGCATATCCATCAGCTCTGTCGTCCCGGAGGCATGAGTAACCCGGAATCCGAAATCGAGATTCCGGCTTCAGCCACGTCTCCGACACGGCAAAGGCGATAGGATTGTACAAATTAATTAGGTGACATATGTCAGGCTTTTTAAAGTTAGTGCTCTGGCAGTTCCACTGAAGTAGGTTCAGAGGAGCCATATTTATTTAAGTTTGCGATATTAACTAGTTTGTGTAGCTGTGCCACGGTCTTGTTCGGTAGTACGTCATTAAATTTTGAAATAAAATTAAATAATAATGAGAATAGGTTATCAATCAAGTCATCATTGAATGAAGGACTTGCGTCGGAGCTATCCAACGCATGACCATTGGGAAGGGAAGCCATTGGATTTCTGGTTATCTCGTAGTGTGCTACTTTATCGTATGATTTGCCTAGGGGAGGAGGGGACCTTCTTGGGATAGTAACAGATTTACGGTATGAATATGATTGGGAAGGACGGGGGGATAAGGGCTGGGACTGGAGAGGAGCAATGACCGTTTTAGCTATCTCACTGTATGGCCTGCGGACCAGTGGAATATGCTGAGACGCTTCGGTATAAGATATATTATCCTGGGACATCCTTAACTTTATCATTTTTTGCCTGGCTTGCTCAGGACAATTTTTGTCATTGGCAAAGTGGGAACCAGAACAATATAAACAAGTTGCCGAATCGGTCGTCACCTCGCAGTTGTCTGGTGTGTGAGATTTTGCGCATTTATAACATATAGTTTTGGATCTACACTGTGTTTTAATGTGACCGAATTTACAACAATTCAGGCACTGAATTGTAGGTAATTGGTAGGGAGAAACTTCCAAAACAGTATGGAACAAATAAATCTTTTTTGGTAAAATTTGCCCTTTAAAAGTGATCACTGCTGTTTGGGTAGGCACCCAGGCAGGTTTCCCTTGTTCATCAAATATTTTCCTATTAAAACGCCTAGCCTTGATGACAGGGCCACAGCTATCAGAGTTAGACAGGCCATCTACAAGGTCTTCCATAGACCACTCTTTGGGGATGTTTCTAACTACGCCCTGCCGCGTAATATGGTATTGTGGTATTAAGATTGTGTATTTGTTTTTAGGTAAGACATTGTTCTCAAAAAATTTGTTGGCTTCTTGGGCTGAACGAAATTCAATGGAAATTCGATTACGACCTACACGTTTGATGCCGCCTGATAAAATACCTGGAATTTGGTTTCTGTAAATAAACTGGCCAAACTTCAGCAAGTTAATTGAAGTACCAGATGCTGGGTCAGTCTCGGCGCGATTTACGTGGACCAGGTATGGACCCGGATCCGTATTGTCATATCTGAGATTAGGGCATTCCACAAATTTGGGGTTTACAAACGTATGTTGAATTGAGGCTGTAGGCTCGACTAAGCCCCTTTTGGGAGTTGGTTGACTTGCTTGGGAACGATCATCAACTGCTGGTCTTTTTCTATTCTCCTGCGTTTGCGAAAACAAAGGAGGAGAACTCACTACGTCCATGTGGTCCGCTAATCCATCAGGCGGATCAGGCGGGTCCGGAGCCGATGGCTCCATTATAGAATAAACTACTTACTATTACTTACTATAAATATGATGTTGTGAACTATTATAGAAATAAATACTTATATAAATGGTCTGATACCCTTTACTAAATTTACCTACTAAACTTATAACCTCAAAACGTTTGGACACCAACGACGTTTTAGGCAAAGTCCCTTTGTCTAGTTGTTAATAGCTCTGTGAATTTGACGTTTAAAAGTGAGTTTACATCTCGCTCTCACCAAATTCATCATACGGGGGCAGTTCTTTGAATCATGGTTGTAGATAGGGTTGCCAGGTCGAAAAACCAAAAAACTGGACAGACCAGCCAGTTTGGCTGGACATTTGGGTTAAAAAGCCGGACACCCTATATTATTTACGATTTTGTTGCTCAGTATTGATAGGTACGAAAATTATTGTCGCTGAATACAAAAACTGATAACGCAACCTACTATTGACAGAGCGCGAACGACAGTCGAGTCTGAGAGACCACTAGCGATCATTTCATTTGTTGTATGTGATTGAACAGAGCCTTAAAGAATAGATGCGCGAGCGAAGCGAGCGCAAAATTTTTCCATATTTAGCACGTTACTCTCGTATCCAAGTTGCCTATTACTTCTTGAAAATTTAAGCTCTACTGAGAATTTGTGACCATTGCTAAAACATGGGATGGGTTACAAGCAGGTAGATATTTAACCATAGGTAATCGTTATATTTAATTTATCAACATTGGCAAAGTCTTCGTGTAAGTGAGAGGCCATATCAGATAACTGAAGAAAATAAAAATTTTATTAATAGCAGCGCGAGCGCTAAATTTTGTATAAAATGTGCTATTCTTTATTTCGTTATGAAAACAAAACATATTGTCAAATAGGAAGCATTAATTTAACGCGTATTATTTAGTAAACGAAATGACCGATGATTTAAAGAGGACGGCTGGTAGTGACTGGGTGGCAAAAACGGGAGATCGAGCCATGTGGCGTACACTGGGGGAGGTCTACGTCCAGCAGTGGACTGCAATAGGCTGACGACGACTAAACGACGTGACCATTCTTGGTGGACATGTTTCGATTCTTTACAATCTTCGCTGTCGCTTTAAAATGATTGGCATGAGCCACACGACCCCATGTATCCACGCTTGGTGAAAAGCCTAACAAAAGCCGGACATCGTTAATTTTGGCCGGACACACGACTAAAAAGCCCGACTTTGTCCGGACGCCTGGCAACCCTAGTTGTAGAGTAGATCCTAAAGTTGCAATCTGATTAATGTATTATCTTAGATTAGTAATAAGCAAAAAAAACAAAGGCAAGCATAGTGTCATTTATATTTATTTAAAAATTCATTTTACAAAAGTTCATATTACGTAACTATGTATGTACCTATTAAACGAAACAAAATAATAAAATTATTCCATACGAAAACATACTCGTAAATGCGTTACCTATATAAAAATATCTACTTATGTAATTCATTTCAGAAAAATTCAATATCAATTTATTGAAATAAAATATATAATCCCAATATGTAAACAGGTCATTTGAAAAAATTAAAGATTACTCGATCAAAATATAGTAGTGAGTGATCATTGTAGTGAGTTGCTGATTTATCTCTCGTGATTGCAGGTGCCCGTGCAGTGTTTTATTGATTTATTAATTTGTACCTAATGTCAAAAGATTTAACCATAAAATAGTAAAATATGTAGTACTTTTTGCAGAACCCATAATAATTTTCATGAAAATTTCAAACCAATTTCACAAATACCTACCAAAGTATGTAAGTACATAAGAAAGGGAACTAATTATTTGAGCTGTCATTTAAATATTTGAGAAGTTATTATGATCAGTTGTAAAAATATATTGGCAGTTATTTATTTTATCGCAGGCTAAATTAATACAGCAGTCAAACATAGACAGTAATAAAAACATAAATGACCGGTTATTTCGTCTTACAATGTCAGTACTAAATACCTAGACGTAAGCAGTCCAATAAATAAATGGCCAGTAAAATGATTGAATGGGCAGTTAGATAAATAGTTCGGCAGTTCTCGGGCAGCGGATACACCCGATGGGGCGGAGCTAAGATCTCGGGAGGCGTAAACGACCAATAAAATTACTTGGTCGCGTGTCGACGCGACGTCTCTATTAAATTTATTACCTATTTGGTTTATCATCAGGTGTGTGAGTAGGTACATTGATGTCAATATGTCGTTGTATGTTACTGTTAATTCCACGTCGTCGCATCCATCCTAACATCCCGGATTTGCCTTTTGCAATTTTTTCCCTAATACAAATTTCTAAATTGTAATTTATTTGCTGTTGCAAACTTTCTTCACGCTTCTGGATTAATTGAGGCCCCCAGAACCAGAGTGGCCCAAATACAAAATACGAATATGTGGATATATGCCAAAATACTATGCTCTATTAATATTTTAATAAGAATCAAGATGCCACAACATATTTTTTTTTATGTCATCTATGATTGTTTACTGAAATTACCTTTGAGCCACTCTGGCTTTGAGCTTGGGGGTTTGAAAGGGGCATTATCGTGCTTAACTAATATTTTCACAAATTGTGGTTTGGGCCACTCTGGTTCTGGTGGCCTCAATTCAACTAAATACCTACTTCATCTAGTCTATGGAATCAAATTAATCTGGATTGAGTCGTGCTCATCGTTACAAAGCCCACATTATCATTAAGTAGGTACTTCATTTTACAAAAGAATATATTTTACTACCTCATTGTGTAAAGAACTGCTTAAAATAATTTTCGTACCGACTAGTTCTGACTTGTTAACTGCCCACCCGTAACTGCCCATTTAGCTATTCTACTGCTCAAGTATATATTTTACGACCCGTTTGATATTTTTTACGACTCATTTATGTTTACTTTACTGCTAAGTTTGAGCTGCCGAACTTGTTATTAAACATTCACTTTCTACTTTCCAAAACTACTATTTAGAACTGCCTAGTTAAATCAGTGCCCATAAGAAATAAAAAAATTCTACTGTATAATACTTCAGGGCCGATTTTTCCAATGGTCAGATAGCTTATTTCAAGGATAAAATCTGTGCATTGTAAAAATCAGAAGAAAGCAATACAACACAGCTTACATAACTCAATAGTCTTTGTGAATTGATACGACTATGAATCAAAATCGTTTTATAAAAATGAAAGAGCCATTTGGTCTATGGTCTACTATTATAGTAATGCATTCATTGGGCCAGATTACAACAATTCATGAATCACCAACAATTTAATATTTATGACATTGTTTGCATAGACGTGACACGTTACATATTAGGGTCGATTCCGGCAGTCACACTTAAACCTAAACCTAATTTTAGTCAGGTCTATCTCTCTCCGTTCTTAACATAACTGGCTGAGAGAGAAAAGGACAGGTAGGATTAATTTTACGTTTAGGGTTAAGTGTGACTGCCGGAATCGACCATATTATCTAAATTCTAAAACTAAAAATACCTAAATGTTTTATAATTTGGTAAAAATAAAATTTTAAAAACTATGTGAACCTCGTTGAGACAATGCAAACAGCATTTTTTGGCCTCGCGTGCAAAACATATGAAAAATATTATTTTATGGAACTCACTTACATAATAATAATTCTGGACCTAAACTAATCATCGCATACAAAGAATTTATTTTATTTATACTTTCACTTAACTAACTTACTTGCCTTATTTTATTCTTGGAGATTCGTAAGATAACTTCATTGTACTCTTAACTACTATGCTATTTTGCTTAGCGCCGAACAAATGTATAGCCAAGGACATTCATTACAGAACCATAATGTCCTTGTGTATAACGTATGTATTTAGTTATGAATATTATATATTACAATACCAAGAAATGTATTTTTATGTATTTTACAAGTCTCATTAGCTGATCAAACTATGAGTAAAAATATAAACCAGTTTAACTATCATTGGGACAAGTTTTGGGTATTATTATACAAAGGATTCACATATTTTTCTAAAGGAGACTTTATAGATAAAAGTGCCACAATCACACCATTGTTTTACTAAAATATGTGTTTTACATTTTATTAAAACTATTGGTAAAAAAAGAGGCCTCAGCCCCTCGCAGGCTTTTTATGCTGCGGCCATTCAATTGGGACATGCCAAACAATTTATTGGTATTTTACACAATGCCTAGGTAGCGTAGTAGCTGCAATTTATGGCCATCATTTTACTATACCAATCAATATGGCGTAATGCCGGTCTTATCAGGATATGAATTGGTGTGCTTATTTCACACGGTAATTTAGACAGCATTTATTACAGTAAACAGGACCGGTATAATAGATTTGGTGAAAGCGAAATGTCTCACTTTTAAACGTCAAATCCACAGAGCTAAGTAATAACTAGACAAGGCAAGTGTTTCTACTTGGTGTGTAAAAAGGGATTGCAAACCACTTCTATCAGCCCTAATTCCTTCAGTCGTCTTGAGAACGAGTGTATTCTAATTCTTAAGTCTATTTTTTACATGCAAAGTACATCCACTTAGTTTATCTAGTTATTAATAGCTCTGTGAATTTGACGTTTAAAAGTGAGACATCTCGCTCTCACCAAATTCATCATACCGGTGCAGGTGGTGGTAGGCGGTAAAGTAATCTATCAGAAGAATTACTAATAGAATAGCTATTATTCTATACATTCTCAACTAGTTCGCAATCTTCATTTATCAACTGAATTAAGCTGGCCATACACCATCCTTCCTGTCATCTAATCGGCATGACAGGCAGTTAGATCTGTCATGCCAATCCACACAAACACAGGCTGATTACGTATCTTACAAAAGCAAAGCAGAAGCAATGCGATAGCGAAAATTGTATAATATTCGCGTTGAAATGTCAAAATTCCTCTTTCTTTCATTTCATTTTACGTAATACGAATCTGACAAGTAATCAACGAATTTTGTACAATTTTTGCTATCTCGCTTTGCTTTTGCTCGTTAGGTAATAAGGGGGCAGTTCTGATCCATTCGATAGCGTCATGCCGATTGGACGATAGGAAGCAAGGTGTAGGGCCAGCATTAGATTAAGAACGAACAAACATCCTCAATATCTCAATATAGAGGTATGTTCATATTCAAATTCTGAAGGCTGACTAAAAATTGACCAAAAGTTTAAAGCTGCTTAAAATGTCAACAATAGCAACAAGACACTATCTAAAGCTTTTCTAATACTATGATCTAATAAAATAAAAAACTTTGACTGTACTTGTAGTAGTAAATTGAAGCAACGACAGAAAAAAATTAAGTACATTTCATTGTTCAGTGAAACAAATACTTGTTCTGTTCATAGTAGACATATAAGCTGTAGTTCATAATTTTTTATGCAAACACGTGTGTGTTTAATTAGGTATCAGTACAATATTTAAAACAATTATTACGTACCCTCTCTAGCTATCTGAAACATGCACACTGTGCATTGCAGTGGCTACAGTCTGGGGTTTGTCTAAGCATAGTGTTATTGGACATTAGTCTTACAATCGTTGCGCAGTATAAAGCTTGCCGAAACAGTAACGCGATCACCGTTATTTTTTGTTTCAATGACCGTTAAGACAGCACTAATTGCTCAAGCATTCCATATTTTTGTTCATTACAAAAAAAGGCTTTGTATTTTAAACGTTACTTGACAACTTAAATCAGTTCGCGACGGGATTCATCACGAAGAAATCGAATGCGTAAAGATAAACTATTCGGCTTTTTTATTGAATCAGCAGTAAAAAGCTTTTCTTACGAAGTCACAAACATTATGAAAGTCATGCATGATTGACGAAAACCGGGAACAGACTCTTATTCTTAGTCATCACGAAAACACAATAGATTCTTTTCTCTATTCCGCTTTGATGTTAGAGTCCGTATCTAAAATAGTGAAAATAACACTCGTGATTTTGGAATTTTGTATGTAGTACATTACAGATAAAGTACCCAGAAAGCATGAATGAATGAAAAAAATTCCGTAGCAGAGCCGAAGTAATGCGACAGCGAAAATTTTTGAGGGTGTGCGTGCGCGGGACGATCGTAAGGCTTCCTCCTGCGCCCCGCGCACTCAGTCTCAATTTTCGCTGTCGCATTGCTATCACTCTGTAGGATAAGCCTGAATATTTTTACGCGGCGTAACGCTATCGACTTGCAAGCAAAATCTATGAGATTTGACAGTTTGACGACAGCGTTACGGACTATCGAGAGGTTCGTGCTTGCCCCTCTGCTTCTGCAGGTTACGTAATCTACTCGAAGTTGGAATTGAACATGTTGATGTTGAGGTCCTCGAAGGTGTTGGCGGCGCTCTGGTCGAGGATCTGCAGCATGTCGGACAGCTCGTGCGGCGCGTGACCCGCCTCGCCCGCCGGCGCCGCACCGCCCTGCCACGACCACATGCCGGCTGCCGGGGGGACTACGGATTACTGCATAGTTACTATTACTGCGTAAGATATACCGCAGTCTTATGGTCAAGACACATATTAAACACGACACGCGAAAAATGTATGATGCGTGTTATCACGTGCGGTGTGGTAGCTCATATAACGTATAGCTTTTAAAAATAGCATGTTATTTGTCCATAGCGCAGTAACCAATGATTTAACTGACTCTTTCCAAGCTAAACGCTATAACGATATGCGCGCTTCACTTGAAGCGTACGCATGACTCATCGCGCCTTTGTTCCACACGCGCACGCATAGCGTGTGACGGCCGGCGCCGGACTACCAACAGCTACCAGCTATTATGAATATGAAATAGCGTCAATAGAATATAGCGTATTCGTGACTTGTCATAGGCGTGATATTGGTTTATAGAACGTGATATAGAACGTAACCAGTCATGAAAAGAATATAGCGTATTCGTTCGGTCGTATTCATTCATTAGTGACTTGTGATTTGCGGGATATTGATATTGGTGATATAGAACATAACAGCTCCGAATAGAGGTTCGTTCGTATTCGTGACTCTTTATTATTGTCGTGATGTTGGTATTGTGATATAGAACGTAACAGTTTGTTTCATAGAATGGCTCCGGTGCCCGATTCTGGAACTAACATTTGCCCCACCAAGCCCGCCACCCTGGTGTGGCAAAGTATGCCTAGTTATATAGATTACATAATCATACACTAGGCAACTAGCGCCACCGTTCAAAGGAACTACATATTTGGTAATAATCGCAACTCTTAACGTTATAACGTAACGGAAAAAATAGCGCGCTACTTACATTTAGCATATCATTTTCACGCGTTACGAGAATATAGCTTTTTTGAACACCACTAATCATAGGCAGAGGCGGCTTGTGATATTTTTTGATGGGGGTTCACGATTTTTTTTTATATTAGCCCATGGAAAATTACAGCGAAATGATCCAACTTCACTTTTATTACAATTCAGATGACCTAATGAAACACATTAAAGATAACCATATCGCGTTCTAACTCGGACTAAACGACTTCTAGTGGCCGCAAACGCACACTAGAATTAATGTGAGCGGCGCTCCAGATTAGGCAAATTTTCCATACCAAATCTTCTGTTTCACGCGCCACCAAAGAAAGATCGGAAGTACCTCGAATGGCCAAACCGTCACATCTGTTTCAGAGATTCTCGCTGAAATTGAGGACTTCTATGGAAATCTGTACGCCTCGCATGCACCGAGCCTCCACTCGACGCGAGTGACCCCAGATCTCCACTCTCCCGCCACTTTACGGACGATCTCCTGGACGTAGATAAGTATATGCAAAATCGGGGTGGCTCTTGATAGCTTAAGAATGGGAAGGCGGAGTGGACTCTGAACTCCTTTATTTCAAAAATGTTGTTTTTTGGAAATATTTCATTTGTTACTATGTTTACATGAATGAATGTTAGGAGTTAAATAATGTCCATTTAAATACCTTTCATTTGAGACCCTATTTAAGTAAATCGACATATACATATAATATTACAATAGTTATCTAAATATTTTCAACTACATTTTTTGTTTTCAAATAGTATTTTAAACGAAAAACCTCACCAATGCCCGATTTTGCCGAAACAAAGTGACATCTTGCAGAAAATAAAGAGAGAAATACTTCAGCAGACGTCATAGCTTCCCCCTCCATACCCCTACGAAGTGACTAACGCACTTTTTATGTTCAGGAAAATATGCCAAAAACGTATATATCAGTAATTCGTATGGCGGAAGTAAGTCCCACGAAAATCGTTATTTGGACTTTTTTTACAAATACCCACGCTATTAACCAAACACTAGTTTAAAGGTAGTAGGTACACAATGCTATCATCAGCTATTGTCATCGCCGCTTGTATTATTGTACTTATTCTTTATTGTATGAACACACAAACATTGGACAATATAGTGACTTAAAATAGTTGCAAAGAGAATGTACAAAGGGGAACTTATCTCTTCAAGAGATTTCTTCCAGCAAACCCAAAACATAATTTGGGTTGGTTTTAAACGCTTCAGATGACGAAAAAAGAAAGAATATAGAAAATATATGCGGTACCAATCCGCCTGCCTAGCGTGGTGATTATGGGCAAACCTATGCACAACTAATGCCCTCGGGGCATAATAAACTAACAAAAAAAATTCAGCAGTGGACTGCATAGGCTGCAGACGATAGAGCAGTAAGAGCGTACTCACTGTGCTGCAGATGCGGGTAGTGCGCAGACGGCAGGTAGGACGCGGGGGACGTACTCACCGTGCTGCAGGTGCGGGTAGTGCGCGGGCGGCAGGTATGGCGCAGGCGGCGGGGGCGGGGAGCGCGCGGGATTCTATAATCTGGACTCTATAATCTGTACTATTTTTTTGTAACAAGTAATTTAGTGGCTGTTTGTATGTATATAGTGTTAAATTTATTTTTTTATTTATAACGTAATCAGTAAGAAAATACTATATCTACACAAACCATACAAAATGATGACAATCTGGTTTTGAATAGTTATGTAGTAAATATGTTTCGTTTTAAGAACATATCATAAGAACAAATAGTTTAATTTGTGATTATCGATTTATCGGTTAAGATTTTATTTGTAAAAGGTATACCAAATGGAAGAATCTGTGATTTTGGTAGTAGTAATATGTTTTCGTTTTAAGAACATACATAAGCAAATCATTGTTTAATTTGTGATTATCAAGATTTATCTTAGGCGGATTTATAAACCGGAGCGCGCGTATTAAATCTAAGCTTCCAACACTAATAACGGGACGTACTCACCAATCCTGTGCCAACTCTAGTGGGGCAGAATCCACAAAGTGTTATGCGGTTATCCGCCCCATAAATCAGTGTGGGGGCATATCCACTGCAAAATTTTAGGGCCACTTTGCCACACCAGCGGCTTGGTGGGGCAGGTACCCGATGGAACTAACATTTTTGTATGTAGTTATATAGATTACATAATCATCACTAGGCGGCGGGGGCGGGGCGCTACTACATTTAGCATATCATTTTCACGCGCGCAGAGGCGGCTTGTGATTTTTTGGGGGACGTACTCACCGTGCTGCAGGTAAACGACTTCTAGGTAGTGCGCGGGCGGCAGGTAGGGCGCGGGCGGGGAGCGCGCGGGGGCGTACTCACCGTGCTGCAGGTGCGGGTAGTGCGCGGGCGGCAGGTATGGGGTAGTAGGTACGCAGGCGGCGGGGGTGACGGGGAGCGCGCGGGGGACGTACTCACCGTGCTGCAGGCAGTACGGTGCTGTAGTGCGCGGGCGGCAGGTAGGGCGCGGGCGGGGAGCGCGCGGGGGGGCGGGGAGACGTACTCACCGTGCTGCAGGTGCGGGTAGTGCGCGGGCGGCAGGTATGGCGCAGGCGGCGGGGCGGGGAGCGCGCGGGGGACGTACTCACCGTGCTGCAGGTGCGGGTAGTGCGCGGGCGGCAGGTAGGGCGCGGGCGGCGGGGGCGGGGAGCGCGCGGGGGACGTACTCACCGTGCTGCAGGTGCGGGTAGTGCGCGGGCGGCAGGTAGGGCGCGGGCGGCGGGGGCGGGGAGCGCGCGGGGGACGCCTCCGCGGGGGGCTCGCCGCTGTACGCGTAGCTCTCGCCGCCGCCGCCACTCTGTAACCAAATATAATGCTCAAAATGCTCTGTTTGTACAATGGTTCAGTAAGGATTTGATGACGATGTAATACCATAGAGTAGAACATAATAATAATATAATATAATAATAATATTCACATACTACACAACACATTAACCTAGTCCCACACTAAGATCCCTAAGGTCTTGTGTCGTGGGTACTATGTAACGGTATATAATTACATAGATAAGTATAGAAACATCCATGACTCGGAAACAAACATCAATATTCATCATATCAATGTTTGCATCAACCGGGATTCGAACCCAGGACCTATGGCGTCGTAGGCAGGGTCACTACCTACTAGACCAATCGGCCGTCAAAAATGTTCTATATATTACATACATTAAATGAACATAATTTATATGTAACTTGTATGTTTTGTCAATACAACGAATCGCACAGTTCTTTGCAATGTGTCTGTGAACGACTAATGTCTGTTTCATGTCGCTGAGTTCCTTCCTGTATAAATTGCTCTTATTTTGCTCTTGCGAATCGCAACTTGCGATAATTACTAGGTATTAGTGTCGGGCGCACGGGGCGGCGGCGAGTACTCGAAGTACGGTGGGTACTCGTAGTGCGACGGGTACTGACCGGGCCGGTGCGCAGCGTGGTCCACGTGGTGCGGCGAGGCGGCGGGCGCGCGCGGCGGGTACTCGTAGTGCGACGGGTACTGACCGGGCCGGTGCGCAGCGTGGTCCACGTGGTGCGGCGAGGCGGCGGGCGCGCGCGGCGGGTACTCGTAGTGCGACGGGTACTGACCGGGCCGGTGCGCAGCGTGGTCCACGTGGTGCGGCGAGGCGGCGGGCGCGCGCGGCGGGTACTCGTAGTGCGACGGGTACTGACCGGGCCGGTGCGCAGCGTGGTCCACGTGGTGCGGCGAGGCGGCGGGCGCGCGCGGCGGGTACTCGTAGTGCGACGGGTACTGACCGGGCCGGTGCGCAGCGTGGTCCACGTGGTGTGCGGCGAGGCAGCGGGCGCGCGCGGCGGGTACTCGTAGTGCGGCGGGTAGGCGGGCGCGTCGGGGCTGCGCGCGGCGGCGGCGGGCGCGTGGTGCGGGTGCACAGGCGCCGGCGCCTGGTACACGTCGCGCTGCCGCAGGTGGTAGTCGTACGTGTCGTCGCCGCTGGCCTCGCCCGCTGTGTTGCCTAGCGACCGACTACAACAATGAACAATGGGTTAGATCGCACGAAGGTCACACGTTACGAGAGTAGGTAATACAAGTCCTGCGAGTACCTAATGCTGCTATTTTTCCACTAAAACGTAATTAATTAATAACGTTTTATAATTAACCATAGACACCAGATTGTAGAAATAGCAATCTATACATCAAATACTTACTTCGCTAATGAGTTTGTACACACGATGTATTCCACGTCATCGTTGTAAGGGTTGAGGAAGGCAAAAGCGGATGTTCTCAGCCACACCCACTCTCTGCTCTTGGTGCGAAACCGGTACATAAGGGATATTATTTGGCCCTTTAATTTAAGCACTGAAACATTAAGAAAACATGAAGCAATATGGCAACAAAAGTGATACAGCACCAAAGTTCAAACTTGTCAAAAAAACTTATGTTGAACAGGCTATTTTACAAGAAAGCCGTTTCGTTGCTAATGTTATGGCAAGTGTGATATCAATGTCTATGGCGGGTCATAGACAATTTGTTCCCAGCCACGGGGAGAAACTGCAACGTATCGGTTAATGCATGCGAGTCAGAGTCAGATCACTCGAGACGAGACGCTGGGAGCACATGTTTTTGCTGAGCTTGCCCAGCAGGTCGGCGGGCGCGTGGCCCACCACCTGCGCGCGCGCCGGTCTCGGTGTGCCCGACCCTACAGACACTGACCCTGCTCGAAGTTGTCGCGCATGTGCTGCTGGTCCTCGGGGTGGTAGAACTCGTAGCTGAGCTTGCCCAGCAGGTCGGCGGGCGCGTGGCCCACCACCTGCGCGGCGCGCTGGTCGGCGAACGTGAAGCGCCCGTCGGCGCTGTGCCGCGACACGAACTCCGCGCCGCCGCCGCACAGGCTGCCCTCGGCCGCGTTCGGCGTCGACGTCACCTGCCACCGCCGAGAGCGTTATACCGCGGTTTATTTGAAGATAGAAAATTCAATTTCAAAGAAGTGGTAGTAAACATTAGCATACTACTTGTAAGGTACGAGTGACATCAAGGGCGGATCCAGGTCATGGTGGTCGACAAGCTTAGGCAATGTCAGCTACAATTTTACAAGCGACTGCGAAATTATCGAATTATGACCACCCTCTAACTCTATATCTGGATTCGCCCTTGACGTTTGACTTTTTTCATATTAACGTATCTAATTCAACTAAAAGTTCAGTTTTGTGTTTGAAAAATTTGCTTCTTTAGGTTTTTATAACAATTTTAGTTTCGAAATCAGGCATAGGAGTTATTCTAAAATTAGGACGCTACCCGTCGCCTATTTAATACCAGCTTTACACGATCGTCCAACCTTCCATGTGTGGAGAAGATTCGTGCGTGTTAGACCGTGTCGAGTCGCATAAAGTAATGATAAAAGCCATATTCAGATGTTAGTACATATTAAAAGATATAACGTCCCTTCCCCCAAAGACGATTTTATTTGAACCTGCAGAGTCGAGCAAAATATTGTATGTTCAGAACTATATCTAGGCATGCCTCATGTTTTAATAAGTCGAAAAAAAAGGGACCGCATTTTATCATGTGAGAATAACATTGCAATATTTAATATACATAGCAACAGAAAACATATACGTGACTGACTAGCTATGAACGCAATCTCATTTTAAGACAGCAGTCTCACTCACCTGCAAGCGCCCAATAGCAACCAGACAGCAATGCGACGCGTGAAGCTCATCGTCCACCGGCCGGTCCATCTGCATACCTGGAAAGAGATCTGATATGCCAACAAATTGAATAAACGCGATACTCTGGGGGCAGAGATAAAACAGGCGAGTGTTTTAGGTTCTGCGGTCGGCGACGGAGTTAGTTACCTGTGGGCGGCCAGTTCTTGATGTAGCCGGTGCAGTGCACCACGGCGTAGTTGTGTCCGTCGTGCGAGGGCCCGAGCGAGTTGCGCGCGCGCAGGCGGCCCAGGTGCGCGCCCTCGCCCGCGCCGCCCACGCGCATGCGGCAGATGAAGCCGCGCCGCGACCCCATCACCTGGCGCATGGATGCTAAGGGACATAATATCGTAATATCAGAATAACGTAGTCACGCTCGGATTTGTAATATACATAGTTACATAAACTTAAAATCAGTTAAATATTATGTCTGTCATTCTCAATTTTTTATGTACCTAAATGGCTGATACATAAAGGTAAAACAAATTTAAGTTAATGTTTAGATTTGGGCGGTCAGAATTGGCCACATTATAATAGGTATGTAACCTATATTATTTCAAATAATAAAGTAAGCAGATAAAAAGTCTGAATATTTAAGTATAAGTTTAAGAACTTACATTGGTGGCCTTCTTTTTTTACAGTTCCAGTCTTCAGGTCTAATATGCGACCCGTATTTTGCGGCTCTTGAGTACTTAATTGCTCCCGGACCTTCTCCACGTCATCAGGGTGGACTTGGTCATATAAACAAGATGAATACCATTCACCCTGCAAAAGTTATACACAACACATAAATGGAAGTCATGTGTTATAAATGAAAAGTTATGTGTTATACGTAGTATTTTACACCAACCTGTGAATAATTTAGCACCGGCGCTATGCTATCGCTAACATAAATAATGCGACCTGTATCGCAGCTAACTACAAATAAGAAGCCATCTGCAGCTTCAAGTATCAGATGCTTCAGTTCCTGGTCAGTTAAGAATGATGGCTTGTATGTGCCATCAGTCGAAGTATTTCCTGTACCTAAAAATAACCAAAGTTGAAAACAAATAGTGTTTATGAGCTGTAATGGAATCAAAGTAACATGACGACGAAATAACAGTTTACATAACATTTTCATTTGATAGTAGGTAACATTTGAAGAAACTATTTTTAATATTTCTTGAAAATAATGCTTTGTCACAATGTTATTAATTTTTTAAGTAAAATAACTAATGACGTCAACATCGGTGCCATTAATCCTGATTCTGTGGTCATCTTAGACAATAAAAAAGTTAATAAAAACGTTAGTTACAGTAATTGTCAACGTCATAAATACTGCTGTTGGTTAGTTGGTTCGTTCAGAGACCCCTCTGCACGAACGTCTCGATAGTCCGTAACGCTATCGTCCAACTGTCAAATCACATAGATTTTGCTAGCGGGTCGCTAGCGTCACGCCGCGCCGTTTCTGAGATTAGCGTGCACAAACGCACAGACAAACCGACAAACAGACAAAACTTCCAAAAATCATTCTTTATATAATAATAATAAATATTCACACACTACACAACACATTAACCTAGTCCCACATTAAGATCCATGAGGTCTTGTGTCGGGGGTACTAAGCAACGGTATATAAATATATAGATAAGTATAGAAATATCCATGACTCGGAAACAAACATCGATATTCATCCGTTCATGCCGATTGTTGCCAAATCGATAAATATTATCAGTTTTTTTAGATACAGTAAATAGGTTGTAAACATTTGACATACTAAAAAGTTGCTTCTAAAGTGTGCGTGATCACGGGTTCTGGGAATTTATTATTCTGTGACGTACAGATGACATGACACAACATGACAGATGAAATTTGTTTTTTTTTCATTTGGTTTATCCCGAAGAAAGAGCATGAGGAATACAGCATCCATACAGCCATGTTTTTAGTATTGATGATTTCTGAATCTGATGGATGATAACGATGATGAATGGAAACGTCGGGAAAATCCTCAAAAACGAGTGTAAAATTAATCAAAATCAAAAAGAATTGCGAAAACAAGATACCTACATGACCCCACGAAGAAACGGACACATGTATACAAATAAATTTTAAATTTCACAAGTAAACTACACCCACTCCCTTTTGGTGTTTATGTTTGTTAGGAGATATAAGAGAGTACTAAGAACGGATTTCCCAAAATTCCCATGGGAACGGGGCAGACAGGAATTCCAAATTTCTGCCGAAATTTCCACTGTACCGGAACAAAAGCTTATTCAATAAGTATAAAAATAAACCGTTTGACGTACACAGATGAAATTTGGTGTGCACGTTTGTTAGGGGGTGTAAAAGACCATAAAGAACGGGTTTCCCGAAATTCCCATGGGAACGGCACAAACAGGAATTTCAAGTTTTTACGAAAACCACATGACATATAGAGATGAAATATGACAGGTATATTCGGTAGGGAGTGTAAGAAAAAACTGAGAACATATTTCCCGAATAGGGACTGCTAGGGAGCACAAAGAACGGATTTCCCGTAATTCCCACGGGAACGGACAAACGGGAATTCCCAATTTTAACGAAAACCATTTGATACAATATAATGATGAAATTTGGTATGGAGTGTAAGGAGACACAAAGAACGGATTTCCCGAAATTTCTACGGGAACGGGACAAACAGGAATTCCGAGTTTTTACGCAAACCGCTTGACACATAATGATGAAATATGACAGGTATATCCGGAAGGGAGTGTAAGGAAGCACTGAGGACTTATTTCCCGAAATTCCCACGGGAACGGGTCAAACGGGAATTCCAAATTTTAGAGGATATGTACCGAAGTGAAGCGAGGGCGGGTCACTATAACTACATAAAAGTGTTCAAAAACACTATTCCTCGAAATGGTTTTTGAATTACATGAATTTAAAAAAAAAAGAACAATGCCCATTCCCTACCTCTTAATGCTTTCATATGAGCTACTGCCATACGCAGTATGGTCAGTTTGTCCGGCTTGCGTGCTAAAGCCGAACATGTCGGAACCATATCCGATAGTTCCGTGATATACGCCGTCATCTTGTTTCTGCGTCTACGCTCGATTTCACAATGATTCTCACGGCTGAAAAAAAAATGTATCTGTTACCTACACATAACAGTAGTAGTTCAATCATACGAGTATTGTCCAAAGCAGAGACATGTTATAGTGCGTTTTACTATAGTCGCGAAATGGAGCACCTACCATTTATAGAATCTAGATTTTTTTTAACGGGCCTTTCAATCATTTTAATACATCATAGGTATATATTATTATATTAATGAATTACAAAGTATTAAGTATTTTCGGTTACTTATGTAAATATCCATTCCGATCCAAAATAATAACTGTCATTACGTGTATCTTAAAGCGAAAGTAGGGTGCCTGAGTCGCGTGATAAGACACGTTTCCAATCATCACACGGACACTTTAACAATGAATAAGGTAGTTATGGGAAAAAATCTCCTTCAAACAATGACTAACCTAAAATTTTCATAGACAGCCTTAGAGATGCATAGGTGTATTTTGATATAAACGAACTTGACTAAAGAAAATAATGAGAACTATAGATATTTTAACAAATAAATAGGTCATACCTCGCGAATCTTTCCTTGTCTTGAATATTGTCCTCCTCCATCCTTGTATATTTGCCACCACTTGCGTCGTCTTCATCTGAGCTGTAAAGAAGATTTGTACTAAATAACAAGTACATCAGAAATCCAACTTAAAAATTGGAGTTAAATAAGTAGTTACTGACATGTGTAATATAAAAAATATTTTTGATATTTAAAAATGTTTGAAACAAAATCTTTATAAGGATACCTACAAATGTTTTACGATAATTATGCAGATGAGAGCGAGATGTCTCACATTTGCGCGACAAATTCACAGAGCTATGTAATGATTAGACATGTAAGTGCATGTACTTCACTTGTAAAAAGGGATTACAAAGCACTTCTTTCAGGGCAAATTTATTCAGTCTTAGCTTGAGAACACTCGTCTATTCTATATACCCAACTCAGTTTTTATAGGCAAAGTACATACCTACACTTTCTTTGTCTAGTTGTTATAAGCTCTGTGAATTTGACGTTTAAATGTGAGCTATCTCGCTCTCACCAAATTCATGGTACGGGCGCAGACTCTCTTAAAACCGAGATGTTTGGAAGAAACTGGAGAAGGTCTATGTTTCCACTTTCCAGCACACATAGAACAACCATTTTAGTTCAATGGAAAGAAAGTTTATAGATAAGTATTGATGATATATAAGTATGTATTTAGGCTTAGAGGCTTGGTAAATAAATGAAAGTAGCAATTGAGTGGTGATCGATGAGTCAAAGTATTCTCAGATAAAATGATGAAATGTTTAAGTATATAATGTTATAGAGCCAAATTGGGCTAATTTGTCTCTATAACATTATATAAAACTGTCTATAAGAATACTAACACAAACACGGGACTCCATAAATTTTGCGCGAGCATGTCAATAAAAAATTGGCAAAAAAATTGAAAATGTTTCCCAGCATTTTTTTGGCATAAACTTGTACAATACATTGTATATGAAATATTCATGATATACAGGATGTTTTTTCTTTGCCACCGTTTACGAAGGGTACGTACTCTATACATCAAATAAAGAAAGTTTATGCAAAAAAAAAATGCTGGGAAATGATTTGAATTATTTTGAAATTTTTTATAGACTTGATTGCGCGAAATGTATGGTGTCCAGTGTTTTTATAGATTATTAAAAGGCTTTTGACTGCATTTCTCCCCCAGGGCACGCCACAAGTCTGCCATGGGGGTATTTGACCATAGCCACCATGCTGGGCAGGCGGGTTGGTGACCACAGTTTGTATTTTAGACTATGTTGTCAACACGGGAGGTGCTACTGCCCACCTCTAGCACATGCTAGTATAATTTAAAGTTCTCTGATTACTTTAATCCTACTAGAGGACTCAATTTAAACCTTAGCAGTCTACTTAAAAATACTAACACAGCAAACATGACAATATGTACAACTAATAACTAACTTCACAGGTTAACTTTGATATGGATGGACGCAAGGATGTAGGTGAATAGTTATAATGAGGTAATGATCCAGCTATTATATTATTAACTAGTGGACGCCCGCGACTCCGTCCGCGTGGACTACAGAAAAATGAAAACGTCTAAATCATCCTGGATAAAAACATTTTCCCGGGATAAAAAGTAGCCTATATGTTAAGTGGGACCTGCCAAAATATATTCCTGAAAACTGCATCGAATTCGGTTCAGCCGTTTCTGACATTAGCGTGCACAAACACACAGACAAACAGATAAAAATTATTTTGGTTACTATTGCGTTGATAAAGGTCTCCTATAATTTTTTTCTCATATATCTTCCATGTACAGACAGCAATCCATTACATTTTTAATATATGTATAGATCTATGCAATGAATAATGCCAATTTCAATAACCAATCTCAAGATTTTTTGGCATATTTTAGATTAAATGTTCCATTGTTTCGAAATTCGCAGTAGGTAAAGAAATAACTATCATGATGAAATAATAGTGCCACAGCATAATAAATTATTTTCCAATAACTCACCCAACACTGCCAGCTCGGCGCTTTTGTATATCCTTCGCTGGGTCAGCCCCTATAATTTAAATTTTCTAATAGCATATGAGTCACATAAGAAAAGTGTAAATATAGCAATATACTGACATTGTGCAATACTTTGATATGTATCAGCTTGATGCCAATTTATTTTCTCTACTCAGCAGAAACAAACACACACATACAACCCAAGTATTTCAATTATGAACACTTGTATGACTATAATATACGTTTGTACATTAAACCAAAGTTGTATAATATCCAGATAAGTTATATTAGGTACCATTATTAATGTTATATATGAATATTGAAAATTGTACGTATAAACGAAGCAGTACCTAATGAATAACTTTCAACACCGCGTCACGCGGGGCAACGTCAATTTAGGTCGATATGATATTCACTCTTTAACTGGCTATTTGTAAGGCATTAAATGTGCGAAATGATTAATAATTCTTAGACGATGCATTGTCAGTTCACGGAAACGTAAATTTCTACCTGAAATAAAGAATTACATGTGAAGTTCTAAACATACTAACCGGGGATAATGGGAGCCAAGGCAGACATCAGTCAATAAACTCATTAGTTCACGTTGTTTACTTACTAACTAAATATATAATATACACTTAATTGTAACAGTAAAACCATAGGAATAAAAGAAAAAACAGGCGACGTATGTTTATCGCAGAGTTCACAACACAAACGCCATTTTTATTTTATTTTTTCTAATAATGTTACCATAATTTGAAGAATGTTGGCTACGTGCTTGCCAGTACAGAAATTGTAAATAGAGCACGCGCGCGCGTGCGAGTGTGTAGGGCGGGCTTAATGTTACGATTCTCTGCCATAGTTTTCTGCCATGTTCTTTGACCTCTACTAAGGCTCTACCTACACCAATATTGAAATCCTAAGAGCAATGAATAGAAATCTACACTTATTGAAGTGACCAGATGATGCGTCTATTTAGACGACTGATTGTCCTATCGTGCTGTCACGCGTAGTCCCTACTTGCATGGCTGACTAACTTTTTTCCTGAAATTAACGATCTGTCTTCGTTTCCTATTCGCTCTCGAATGTTTTATGCATGTTTAATGATGGTTTAATGTGGTGTATACATAGAAATGTATACAAGCAGATACCAAATCCCTGGGTATACAGGGTGTAACAAAAAGGATATGTTAAGCGAAAGGCTACGTAAATAGCCCACTGTAAAGAACCTATCCACAAAATTTGAGACTCGAAATGACATGTTTATTTTTCAAGATGTATGAAATTTCCTGAGATATTTAAAAATTCTCCATACTATCGGAAAAAATAAACATGTGATTTCGAGTCTCAAATTTTGTGGATAGGTCCTCTACAGTGGGCTATTTACGTAGCTTTTCGCTTAACATACCCTTTTTGTTACATTCTGTATACAGGATGATTTTTAGTCGTCAACGTTCCCGAAAACTACGGAATCTCCTCATCATCACGATCATTTTTCTCCATGGAAGCATACCTGGGAAGTGTCTGGTTTCCAAAATATTAGGGTCCAAAGTTGAGTAAATAGACTGCGTTTTTCTGCATAAATGCACATAGACGCGCGTAGCAGGATTTTTTCACGAAAAATAATTAATATCTGTCTATAAAAAAACTAACATAAACACTAGACACTATAAATTTCGCACGATCAAGGAATTTAAATTAAAAAAAAAAAAAAAAATCCCAGCATTTTTTTTTGGCATAAACTTACTTTATTTCATGTATAGAATACGTACCCTTAGTTAAAGGTGGCCACAAAAAAACATCCTGTACATAAAACCAATAGCATTTAACAAAAGGGAAATGAAAAGTTTGAATGATGTTATAGGCTACTTAGAATAAGTTTTAATAACAATTTACATTATTTCTATTGTTTTAAAATAAATAACGGCTTTTGACATATTTCAATTGATTTTGCTAATCATATTTACTTTATTTACAAATCCAGTGGCCCAAAATTATCATATTATTATGTTATCAAAATAGCTACATATCATAACTTTAAAACAAACGTAACCAAACAACAAGAGCATGGATGGCGAACCAGATGCTGTATTGTCTGATACAGCCACTAACTGTAATCTGGTGTCTGCATGCGATAACATATCCGATTATCAACAACAAAAACTAGATTCTTTGGAAAAGAAAGCCGTCCACTTAAGGTATTAAGCTCGTGATAATCGAAAGGTACCTACCTAAACCTTAGATCAGCTTAAAATTTTGAACCTTTGATCTAAGGTGTAGGCGGGGTGGGTAGGGGTTGAGACGTAGGTACTTGACGTACTATTAGGTAGATACCTACCTAATATAGGCAAACATTTTAAAATATATTACACCTAGAGCAGTTGTAACTCTAGGTTAATAAAGATTAGCTCTAGGTAGGTAATAGCAAAGGTAATCTAGCTATACCAGTACTTAGCACTTCTGGTTCCTAGCGATCTAAGGTTTCTTTAAAATTATACTAAGTAACTTGGTACCTACTTAACTTAGTTAACTTGCTTATATTTTCAGATTAGTTTTAGAAAAAGATTTCAAGGCCGCCGACATAAAATGGAGTTTATTTGTAGCAGCAGCATTTAGTTTTAGATATGAAACCTGTTTGAGACCTTTTCCACCAGCATTTATGAAAAATGGAGTTAAAGATATGGATGAGCTTGTAACGATACTTTTACATAAAATCCAATGAATTATATGGTTTCGAAAGTATGGTTAAGTAATTACTTAAATTTAAATTAACATTTTAGCTCAGTGTTATTACTGATGTACCAGCCTTGGATTTGGTGTTACAACAACTGGACAATCTAGACAATTTAGCTGGTTTTAGCGACATGCTTGATTTGCTATTTTATGTATTGGTTAGACTTAAGGAGTCAAGTTTAAAAACAGTGCCCGAAGAAGCAGTAAGTACCTAAACTTTATTAATGTTAGGGTGACTTTCCACCATAGTAGATTAGCGAGAGATTGCTAAACTTTTTTAAGCACCACATTAGGTACTCGGCGTTCATTACATTTATTTGGTCCCCACCTAAGTTCGTCGAACATAGAGCAATGCCGATTTATATCATAAGCTCTTATTTTCACGATTATTAATTGTTTACAGCATGAAGCAATTTTGTCTTGTGCAAATTCATTGTTGCCTGCGACTAAACCACAATATATTTTTCAACTGGTTGGTTCAACACGATCCGCATCTGAAGCAAAATGGAAGGAATTGGCTGCAAATCATCAAATTTTTTATGCTTACCATGGAACCCGATTAGAAAATTTCTATACATTAATGAATTTTGGTATGCAGTCCCATTTAAATAAGGTAGGTGCCTGGTAAACACAGGCCTTTGAGTAGATTTAGTTAATGAAACTAGGAGAGCCTAAATTGCACATCGGTACTGTAAAATAGAGATGATTAGTAAACAGTGCATAAGTAGTAGATTAAAATCACTGGAAGAAGGGCATGTAGGTATATTAATTTCTAGACAAAAAATACTTTCGTGAGCGCTCGTGACCCATACAGATGTCTCAAAATTATGTATGCTAAACACGCCATCCACCTCGTCTCGACTCGTATGGAAATTATGTTCCTATGTTTAGATTAAATTATTCACGAACACCCTATGTTGTGCCGCCATTCGGGTAAGCCAAAAGGCTTACAAAAGCTTAGCATCATTGATTTTTATCTATTTATTTTTAACTAGTGGACGCCCGCGACTCCGTCCGCGTGGACTACAGAAAAAGCAAAATGTCGAAATTGTCCGGGATAAAAATATTTTCCCGGGATAAAAAGTAGCCTATACAGGTGTTTTTTTGTGGCCACCATTAACGAAGGGTACGTTCTCTATACATCAAATAAAGAAAGTTTATGCCAAAAAAAATGCTGGAAAAAAAATTAATTACTTGATCGGGCGAAATTTATAGCGTCTAGTGTTTATGTTAGTTTTATTATAGACAGATATTAATTATTTATAGTGAAAAAATTTTGCTACGCGCGTCTATGTGCATTTATGCAGAAAAACGCAGTCTATTTACTCAACTTTGGACCCTAATATTTTGGAAACCAGACACTTCCCAGGTATGCTTCCATGGAGAAAAATGATCGTGATGATGAGGAGATTCCGTAGTTTTCGGGAACGTTAACGACCAAAAATCATCGTAACATAACAACTGAACAGTCGGGATCCATTATCCGACAGCCAAGCTAATATTTCAATGGATCCTGGCTGTTCAGTTGTTATGTTACGATCATTAGAAAATATTTTATGTTCTTCAATAGTATTCATTCCATAATAATATTATAGAATTCTAGACCACCGGACATCTAAGTGCTTGTATTTTTCTTTTCTTTTTTTTTATTATGTACGTTATTTGGTTCTTTTTTAAGCAGTCGGGTTTTTGGATTTTTAAATTATTATATGTATAGATATATACAGGATGATTTTTGGTCGTCAACGTTCCCGAAAACTACGGAATCTCCTCATCATCACGATCATTTTTCTCCATGGAAGCATACCTGGGAAGTGTCTGTTTTCCAAAATATTAGGGTCCAAAGTTGAGTAAATAGACTGCGTTTTTCTGCATAAATGCACATAGACGCGCGTAGCAGGATTTTTTCACGAAAAATAATTAATATCTGTCTATAAAAAAACTAACATAAACACTAGACACTATAAATTTCGCACGATCAAGGAATTTAAATTTTTTTTCAAAAAAAAAAAAAAATCCCAGCATTTTTTTTGGCATAAACTTACTTTATTTCATGTATAGAATACGTACCCTTCGTTAAAGGTGGCCACAAAAAAAAACACCTTGTATAGATAGAAGAAGATAAATAATGCATCACACCCTATATTACCGTGTTACACCTATGATTACGTGTAATTACGATATTGATTTTAATTAATACTTTTTTGCATTCATCAAGAACACAGCTTTGGGAAACGGAGTATACTTAACCCCTGAATTAAGTCTAAGCATGCCATACAGTCATGGAGGGTTTGGTTGGGGAGCGAGCTGTATCGGAGGCCACCTGTCTTGCATTGCATTGTGCGAGGTGATTGATGCTCCTGATGGCATCAATTACCACAAGCCAGTATCAGATGAAGGTAATATTATTCCTTTCAAATGTTTCAGCTATTCTAACCTACACTTCCAACAGTATACTACTAACTTTTTAATTCATGCAGGTGACGCGAATTACGACAACGATAAAAGCAAACTTCTAGGAGGTACCAGTTTAGATGGCCAAGTCAATCATTACCTTGTAACCAACTGTGACTTAATAAGAGCTCGTTACCTCCTAGTTTACGCGAAACAGCCTGCTTGCATGAGATTTCCAACAGCACCTCGCAATCGAAACGGTAAGTTAGGTAGGTATTATTTCAAATAGAAGTTGGTAGTCCTGTGGGGTTAGTGTAATTTGGTCACAGTGAAAATGGGTCACATACATAATTTGTATTTTATAGGGAAGTATTTATTACCTACATAAAGTGAAAAAGGTCACACGTTAAGTTTAGACAAATAGTTTAGACAAATTAATACTACCTATTATTTTGGTAAAAAAAATGGAGCTTTTAGATTTTGCTATGCCCACGTCACTGGCTATGCCAGAAATATAATTATTCATGTAGTAAACTGAAGCTTATGAGTATTATTACAGGCGTATTTTTTTCGCGGCGTCACTGAAAATACGGTATTCTGTGGAATATTTCTGTATAGGAAGGTAATTATATTTTTTTTAAAGTAGTACTGGTACCTACGCTACTGAGGCAATAATTGAAAATGTCCTGTATATGAGTAGGATATTTTAGGAGAAAAAAAAAATTACCACTCATTTCATATTTTGGTGGTATTGCTGTATTTACCGAAATTGCTGTTGGTCACCAAAATTGTAAAATCTCCGCCGTCCATTCATCGGTTCTACAACAGATTTGTCAGAACACAGTCTTCTGCAGGATAATTTTTTCAGTCTTTTTCCATTAGCGAGATTCCGAGCATTTCCATGACCTTTCCATAGCTCTCATAGTGAAATGCAATCGGTGGGCCAACCCGACCGTAAGGTTCCACGTCTCGGCTTCGTAGTCATGACTGTTAGGACGTACTGATCGAATACCTTAGCCTTGAGGCATTGTGGCAAGGATGACTAAAAGATATGACGCAACTTTCCAAACGGTGCCCAGCCAAGCTATACTCTTCTGGAGAATTCCCCCTTGAATTTGTATAGATACTTCTGGGCAACTTCTAGGGGAACCGACTCAGTGATCACTCGAATGATGTGCCCATAGAACATGACCTTAGTCTTATCCAGGTTCATCCCGAGTCCCACATGTATCAACGCAGCATTAAGACTAGACAATATTTCAGGCAGGTATTGTAGCTATTCAGCCATTAAGATTATGTTATTAAAGCAAAGCGTAAGATTCACCATTGATGTTGACGTCGTTATTCCCACTGCAGCGGCGAAGAGTTTCGGGGATATGATATCACCCTGTTTTACACCTCGGAGTAGTCGGATTGATCCTGTTTGGTAGGTTTAGATTTGAATGCACATTGTTGTCATTTGGTAGATATTTCTCAGCTCTTCCACATATCGCCAGTTAATTTGGAATCACTGCAAGATTTCCATACAGTTGAAGACTTTATCGTAGTCCACAAAAGCAATATACATCCTCTGACTTCTGCATAACCTGCTATACAGTATGGATGTGATCCACGGTTCTTTGTGAATTCCGGCCTGTTCCGGTGGTGGAAAGCGTCAAATCTTAATGCCAGATGATTCGTAACGACTCTCAAGAACAAATTATAGACGTGGCGCAGGAGTGTGATCGGCCTATAGTTTTTGACGAGCGTTTTGTATCCCTTCTTGAAAAACATTGCAACTACAGCTAGTCCTCCACACCTTCGCACAGTGTTCCGAAAACCCCGAATAATGGACATCTCTAACTGATCCCGTATATCGACGTAGCTCGATAAAAGAAACAATTCGGGTCGAAAAATGAAAAAAATTGTATTGTACTTTTATTAATGGAGGTTCACACCAAATTTATTAATCCCATAATATTTCATCGTATTGCACGTATTTCAAGTTAAATTATAATCATCTATATGCAGGTGATTTAAAGAAATTTAAAAAAAAGATAATATTTTTTTAAAGAAAGTGCACTTTCAGCACGTAAATTTTATACTAAAAATTACTCACTATTACAGAAAAAAAAAACAGCACCGTACCTCGTGGATAACTGGAGATATTTGCGATTTCATATGTCAGTACCTAAGGTGCCTAATGAAAACGAATAGCAAAGTTCATATTTCTTTGAAATGCTTTGCAGTAGGAACAGAAAAGTTGGTGTCCCCATTCAGACAGATCCCGCCATAGCATACATAGCGTGTTACTACCCATAGAAATGTATACAAGCTGGAAACAGCGCTTCTTACTAAAAACTGCCTCCCGAAAATTTGACTGATTTGACCTTGAAAAACTCGACGGGAAAAAAAGTAGAGTGTACTCACAATTAAATTTTAATGGACATTTTTTCATTCAATGACATTCCTACCATGAACAACCCAAGTAACACAGGAAGCATTTTAACAAACGGATAATTAACTTATGTAGAACTTAAGGTTCGTAGAAACTCTTATATGAGTTCACCGAGCATCTTGATGCTTTATATGAGCATTTTGAAACCATTATGATGCTTTACACTGTATAGGGGGTGGATAATGGCATATCAAAATGATTTTGTAATGCCTGTAGTTTTATTGCATCAATACACAAAGCAGCTTTACAGCTTTCAGCTGTTTTAGTACATTTGGCTCTACAATTGCATTTTTAAGTAGGATATAAATGCTCAATGCTGTTTAGCAACATAAACATAAACCATTATGTCATGTAAATGCCATACAGCTTTTAGCTGTTTTTGATGTCTAAGGGTTTACAAAAGCATTTTTAAATAGTAAGATAATGCCTAATGCTGCATAATAGCATAAACTTGTGCTATTATAATGCATCGTAATTCCATTCTACAGCTTTGGGCTGTTTTTAGTGCCCTTCGTTATTTAATAGCACTTTTAACTAGTAAGGAAATGCCTAGTATTGCTAAGTAGCATAAACGTGAATCAATGTAATGCTTGCATTTTTGAAGGTCAACTGAGTTCTGTTACACAGCTAATTTTTATGGTGGATACATAATAATTAATAAGTGAAGATTAGATTATCCGTTTCTAAAGAAAAGTAGGAATAATTGCAGAGAACCCAATGGAATTTGTATTGGCCTAAAAATAGGTAACATAAAATTTGCACAATTTACATTACACATTTACAAAATAAAAAAGGATGGTCTTAGCCATTGTGATATTGTCCGTGATCCTAAAGACCTGGAATGTAAATTGGTATATTTACGAGTACATCATTATGAATACTTATATTTCATACCACTATTGCATACGTACAAATAAGAAACGTTGTTTTAAATGCTTTAGTGTTTTATTTAGATTAAAGGGATTTAACAACTAAATAACTATTAAATATCTTTTATTTTATTTGCACAAGTTTTGCATAAGAACGATAAATGTTTTTGTAATGAACGACAAATGTTTTCTGCTCTATCTGCCAGTAATTGATCCAGTGATATAATATTTCGGTAGCTCTAACGTTACTATAATCCATACGTGGGTTTTCTTGAAATTTAAAGTTATCTGAAAATTTAAATTTTAGCACCTACCTATATACAGGGTGATTTTTGGTCGTCAACGTTCCCGAAAACTACGGAATCTCCTCATCATCACGATCATTTTTCTCCATGGAAGCATACCTGGGAAGTGTCTGGTTTCCAAAATATTAGGCTCCAAAGTTGAGTAAATAGACTGCGTTTTTCTGCATAAATGCACATAGACGCGCGTAGCAGGATTTTTTCACGAAAAATAATTAATATCTGTCTATAAAAAAACTAACATAAACACTAGACACTATAAATTTCGCACGATCAAGGAATTTAATTTTTTTTTTTTTAAAATTATATTTTTTTTCCCAGAATTTTTTTTGGCATAAACTTACTTTATTTCATGTATAGAGTACGTATCCTTCGTTAAAGGTGGCCACAAAAAAACACCCTGTATACTAACTAGTGATTACAAAATGTTACAGTGATAGGCGCCACCAAGTTAGGCGTTTAAACCTTTTCTGGGTCCACCCAAAGCTACGCAGAGAAAATTATCACTAAAATTAATCCGCTCAATAAATGGCGGCAGTAGGCGTAAAAGCGAGACAGACAGAGTTACTTTCACATTTATAATGTTATATATGATAATAAAAAGTATAACATTTAAAAAAAAAATCATTGTAGGGTCGGTCTTTTGTTATGGAAAAGTATGTGCACCCTACTCAAAAATATACAATACAGAGAAAATGTTTAAAAAGTAGCTTCAGAAGCAAATATTGGGATTATGAGGATAAGCAACTAACTAAATAAAGTTTTGTGACAAATATTTAAAAAAGCAAGAGTGAATATTGCCTAAAATTTGCCGTTTGAGTTTTTGCCTAGGGCCATAGTTTGGAAATTCAATTTTGTACTTACGAGTGATATAATAAGTTGGATCCTGGATGCCACTCGCTTCTGCAACCACGAACAATACATTTCACTACTATATTTATATCAATACCACCAAAATATCTTATTTAGTCCACACAAATATGCGAAGCGATTCAAACAAATCGACTTGACATGATTTGACAAAATTGTCATGTGCTACCCAGGGATTCCATTACATATCAACAGAACATTCCTTAAAATACGGAATTTTTGCTACCGCAAAGGTTGGTTTTACTATATTATGTACACTTTATTTATATTACAAATTACATTAAATACATTTCATTACTCTATTAAATATGTAAACATTTTCAAACCGAATCCAAGTTTTTCATTATAATATTATATTTATGCCTTTTTCAACGTCGTTACTTACATTATAGGGTATTTTTTTGCTGTGTAAGGGATCCCTTGTGGGAAAACAAGGGGGGGAGGCTGTCATTTTTTCATATTTCAATTTCTTGTTCAGAGCTTGGTATCCATCCTAAGAGGAGATACCAAATCCCTGTTACTACCACAAGTGATTATCAGGTTTTGCCGACTCTAACAACAGCCTTTCTAATTTTGGTGATCTACTTTAATGTTGGTGTCTATGAAAGCAATTTTTGTGATCGCAAATAAAATTTTGGTGAGGTATTGCAATTTTGGTGTGCTTGCAATCTAGGTGTAATGCATAAGTTTTAAAATATTCACTCAAATTAAATTCTTTGTTAAATTTACATATAAAACACGTCCCCTGTGCATCTAAGTACAAAAAACTGGCAAAAAGTCTATAAATAAAAAAAAACCACCAAAATTGGATAAAAATTACAAATGTTGAAATTCACCCTTATGACCAAATACTTTTGACTAAATATTCAGTTGTGAACAAATTGCACTAATATTCGTATACTTAACCATTTTTCACTGTGACCAAATTACACTAACTCTTTACTGTGTTAAATCCTCTGTATCTCCAGATGGACCGCTTTTATGGTCAGTTTGGCCAAAAACTGAAATGCTAAGAGACACGTCTATTAGTAGGAAAGTAGATAAAAATGACCTAGAAATTGTTTCAGATGGTGGCTTGCGGCAGTGGCTAAACAGACATAAACTACTTTCAATACTTCTGGGCTACGGGTTGATGCTGGCGACAATCGGTTTTGCAAATAACCAACCAATGAATTACTATTACAAAATATTACTAAAGAAACTGGACCTTGCATATAACGTAAAAGTTTAACTGTATTGTAATGACCGAACCTCCGTGTTGTGTAAAATTTCGAGTATCTAGGTACAGTTTTATAAATTTGAAAGAGTAATGTATTTAAAATTTTGATAAGTATAAACGTATTTTTTTTTCTATGTTTACTTATTACTTTCTACTCGTTATGTAGGTAGGTACTTCATACTAGACACCTGCGTGATTATTAGAAAGGATCACAAAAGGGTCAATTGTGAATTTAGAACAATAGTTGTTACGGTGCATGTGCTCGTCACGGCCTGGAGAGTAATCATTGTACTATCTAATTTATATTGCGTCAAATATCCTTCCGAATAGTAACGCATGACATCAGTATTGTCGGATATGAGCTATCATTACAAAGTCTATTTAGTTCGACGCTATACATATTTAAATTTTAAAATGATTTGCAATATTAGTTTAAAATGTTTTTGTGCTTGGTGGATTGTCTCTATGTCTCAGGTATTGACACAATCACACGATCCGGTAGCAAACATTCCACAGGGACGAATAGTTGGTGTAAGTACCCTTCAATTAAAGTTAAAGTAACCGTAGGAATAAGTAGCGCATATGAATCTGCATAATAAAACCCAACCAACACTCACATACACGGTGTTGGTGACCACGTGACAAAAACTTCTAAGCCTGAATCAAGCAGTATTCTGGTTGAGAGATAGGTAAGTACCTCTACCATAAAATAAGTTATCTTTTTTATGCTACTTACTACTACTATGAATGTAGTCTATAGGTAGGTACCAAAGAATATACTTACTCTCTATGTTACCTAAATAAAGATTGATATTTTGAATCCCATGATTCTTGCCTTTAATCTAGAGTCAGTTTCATAGGTATCAACATAACTCATGTCGGATTTCGGAACTAATATTTTTTATCCACCTACATAGGTTCTTAAGTACCTGTTAGTAAATATCTATTAGGTAGGTACTTACATATTATTACTATCAGTTTTTGTACATTTTTAGATCAAAGTTTACACACAATCGTCTTTACTGCCCATTGAAATATTCTATGGAGTTCCGTATGCAACTGCACCTATTGGGCGATATCGGTTTTCGGTAAGATTATTTCAATACAATTAGGTACATATGGCTAAACGAAATATAGTGGGGGTACCCGTTTCTTGAATAAGGTGTATTCATCAATCTCGTGGCCTGCATGGCATACGATGCACTGTGGAAGCAATAGGTATTCCATCCGATTTTTCCAATTGCACACAACAATTGATGAGATTGATGTGCTTGAAGTTTTTGCACTAATGCGCTTAACTTGATAATTAATGTTTTATGCCTTTCGTATAGGCACCCGAAAGACATGCTGGATGGAAACGTACCTTTTTTGCGCATCGAGTCCCACCACGGTGTCCTCAGCGTGGAGATAGTGATACTGATGGTAATTTCAGTGAAGATTGCCTCTTCCTTAATATTTGGACACCACAGGTTAGAGTTTTTATGTCTATGGAACATGCACTAGGGTATCAAGATGTCTCAAAATGATATGTTTTAGGTAGCGCGTGGATGGAAGAATTTTGCCAGTAGTTGTAATACTATACAGTGAGACTTGGCTCCTAGGAGGTCCAAATTTACCTCATGAAGAATTAGCAGCCGAAGGGGTAGTTGTGGTCCAAGTATCTTACCGTCTTCACCTATTGAGCTTCTTCTCCCTGGGCTCGATACAGGCACGCGGGAACCTTGCGCTTTTAGATCAATATCTGGCATTACTGTGGGTTAGAGAAAATATTGCTGCATTCGGGGGTGACCCAAATTCTATCACTCTACTCGGACATTCCGCTGGCGCTGACAGCATATTACATCATATTTCGTCGCCTAGAGCGAATGGTAAGTTTTTGGAAAAGTTTTGAGCCTAATAACAAATGACACCACGCCGCGATGGAATACAAATAATGACCTACTTCTACCAGGGACCAACGTTTTCAGTCACTGGGGCTTGTTACACACTATAATCTACATTACATTAAACATAAGTAAGTACAGGAGGCAGCAAAAATGTCTTTTACGTTAGCTTTCATTCACTTACAGGTTTATACCAAAGAGCCATAATTATGTCTCCAAGTGACATTTGGAAAACTATTAAAGATCCAGAGATGGGTGTAGCTGAAATAAGGCGGATATCTTTGCAAGCAGCACGGCAACTTGGTTGTGTTGGTGATGCTGATCAGGACATTTTACAATGTATGCGAGTCCGATCAATCTCGGACATACTCTCTTTATATGCGGTACGTATTGTAGTGTAGTATATACACTAACCTAGGTTTATAGAAGCTTCTATTGCTTCTATTACTTTGGTTTTTTACAATTAATAAGTACAAAGTAAATACATTTTACCGCGTGCTTTAATAAAGCACTCGAGTAGAGAAACTTGAATTGTGTCAGTTGATGTTTTACTGTAAGTACGAGTACAAAATATTACAAGACTCGCGATAACCACCTTGGCAGAAAAATCTTTTACAAATCAACATCAATCTTTTAAAGCTACCTTTAATAGAACCCTAACTTTTCTACCTGCTGCTGCTGTCTATTATCTATACATATAATAAAAATGTAACGGATCGCTGTCTGTACGCTAATCTCAGAAACGGCTAAACCGATTTGTATGCAGTTTTTAGGAATATATTGTGACGGGTCCCACTTAACATAAAGGCTACTTTTTATCCCAGATAATTTCGACATTTTGTTTTTTCTGTAGTCCACGCGGACGGAGTCGCGGGCATCCACTAGTCACAAATAAAATTAAATATTAACTGTCCGCCGCGCCGACCCGAGCTAGCGAACAGGTACCGTGCTAACTTATCGGTATTCATTCTAAAAACCAGCCAAGAGTGAGTCGGAGTCGCGCACGTAGGGTTCCGTACCATTGACTATAGGTATGTAAACAACAGTAGGTACCATATCTATCTATCTATACATATAATAAAAATGTAACGGATCGCTGTCTGTACATGGAAGATATATGAGAAAAAATATTATAGGAGACCTTTATCAACGCAATAGGACACAAAACGATGATTTTTGTCTGCTTGTCGGTTTGTCTGTGCGTTTGTGCACGCTAATCTCAGAAACGGCTGAACCGATTTCGATGTAGTTTTCAGGAATATATTTTGACAGGTCCCACTTAACATACACTTTTATCCCGGGAAAATATTTTTGTCCCGGATAATTTCGACATTTTGTTTTTTCTGTAGTCCACGCAGACGGAATCGCTGGCGTCCTCTAGTTGTAACTAAAAAAAATGTATGGGGGCCCCATGGGCCCTTAATTAATTATTTAATTTTAATTTATTATTAAACTAACAATACTTGGTCTTGGTGTTTTGTAGGCGATGGGTTGACCACCTGCCACTACTAACCGAACTTGTACACTTCAACTATACCTACCCTCAAAATTGGTCAAAAGTGGCACCATGTGGTTCTATCGGCCCTTGGTGCTCTGCCTATCCCGTAAGGAATAAAGGCGTGATTATATGTATGTATATGTATGTATGTATAAATACAACTGAGTATTTTATGAATATTTAAAGTGCCTCCCTGCTGACATTATTGATATCGAGCAAAAAGGGCAAAAAAATCGTATTTGTTTTATGGGAGCCCCCTTAAATATTAATTTTATTTTGTTAAGTATTTATTGTTATAGCGGCAACAGATAACTTACATAAAATGTGAAAATTTCAACTCTCTAGCTATCGTGGTTCTTGAGATACAGCCTGGTGGCTGACAGACGGACAGACAGACAGACAGACGGACGGACAGACAGACAGCGAAGTCTTAGTAATAGGGTCCCATAGTAATAGGGGGGTAAAAACCCTTTGGGTACGGAACCCTAAAAAGTAAGTTAAGTATTGATAATTCGAAATGACTATCGAATATATCGAACTATGACTACTACTACCTAACAATATCATAAAAAATTCTATACTTATTGACAATTTAATAACGATAATAATATGTGGCAAAAGCTTTGAAACTTCTATTTGTGGGATCATCGCGTGTCTTATTCAATATACTTAAGTTATGAATGAATGACAGCCAGGCAAATATTGATATGGTGATTTCAGACCATGATTCTAAGGTGAAACCACATAAAATTCCAGAATTTTCCAACTTTTTTTTATTTTTCAAGAAAAAAAGTAGATTTCATTTGATATCATCCTACAAGAAATGAGTAAGTACTCTTATGAGTCTCATAGCTACACTAGTCGTCAAGCTGACAAAATGAATGCACTACGGAACCTGAAACATAAATGGGCTAACATCAAACAAACTAGAAGTAGAGCTGCTCCTGAACCAACATAAACTGTATCCGAGACCCACTGCACTGCTACATCACTAATTAGATTATCACATTATCTATTTATGACACAAATCACCTTGATGGTACAGGCCATGCTGGAACTGCGGTTATTGTAAAAAAGTCAATCAAGCACCATCCAATGCCACACTACAGAACTGACCACATCCAGGCTACCACCATCGGTGTAGAGGACAAAAATGGCTATACAGAGTGTTTTTTCGTTGCCACCCTTAACGAAGGGTACGTATTCTACAGGTTGTAACAAAATGGGTATGTTAAGCGAAAAGCTATGTAAATAGCCCACTATGAAGACCCTATTTTCCTTTTAGTGGGCTATTTACATAGCTTTTCGCTGAACATACCCTTTTTGTTACACCCTGTATACATCAAATATAGAAAGTTTATGCCAAAAAAAAATGCTGGGAAACGATGTAAATTTTTTAAAACTTTTTTTGCTAGTTTTGTTATAGACACATATTAATTATTTCTCGTGAAAAAAATCTTGCTAGACGTGTCAATGTGCATTTATGCAGAAAATCGCAATCTATTTACTCAACTTTGTACCCTAATATTTTGGAAACCAGACAGTTCCCAGGTATGCTTCCATGGAGAAAAAATATCGTGAAAATGAGGAGATTCAGAAGTTGGCAGATTCAGGGGAACGTTCACGACCAAAAATCATTCTGTATAAATGTTTCTGCAGTGTACTGCCCGCCAAAACATAAGATTACTGACTACCTTTACACCTTGGCAAGTCGCTTTGTGGGAGGAGACTGGAATGCCAAGAGTGTTAACTGGGGATCCCGACTGACAACTACAAGAGGACGCCAATTAAAAACTTGCATAGATAAAAATGGGGTGTATGGGGTCCCATATAACTTCTAACGGGACCCAAGCTATCCTCACCTGCTCGCGGTGCACCCTGCAGAACAACGAACGAGGCTCTGACCACCCGCCAACACACATTGGATCAGCGTGGCAGGTTACGGTCCAAACCCCCCCCCCCATGAGTAGTAATCTAGGAAGGCCCCAAGTGCCCGGCGGCTCCGGAGGCGACACTGGCGTGTCTGACAGGCGCCGGTCAAGTGCCGGAGCCAGGGGTGCTAAGAATCTCCGGGTGGGTTCCAACTGTACGACGACAAATGCTTCGAAAATGGACCATAGGCGTGGGTTTTCGCTGGTGACGTATAATGCGCGCACGCTGAGGGAGGACACAAAGCTCGATGAGCTGGAAGAGGAAATGAGTAAGTTGCGGTGGGATATTGTAGGGTTATCTGAGGTCCGAAGACAGGGAGAGTATACGATAACCCTAAAATCTGGCAACTTACTCTACCACCGGGAAGGTGATATAAGTCCCAGGGTGGTGTTGGGTTTATCGTCCACAAGTCCCTCGTAAACAGCATCGAATCCATCACGAGTGTGTCGAACAGGGTAGCATACCTGATACTCAGAGTATCAAAAAGGTACTCGTTAAAGGTCGTCCAGGTATACGCGCCGCCCTGGACGCATCCGGATGACGAGGTGGAGGTTATGTATGAGGACATAAGTACAGCCATACATACCTCTAAAACTCATTTCTGTGTTATTATGGGGGACTTCAATGCGAAACTGGGCAAGCGAGGTGAGAATGAGTTGAAAGTGGGACAATTTGGATCCGGCGACAGGAACCCCAGGGGCCAGAGGCTGGCCGATTTTCTAGAGATGGAGGGACTCTTTATGATGAACTTCTTCTTCAAGTAGCCGCCTCATAGGAAATGGACCTGGCTCCATCCCAACAAACACACGAGGAACGAGATAGACTTCATATTGACCACCGATAGACGGATATTCAATGATGTCTCAGTGATCAACAGGGTGAAAACCGGTAGCGATCACCGAATGATTCGAGGCACATTGAATATTAATGTCAAACGGGAGAGATCACGACTAGTGAAGTCTACACTCCGACCCTCATCCGTGCACATTCAAAACCCCGAGAGCTTTCAACTCGAGCTGACAAACCGCTTTGCTTGCCTAGAGGATTGCATGTCAGTGGACGATATAAATAACAGGCTGGTAGAAACTGTCCACACGGTGGGGTCTAAATTCTTTAGACCTAACCGTAGAAATAGACCCCAGAAACTAACTGGTCATACCCTCAACCTCATGGCGGAAAGGCGCGCAATGTCTCTGCAGTCCTCTGATGACGCTGAAGCATATCGGCAGCTCAATAGACGTATCTCCAAGTCTCTGGGACACGACATCCGCAGCTTTAATACTCGCTGCATTAAGGAGACAATAGAGCGAAACCAAGGCTTTCAAGGCTCCAAAGTGTTCGCAAGAGAATTATCTATTGGGCAGAGCCAGTTGACGAAGCTAAAGACAGAGGACGGCAGTGTAGCGTCTACCATACCAGAGGTGCTAAGGGAGATTGAGAGGTTCTATGGACAGCTATATACCTCGGTCGCTAAACTTGTTAGATTAGGCAAAGACCCAAGAGCCAAGCTCACCCGACACTATACTGAAGACATCCCGGATATCAGATGTACGAGATTAGGACTGCCCTTAAACAACTTAAAAACAACAAAGCGCCGGGCGACGATGGAATTACATCAGAGCTTCTAAGAGCGGGTGGAACTCCGGTACTGAAGGTCCTCCAAAGGCTCTTCAATTCCGTCCTGCTCGAAGGCGTAACGCCGGAAGCATGGAACAGAAGTGTGGTGGTGCTGTTCTTTAAAAAAGGCGATAAAGCCTTGCTGAAGAACTTCTGAGCCATCTCGCTTCTGAGCCATGTCTACAAGTTGTTTTCAAGGGTAATCACGTATCGTCTTGCTCGCAGGTTTGATGACTTCCAGCCTCCCGAACAAGCCGGTTTCCGAAAAGGGTTTAGTACCATAGACCATATCCACACGCTACGGCAGATTATACAAAAAAACGAAAGAGTATAATCGGCCACTATGCCTAGCGTTCGTGGACTATGAGAAGGCCTTTGATTCGATCGAGACATGAGCAGTATTGAGGCCTCTCCAGCGGTGCCATATTGACCATCGATATATCGAAGTGCTGAAGTGTTTATACAGCAACGCCACCATGTCGGTACGAGTACAGGAGCGGAGCACTGAGCCGATTTCGTTGCAGAGGGGAGTGAGACAAGGAGATGTTATTTCTCTGAAGCTCTTCACCAATGCAGTGGAAGACGCCTTTAAGCTTCTCGAATGGAAAGGACTCGGCATCAATATAAATGGCGAATACATCACTCACCTTCGGTTCGCAGACGACATCGTGGTCATGGCAGAATCTCTGAAGGATCTAAGCACAATGCTCGATGGCCTCAATCGAGTCTCCCAACAGGTGGGCCTGAAGATGAACATGGACAAGACGAAGATCATATCGTTGGGAGCTCGATGCTTGAAGTTGTTGACGAGTATGTTTACCTGGGACAGACGGTCAAACTAGGTACGTCCAACTTTGAGAAGGAGGTAACTCGGCGAATCCAACTCGGCTGGGCAGCGTTCGGGAAACTACGAAGCTTATTTGTGTCCAAGATGCCCCAGTCCTTAAAGAAGAAGGCATTCAATCAGTGCGTGCTGCCGGTGATGACCTACGGTGCCGAGACGTGGTCTCTAACTATGTGCCTCATAAAAAAGCTCAGGATCGCACAGCGAGCGATGGAGAGTGCTATGCTTGGGATCTCTCTACGTGATCGAATCAGAAATGAGGAGATCCGCAGACGTACAAAGATCACCGACATAGCTCAACAGGCCAGCAAGCTGAAGTGGCAATGGGCAGGGCACATAGCTCGAAGAACTGATGGCCGATAGAGTCAGAAAGTTCTAGAGTGGATACCACGTATCGGCAAGCGCAGCGTGGGAAGGCCACCTGCGAGGTGGACGGATGACCTGGCCAAGGTTGCGGGCGTCGGTTGGATGCAGGCTGCTTCCGACGGGTCGGAGTGGAGGTTGTTGGGGGAGGCCTATGTCCAACAGAGAACTTCTCAGGGCTGTAAATGATGATAAATGATGATAGATAAAAATAACCTGACAGTGTTTTCGTCTTGCGAACCAACATACTGGCCAACTGACGACAAAAGATTCCCAGATCTCCTGGACTTCTTTGTTACAAAAGGTTTCTGTAAGCACTACATTAAAATCAAACCGTGTTATGATGGATCTTTAGATCATACTCCTGTCCTATTAACTGTCAGCACAATGCTAGTGGAACCAACAGCTCCACCAAGACTATGTAACAAACATACCGATTGGGAGTCATTCCAAGATTTCATTGAACAAAGAATCCCATTGATAACAGCCCTCAAGACGGAGGAGGACATTGAAATAGTGACCAAATATATTACCTACGTCTCTAATACAAGAAGCTTGCTGGCTCAGCACTCCTGAGCTTCTCCTGATAAGAAGCCTGAAAACAAAACAATTATCCCGTCGAAGTAAAAATTGCACTTCTCAAGAAACAGAGAATAAGACGGATTTGGCAGAACACCAGACTAATAATAGATAAATCACAATTCACAAAGGCATATAGAGATTTGAAAAATTTGTTATCCACCTGGCACAACAACACTCTAGAAACACAACTAGAATCTCTTACTGCTACAGCTTCAACCTACTACTCCCTATTCCCTATGGAAATTCACAAAGGATTATGGAATACCCCTTAAAAAAACAATGGTAAATGGGTACGCACGTCACAAGACAAAGCATCTACATTTGCCCAACACCTAGCAAATGTATTCCGTCCCAATGAGGCAAGTGATTTGGAATTTGAAAAAGATGTTGATATTATCAACATATTTTTCAAAGACTTGCAAATGTCACTCCCACCAAGTCCAATTAAGGTACTAAGCGCCAGGATTTGACCTCATCACAAAGGAAATACTGCTCAAACTCCCAAGAAAAGCCATAGTATTTATTAATACACTCTTTAATGGCATAGTAAGAGTACAATATTTCCCGAAACCTTGGAAACGGGAAAACCAACTAAAGAAGTCATGTCCTATAGACCTATTAGCTTGCTACCGGTGTTATCTAAGGTTTTTGAGATATTGCTATTACATTGCTGCTACCGGTGTTATCTAAGGTTTTTGAGAAATTACTACTACACAGAATCCTTCCGGAACTTGAAAGAAATAAGGCTTTCGACAGCAACACTCAACCATGGAACAAGTTCACAGAGTAGGTAGTAGATAAAATAAGAAATACCTTGAAAGACAAAGAGTACTGTTCTTCGGCCTTTTTGGACATACAACAAGCATTCGACAAAGTGTGGCACAAAAAAATATAAGAACAAGAAAAGTTTGCCACGATCATTTTTCTCCATGGAAGCATACCTGGGAAATGTCTAGTTCCTAAGATATTAGAGTCCAAAGTTGAGTAAATATACTGCGTTTTTCTACATAAATGCACATAGACGCGCGTAGCAAGATTTTTTTAAGAGAAATAATTAATATCTGTCTATGAAAAAATTTTGCCCGATAGATATACAGAGTGTAACAAAAAGGGTATGTTAAGCGAAAAGCTATATCAATAGCCCACTATAGAGAACCTATCTACAAAATTAGAGACTCGAAATCACATTTATATACAGTGTGATATGGGCGGTACTTCTAAGACTTTAGAGTCCAGTTGGACATCCATCTCTATCAACAAAAAAAATATATTAAGTGGTCGCAGCCCCCTCCCCTCTTAAGGGTAGCCTTTTCAATTTTTTTGGTCTCGTCGTAGACACGTCTGATACAAACAGCAACAACTCAGGTTTTAAATCATCTTAGACACATTAAAAAAACTGTTTTTATTAGATAAAGATACGGACTAAGTATTCAATATCAAAAATATCAAATTTATTGGTACATTAAAATCTAAATTTAATTTCAAATGCATTTTTTGTTTAAAAAAATGTACTTTTTTTCTCCTTTTTAAAGTTAATTTTTAAAAAGTGCCTATAATTGTACACTTTTTTTACACCTATTCATCAGTATTTGAGCTATTTTACACGAGCACACTAAAATTTCAACTCTGTCTTGATAAACCTTAAAGTTATGATCGCTTAAAGTGTACGTCGCTTGTGACCTCCACTTGTGGCTTGAAGAAAATCCCAAAGCTATAAGACCGTCAACATTCTAGCATGAATTCTCGATTAATGTGTGGGCTGCTATGATCGATGATGTTTTGATTGGACCTATCGAACTACCAGAAACACTGAATGGCCCGAGGTTTTTGGAATTTCTGCAGACGCAATTTGCCGAATTATTGAGGGAGCTTCCTTTAAATTATCGCCAAAATATGTGGCTAAAAATGCTCACTTTGCTCGTGACGTAAGAGAGCTTTCCTAGACAGCTCGTATCCGCGATGGATTGGGCGCGGCGGCCGTGTTGCTTGGCCGCCACGCTCACCCGACATGACACCACTAGACTTTTTCCTTTGGGGTCATATGAAGCAAAAAGTTTATTTTAATAAAGTAAACACCCGTGAAGAGTTATTTGAATGAATACAAGACGCAGCTAACGAAATTCGTGCAGATCGCGACATGTTGAGGCGATCATCAAGTAGCTATAAGAGCTACGGCATGTTTGCAAAACAGAGGTCAACACTTTGAACAGTTGCTATAAAAAAATATTGTATTAAAATCGTGGTTGAAAAGTATTGTGTGTGTGTTAACTAACAGTGTTAAGTGTAAAAATAAATAAAATAAATTTGTAAAAACACTCTTTGTTTATTGTAGTGTTCGACGCAGATGTTGCGCGCTTGCGCAGGGGCTAATAAAAAAAGTCATATCTATTTAGAGCTACTCAAATACTGTTAAATAGGTGCAAAAAAAAGGTACAATAATAGGCACTTTTTAAAAATTAACTTTAAAAATGAGAAAAAAAGTACATTTTTTAAAAGAAAAATGCATTTAAAATTAAATTTAGATTTTAATGTACTAATAAATTAGATATTTTTGATATTGAATACTTTATCCGTATCTTTATCTATTAAAAACAGTTTTTTTTAATGTATCTAAGATGATTTAAACCTGAGTTGTTGCTGTTTGTATCAGATGTGTCTACGACGAGACCAAAAAAAATTTAAAAGGCTACCCTTAAGAGGGGAGGGGGCTGCAACCCCTTAATATATTTTTTTTGTTGATAGAGATGGATGTCCAACTGGACTCTAAAGTCTTAAGGTGGGTTCCTACGGTCCGTGATATTGCGGACCGACGCGCACGAGCGCGCACCACGGACCGTGGGAAACAGAGCGTCCGTGGTAATGCAGACGCGTCCGTCTCGGTGCGTCTAGATCCGTGGTGATAAATGTAGGCGGACGCGGACCAGCCCGCACCGACACGCACCGTGGGATAGGGTCGTCCGTGGTAATTGCAGACACGTCCGTGGCGGTGCGCCCGATCCATGGCGAATGGATAGCTCCAGACGCGGTGCGCGCTCGTGCGTGCTCGTGCGGAGATGTCTGTAGGCGACCACATAAAAATTGACGACCATGTCGACGGCTGCATGGATGCAATAGCGATTGTGGTAGTAGTCTAATGGCATTTTTTAATACTCGTACACTCGCCCTTGAATTACACTTCTGAATTTTTTTAGTATTTGCCCAGATAAAAAAAATGCTACTTTATTCAAGACCTAATAGTTTTATTGTTGAAATACTAAACTTTCCCTAATCTTACTTGAGGTAACAGCGATTACGGTTTTTTGAAGAAAAGTGCTTTTATACACTTCACAACACATTAAAATTACACATTACAACTTGCATAAGCCTTTAACATTAATTTACCTATACAGGGTGTTTGTGACAGCCAGGCAAATATTGATATGGCGACTTCAGACCATGATTCTGAGGCGAAAACCACAGAAAATTTTCGCAGGAAAATTCGAAATTTTTCCGGCATTTTTTCCATTTTTCAGGAAAAAAATTGTGTAGCTCATTTATGTAGGCCTTAGATAATGACTTAAAAACAAAATTTTAACCTATGGATGATTTTCGAAAAGAAAGTCCCAAAAATTTCAAAATACTAATGAACCCCATTGGATAGTCACAAGTGATTTATAAAACAGCAATGTACTCGTATCACACAATAACCAAATAAGCTAATTTAAATAGTCACAGGATCACCCGATACAATTCGCGCGGAAAGCAAACTTTGCGGATAATCAAATTAAAAATATTTCCTGGGAGTAATAACACTGTCGTCATAACAATGGTACTTGTTCAGTGTTTCATTCAGTATTTGCCTGGCTGTCACACACACCTTGTATGTCTACTGGGTGATTTTTGGTCGTCAACGTTCCCGAAAACTACGGAATCTCATCATCACGATGATTTTTCTCCATGGAAGGCATACCTGGGAAATGTCTGGTTTGCATAATATTAGGGTCCAAAGTTAAGTAAATAGACTACGGTTTTCTGCATTAATGCACATTGACGCGTGTAGCAAGATTTTTCACGAGAAATAATTAATATCTGTCTATGAAAAAATTAGTACATCCTGTTTACAGGGTGTAACAAAAAGGTTATGTTAAGCGAAAAGCTATGTAAATAGCCCACTATAGAGAACCTATCCACAAAATATGAGATCCGAAATCACATGTTTATTTTTCCCAATAGTATGGAGAATTTTTAAATATCTCAGGAATTTTCATACAATCTTGAAAAGGAGCTTATAGTCGTGCTTCAAACTATTTCGAGTCCGCTGTACAAAGTATGTACTGTAAACAAACAACTTGTCCCAAGTTGTTAATAAGGTTTTTATATAAATATTATCCTAGTTTTCTTAGACATAAAGAACATAAATGAAATTGTATAAGGCGTTACAATTCGGAAGTTCAAACATTCACTATGGGTGCGCCCACCACCGGGCCCTACACCCTCCAATGACCCACGGATCTGATAATTTATAACTGCAAAAACGGGCACTTGCACTAACTACAATCGCCAGTGCTCGGGTCTGGTTTCGCGTGGCGATTGTAATTAGTGCAAGTGCCTGTTTTCGCAGTTATGAGTTATCAGATCCGAGGGTCAGTGGAGGGTGTAGGGCCCGGTGGTGCGCGCATCCATAGTGAATAAAGAACATAATCGTGCTACAAAATAAATACCTTCAAGTATTCCATGGGTTACCGGGCGCCGATGCCTAGGTACTAAAGTATTTCAGAGAAAATAGTCCTTATTTCAATAAGGCTGCGTGTTATAATCCCGCTGGCAAAAAAATACTTTGAAAGTATTTTCTCCTTTTCTACACTTAATAGGTATAGCCTAAGGTTTAATTTATCACTACGATCATTTCTTCCACGTATTTCGGCCCAGACCGCCGACGACCACGGACGGGCACGCACCGTGGGATTCGTCCGTTGAAAGCAATTTTTTTATGAAAATCATCCAAACGTAAAAATCCTATCTGTCTGAAAGACTATATACAGGATGTTTGTGACAGCCAGGCAAATACTGAGATACTGAACAAGTACCATTGTTTTGAGTTATACGACAGTGTTATTACTCGCAGGAAATTAATTTTTGATTTGATTATACGCAATGTTTGCTGTACGAGCCAATTGTATCTGGCAATCCTGTAACTACTTAAATAGGCTTATTGGTTATTTTGTGATACATTGCTGTTTTTTGTTTCACTTGCGACTCTCCTTTGGGGTTGATCATTTAATTTAACTTTTTTGAAAGCAATTTTTTTTGAAAATCATCCAAACGTAAAAAATTTATTTATGACTCATTATTGAAGGCCTACTTAAACGAACCACACTATTTTTCCCTGAAAAAATGAAAAAAAACGTCGGAAAATTTTAGAATTATCCTGCGAAAATTTTCACTGTTTTTCATCTCAGAATCATGGTCTGAAGTCACCATATCAATATTTGCCTGGCTGTCACAAACACCCTGTATAAAATTGAAGCAGGTGTGCCGCAGGGATCAATCTTGGGGCCTGTACTATACAGCGTGTAGATTTCAATCTGCGTCATATTTACAGAGGTGATTAAGTTCCTTATATTGATCACGAATCAATAAAAAAATTAACACAGAAAAAATAAAATAAAAATTATTATTTTTAAGTGACTCTCATAGTAGACCCCAACTGGGAGAATCCCCACTCCCCCACCAAGACCATGTACGATATCTTGGACTACATCTGGATCGACGCCTAACATGGGGACATCATGTCAAAGCAAAGAGGCAAGAGATCAAAATCCGATACAACCAATTATCTTGGGCATTGGGTAGGAACAGTGAACTGTCCACTGATAATAAATTGCTTATACAGAGTGTAACATAAGGGGTATGTTAAGCGAAAACCTACGTAAATAGCCCACTAAAAAGAACCTATCCACAAAATTTCCTATCAACTAGCCGTTGGAGAAGTGTTTATGAAATTTGGAGCACATATCAATTTCGCAAGCCTCAATATGTGAGCCAAATTTGACAAGTTTACGTGATACAGTTTTTGAATTATGAGGGTGTCAAAAGTGGCTCCAAATGGTTCGTGTAAAATTACACACGGTGCTGCTCGCCAGTTCTACTAGCTGGAACTTTGGCTTGACACGCTACCGCGTGTCTAGATGTATCAAACAATAACCAAAAATAACATTTTACCTAATATGTAGTCACAGGATTGCCCATACATTTGGCGCGGAAAGCAAACATTACGGAATTTGGAATAAAAAAAATGCATTTAGTGCCTGTAACACTGTATAATTTAACACAATGGCTCTCGTTCAGCACTTCAGTATTTGGCTGTCACTCACACCCTGTATGAGGTATACCTACTGAAATGTAATTTAATTAATATCTTACCTGCTAGGTAGAGGTAGAAGGAGGGAGGAGCGTTACCTATCTAATGTACTTACCTTGGTTTTTAGAATGAAACTTTGAGTTACGGCCTACAACCGGTGCCAGATGTTTTTTTACCAGAATCTGAGCAATATTTACCAAAGTCGATATCGACAGCATTGTCAGCTGCAAATCAGCCTACCATGCAACTTGACATACTTTTGGGAACAACTAACCTTGAAGCCATGAACTACAATGGTAGGTGTTCTGTATGTTTCGTTTTCACTTATGTGCACACAATTCTATGACAATGCACTGTTTACTCTTTTCGGAAGGAGTTAAAGGATTTCGACAAAATGCCCATGTGACGCAAGATACGAAACCATGGAGAGAGCGTTGTTAAATGTGCCACCTAGGAAGTCGTCGTGGTTGTACCGCGCTGGGTACTCATAGTTTGTAGCACACTTCATCATTGCTAATTCGAGAAAACTATTAGTATCACACTTGTAGATGTACCTACCTACTAAATTATCGCCTATTCTACGTCTACCTATCAACAAGCTACCAATCAACCTACTTAATTCTAATGTTACTTTTTTCAGAAGGGATATATGAAAAATTACAGAAGCATGATGCAGCATACGTATCTGAATATGCTAACAGTAAAGTTTTTCCTGAGTTGTTGCGACTGTTCGCCGTACATCGTCCTGATGCAATACCAATTGTAATGAAGCAATCTATAAATACTTTTTCTTTGTAGCCAAAATAATCTATGAATTACCAAAATGATTTCTTATTTTAAGATTAATCAAGCAATACGCTGGGAATATTGGAATTTGAGATATAAAGGTGTACAAACAGAAACTTTTGAAGCCATTGAAGTGTTATATCGTGTGGAATCGTCTGCTAAATGGGGAGCTGGTAGCGCACTACTAGCAGCCAGGCTGGCTCGTAGAGTAACGAGACTCTATGTATACAGATTTTCTCAGCCCGCAACCATAGATCTTTCTGGAAAATCAGTCAACTTTACGGGTATGTCTTAGATGAGGTAAATTTCCATCTGAAAGGTTGGTAAATCTCCCAGAATCTCACCAAGATAAAAGATAGTCCAATATTCGAGATTATTGGATTTTTTCTTTATTTATAGGTGCCGTACATGGGGCTGATCTAGTAGCGCTTTTGGGAGACCCACTTATGTTACAATTGGCTAGAAGACCAACAACTGCAGAGGAGAAACGTATATCCAGACTCTTTAGAAGTTACATTACAAGTTTTATAAAATTTGGGTCAGTTGTATTTGCCAACTTCTTATTCCTCTACCTATACATAAAAACCATACTAAACATTACATAATATGACGTAATCTACAGGTCTCCAGGAGTTGATGAAGATTGGCAGCGTTATAAAGCTGGTGACGCACACATTCATGACATCTGTCTTGAAAGAAATGACATACGAAGTGCTAGTAGGGATGTGGCATTCTGGCTGCAGTATTTGCCACTCCTATCTAACCTAAAAACATCTTCTGAACACACTGAACAACTTTCATCAGAAAAGGGTCAGTCATATCTTTAAAATTCTATACCTATTTATGAGTTTCAACGAAAAAACCTTCGTATAGGGTTTCAAGGGCATATGTTTGAACTTTTCTCCCATTTCAGGTGAACGACTACGTGGAGGTGTTTTTGCCATGGTGGGGGTGTCAGTGATTCTCCTGTTATTGTTGTTTGCTTGTTTGGTTTTGCTAAGAAAAGAACGCGTTCGACATTCGTCAATTTCGGAGGATACGCATACGCAGCTATAAATTAATTATCAGTATACATACCTACCTACATATAGGTACTTCAGTGGCGGCTTCTGATATTTTTAGATGGGGGTTCACATTTTTTTAAATATGAGCGCGCGAATGCAAATTTACAGTTTAAAAACACCCCGCGCATGTTCACTCCCTTAACGAATGAAATGATGCAAGTGCAACCTCACTCTTATTAAAATTCAGATGACCTAATGAAACACATTAAAGATAACCATATCTAACTCTGACTAAGCGACATCTAGTGGCCGCATATGCACACTCCTGTGAGCGGCGCTCCAGACAAGGCTAACTTTTCATACGAAATCTTCTGTTTTACGCGCCGGCCTATGTCGGTATGTCTCTTTTGCACTCATTGAATACAGTACTAGGAATCGTACCAAATTACGTTTCATTGGAGCGCGATCGCTAGCGCTCCACTCGATACATAAGATTACAACTTATTTGAGACGAACGCGTAGACACTATTGTATAAACATAGTAGAATTGAAAGATAACACAACACCGGAGCATATGGTTACTCCTTCACAGTTCACGCGGTCAAGCTTTGGAATTCCTTACCCCACTCAGTGAGGGATTGTGAGGGACTAATTCGCTCACGGCGCATCTATGTAGTGACTTATCAGACTGCACATGCCAAACACTTTCCTCAGTTAGAAGCCATAAATATCTTGGAGTATGTATTGATGAACACCTGGATTGGAAAGACCACGTTGAACTAGTTTGCAGTAGAGTACGTAGACTTCTTTACGTATTCAAAAACCTGCGTATGTGCGCTGACGTAAAAACCTTAAAAATTGTGTATCTCACCCTGTGCCAATCACTTATTTGTTACTGTATATCTATTTGAGGAGGGACCTACAAGTCAACACTTATCGACCTCGAAAGGGCGCAGCGGTTGATTATGAAAGTAATGTTTTTCAAACGGAGGGATTTTTGTACTGAAGAGTTATATACGGAATCTGGGATGTTGACTGTGAGGCAACTATTTGTTCTCAAGGTCATACTTCGATGCCATTCTCGCGTTCCTTTCAATCCTAAATTAATGTTGTCCAGACGTCCTGGGGTTGCGGTCTGTCCGACTGTGGTTTGTCGGACTAAATTTGCTCGCCGCCAATGTAGTGCCCTGAGCGCCTTACTTTACAACAGGTCGCATAAAATCAATAATATTTACACACAAACCTCATATGAAATTAAAATTAAGTTGTCCAAATGGCTGCAATCATTGTCATATGATGAGACTGAAAACCTTTTACTGATCCCTACCTAAAAGAATCTGAAGTCTATGAGTCTACGACTCAACTTACAGTAGCTAACTACCTACCGTACCCACATGCTATCTACCAACATACTTTAGATACCTTTTGTATTATACCCATACACGTACTCACACGATCTTTGGTTGGAAAATAAATTTATTATTATTATTATTATTTGTCATGCGATGGAAACAAAGGTCATGGGCTATGGGGCTGAATGTTGGGTGGGGTTGGGTAACTGGGCTATTGAAGGAGACTAACGGACGCCTGCCATTACAACCAAGTCTCATAATTGTTTGGTGGCAGGCGGTGACTCGCCGACTCATTTCATGGGCCCCCTGAAACGGCCTCACACACGATGCGACAAAGGGGGCAACATTTGATGAGTGGCTAGAGTGGAGGGGTGCCCCTGGACTTTAAACCGAAGCCACTCTGCCCGGCCGGCGAAGGCAAGGCAGAGGCGGGGGAACTGTTCCTCGTCAGACTTCACTCCGGCGCCGAAGATGAGGAACAGGGTTCCCCTTAGGTCCCCAGGGACCTAAAGTACTTCCCCCGGGAGTACTTTAGGTCCGTGGGAACGCTACCTCCCAACAGCTCGCCACAAGCTGCCCTGCGGGCTTATTATTATTATTATTGTCGTACCATCGGCATTTTTAAGGAGAGACTTAAGGAGCACTACTTGTCTCTCTGAAGTTAGTAGGTAGTATGTTATTATGGAATATTTGTGTAAGTTGGTATGTATAGTATTTGTTATTTTTTGTTATCTGTCTTTTTTTTCCCTCTGTGCACATGTGTTTTACCTATTCTGTGATGTCTTTTTTTTATTTGTTCGGGTTAGCTGGAAGAAATCTGTTATAGAGATAAGCTCGCCTTTGACAATATTTATTTTAATTGTGTTATTTTTTATCTATGTGTGTGTACAATAAAGAATATGAATAAGAATAAGATAATTATAAATATAGAGAAATATAGATTGCCTATGTAATCTTCGTGGGTGGGACTGCACTGCACCAGCGTTCCTTAGGACGAGCCGCCAGTGGGTACTATACAATAACACTGAAAAACGATTACTTACCTATAAAATAAAACCTTTACTTACTAGTTAGTAGGTATAAGTAAAGTACAACCTATTCATTTCTTATTTAGTACTTACATCCCCCCGCCCATAAACCTGGTACATACCTACAGGGTGTAAAAAGACAACGTTGTTTTTTTAATACTTTGTATTCTTTGTACGGTTCTAAGGTATCTATGTACAGACATATTAGTTATTGTTAAGAATAATGTTCTAACAGACAAGTTCTTAAGTTATTAAGTATGCGAAAACATTTAAATGGTCAGCAGCTTTGTATTAGTTGTATAATTAGATATGTAAGACTGTTTGTCTTCCAAATAGATAGATGTTTTCTGGCAGAAAAGTTATAATTTGATTACTTGTGATGTGAATCTAGTGCGTGTGCATGGTTTTATAAGCAGGTAAGCCGAGTAAAACTTTAGCCGGTATATCTCTTCATGGGCCCATGTAAGTTGTTTTAGCAATTATTTTTCATTTTGACTAACTTAACACTTGTTCTTGAGGATTTTCCCGACCACAGTGGTTCCAATGTATGGGAGGTGCTGGACATTCGCATCCAAAAAATAAAATTGGTGAATCTTGAGAAACGAATTATGCCATCTTGTTTGGTAGATCAATGTCTTCAAAAGTTATTATTTTAAGTTTTTTTGTAACTGTTATATTTGAGGAGATAATTGAGAAATAGTGTTTTCTACTATGGAAATGGTCAAACTTACTTACATATCTCTTGATTCCGGCCTCGTTTCAAGTTGCGGTCTTCGGTATTGTGTTTATATTTGAGAGAACTACAATTAATGCTAACACACATAGTGCGCCAAACGTGCACTTTCTGCGGTACATAGAAATGTTTGATTTTTATATTATAATATACTACAATGACAAGGATCTTACAATTTTCTGTTAAAATCATAGAGGAATAAGGGCCCCTCTAAATATGCGTATCGATAAATGATGTTGCAGAAATAAAAAATAATAATTAAATTAATTAATCTGCAAACGAGGGCAACGATCGATCCACAGACGGTCTTAGACTTTTAAATAATTAATTAATGAAATTATTGCATTATCATTAAGACAGTAGTCATTAGCATTTCTATCAATTACAGATGTCATTCTTAGAGTAATTTTTAGCATTTTCAACAATTATTTGATGCAGGTGATTATTAATTGAAATCATTAGTACTAAAACATTACAAGAATAACAATTGTACGCAGTACGCAGTAATGAGGGTAGTGTAGTATAAATTGGTTGGTAATCCTTTATTTTACATCAGTTTTGATTTCTATTTCGTTCTAATAAATATGTCTTTCCGTGGATTTGTTACAAATCTTGACCTTTATTGCGCTTTACGCAAACACAATGATCTACGTGACTTTGATCATCTATTCGGTGTCCTTAAAACGAATTGCAACGTTTCTCTTTGTGAAGGTGCCGAAGAAGACTTAAAGAACTGGTGTCGTCGATTTTGCTACCGGATCTATCCTAAATGGTCTCAAGCTGGAAGAAGCGAAGGAAAGTTTCTAAATAAACACTCAGAGTGGTTGCAGTCTGAAGTCCAGTGGCCGGATTCCCTAAAGGAAAATAATTTGCCTTTACAAGTATTACCTACGAACGCAATAGAAGAAGAAACTACTGAGCAGACGAATTTACCTTCTAAATCCGATGCCTCTACGTGTACTCATGTCTCTCCTCGTAAGCCCTTTGAAGATTTAAGTCCTCGTCAAAAGAAAAGACGCACTGAAGTACTTAGGGCATCTAGCAGCACTGACGAGATTATGTTTTCTGCACAAAGCAGTCTTAGGGCTGCAGGGGAAAATGATGTAGCTGATATTATGAAGTTTTTAATGGAAAATCCTACAGAAGCTTCTAAGATCAAAGATTTCATTGGCGGACGGAGTACCACAGATTCAGATAAATGTATATCTCCACTAAAGGCCCTAGCTTTGTTTGTGTCGATGAACCTTTCAAAATGGCGTTATATGACTTTACGGGATTTTCATGCTAAAGAAGGAGTAGCTCAATATCCCAGTTATTACATGCTTCTGAAAGAAAAAAAGAAATTTACCCAAAACAAGAAGACGTTACAATTACTGAACACTCTGCTAAAATCAAATTGCAAGCGTTGCTAGACCTTACTACGACAAGACTTCTACAAACCCAAAACCTCTCTACCACTGAGGAGAAAAACCTGGTGCTCGTGAGCAAATGGGGCTTTGACGGTGCTTCGGATCAAAGTGTTTACCACCAGAAAACAAGTGAAACTGAGGAAACGAATTTCGCCAGTGTATTTGTTGCAAGTCTTGTACCAATCCGGCTCACATCCGAAACTGGCCAAATAATTTGGGAAAATGAGCGGCCCTCGTCAACATCTCTTTGTCGACCAATCCTAATCAAGTTCATCAAAGAAACAAAAGAAAATGTTCAAATGGAGATGTCTGAATTCGAAGAAGAGATTAAGCTTCTGCAACCTACTAAGAGCGATGACGTAAGTGTAAAGCACCAGTTGCATTTGACGATGATAGATGGTAAGATTCACTCATACATATCAGGCACAGCAGCATCAGTGTGCGACATTTGCAAAGCGCGTCCAAATGAGATGAACGACATTAGTAAAGTAAGAAGCAAGCCAGTGCACGAAGACATGTTTAAATACGGACTTAGCTCGCTCCATGCATGGATCCGGACCATGAGTGTTGTCTTCACATCGCATACAGATTAGACATAAAATCATGGCAAGCTAGAGGTGATGAAGCAAAGAAGAATGTTGCTGAAAATCAGCAATTCAAGAAAACTTCAAAAAAGAAACTGGAATGCGTCTTGATGTTGTCAAGCAAGGGAGTGGAACCACCAACACCAGTAATTGTGCTAGAAGGTTTTTTGAAAACCCAGAAAAATCTGCTGAATTAACCGGATTAGATGCGAGACTTTTAAGAAGGCTAGCTGTCATTTTACAGTGTATATCTTCAGGAGAGAAACTCGACATTGACAAATTTCGTATGTTCTGTAATGACACTACTTTGCTCTACGTGGAATTATATCCATGGTTTTATATGCCGTCTAGTCTCCACAAATTGCTGGTCCATGGGCCAGATGTCATTGAGAACTTTTCATGATGCCTAT